>CM019064.1:134328747-134928747 GCA_009667805.1 Leptobrachium leishanense | reverse complement strand
TTTTACCACTTCTGTTATTGCTGTCTTTACACCTACGATAAACTTTATTTTACCTTACGCTTGAGGAAACTATATACATGTTTGGCATTATTTTTAGGAGCCTGCGCCAGCTAAGGCTGGGGTCAGACCAGCGCATTTTTAACGTGCGTTCTGGCGCACTTAATCACGGCCGCACTAGCAGCAAATGACGGGCAATGACGGCCAATATACGAAGTACGGTCGCACGAAAGTCCGGCCGCGCAACGCAAGTGGAAAATGAACGCATTTTTTCGAGAACGCAGAACCTCTAGTACGGACGTACAGCGTGCGCTGCGTCCACATAGCGGTGTGTGATTTGGAGACGTCAGACCCTGCTCATGTCCGGCCAACATAACGTCCAGACGCAAAAAGTTTCCTGGTTTGGATTCGTAAAACATCGCGCACGAACATGCGCATTGTATGACCGTTTTCGCATATTCCGTGAAAAAATACATCAATCCGTTCGGACGCACTTTTTTACGTTCGCGTGTAAAAATGCTTTCGTTTGACCCTAGCCTTACTGTACGTCATCGCTCGTCCTATACTTAACATTGTGAGCGCAAATGTGTTTGTAATACCATCCGCGTACCAGCGCACAATCTAGTTGCGGTAATGAACGCATAGCCTTTGCGCGCATAATTTTAGCAACTCCTAAAAGTTGGTGTTAATGGCAAATTCTATCAACCTGGCTGAAACCAAATACACCAGCCCAAAAAAAAAAAAAAAAGCAGCGAAGTACATTCTACACATACCAAACCAATAAATTTGAGAAGTTGTGCGTGTTTTTTTATTGATTCAGCATATATGCGCAGATTGACTTTGACAGGCGCAAAAACTTAACGTGAGACAATTGTGGTTCTTAATTCTGATTGTACACCGATTTCTGCGTGCGCGTTTTTGAGCGCCTGTTTTACGTGCGTTATTTGACAGAGGGAAAAAATGCACGAGGATTGTAATACCAGCGTTGTTTTACGCGCGTTAAAGCTTCGCACAAACATCCACGCGTTCTGCGTGAAGAATGTAATAGAGCCCTTACACTATAAACAGGGACTAGGTTTGGCACTTTTTTTTTACATGCACACATCTTTTTATTTATACAATCCAGAAATTTACTCAAATAATTCCCTCATTCAAGAGTATGAAAGAAGACCACATGACAAACTGATTTGAGTGGAGAGCCATCCTCCAGGACAGTCTTCTGCTCATGTCATATGTCTGAGGGACTGTTGGCAGGTGATGGTCAGTCCATGGAGTAGGAAATAGGCAACGCTCCATCCTGGAATGGTACAAATACCAGCTGTGAGATCAAGGGATAAAGATGTTGCATTGATCCAGCCCTGGTTGTGTCACGACAAGTGCACTTTAACTTGCCATCAGCATAGTGACGGAGAAAATTATCAATAGCTCGATTAAATAGACATGACAACACAGGAAAGAAAAAAAAACACAAAAGCAGAGAGAGTCGGCGTAAAAATATTTAATTAACCTTTATACACAGTACAGTTATTGACAACTGGGTTCTATAGATGTAGGTCTCTGACTCAGATCTTTCAGATGCTAGCCTGTGTCGTCTTCGATAGAACCTTCAGATCACCAATGCACTTGGCAATGCTCTCCTTTTGCTGGGGAAAGAAAAAAAAAAAAAAAAACATGCTTTGGTTATCAAAGATGCATGAAAGGTCAATGCTAAAATAAACACACGAGTTCTAATCACATGGCTGCTTTAAACAAAGGGAGAGGAAAGAACATTATTTACAGTCAGTATATGTCAATGATGCCTACTCTGCCATTGGCACTAGAAATCAGAAGTCCACATTCCATGAGCATCATGGAAAACCATCCTAAAATCATACCAGATTATCTACACCGATACATGGTGGTGCTAATCATTAGATGAATTAAAAAGGGGACATGCCAAGCACCAGAACGTCAGCTTATAATTTATAACATGCATAGACAATGACCCCACATATCTGGTTTTCAAAACCGTTATTACATTTCCAAATGATCTGCCTTTAAGAGGCTTCAAAGCTGGGGCTCCGTCCAGTAACCTGTCAGTCAGATCCAGGTCATTACATATCCCGCATCGTATGCCATCCCATATTTAAAGCATAAAGGTTCATTTTTCAAATGTTTGTGTACAGGATTGTGCCAAATGTTTCTTTGCATTTAAGGGATTATTTGTGTTTTCTGGACAAATATGTTATATGTATAATGCAGGTAGGGAAAAAAATTAGGGTGGAATCTAAAAAAGCTGGAGTGACAGATTTCTCTACAACAGATTCCAATAAACAAACCAAATAACTATTAGCTGCATATAGATAAAATCCCATTTACCGTAGCAAAGTCCACCGTAGAAAAAAAAAAAAAAACTCCGATGGAAAATTGCACTCCAGGGTATCGGATGGAGCCTGTTCTGTAACAGAATATTTGAGGGGTTCTTCAGAAAGCACCAAAATTTCAGTGCTTTGTAGTTCGGCGCACTTCAGGCGATTCCATTTTGCCAACCGTGTGAATTCACTATTCACCACAGGGTCACCGAAGAGCAGAAGTTCTATTCATAACAGAACTCTGCTTTTGCTCTAACAGGGGTTTAACCAATAAAAACGCATGAAAACGTGTCCAAGATTTTTATTTTTTTTTTAAAAGGAAAAAAAAAGGAAAGGCTTTTTGCTGAACATGAAAAGAAAAAAAGTAAAAACGATCGTATGGTTTTACATTGGATCCTATGGGATTCGCCTGTTTAAAACGGTCAAACTGAATCATCAAAAATTAGGCCATTTCCCTGATACGTTGGCATTCTCTGAATGCAATAAACAGCACTTCACTATGGGACAATGTCGCTGCCGACAAAGAAAGCCCACCTGCACTGTATTTTGCTGACAATTCGCCAGTATTTGGCGAATTGCCAGCTTTCTGAATAGACGAACTGCCACAAAATTGCACCATATGGTGAAATTTACCGTTCGGTGCTCTTTGGTGGCAAGTTCAGTGCTTTTGGAATAACACCTTTAGTCCTTTCAAAAGGAGCAACATTCAACCTCTGCTATCAAGCCCAGCCAGCACGCCGGCTTTATAAAAATCTCCTTGTAGTCATGTAATTTACCTTCAATGTAGCTTCACTTCGTTATAGTGATCATGTCATGTTGTCTAGTAAATGTTTTGCATCACTTTAACTTGTTCAGGGATCGGAGACTGCTTTGGAACCTTCCAGGGCTATTCTGTTGCATAAAGTCTAAGGCCCGTGTCAGACGAGCGCACTGATCACGTCCGTGTTGCCGCACATTTTAACGTCCGTGGTAGCATCCAATTCTGATCAATAGAGACCCACACATGAAGTACATCCGCACAGAAGTGCGGACGCACAACGGACACAGTTTAGGCAAGAACGTAAATCCGCTAGAACGGACACCGAGAGTGCGCTGCATCCACAACGTCACATACCCTGGAGATGCAGTTTTTCCATCTGAGCATTATCATATTATTGTTACGGCTTGTAGCAGTAGTCACTTAAGTGCGTGGGCACTTAGGCTTGAAATTACTTTTTGGAGGTGAAGGACTGCAGGTTCTCTTGGGATTGGCTGCTTGTTCTATCCAGAGCCTCTCCTATGCCAAAATCCCCCCCCCCCCCGTTCCCTTTATAGGTACAGGGTCTCTGTATTTATGTGTTACATTATTGCATGTGTCCCTGAAAGTAGTTTCCAGCAGTGCAATCATGGTGGCGATTGCATCCCTTTCACAAAAATGTCAAGCGGAGCGTTAGAACTGAAATAATGTCCATGTGTTCACTCTAGTTGATGATATAACCTTACCTGCTGTGGGGTAATACTTTGTACTACGTTCTTCTCAATCCAGTTGATCATATGGTCCTGCTCCTTGCGACGTTGCAGATGCTGCAGTGCCACCTGGTAGTCCAGACGCTTTTTCACTTCGTTGTACACATTCAACAAGCGCTCCCTGAAGTTTACTTCCAAGAGCATATTCACAGTATTCTGGGGAGGGAACAAAAAATAAAAAAAATTGAAATACTTTTTGTTCAGCAAGCATTAAAATATTCAAGAGGAATTTTTTTTTTTGCAATAAGCAAAGGCCTGATTAGGTTTAATAAATGGGCAAATCTTTCCTTGTCAAACCCAGGCACCTTGGTCAATAAGAAGCCATGTATCACAGGCCAACATAGTTCTTTGAGAAGATAATGCATTTTTAAAAAGCAAATTGCATATCCAATATTAAAATAGAAACGATGGATAGTAAAAAGCATGAGCGCCGCCTTATGACAGAGTGAAGAATCTAGATCTACACAGACATCACTAATATGTAATGCAAACTTCAACACGCTAGGTTCTAGTGAGACTAGGATCGGATGTTATCGTCTCCTCGTACCCGCACCCCCAACTCTCGCCTTCAGGACTTCTGAGGTGCCCCCTTTTAAATGGGACTCCTTCCCCCGCAACACTAGAGACTCTCCCCATCTCTCCAGTCCTTCAATAAGTCTCTGAAAACACAGACTTCTCTAAAGTAATAATCAGTCCACTCCATAATCCCCCAATTAAAAGGAACACTCAAGGCTGAAAATCACCCCCCCCCCTTTTTTTTAAGGTTATATTAAACCTATTGCCCTAGTCATTCAGTTTTTTTTTATGTTATACTTACCCTAAAAACAACACTTTTCCAACGTTTTTTTTTTTTTTTTTTTTTTTTTTAAAACTCACCTCCCTCTTCCGCTCCCGTCGTGGTAAACTTGTAAGTTGGCTAAAGGTTTACATGCAAAGCGCGCATGCGCGCCTATCATGTAAACTAGCCAATCAGCAGGCTTCCTCCCGGAATCCTGCTCATTGAACTGCACATGCACCGGAGCAGTGGGCGTTCACGAGCGGCGAGGTGAGCTGAAGTTCACCCCGCCTGCTCGTCTAAAAACTCTTAAGTGGAGGAGGAGGCGCGTTCCCACGACTCTGCCGGAGTGGTGGGACGTTGTCCCAGGTTTGCCAAAGAGTTCCAAAACGCGGGACCTTGAAACCCGATCGGCTGATTGACAACTGGGAGGGTGGATTAAAGTCCACCGCTTCTCTCAGCCGATCGGGAAAAGGGATACTTCAGGCAATATGACCACCTTAAAAAGCTGAGGTGGTCATATTGCCTGGAGTATCCCTTTAACATTTCTTACTCTGCTATTTAGCCTCACCTAGTGTGTCACCCCCTCTCGGAACAGGAGAGAGGAACCTACTCGAGAGCTTACAATCTGTGTGCTTAAAGTGTATGTATGTTTGTTGTTCTGTCTCATCCATTGTACAGCTCTACGGAACTTGTTGGCACTTTACAAATACTTGTAACTATATGTAAAATGGTCTTTAAACCCACTCACTATAAAAGTAACTAATGGTTTTATGGAAAACCCAATTTAGAATTCTTTCAGTGCATTATAGAGACTGCATGCACTCTGACAGGCCAAGTGTTCCCTTTACTAGCCAAATTTTGGTACTGCAGTTTGGACTACCTTGATACTCCTAAAAAGGAGACACGGAGTTCCTAGCACATCGGCTGTCATGTCTGGTGTACTGCAATATTTGGGGCACATGCTGGAGGCCATTAGCAAATTGAATTTCTCCAGAATAAAGACCAGATTAAATTAACTCTAACATGTGAAGGGGCTTTTGAAGACAGAGTTAACTCTTGATTTATTAAAGGGGTTAAAAAGAAATGCAAGCAAACTGAAAGCCTTTGGCCAGAACATAGAAATCTGATTCTTGAACCCAGGACATACTTGAAAACGAGAGAAATCTCAATGTAACCTTCCTGGTAAAATCCTTTATAATTAAATAAATTTGCAATACAGGAAGTACCAAAAAAATGCTTCCATACAAAGCTGTAACACCAAAGCTAAAGCCAATTGCCAGAGGTCAGACAAGGAAAGTGCAGAGAACGAGAATTGCAAATTAAGCGGTTTTAGCACCAAATTTGCAAAATGACTTTGGAAGCCTCAAATGTTCCCTGTTGTGGTAATACATTACATTTTCCAGCTTTTCTTTGAAAGCCGTCATCAAGAATGACGATATGTGGTACTATAGAAGAACTCTCCATGAATGTACCCTTTTAGCATCAAAGAGGTAATGACGTCCCTCAACCCTCCATTGCTCCTTCTTCTCTTCTTGAATCGCTTTCTCCAGGCCCTTCATCGATGCGTCCTTCACTTCCTGGGCTGCGGCAAGTTTATCCTTTAATGAAGAGAAAAAGAAAAATTGAGGGAGTGTGTTGATTGAACTGAACACAGGTTTAACATAAAAAAAAAGGAAGTAGATAAAACACCCCCAAGGGAAAAAAAAAGGGGGGGGGGCACAAGATCTGGGGCTATCCAAATAGACTTTAACTTGCTCATATCTGTAGAAACCTTGGCCCTCCAGATGCTTTAGAACTAAATTCCCCAGGATTCCCAGGCGCTCGTTAAATTGGCTGAGCCTCATGGGAGATTTAGATCCAAAACATCTGGAGACCAAAAGGTTGCTGAACCCTATTGTGGAACATTCACCCCAACTCCCTGTAACCTTTAACCTTGCCAAACATGCAACTCTAGGCAGTTAGCAGAGTCAGGCGAATAACCCTAATTAACTGCCCCTCCCCCAGGATTTAAGGTTATGCCAAGGATTAGGGGTAAGAGTCATAATTAGGATGTATCAGGATAAGGAATAGAATAAGGAGTATGGATTGGTTTAGGATTCGAATTTCTTTACATTATATAATTAAGAGAAATCCTGACACTAATTCTAACACTCCCACCCTATAACTAACCCTATTCTTACGCCCTAGTCTACATCACTTCCAACCAGCTTTGCTTTCTAACCTAGTTTAGCAGAAGAACATATAGATCGTTAACCCTTAATCTTTTTTTTTTTTTTTAAATCGGTTTCCCTGATTATGGCGACTGATTTTCAGCAAGTTACTGATATCGGTATCAGCCTTTTATTTGCTGATAATTGGACAAGTTGGCTCACTGCAGCTATGACACGAGAGGACCCACAGAACACCGCCGATCACGATGCTGATTTGGGGCTTCTCCCACTTTAGAGCTTCCTCTGCCCACTGACGGTATTGCACATGAGTGTGACGACAACAGAAATTGGGCTTCCCTCCCATCTGACAGGGAATGTCCTATACAGGAGATGCAGGGTCTATTGGTCCCCTGTATTTCCGGTACCCATTTCCTACAGCAGGAGGTCAGCAACCTTAGCCCTCCAGATCTTGTGGAACTAAACTTCCCTTGAGGCTCTGAGAACCTAATGAGTAGCTGAACATCATGGCAGATGTCCTAAAACATCTGGAGGGCCAAGCGTGCTGACTCCTTAAGTACAGGATCATATGACGGATCATTGAAAAAGCCAGAGTCGGTACACGGTTAGATTGTAGAAATAAAAGCTTAAATAAAAATAAATTTAAATTAAGTGGAAATGGTGCAATGTTTAAAATGTTAAACACATTCAGTTAGTGGCATATGGTCAGATTTGTGTTGGGTGTTTTTTTTTTTCCCCCACGACTTTAAGGCTGGGGTCAGACAAACAGTGTTAACGTCCGTGTAGCCGCACTTCAGGAGTCCGTGGTAGCAGATAATCATGACCAATGAAGGCCCACACACGAAGTACATCCGCACGAAAGTGCAGACGAACTACGGACGCGGCAAACGGATGCAGGTTAGCAAGAACGTCGAACTGCTAGGACGGACGTGCAGAGTGTGCCACGTCCGCATAGCTTTGTGTGTGAGTGATGGAACGTGGTCATATGGACTGTATTTATACGACCAGCATTTTTGACGGACAAAATGTTTTTTTCATTTTAATTTATTTTCCCTCCTACATCCGTCAAAAAGAACATCAGTCACAAAAACGTACTGTGTGGCAACTACTGCGTCTTCCGTCAAAAAGTGCGTCCGTACTGCACGGCACACAGTCCATAGAAAACGCGCTCGTCTGACCCTAGCCTAAAAGGTACAGAATATCAGTACCTGATATCACACAGAAAGGCTGTCAATAAATTGGAATCGGCCCTGAAAAAAATTATAAAAATGATCTATCGCTTACATCCCAAACCTACGAAAGGTCTCCTCTATCCTAGCCTCCCCAAACATATACCCAACTCCAACACACATCACAAAACCACGATGTTGTCCTAATCCTTGTGACCGCTTTGCTTGCAAAACATCATGATTGAATATTGCAACACGTGTGCGTAAATCTAACGCTTTAACTTTAGAGAAATATTAACCTATGCTTTTAGGGCACGGCCGTACTAAGGGGATACAGCTGAACACAAGCTTGTGTGTTTTGCTGCAGTGACGTACAGACGCACAGGATCCACGTGTAGCAATGCAACATGTATGCAGAGAAACATGGGGAAAAGATTTCTTGTAAAGTCTGGAATAAATGGGGAAGAATTTTTTATTTTTTATTAAAGTATAGTTCTGTGCAGCCAATTAACCTGGCAAACGTTCCCAATATAAAACGCACTTCAGAAAAACATAGCAAAAACGCTGTTCCCAATTTGGCACTTATTACAAAACAAAGGGATTATTCGCCAAGGACCGTTGTTTCAGTGGCTTAAAAAAAACAGGGAATTCTCGGTGTGACTTCCTGCAGAATGTGAATTCTGCATACAGAGGGGAAGCACTATCATGAATCCGTGACTTGATTTCTGCACCATGTGGAATTCATATGCTGCAGGAAATCAAGCTGTCTTAGGCTAGGGTCAAACGATGCGCATTTCCGTGCGTGATTTTTTACGGATCGTCAATAAAACACTTTTTGTGTCTGGACGTTATGTAGGCTGGACATTAGCAGCGTCTAACATCTCCTAATCACGCACACACGCCGCTATAGCGCACTCTGTACGTCAGTACTAGCGGTTCTGCGTTCTCGTAAAAATGCGTTCATTTTCCACTTGCATTGCGCGGCCAGACTTTCGTGCGGCCGTACTTCGTATATTGGCGGTCATTGCCCGTCATTTGCTGCTACTGCGACCGTGATTAAGTGCGCCTAAACGCACGTTAAAAATGCGTTAGTCTGACCCCAGCCTCAGTGGTAGTGAGAATGGTTCTAGAATACTGTGCATAGTTATGAGAATGTAGTGATCCCTAAAAACAGCAAACAAAGCTTATTATGGGTGTCATACATCCAAAGTGAAGGCATACATACATCGTTGAGTTTGTCAGCGAAGGCTGCCACTTGGGGCCCTAATTTCTTGATGCTGTATATGATGACTGTGAGAATGCAGGCACCAGCGATCGTTTCATGGTTTATAACGTAGATCTCCTTTGACAGGAGATAGACGAGAAGTCCAGTACCGAACACGTAAGGGCCTACAGAAGAAAAATGTTGGATTTGTCAACTAGGCTTCTTTTATTATCCATCAAACACAATAAAAAGAGTAAGCTGTCAGTTATCTAAGACAACTTTACCAAACACTATACTGTTGCTTACCTGTGACTCCAGTCTTGGGGTAGAGGAACTGGAAGAACTCTTCTGGGATCAACCCATAGCGGACCTTCCCTCCTTTCTCTGGAAGGGGAGGCACGGGAGCCAAGGAAGCCTTTCCCGTATGGAATGGCCTACTTGCTTGCAATATGCTAGAGAGGGATAGAAAACAAAAAAAAACGATCAAGTAAACAGAATGGCATTTTGTTAAGACATGGCGCAACAAATCAGATGTCTAGGTGACAATGGCAGTCCAACCATGACATTATAGGCTGAGAACGACACACTCAAAAGAGGCTTGTGATGGAATATGACAATAGGCTTGTGTAAAACCCTGTAAACCTGCTTGAACATCCTTCCTCACCCTAATGTTGCCTGTGGCTTCAATACCAGCAATGCAAGCAGTGCATTTCCAAGGGCTGCAGGGACAGAATGCTTTCATACGCAGAAGAGATGTGGCTTTTCTCTTCCTCTCCTTTTTGTTCCACGGTCAGAAAGAAGTTGTGTATTCAAAATAGGTCTATGCACCCATTATGTCTAAATGCCCCATGACTGCGAAATCAAGACACAAGGGAATATTTAACCCTTTCGCTGCTGAGCTCATTTTTACCTGTTTCGCTCATCTTGTTTAAACGTGTTTTGAAGGCTTATTTTAGTATATGACCCAGACATATTATATATCGTTCTTTCCGGCAGATTCATAATATATCATTATTAAATGTATACGTCATGTCCTGTCTGTATAGTATAAACAAAAAATGCAATAAAATATGTATTTTCAATAATTCACAACGTGTAAAGTATTTGTTTTCACATTTTAACATGCGAGCAATTACGGTTATATTTTGTACGGGGTGCGTATGTTAAAAAAAAATTAGAAATAGGGTCTCGTTACATTTTTTTTGGGGAAAATTACGCGATTTAACAAACGCACCGCATACAAAATCCTTAGTGCAGCATCATTGTTCACATTAGAATTGAAATGGGAACAATATTGCTGCATTAACAAACCAAAAAAAACTTGTTTAATTTTTTATTTTTTAAAAAAAACTTTTTACATGGTCATGTTTGGTATCGTTGGAAAGGCCATGCTCTGGTCGATCCAACAGTACCAAACATTAAACCCTAGCTGCCACGGATCGGGAGATGGGGGTTCATTGGAGCCCCTATCTCCACCATTGGTGGCAGTTAGGGGTTAACTCCAGGACTGGCGTCATCGTGCTATTATTTATAGGACCTTTCATTATTTCAATGCATTTTTATTGATTTAAACGCTTTTTAAAAAAAAATTGCCTTTATTTTTAACCCCAGTTCAGCAGATCGTCAGCTGATCGGATCGCATCGGCGCACTTCGGGGGACCCTGCAGTGAATGACAAATTCACCACAGGGTTGGCGAACTATATTCGTCTGAAGCACCCCAAACGAGAGAGCACCAACATTTTGGTGCTGGCTGGATAACCCCAGAGCATACCCAGTAATATCACTATGGAAGATAGGGTACTGAATATGGCAGTCCCACCTCCTAAGGCTAGCATCAGATGAACGCAGTCATCACGTCTGTGTCGCCGCACAGTTTAACATCCGTTGAAGCATTGATTTGTGATCAATAGAGACCAACACACGAAGTGCGCACGCACCACGCAGATGACAACAGACGCCATTTAGGCCTCAACGTAAAAGCTCTACGACGGATGCCCAGAGTGTGCCGCGTCCGCGCAGTGGCCTGGGTGCGTGATGACGCAAAGTCAGACGCAGCACATTTGCGACATCCATCACGTTGATGCTCAGAAGTTTTTTTTGGTCTGGCTGACTGGGAATTAAAATACAGGTACAGATTTCCCTTTTTTTTTCTACAAACGTAAAAAAAAAAAAAAAAAAACACACGGACCGTGTGGAGTCTACAGTATCTTCCGTCAGTCCGTCATGCAAGCACACAGAGTGCGCTCAGACTGCGTTCATCTGACATTAGCCTTAAAACTAGGTATTTTAAATTAAATAAAAGCAATAAGGAACCAATAAAATCATTCCTTATTGAATATAGAAACTGATGGATGTTTGGAAAGGGTGATTGAAGAACAGACATATCTGTAATACTATTGGCGCCGCAACGTGATCCGGCGGCGAAATGGTTAATGCCATACACCGCTGGAAAGGGGAGGCTCTCCCCTCTCCAGCGGTGCAAACGGCATCTCCCTAGCTTCAATGGTTGGGGAGATAGAGGGCTCCGAAGGAGCCCCCCCTCCATTGAAAAGCATGGGGACGCCTGCTGATGATGTCACCACGCAGCGTGGCGACGTCATCAGCCTCGCCTGCCCATGTAAATCACATGGGCAGGCTTCCTCCCTGCCAGATCGCCGTGGGATCCAGCGAGGGAGGGGAGTATCGGGCGGGAGGGGGATTAGGCGCCGCTGACGTACCCTGTACGTCCGCGGGTCTAAGGGAGACCCGAGTACAGGACGTACAGGGTACGTCAGAGGTCCTTAAGGGGTTAAATATTATTATTTTTTTTAAAACATTTTTCAGGCCATGCTCTGGCCGATCCAACGATATCAAACAATAACCCCTAGCTGCCACGGATCGGGAGATAGGGGGTTCATTGGACCCCCCTATCTCCACCATTGCTGGCAGCTAGGGGTTAACTCCAGGACTGGCGTCATCGTGCTATGCATGCACGATGACGCCAGTCCTCAGGGGGAGTTCCTGGAGGCTTGGCCGACATCCAAGAGGTCGGCCAGCTCCAGGAGAGGATCACGATCCGGCGCTGTTCAGCGCCGATTCGTGATCCAGCTCCCCAGGGGTTAATCACAGCCACCGTTTGGAAGGGCAGGCTGTGCCCTTCCAAACGGTGCCTGGATTAACCCTCTGCCCCCAGGCAATCAGGAGGGAGAGAGGTCCGAAGGACCTCCCCCCTCCCTTTCAGGCGCTTCCTCTGCACATGCGGGTGGGGGCGCTTGAATTAGATGTCATCGCGCCGCCGCGATGACATCTAATTGCTCCGCCAGGGTCCCGGAGTGCTGGGCTGACATGCAAGATGTCAGCCCGCACCGGGGGACGCAGCAATCCGCCGGAATCCGGCAGATTGCTGCCTCCTGTGCATGGACATGCATGTGCTGAGCGCGTCCATAGCACAGGAGAACCACTTGGCTGGACGCGCTGAGCGCGTCCATAGCAGCCAAGTGGTTAACTTGTATTTGAAAAAAATTCTAAATAACATCTAAGGCTAGGGTCAGATGAGCGCATTTTGTACGGACTGTGCGTCCGTGAGGTACGGACGTACTTACTGACTGACAACAAGGTAGTGGCCAAACAGTCCGTTTTTTTCACTGACGTATTTTTTGACTGATGTAGCAGGGAAAATAAATTAAAATGAAAAAAACATTCTGTCCGTCAAAAATTCTGGACGTATAAATGCAGTCCATCTGACCTCGTTTCATTACTCACATACAAAGCTACACGGACGTGGCGCACTCCACACGTCCGTTCTAGCAGTATTACGTTCTTGCCTAACCTGCGTCCGTTTGCTGCGTCCGCCATGCATCAGCACTTGCGTGCGGACGTACTTCGTGTGTGGGGCTCCATTGGTCAGAATGCTGGACGTGTATGGACGTGATAACTGCGAATATGGACGTGATAACTGCGCTCGTCTGACCCCAGCCTTAAGCAATGTTATTTTTCACCTCAGGAGAATGACTGGAGATGTTAAAAATTCTAGGTCAAAATAGCCAAACCAGAAAAATTCTCCCATTTATCTCACTTTCCAAATTGGCTATTTGGTCTAGATTGTTCTCTTCTCTTGCCAGTTCTCCTGGCTTTCACCTCTCTCTCAGGGTTGTTCAGAGAAAGGTGAAAACCAGGAGAATGGCAGGAAAAGAGAACAATCTGGATCAAATAGCCGATTTGGAAAGTGAGATAAGGCTAGGGTCAGACTAACGCATTTTTCACAGCGACCGTCAAAATGTGCGTCCGAACGCATTGCCTTATTTTTTCACGGAATGCGCGAAAAACGGTCATACGATGCACATTTCTGTGCGTGATTTTTTACGGATCCAAACCAGGAAACTTTGGGTGTCTGGACGTTATGTTGGCTGGACATGAGCAGGGTCTGACGTCTCCAAATCACGACGCTAGTGGACGCAGCGCACTCTGTACGTCCGTACTAGCGGTTCTGCGTTCTCGAAAAAATGCGTTCATTTTCCACTTGCGTTGCGCAGCCGGACTTTCGTGCGACCGTACTTCGTATATTGGCTTTCATTGTCCGTCATTTGCTGCTAGTGCGGCCGTGATTAAGTGCGCCTAAATGCATGTTAAAAATTCGCTAGTCTGACCCTAGCCTAAATGGGAGAATTTTTCTGGTTTGGCTATTTTGACCTAGAATTTTCCATTCTCCAGTCATTCTCCTGCTCTACACCGCTCTCTGAATAACCCTGACAGGGTTATTCAGAGAAAGGTGAAACTCAGGAGAATGACTGAAGAGAAAATTCTAGGTCAAAATAGCCGAACCAGAAAAATTCTCCCATTTTTCTCACTTTCCAAATCGGCTATTTGGTCTAGAATTTTCCATTCTCCAGTCATTCTCCTGCTTTTCACCGCCAAAAAAAAAAATCAGTAAACTTTTTCTGCGTGTCCGAAAATGTCTCCTCTTTTCATACAGACTGCCGCCCCAAGCAGTTGTTTATGGATAGATTAAAGGAAAAGCATTTACGGTCATATGAAACGTCATTTTTTGGTTTTTACATATTTCTATACATCCTAGAAATCCGCCACTTCACGGTCAGGTTATGGGGACCTCCTAGGCACGATATTTGAAGGAATTTTTCGTTTTTATTTTTAACCCTTATTTCATGGAAAACTCACTGTCCCTTTAAAAACGTTTTTTTTTACTCTTTGTTCTTGTTTCCTGTCCCCCAGGGCACTACCCAGACCCCCATACACTTTTTATGGCAAATATCTAGCATATATGCCCTCTTGGAGGGCACTCTAAAAACCGAATTTTCAGCCCCATTGACTTGTATGGGGTCCGAGTTCGGACCAGAACATTTGGAAAGTTCGGGTTTGAACCGAACTCGGGGAGTGTTCGGCTCATCCCTAGTCATAACCCAGAACTTATAGATGTCACTCAAGCTGCCCTCTACTACAAGCAGGGACCTCAAACTCTGGCCCTCCCAGACGTGGATGACCTACAATTCCCAGAAACCTTAGATAGCAATAGATGGACAGAGAATCAAGGGAGTTGTAGTTCAGAAACATCTGCAGGCTTTGAAATCCCTGACGTGAAGCATCACTGGCCAAGCACACATGTGTTATATATATATATTATATACACATACATACACAGAGAAATTTACTATAGGAATTTAGAGAAAGCTACAACAGGAAACGAAGACGAAACTCAGAATTAGGGCCTTCCGTCCAGGCAGAGCGCGCGCCAGCAGGGATCCCATTCCTGGTCTATGCAAACTTACCCCATGCTGAGGGGGGCTGGGTTCCTCAGGGCAGCGGCTAGAAAACAAAGGGAGGAAAAAAAGAAGTTAAAAACAGGGTAAGCATTTAGATAATGTGTTTAAGCAGGGATATCAAACACATGTCAGCGAAGTGACACTTCCTGCAAATCCCTTGGACATATAGAAAATTAGGCCAGTAGCAGGGAGTGACAGCCTTCCAAGCAATAATGCCTCTGATTTGGAAGGCTGTCACTGACTAATGAAATTAAAGTCCCCCAATCAGGTGTGTGTCTGAGCTGTGACAGCCTTCCGAGTCAGAGGGCTCATCGCTTGGGAGGCGCCTTATTGGGGTACTTTAATTTCATTCAGGGGGCAGGGTGTCCCTTTAAGAGCTATCTGCACATTTCGCTGGAAATAATACGGAGTTTTAGTTACACTTGAGTATTATTGGTATAACCTAGACATGTAGGAGCCGGTGCCCCGGCCTCTGTGTTACTCAGATCATTACAGGGGAGTCCATAGTGCCTGGGACACTGCATGAAGAGCTCGGGGGGGGGGGGGGTGCAGGGCATGGACCGCCTCGGGTAACACTACAGGGAGCAGTGATCTCGGAGCCCCTGCCCTGCCCCCATGCGGCCTTGCTTGAGCCCGAAGCTTCACACGCTCGGCATCGCGGCTCCTACCAGTCACTCACCCGAGGCCAGGGCGATTCTGGACAGCATGGCGCAACCGGGTCACAGTTCTGTGTTCAAGAAGTGCTGCAGCCTCCACCGGTCACTGTGCCCTCCGTGTCCCTGACAGACTAGAAGGCAAGATGGCGCAGGAGACGCCCCCCGCTCCGCCCTCAGAGTTGTCAATGAAGCGATCCCCGCCATGCTGGATGTTGGCATGTATACGCGTCATCCATTGTAACTGAGGGCCCAGCTGCTTCACAGCAAGGCAGCTGAGGGTGTTTTACTCGAGATCTATATAGTAGGAGCATTTATATAATGCGGCACAATCCCCTCTTATATGAAACGTTTATGTAATATTCAACAGATATATTGTTTTCCTTCATTTATTTAGACCAGACCAGGTATTGCCACACTCAAAAATGGCTGAACACGCGTTTCCGGTCTTCCATCCGTGCAAGGGTCAAGGACAGTAGGGATCGGGGAGTGGCGTATATAGTGTCCCCTAGGAAATGGGCGTGGTTAGGCCGCGCGGTGCTTGGCGGGAAGAAGAGAGAGGTTGCCGGTGGTGACAGGTCTGCATACGCACGTGTTCCAGCTATGAGTAAGGGGAGTCCGTGGGGCAGCCCGCTCCGAGCCCCGGCCTGCATGGACCTGCACATCGAGGCCTGTGACTACCGGAGAGGTGAGGGCGAGAGCCGCAGGCAGGAGCCCAGACACCGAGGCCATGCTGAAATAAACACCGATGCCGCCACACACTGCTCTCTTGGCAGGCCTGTGTGTGAGAATGCAGGCCTGTGTTTGTGTGTGAATGCAGGCGTGTGTTTGTGTGTAATACGTGCGTGCATTTTCCTGATCTGTCACCCCATACACATTCTATCATGTGTAACCATTGCGTGTAGACCAGGTGCCCCTAACAGACCAGATATCCCAAGCACAACACAGGTGATCTGATTTGCTGCTCAGTGACTGCAGGATTCAGTCTGCATTTCCACAACATAATCCTTAAAACCTGGCCTGATCGTGGCACCTGAGGGACCAGGGCTGGGAACCACTTTTTAGGATTAGGGCATGGCAGCCTGAGGCTGGGTGCCACACAAGCGCACTGAGTGGAAGGACCTTCCGTGAGAGTGGACATTCCTTCCATTCGACCTTATGTGTGCTGTACAGACAGATTAATCGACAGCTAGTTAATCGATAATGAACATTGTTGGCAACTATTTTTTCTTTATCGATTTAGTTGTTTCAGTCCTGGTTCAAACGTTGTTTTTTTTTTTTTAATTGAAATACTGTCATAAGAATTTGGGTGAATAAGAAGTTAACTTTGCCTCCCATTTAAAGGCAGTGACACACCACATGTGTTTGCGAGTGGTGCTGAGCACTGAAGTGAGCCGGATCAATCCGTGGCTGGTGTTCAAGGTGTTGGGAGTTAATTGGTGGAAATTCAGTCAGCTCACTCATCTGATCAATGTGTCTTTCGTGTTGAGACACGTATTTATACGCATGTACTGATTGGCTGAAGTTCATTATTTTCATCTCCTGATGTCAGCTGAGTGTGGGAGCAGAAAAATGCAAGACACTTGGAGGACGCGACCATGCTTCCCCACACTGCAAACATTGTGCTTAGTGCACAACGGCCTTGAATGCTCATGGTGTCTCAAAGGACTGATTCAGCCTTCTGAATGGGGATTTCCCACACCCAGAAGGCTCAGTCAGCCCAGGCTGATCAGCCAGCCCAGAAGGCTCAGTCAGCCCAGGCTGATCAGCCAGCCCAGAAGGCTCAGTCAGCCCAGGCTGATCAGCAGCCCAGAAGGCTCAGTCAGCCCAGCTGATCAGCCAGCCCAGGCTGATCAGCCAGCCCAGGCTGATCAGCCAGCCCAGAAGGCTCAGTCAGCCCAGGCTGATCAGCCAGCCCAGGCTGATCAGCCAGCCCAGGCTGATCAGCCAGCCAGGCTGATCAGCCACCCCAGGCTGATCAGCCACCCCAGGGTAAAGGTCAGGGATCACATAAAACCAGAGCCTGCATTCTTTTTGAAACCTGTCTTGGGCTAAAAATAACAAGCTACCAGGGAATAGCACATTATTCTCACACTGACTGTTTTTAAGGACTATTTCTTTCCTAATGGAACCGTTTGATCCAGGATTGGCAAAAAGCTTTCAGACATTTCCCGAGAGTGAGGTAACCTTTGTTTCTAGTGCCATGGCAGGCGAATCTTACTCCATGCCTCTCTTCCTTAGATGGAACATTGCTTCTAGCTACGTCAAGCTTGACCGGTCGCACTTGGGGAGGATCCATATGGGTATTCAAGGATCCAGCGAATGCCCCAGTTGAAAGTTGCTGCTCATGTGGAGTCCAGACTGAAGCGGGTGTGATCGATGTGGCCTGGGTATTGGAACAAGGCATCCTGGTGGCATCTGATACAGGTACAGTAGTGGCCATGACTGGAAGATTCCATCCAGTCTATAACATAAGTGCTTTGCCTTTATTCCAGTGTCAATTGTTGTACATTACTTTTATGTGACGGTTCCGAAGAACTGCTTTTTTTCCCATCACATACTGGCATCTAAACAGCCCAAAAGAAGAAAGGCTGCTGACTTCAAGCTGGAGGTAAGACCTCCGCTTTGAAGCGTCGTCACAGCAGCTGTTCGTGTCATTGGCATTTTTGGACACTGATACACAAGTAGATACGCTGTACCGATGCAGATTGATTACCTGCGGAAATCTCTTTTCCATGCATAGCGTCGAGGTACTAATCCGTGGTGTGTAATTCTCCAGGTGCAGTGGAGCTGTGGGAAATTTTGGAGAACGAGTCTTTGTTGGTGAATAAATTCACTAAATACGAGCATGATGATATTGTAACGACATTGAGTGTTTTCACTGATGGAACCCAGGCTGTAAGCGGGAGCAAGGATTTAAGGTTTGTTCTCAAATGGGCTTTTTTTTCTTTTTCAGCTGAGCAGGCTTGTTTTGGTCATTTGTAACATGTGGTTTCTGTATCATATTAGTGTGAAAATATGGGACCTTTCGCAGAAGACAGCCTTGCAGTCTTACAAAGGTGAGGGTACACGGATAATGGAATCTCCGGGTGCCCAAACACACTCCATCCTTTAATCTTTACAAGTGATGTATAACTCCCTAGTAATGTTATTCCAAGCTGTGATGTTTTCCTGTATCTAGGACTACTTAACTTTTACTTCCAGAGTAATCCCCCGGTCATTCGCGCGTCCGCGGACTCAATGGTTTGCGGATTCTTTCTGCTTACCACGTAGTAGTAGCATCCCAGCAGAGAAGCTGCTCCTGTGCGTCGCCGGGTGCACGATCATGGCCAGGGCATTCCCTTCTCTCGGCATCATTACGAGAGATGCCGAGGCTCCTGGATCCCCGGACCACGCTTGCGGGGGTGCACAGGAGTCTCGGCGTCTCCTCTCTCTGAACGATGCCGAGAGTGCCCTGGACCCGATCTTGAGTCTGGAGATGCACATTCTGCCAGGAGGACAGCGGCTCCTGGGTCCTAACACCACATGGCTGTGCTTTTTTTAGCACAGCCACAATTCAGTTTTTCAAAATTTGCAGGGGTTGTTGGAACGTAACCCCCGCGAATTTCGAGGGATTACTGTATATGTAGAGGAAGCTGGAGAATAACCAGCCATACCCCAATTCATACAATCACAATGAAAGTACTTGCTCTCCAAAGCTGAGGCGCAAAGTTAGCAACTTGGCACTGAACGCTGTGCTGCAGTTCAGCGCTCAGCACTGCTAACTTAGCACTTGCAGCTGAGTGTGACGTGGGAAAGATGGCCGCCTCCATGGAGCAAATATCAAATAATTTACCATAAAGAGGGGGACACAATCTCCTGCTCCTTAAGGACACTTAAACCAATTGGCTTTTTGGTGTCGTTCCATTAGCACTGTACTATCCCATGTGTAGAAAACACTGCAATTATGAGCTGAGCCGCTAATAAAGTCACTAGCTCAGAACTGATGCTGGATTTGAGATGTTAAGAAATTAGTTTGGGCCATGTTTTTTCTTGGCTCTGTATTACCACCTTGTCCAGGCATAGTGACATGACTCTTTCACCACATGTCACTTACCATGGGTAGGTATGGGTGCAACCTTGTGCATGGTCTCTCCACACTTGTACATCTCAGTGCCCGCATTCAGTTTCATGCACATACAGGTTACATCACCACAAGCGCACACAGGCCCTGCACACTGACTCTGATAGTCACTCCGTGCAGCATAGTAAGGCAGTGTGTCTGTGTGCTATATATTAGTACATACACACAGGTAAAGCTGGTCAGATGGATGTGAGTCATTAGTGGTTAGAAGAACAAATCTTTGAGGGGAGCTCGATGCTTATACTTTTTTTTTTTTTTTTAAATCGCAATTTTTTTTTTTTTTTTTTTGTAAAAATAAAACACTTTTTTATTTCTCTTGTTCTCTAGCACACTCAGAACCAATCACATGCGTAGCTGCTTGTCCTGGTAAAGACGCACTCTTTTTGTCATGCAGCGAGGTAAGGATTTCTGTCAGGTTGAAGTTGAATCTCCAGTTGATACACTAAGATGTTCATAAGGTTTTTGACTTTAACTGAAATATCTCCTTAGGAAGATTTACTTGTTGTTTTCCTTATCAGTTATCACATTCCTTGGCTGAATTCAATCCTCTGTTTAGTGCCCAGTGTGCCATTTATCATGCCCCTAAATGGTTCCTCTTGGCACTCACCCGCTTCCTACATGACCCTGCTTTGGGACCTAAGGAGGCTGCCTATAGGAGGGTGATCCTGGTCTCTCCTTTCACACTAGTTATGGTATATAGGCTCTGCTATAGACATAGAGGTAAGGTGTGTTCGTTCGTCACAAAACATGTAAACGCAGGGAGTATGTACGAGTTTTCTTAAAAGGTTACAGTACGTAAAAAAGCTTTTACCAGATCTAGTTAAACCAAAAAAGTTGGCCGTAAAAACACAACTTTATTTATTCCTTCTTACACTCTTCAATGCAGAGACATAACACGTGCGGCGTGTTCACTTCTTTATAGTTTACTATACACTTATCTTTTTTTATTTCTTGACAAAGGTGACTTTTTCAGCATTTCTCAATTCCTTCCTTCTGGATGTTTTAATTGGACTTGCTGCACATGATTCTAATATTTTCATGAAACATTTGGTGGGAAACGTTGTCAGATACACAGTATATGTAAAGCAAAGACCAAGCAATCGTATTGGTGAAGCCCCATCTCTAAATATACACTGTTAATGTAATGTGTTTTGTTTTTTTTCTGTTAGGATGGTCGTGTATTACTTTGGGATACCAGAAATGAAAAACCTGCTATACGGATCAGTGAGTATCGTTTGGATTTTAGAGTTGGCTTCTTGATACTCCTTGCCTGCTTTTACGCCTCTAAAAAGCTGCACTTGCTTGTAGTGGGCACAGGGTTTGGGTCCAGGCACAGCCTAATGCTGTGATTTGGTCCGGTCTGTCCTCCGGTTAGGTCCCACCTATATGTTATGTACACTGCGCAGATTGTTAAAGAGGGGGCAGGGGTTTATTTTTCTTCAGTATGTTCCTTTTAAGGAAACAAAAACTGTTTATCCGATTAATCGATTACGAAAATAATCTAGTTGTAACCCAGCGCTCCTATGTCATGGTGACATCAGAAAACAACTTCACTCCCAAAGTTGCTTGATCACTTGGTGTAAAGCTACAAATGTTCTGTACATTCCTTCCCTTTGCAGATCTCTCTGCCTCCAGTCTCTTTCCTACCTCAGTGACATGGCACCCCAGCATCGATCATAACTTTGCTTGTGGTAAGTCGTACAGGCTCGGTTTATAAGGAGAAATCTCATGTCGTTAAGGTTTTGCATGCAATCTTTTTCTCCAGAGCAACCAATCCATGCTTCCCATCATCTGATGCAAGAATCCAGCTCAGATCCTTTGTTCCTACTGATGCTTCATTTCCCTCATTGACCTTGTTTTGTTCATGTTTTTGGGTGTACTCTACTTGTGCTGGACATGCACAAAAATATTTGAGGTTATATGTTAATTTCATTCATTCGGCGCTGTACTGTTTCATTTTTTGGAAGAATGAAGGAAAATGTGGACAAATCATGATTTTGTCAGAGGAATTCACAATGTTTAGTGCATGTTGGACAGTGTTGATGATGGTTGCATACAGCTTAACGGCCGGATTAGAAATGCCTGAGATGTCTGTGTTCCAGCTTCTTGTACAAGAACTGTGGAAGAAACTGAAGATTCTCTGCAAATGAGAGCGATTCAAAAAGCATCATTTGTGTATTTTACGTAAAGGTTATACAATCAGAAATAAGGGGCTTTATTCCAAGGCTGGTGTAAACTTAACCCCATAGACGATCAGGGTTATTCAGAGAGAGCCAAACTGTCCGTGAATTTCCCCATCGCTGCAATTTCGTGGCCATTCAGCTATTCAAAAAGCAGGCAGTTGGCAAAGTTTTGGTAAATTGTCAGGGAAATACAGTGCTCTTCGGCAGCGAAATTCCGCATAGCGAAGCAATGGTTAGAGGACACCGAACGGCAGTGAAATGCCCTGATGGTTCGGTTTAATCAGGCGAATCCATAGGTTTCAATGTTAATATTCCCATTTTTATCTAATATTTAATGTTAATTACAGATATTTTTGAAAATCCCAGAGAATTTTTAAATTTGAGTTTTTTTGAGTTTCAATCGTGTTTTTGTTTTAACTTGCTAGTGGACGCTAGGTTCGACTGCTGTTTTTTTTCCATGTGTTCAGCATTTTTTGGCAACTTTTCAGAGGCGGTCGGTGTATTTTTCTTGCACTTCGCGGATCATACGGCGAATGCTGAATTCACTGCAGGGTTAGGGAATTTGATTTCCCTGAAGTGCGGGGGGGGGGGGAGCTAGCACCGACAGGTCAGTGCTCTTTGAATAACCCCCTATAATGGCTCTGGTAAAATAACAGCCGCTCTGAAGCTTACACCAACCTTGGAATAGGGCCCAATATATCTAAAGTTAGGCTCCTTATTGGCAGATGAATGTAACTTTTAAAGTGCACTTTTCATACTCTTCCCCATTGACCTTTGTCTGTGACCAGACCATCTTGGGGCACACAACACTCAAACCAAAGTGCTTTTCTAGGGTTTTTAATGCCATTTAGAAAACTATAGATAGAAAACTGGATAAAAGATAGGGTACAGAGAGTGGTCATAAATGGTACATTTTCAAGATGGACACCAGTGGTAAGCGGTGTCCCTCAGGGGTCTGTTATAGGACCAATACTATTCAATTTATTTATAAATGATCTTGAGATAGGCATTGAAAGTCATGTATCAGTGTTTGCAGATGACACAAAACTAGGAAAAGTGATACAATGTGAGCAGGATGTTACTTCGCTGCAGAGGGATTTAGATAGATTGGGGGACTGGGCACTTAAATGGCAGATGACATTTAATGTAGATAAATGCAAAGTTATGCACTTTGGAGTGAAGAACACACAAGTAATTTATACCCTAAATGGTACGGAGTTAGGGAAATCCAAGCAGGAGAAGGATTTGGGAATAATCATAGACTTCAAACTAAGTAACAATGTGCAATGTCAAACAGCAGCTGCCAAGGCCAGAAAAGTATTGACATGCATTAAAAGGGGAGTTCACTCACGGGATGAAAACATAATTTTGCCTCTGTATAAATCAATGGTAAGACCGCACCTTGAATATGCCGTGCAATTTTGGGCACCGGTCTTAAAAAAAGATATTCTAGTGTTAGAAAAAGTGCAGAGACGGGCAACTAAATTGATAAGGGGAATGGAAGGGTTAAGTTATGAGGCAAGACTAACAAGCTTAAACCTGTTTAGTTCAGAGAAACGGCGCCTTAGAGGGGATCTGATAACCTTATATAAATATATACGGGGCCATTATCAACCATTGTCTGATAACCTATTCATTAACAGGACTATACATAGGACAAAGGGTCATCCATTTAGACTGGAAGAAAGAAAATTTAGCTTAAAGCATAGGAAGGGTTATTTTACGGTGAGAACAATAAAGCTGTGGAATTCGCTGCCTGTTGAGGTGGTTGGGTCTGAGTCTGTACAGACTTTTAAAAAACGACTGGATGACTTCCTGCAGACACAGAATATTAAGGGTTATAATATTTAATATGTGGGTAAAAGCTTCTTGATCCAAGGAGAAATCTGACTGCCATTCTGGGGTCAAGAAGGAATTTTTTCCGAGTATGTTGCATATTGGCAAGCATTTCAGACTGGGTTTTTTGCCTTCTTTTGGATCAACAGCAGTAGGTTATGTGGGAGAGGCTGAACCCGATGGACGCATGTCTTTTTTCAGCCTATATAACTATGTAACTATGTAATTTAAAAGTGCACTCTAGGTACTGAGTGGCGAGTACTCTCGCCTCCCTCAGTTGGGGTTGATTCAGCTTTTTGAATGCAGAGGATGAATTCCCTGCATACCCAGAGCTGCTAATCTCAGTTGCTGGTATTTCAGGACCTGGCTCCAAGCAATGGAGGTGAATTTAATTCCAGCATTGAGAACCATTGGAGTGGCTGGATGCTTGCTTGAGCATCCAGCTTCCTGCTAGTCGTGTGAAAGCTGTGGCTTATAGGAAGCGGCAGCATGGCACATCTGGCGATGGAGTTTTAAAAAGGGAGGGGTTAATGTTCAACCCATTCATTTCCTTATCTCCTCCTGTGTTAACATTAGAGAATCTGTTTCCTGTGGAGAAATAGTTTATAATACTTGGAAAACCTCCTGTCTGAATTTGATGTTGCCAAATACATGTGATAGCCGACTCAAAATAGTGGCGTTATTAAAAGGAATTTATTCCACAACGAGCATAAACACCAGACAACGTTTTGACCCTCTCGGGTCTTTGTCAAGTCTGGAGAAACCAGTACACCATGCACATATCACTAGGTGACGTGAATTCAGCTGGTGAGCCAGTTAAGTATAAAAAAAAAAAACAGTTCAAAAGAAACGTCTGGTGTTTATGCTCGTTGTGGAATAAATTCCTTTTAATAACACCACTGTTTTGAGTCGGCTATCGCATGTATTTGGCTTTATCTGGATTGGGAAGTCTTCCATGTTGACCGGTGGACCCTTGTGAATGCAGTAAATTCTTTTAAATTGAACTTGATTTTGTTCTGTATTAGGTGATGAAAATGGCAATGTATTCGTTGGAAACCTAAAAACCCCAGATTCTGCGCAGATGCTTGCTGTACATTCCCATGCTGTCACAGCATTGCAGTATTCGAAACACAGGTAAAGACAGAAAAGGTGGTATTGTCACCCAGATGTTTGGTTGTTGACCCCTTAATGCCACTGTGCAGCATAGCACGCCTCGTGGCTTTCTGGCCTACCTACCATCCCAGTGGGCTGATCGCCGTCATTGATTGTAGGGGGACTGCCTGCATTCATGCAGTCCCCCTGAAGCCAATGATGGCAATTGGCTGCTGGGAAGATGATGGCCAGAAAGCTGCCTGTGTTATGCTGCTCCCCAGTGTTTAGCCTGCCTGCTGCCAGCGCGCGGTATAGCATGCCCTGTGCAGTTAAAGGGGTTAATATTGGTGTTAACATTGGGATTTTGTGCTTCATGTGTTTCCACCTAACCACTGCCAGACAATGCATTGCACACTTTGCTAGCTATTACTAGGACTCTGCATATTAGTTGAATTTCTACATTGTGTCTGTGGGGGGTTTTTTTTGTTTAAAAAGTGCTGCAATTGAGCGTTAAAGGTACAGAGGGGAACTTTGCATTTATGTTGCTCTCCCACAGACACAGTGCATCTTGCACATTCTCATTGTAGGCCGATTGTTCCCATTTTATGCATAGAGATCTACTTATTTGGGTGTACACGCTGCTGCACACTGTCCCACAGAAAATTGAATTCCCAGACCACTCTTATGCTCACAGTTCACATATACATCCTTGGGGCTCTTCTGTGTCAAAGTGATTTTCCACATATATAGCCTATAGAATTCCGAGCAATCCTCAGGAATAAAGCTCTAAAGTGATCATATATTGCACAAGACTGCCACCATGTCAATGTGTCCCATCAGCTCCTATCCTCCCTAACCCAACAGCTGCTCTTATGAGTTTAACAGACCTGCATAGGAGATTTATCATTCTGGATCCTTTTTGCAAATGTGCTATATGGCCCTTTAGGAAAAAATCCCATTCATTGCAGTTCATGTATGTCTTGTGATAAAGTCACTGGTCGCAGTGTTCAATAAAATGAAAAGGACATCCCTTTTGTCTTTGTGCTGTACAGCAGGGAAGGAAGCAAACAAAGACTGCCCTCTCAGAGGGGACCACCTCTTCTATAAGGGCAGAGCAGACTTAATTGGGCATCAACTGTTATTTGACTCTATAGGGGAAAAAGTGAGTCCTCCATCTGCCTGCTGATGAACCTGTGGTCTTCCACACTGCCCATAACACTGTCGCAGTATCTATACAATTTTTGTTACATGCACCTTTAACGATATCTTTGCCATGTTTGTTGAACATGACATAAACTCAAGCATTATCCTGATTTACCTTTATTACT
Organism: Leptobrachium leishanense; assembly: GCA_009667805.1. Classification (NCBI taxonomy): domain Eukaryota; kingdom Metazoa; phylum Chordata; class Amphibia; order Anura; family Megophryidae; genus Leptobrachium; species Leptobrachium leishanense. The sequence continues at coordinate 134,902,602 of CM019064.1, read as the reverse complement.
TGTTCTCTACTCAAGTCTGTAGAGTTCTCTCCCTGACCTAAACACATGCTTTTCTTGGCCAGTTGCCTCATTTTGCAGGTACAGGGCAAAAAAGGTTTATTGTAATAGAAACATTATGGGGAACAATGGGTACCCTGGCTTATCTGGTATGCATGGATACACCTCCGGTCCATTTGTACCTACAGTGGAAGGAGCTTTGATTTACTTTATTACTCTTAAGTCAGGTGCTATTAAACCTCACCTTTTCACTGCATCTTTCTTCCAGTTCTCCGTTGTTGGCCTCCGCCAGTGAAGACTGTTCGGTAGCAGTATTCGACTCGAGTTCTACAGAAATGTAAGAATTTATTACTTCTGTTACAGGTTCCACTCTTTGAACCCAAATGTTGTCTGCGAATTGATATGTTGATATGGTTGACGGTGTATTTCAAAAATTCATATTGCGCCAGCAAAACTGAAAGCTAAAAATGCTCTTCTTGTTTCTCTTTTGCAGCTTCAGAGACAAGTCTCATCGAGATTTTGTGTCCGGCGTGGCATGGTCGCCTCTCGATAACTCAAGTTTCACATCAGTAGGCTGGGACCACAAAGTTCTTCATCACATTCTTCCCAAAGAGTGTATTCCAGAGTCTCCTGTCGTAAAGGCTGTTCAGGAGTAATGTAGGAAACCAGCCGACGTCAGGAGCTAGCCCACTTAGACGCATGTTTTACTGATGCTATGCATTAGTTCTGGCAGTTTAGAGGTTTGGAAGTATTAGGTCAAAGTGTTCTGTCCAGTCCACAAGAAAATGTCCCATCTGCTGGTACATTCCTCCACCAAACATAAAATGTCCTTTTTTCATACACATTTCTAATGCCTCACAACTGCTGAAATTCTCCGGTTTACCTTATTTTTGATGGTGATGGCTCTGTCAGAACCTTGCTAGTGTTTCCAGCCTTCTGTTTTCCCAGTAGTATTCACTGGGAGGTATACATAGCACTTCTTTTGATAAAGATAAACCTTTCTGAGATGAGGCAGGTGTTCTAGTTCTTTAAAAGTTGTTTTATTTTTTTTGTACTGTTACATTAAATCTCAGACGTAAATTTCTGTGTCGGGTTTATTTAACTCGTGAGGGGCTCACAAATATGTAGAAATATTTGAGGTACTTTTTCCTTTTGTCTTTATCCTGTTATGTATTGTTACAGTAACTCCTGATCATGTTAACTTTTAGTCCATTTGTCTTATAGATGGTATCCTATTGTAAGGTTGCCACCTTCTGGTTGACCTATATTAAACCCCCCCGATGGCTTTCCCTGAGCGTGGCTCGGAATTAAATTTCACTGCTGAGCCACACTCAGACTGCATACATTACCTGTCCCTGCGCTCCCTCGCTGTCCCTGCAGTCTCCTCTGCTGTTTGCGACCTCATACTTCCTGGTTCCCTTTTTGTGAGAAGGGAACCAGGAAGTATGAGGTTGCGAACGCCAGAGGAGACTGTGGGGGACAGGTAATGTATCCAGCGGCATCCCGAGTGGGGCTTGGTTACCGCTTCCAGCATACAGTAGGAATTTAACCCCAAGTCACACTTGGGAAAACTGCTAGGGGGCTTAAAAAAAAACCTAATGATTCGGTCTTCTAAAAGATGTCCGAATCGTAACGCCAGGTAGGTTAAGGTAACTAGAAAAGTCAGATGGTTACAGAAGATTAATCGTCGTAAAGTATAGTTATTACTGGTGTTTGCCGCAAAATTCGCTGTAGTATATTCAAAGGTACTACTGTTTTTGAAGTGGGAACTTTGCCTCAAACGTTCATTGTTGCAAAAGGCATTGAGCTTTATTTAAACAATGGTACAACTGTTTGAAACTAACCTTGATAAAGTACCGAAAAATACATGTAAAGTTGTGTTTTTTTTAAACTCTAGCGCCTTTTTGTAGTGCCTGTTTAAAACTGTTGATTTAAGGGCTTAACCTCGTATGGTACCATCCCGTAAAGACCAGTTGCATGATGTTTAAGGTAGGATGTAAGAATTGATGGCTGGCTCTTAGATACACACCCTGACGACTTCTGCTTAAAAAAGTAGGGCTACACAAATTACCATTTTTAACTCCTCCTTCCATCACTCCGGTTTGGCAGATTTAGGCTAGGGTCAGACTGAGGCAGTGCGAACGCGCGTTCTGGCGCACTTAATCACGGCCGTGCTAGCAGCAGATGCCGGGCAATGACAGCCAATATACGAAGTATGGTCGCACAAAAGTCCGGCTGCGCAACGCAAGTGGAAAATGAACGCATTTTTTCGAGAACGTTAAACCACTAGTACTGACGTACAGAGTGCGCTGCGTCCGCTAGCGGCGTGTGTGCGTGAATTGGAGACATCAGACGCTGCTAATGTCCGGCCAACATAACGTCCAGATGCAAGAAGTGTTTTATTGATGATCTGTACAAAATCACGGATGAAACTGCGCATAGTATGACCGCTATTGCGTATTCCGTGAAAAAATACGTCCATTCTTCGAACGCACATTTTCACGGACAACGTGAAAAATGCGTTAGTCTGACCCTAGCCTTAATGCTGTGGAGTTCTCAGCCTGTACAACTGTCAGTTTTAAATATACCACCTGCCCAGGTCCAACTTGGTGACTGATGCCTCAACATTCTGAGACCTGATGAAACAAGTGTTTTCTGGTAAAATGCAGACTAGGACTAGTGTAACCCATCGTTCTGCATACAAATGTACGCCAGTTCCACAAGGTAGATTCCAATGGACCATAAACATGTGGCCCAGTTTTAGGCTGGCTGCTTTCTACTTCTGATGTAGTTCAAAATGAGAAATAATAAAGTCTTTATTCAGGAGGTTTTTAGAATACTGTCTGGATGGAAGGTATCCAAATCCAATTCCAATCTCAATGTATGTCTTACATACCTGTCTACATGTCAAAGTTTCTTTAGTCACTGTAATGGTCTCCTGGAATTTAAAGTGATATGCTACAAGCCCTGACCACTTTAGCTTTGGAAAGGGGCCAGGAGCTGTAGAATCCCCTTTTCAACTTCAATATGGATGGAGTAAAATGCTAGGTGACGTGGAGGAGTTACGTCCACCTGCAGTAGCCGTTAGAATTTCCTGGCTTCTGGTTTAGCTCCATCATTGTCTGCACATTCTGCAAGCTGATGTCACCAGCGATAGTGAGTGGTCTCAAAGGCAGCTAATGGATCAGTTCTGCGCAGGCACTACGGAACTTGTGTACATAAAGTTCAGACGTCCAGAGCGATGTGCAGTTTGTGGTTTATGTGATGTAACAAATTTAGAAATGAAAGGGGCCCTTTTGGTGGGCTGACATATCCAGACACTATTCAACTTCATTCTACATTGCTTGACACATGTTTAGGGTAATTGTAACCCCATTATACAGGCTTTGAGGTTCTGAAGATCAGCAATCTTTATCTGGTGGATAAAGGTTTTGACATAAGCCCAACAATCTGATAATGCATGAAAGCGTGTAACCCCACTGTATATTTCCTATGCTACAGCTAAAAAAAAAAAGGGACTCTCGGGTGACCTACCCAAATTAGGAAATGGATTTTCCTTATGAAGCATGTAATTCATGCATGGTGCAGGGAAGCTCCTTGTGCTCTTCTGTATGAAATCATAATGTTGTCCTGGAAAACATGGCTGACCTGGCAACGCTAAAGGATTACATGCATGCAAAGCAATCCCCCCTCCAAATGTTGACTGTCATTACACAAATCGCTGAAATTGAAAGCTGTTTCGGTGCTTTGGAATTTGATTTCCGTTTCATAGGAAATTCGCTAAATTCACAAGCGAATGATCACTCCAATTTTTGCTGAAATTGGAGTCGCTGAAGCCATTGTTGGTGTCAGCGAAAAGCACCAAATTGCAGATAACTGCAGATCGATGTATTTGTATCGCTGAATTCCACCGCCCTGTAAAGGCACAAAAAGGTCACCTATCCTCCTAACAGAAGAGTAAACCAATAAAAATGTCAAAATAATAAAGTCCTTCAAAAAATACTAAAAATGACCAGAAATGCTTCAAAAAGATTCTAATTTTTATTTTTAAGGGTTTAAATTTTATTAATTTTGAACCGTATGAGTTGGTGTGTTCTCCTGTTTTTTTTTTTTTTTTTTTTTTGTGAGCAGCACCTGCCCTTTATGCTTAGTAAAAGTGGAGTGCTGCCCTCCCATTGTAATATATTAATGAACCGTATCATATTGGGTTTGCCAGTGCCTAAATTTCATTAGTGCAGCCTGTGAACGTTGCGGCAATGTTATGAGATGTGAAAAATGTCGGCTTGCTTTTTCTCTAGAAAAGTATATTGGTGCTGCAGAAATATGTGCATAAGTTTTTTTTTTTTTTTTTTTATCCCAATGACCCACAACACTTTGTATTTTTATTATTTATTTAGGAGGAAGGATACATTGGGATTTCTCTCATTTTTCAAGTATGTCCTGGGTGGCGAGTATGTACCGTTGGGAGTCTTGCCCAAGGACATTTACTGGAGAGATGCTCTTGCCAGGATTCAAACATGTGTCTCCACGGTTATAGAGCAGTGATGTTAACTCTAGTTTATGTGGCAAGTGCCTTTAGCACTGGTAACTGATGCAAAGTAACCACAATAGGAAATCTCAAATCAGGGTAAAATGCAGGTCTGCCGATTTTATACTCACAGGGATTGATCTTGCTTTTAAATGTGGACTTTTCAAATTCATGGGATCCTGTATATTTTCCCCATTTGATTCGGTGTAGTTGTCTGTTATTGGAAGCTACTTGTTAAATTTATAGTTTGCTTTTGTTTGTTTTGTTTTTTTTCACATTCTGCAGCTATGCATATACTGGAAACTATGGATAGTTAAAGTGCACCAATTTTCCCTAAAACCACTTTAGCAGTTTGAAAGATCTCCCAAATCTGGCTCTGTATTGGATAGTCCCCCCCCCCCCAATCTCCTTGAGGTTCCTATTTGCTCTCAGTGCTGTGGCATGCCGCATGACATGTTTCCCTGGGGATTGATTTATGGCTTTCACAGCAGGAGACACCCCCCCCCCCAGAATTGCAATCTATACAGACTATTTTCAAATGATTCACAGACCTTCTGAACAGGATGGGATGCTCTGTAAGTTTCAACGGATATCCCTTCTTTGTCATGCTTTGATTCCCCTGCAAGTGACGGCTAAAGAAATATCGTTTTTGGTGGGTACGTAAGTATTCATGTTTATAATGTGTTTCTCTTTGCACTGCTGCGATGGGAATAAATAACCATTGAGCTCTTCAAAGTTGATATTGCAAGCATCCTTTATATCCGAACACGCCATCCCCGGCTGAGCTGTCAATCACAAAACTTAAAAAAATGGATACCCCTCTGAGACACTGCTCACGAAATATGCAGTGTTATTAACAGAGGCAGTGTATCCCTATTACACATATACACTGTTTACACAAATACAGTTGCAAGAAAAAGTATGTGAACCCTTTTGGGATTATGTGGAGTTTTGCATGAATTGGTCATAAAATGTGCTCTGATTTTCAAATTGTTGTGACTTAGATGAAGAACAGTCTGCTTAAAATAATACAACACAAACGTGTTCATGTTTTTATTGAACAGAACATGTAAACATTCACAGTGCAGGGTGAAAAAAGTATGTGAACCTTTGGACTTAATAACTGGTTGACCCTCCTTTGGCAGCAATAACCTCAACCAAACGTTTCCTGTAGTTGCAGATCAGACCTGCACAACGATCTGGAGTAATTTTGGACCACTCCCCTTCACAAAACTGTTTTGCTCTCTTAAGGTCATGACACAGCATTTCAATCGGGTTGAGGTCAGGACTCTGGGCCACTCCAGAAGGCGTATTTTGTTTTGTTTTGTTGAAGCCATTCTTTTGTTGAATTACTTGTATGCTTTGGCTCATTGTCCTGTTGCATCACCCATCCTCGGCAGAGCTTCAGATGACGGACAGATGGTCTTACGTTTTCCTGCAAAATGTCTTGATAAACTCTGGAATTCATTTTTCCATCAATGACAACAATCCATCTAGGCCCTGAGGCAGCAAAGCAGCCCCAAACCATGATCCTCCCTCCGCCATGTTTTACAGTGGGGATGAGGTTTTGATGTTGGCGGGCTGTGCCTTTTTTTTTCTCCGCACATAGTAGTGTGTGTTTTTTTCCAAACAACTCAATTTTGGTTACATCTGTCCACAGAATATTTTGCCAGTAGTGCTGTGGAACATCCAGGTGCTCTTTTGCAAACTTAAAACGTGCAGCAATATTCTTTTTGGACAGCAATGGCTTCCTCCGTGGTGTCCTCCCATGTACTCCATTCTTGTTTAATGTTTTCCTTATTGTAGATGTATCAACAAAAATGTTAGCATGTGCCAGAGATTTCTGTAAGTCTTTAGCTGTCACTCTAGGATTCTTCTTTACCTCATTAAGCATTCTGCGCTGTGCTTTTGCAGTCATCTTTACAGGACGACCACGCCTAGGGAGAGTAGCAACAGTGCTGAAGTTACTGGTCAAAAAATTAAATAAAATTCATTTTGAGGTACTGCCATAGCGAGCTTGTGGCTTGAATCAGTGGCAGAAAGGTTTAACAATCACAATATGTCTCTGAAAGAACCATAAATGATAACTAATCAACTTTATCACCACCCACAATGTCCATAACAATAATTCTAAGCGGACACCATTTCGTAAGCCAAATATTAAAAAAGGTGACTTGAAATGTCCTGTTCATTTAAATTAAACCCACCAAAACACAGTTTAGTTGACCGAGCAGAGCTTAAAAAAGGCGTATTTATCATGACACGAAAAATAGTGATAATAATCAGTTTCTCTCTGGGCGTGAGAGTGTACTCCACCTATTACTATAATGAACGTGGTACAAGACATGCAACATTACGTGACACGTACACACAGGCAAAATTACTTCTACCTTGCATTTGGTAAACCACATGCACCTTATATGTATGGTAAATGACATGTTCTTGTTAGATAAAATTGTGGCTTTATCTTACCTCACTGGCACCTTTTATTCTCATGTACCTGTCAACTGCAATAGCCAGGAGGGACAGGATAGATGCATTGGTCATTATGATTATCAAGCAACACATTAGTAATCTCCAGATGTAAGATAATGGCCAGTGGCAACAGTGCTGAACTTTCTCCATTTGTAGACAGTCTGTCTTACCGTGGACACATGAACATCAAGGCTTTTGGAGATACTTTTGTAACCCTTTCCAGCTTCATGCAAGTCAACAATTCTTGATCGTCGGTCTTCTGAGAGCTCTTTTCTGCGAGGCATGGTTCACATCAGGCAGTGCTTCTTGAAACCAGTAAACCCAAAACTGGTGTGTGTTTTTAAAGGGCAGGACAGCTTTCTGCAACACATCCAATAATATCACACTGATTGGACTCAAGGTTGGCTCACTCCTGACTCCAATTAGCTCTTGGAGAAGGCATTAGGCTAGGGGTTCACATACTTTTTCCACCCTGCACTGTGAATGCTTACATGTTATGTTCAATAAACACATGAAAACATGTTTGTATTGTATTATTTTAAGCAGACTGTTTTTCAAATTGTGACTTCGATGAAAATCAGAGCACATTTTATCACCAATTCATGCAAAACTCCACGTAATCCCAAAGGGTTCACATACTTTTTCTTGCAACTGTATATTAGCTGAAGTTGCGTAGCTCATACATAAACACATAAAAGCTGCAGTCTGCAATTGCTGAAGAAACGGTAGTACGTAGCTTGATGAAATAACGCCACCTATTGTCCATAAGATTGTAGAAAATTAGTCCTGTGTGAATGTTTATACACATAGGATGCGGAAATTTCCTTCATGGGTAGTACAAGTTCATGGCACCTCCTCAAATCCCGATGGTCTTTCTTGTACCTCTAAGAAAGAGAGTGGCATTAGGGGTGCGATACATAAGCTGCATACATAAAGCTCATAGATGCAACACACTTACGTAGATGTGTCCCCAAAGTTCCAGGCTCCTGGATTAGGGGTAACCGCGCTCTCCTTTTTGTTTACTTTGCTCATTCACAAGTCGTGGTCACCGTGGATCCAATGCAGCCCTTTTTGGGTGCTAGAATATTGGGTAGTACCTGTATTTGGAATGGCTATAAAAGGGCTGGATGCAGGGATATACCATGTAGTGGGATTATTAACCCCATAAGGACCAGACGATTTTACCATTGGATTTTTCCACAATCTTATGGACAATAGGTGGCGTTATTTCATTAAGCTATGTACTACGGTTTCTTCAGCAATTGCAGACTGCAGCTTTTATGTGTTTATGTATGAGCTATGCAACTTCAGCTAATAGATTTGTGTAAACACAGTGTATATGTGTAATAGGGATACACTGCTTCTGTTAACACTGTATTTCGTGACCAGCGCCACATAGAGGAGTATCCATTTTATCTTTGTATATACTTTGTAGCAGTGTCAAGGTTCTGCAACCACCCCCCTGTTGGCAGCACGCATACGATTAGAGACGTTTATTTCCAACTAGAATGGCTGTAGAGCGTCAAAAGGGTTACTCTTTCTACCACAATCACAAAACTTAGAAGCAAATCCATGGCTTCCCTTATGAGCAGAGCAGGCAGGTTAGGAGCTACAAAAACTAACAAAACTACATTGGAAGTTGTAAAAAATAGAAAGGTATACTAGAATAATTAAGCCATAGCAAATCACATATCAAAAACCTGTATAACAGACTACAGGTAAGCTTTAAAATCTTGAAAGAGAAGTGAACATGTACGGTTAGGGTCTCTTTTCCAGTTTAGCCCCATAAGGACCACTGATGTACATGGTACTTGGTCCTTAAAAGGACATTTTCCCAGAATGTACTATGCATTTCATGGTCCTCTAACCCCCCCCCCTCCTATACCCCTCTGGCCAGGGTCCCACATTGGCTAGATGTCAAGGTGTCTGGATGTCGGTCAAGCCTCCGGGGCCTCCTCCGCCCACTGAAATCACCATATGCGTGATGACATCAGTTGGGCTGTTTGCAGCTAGGGGGGGTTAAGTGGAGATCGGTGGCAACTAGCGGGTCATGTTTAGTATCATTGGAAAGGCCAGAACATGACCATGTTTGGTGTAAAAATAAAGTTCTTTTTTTTAAATATTTGTCGTTCGTGTAATAAATATGGTTCGTATAATAAAAGGACTTCAAATCACATTTAAATATGATGAGCATAAAACAGTCAAAATGAGCTCAGCACGCAGGTGCAAGGGCTCAGCAGTGAAGGGGTTAAAAAGCAAACCATGTAAAAATTTAGAGATTGCTAAACTCAGGACAAAATTTTGAAACTATTTAGCAGTTTACAAGTTTACAAACTTGGCGGTTGTAGATTTTGGGGGTCAAAGTTTGAAAAAGTGTTTTTTTTCCCCCCATTCCTACACTATATTTCATACATTTTTATAGTAAATTATACTATATGATGAAAATAATGGTATCTTTAGAAAGTCCATTTAATGGCGAGAAAACTGTATAGAATATGTGTGGGTTCCATAAACAAGTAAGAGGAAAATTAGAGCTAAACACAGTGTAAAAACAGCAGTGGGTACTTTCGGAGAGACAATGGTAAAATCGTCTGGTACTGTTGGGGTTAAACGTCAAACTTTATTGACTAAAGTACTTCTGTATGGAGTTGCATACCCAAGAGCCTTCATGCTATAAACACAATGGTAACGGAAATAAATGTTTTGCTCGAACATGTGTTTCCCAAACCTGTCCTCCGGACACGCTGACAGGCCAGGTTTTCCAGATATCTGAAGCACAGCACAGGAGATATGATTTGCTGCTCAGTTAATGCTGGATTTAGGTTTGGGAAACACTGACCACTTACAGTATTTTAATCTCCTGTGAGCTTGCTGTTCAGTCTCCTCGCTTTGAATTTTGTCCATTAGGTGGTGCTGTTAAAGTATTTTGCATCACTTTGGATTCAGGAAAGAGAATTTTTTTTTTAAAGTAAAATATACCAGTTGTATAGCTGCGAGAGAAAGTCTACGCTGTTGCAGTATTCGTGTATTGGAGGCCATTGTTTTTCTGCGACAGGTGGAGCCTTCCACTGCGCGTTCCCCATTTACGTGGATCAGATGAGAAGTTTTGTTAGACAGATACACCTTAAGCTACCACCACAGAATTAACAATGTCGGTCGCTGTTAAGCATGTGGGAACCACATCAATGTGACACGATGACATGGCTGCATCTACCTATGAATTATACACGCGGCTATGATTTTATTAAGCACTGGTGTTAGCCACAGTTGCAAACACTTGCAATACTCGCTAGCAAAGAAATTTATTGAAACCTCTCCTGCCACCTTTTGGCTTCTACCTGTGTAACCCGACATTCTTTTGCTGCTTACTGAATAACCCCCTATGTTGCAGCTTCACTTCTTCTGACTATTAGACCGGTTGCTGGCCTATAAAGTGTTTAGTAAACTATGACCTGTATGAGGATGGGCTTCTCTAGCGTAAGCTTCTGTTGAAAAGTTAAGTTGAAGATTTGTGTGTCACATTTGGTTTCTTAGTCAGTAACAACATCACCATCCCTTCCTTGGTCCCCCTTGCCTCTACTGTAACACACATACTAATGCTCCTGAAGTCTTTACCATTTTTATTTTATTCATGATTTACCAGCACTGACATTTTTGTCATCTAATGGTCATAGACCAGTGGTTCCCAACCGTGATCCTCAAGTACCCCTAACTAGCCAGATTTTGCAGATCTCCTTGGGGAAATGCAGACTGAATCCTACAATCAATGAGCAGCAAATCATATCACCTGTGCTGTGCCTAAGCTATCTGGAAAACCTGGCCTGTTGGGGTTGAGGACCACGGTTGGGAACCACTGTCATAGACCATGGAAAGAGGGTCAGCCTGCACCCACCAAACCTAGAATCACCCACAGATGTTTTGTGAGCACTAACATGTATGATTTAAAAACGCACAAATCATCCTGGCCGGATATGCAGCACTGTTTGTTACAAGTATACCTGAATTTGTGCCCTGTTCATATACCCAGTGGTGTATTTTAGTTTTGTTCTGCCCTAAGCAACACAAAATCCCCTCCTCCCCGTGAGGATCCGTGATTGCTTTTTGCAATCGCTGGTCTTCATAAACCAGAGCTTCTTGGCAGGCAGCTGCTCATATCCCAGTAATCGTGCGCATTCGCTCATGCAATGTGTTATAGATCTATGAAAAATTTCACGTCCATCCACCCCCCTATTTCATCTCCATTCCCACACTCCTCCCCGACCTCCCTCCCATTTCCCAGACCCACCCATGCGCTACCTGGAATCGCCATGATCACTGATCAGGATCCTTGTGTCTAGAAGTCTTCCTTCCCGCCTGCGCAGCTTCCATAGAACGCTGGGAAGAAGTGACACAATCATGTCCCTTCCTGCACTTTATGGAAGCCGCGCAGGAAGGAAGGAAGAATTTAGACATGCCATGAACATCCTGATCAGTGAGCACTGAAACCTCAGGTAGGACATGTGTGGGTCTGGGAAATAGGAAGGAGCTCAGGGAGGAGTGTAGGACTGGAGATTAAATATATGGGGTGAATCGTGGATGTGAAATAGTGGTTCAATGAGGGGAAATTTCTGGTGGACACATTCACCCCCTGTATCAGATGAGTTTACAGAGCACAAGCCTCAATGGAGGCTCACGCATTGGAGATCTGTGGGTACATCGAGATAGATGGGCATCCGAGCAGAAACATGTCCCTTCTCATAGATGTTCTTTCCGCACTCCTATACAGTATATCTGTGTGGCCAGATAACAGTCAGAAAATAGGTTTGTTATCGTACATATCATTGGATTTAAAGCGAAGTGTGACTTATTGATAGAATTATTTAAGCTTTAATGGATATTCTAGCGCAGTGGTTCCCAACCACGGTCTTCAATTACCCCTAACAGATCAGATTTTGCAGATCACCTTGGGGAAACGCAGACTGAATCCTGCAATCACTGAGCAGCAAATCATATCACCTGTGTTGTGCTTGAACTATCTGGAAAACCTGACCGGTTGGGGGCACTTTAGGACCGGTGTTGGGATGGGGTGGGTTTGTTTAGTTTCATACTCACCTGGAATCCAACACCTGGCTCCCTTGGCACTGGTTTGGACATGCCATGCTGCCGCTTCCTGTAAGTTGCTGCATGTCACGTGACTGGAGGCAGGTGGCTGTGCGCATTGAGAGCCCCTGCTGCCGAAATTCCAGAATCTAAACACCTCGCTTAAAATGCTGTCTGGGACTAAATACCTGCACTGAATGAAACTGTACGGGTAGATTTTTTATAACTGGTCCTGGTCATGGAAATCAAAAAGACTTTGGTGATATACCTTTGTGTACACCAAAGATCGAAGTGAATAATCTATATTATCATGGGGGACTTTAATCTTCCTGATGTGAACTGGAAAACCAAAACAGCTGGGTGCACCAGGAGTACAAATATTCTAAACTCCCTACTGGGATTATCTCTAACACAAGTAGTTGAGGAGCCGACCCGTAAAGAGGCCATATTGGATTTAATACTCACAAATGGAGGTTTGGTATCGGACGTTGTTGTAGGTGAAAATTTGGGATCTAGTGATCACCAGTCAGTATGGTTTAATATAACAACAGGGATGGAGCCGCACCACACAAGAACGAAAGTTTTAGACTTTAAAAAAACAGATTTTTCTAAAATGGGATTTTGTGTGAAGGAGTCATTATCAGACTGGAGGAGTTTAAAGGGAGTCCAGGAGCAATGGGATTATTTAAAAGGAAGCATTATTGAAGGCCACAGGAAATTGCATTCAGCTTGTTAGCAAAAACAAAAAAGGGAAGAAACCACTGTGGTACTCTGCAGAAGTGGCCAAAATAGTGAAGAACAAAAAGATAGCATTCAATAATTATAAAAAAACTCAGAGTGAAGAAGATAGGCAAACCTATAAAATTAGGCAGAAAGAGGCAAAGCAATTTATAAGAGCTTCCAAAGCACACGCAGAAGAGAAAATAGCTCAGTCAGTAAAAAAGGGGGACAAAACATTTTTTAGATACATAAACGAGAAAAAGAAAGTAAAACAAGGATTAGTTAGATTAAAAACAAAGGAAGGAAGGTATGTAGAAGAGGATAAAAGTCTCGCTGACTGCCTCAATGAATATTTTTGTTCAGTCTTTGCAGAAGAAAAGGAAGGAAAGGGACCTCAGTTAGGAGAGAACACTAAAGAGACATTTACATATCAGTTTACAGAGGAGGAGGTTCTACAGCAGCTGTCTAAAGTAAAGACAAATAAGTCAATGGGGCCTGATGGGATCCACTCTAAATTATTAAAAGAGCTCAGTGATGTAATAGCAAAACCATTAACAGATTTATTTAACCAATCCTTGTTAACGGGAGTCGTCCCAGAAGACTGGAAATTAGCAAATGTTGTGCCCATTTACAAGAAGGGTAGTAGGGAGGAATCGGGGAACTATAGGCCAGTTAGTCTTACGTCAGTAGTGGGAAATAATGGAAACCATGTTAAAGGAAAGGATTGTTGAACATCTAAAAACACATAGATTACAGGATCAGAAACAACATGGGTTTACCTCAGGGAGATCATGCCAAACTAATCTTATTGATTTTTTTGATTGGGTAACAAAAATAATAGACATAGGTGGTGCAGTAGACATTGCTTATTTAGATTTCAGTAAGGCTTTTGATACTGTTTCGCATAGAAGGCTTATCAATAAATTGCAATCTTTGAGCTTGGATTCCAATATTGTTGACTGGATTAGGCAGTGGCTGAGTGACAGGCAACAGAGGGTGTGTGGTAAATGGAGTTTATTCGGCGCAAGGTCTTGTTACCAGTGGGGTACCTCAGGGGTCAGTACTTGGACCCATTCTCTTTAATATTTTTATTAGTGATATTGCAGAAGGTATTAATGGAAAAGTATGTCTTTTTGCTGATGACACAAAGATTTGCAACAGGGTTGACGTTCCTGGAGGGATCAGCCAAATGATTAGGTAAACTAAAAAAAATGGTCGGAGTTGTGGCATTGAGTTTTAATGGTGGATAAGTGCAGATAATGACCTGGACGTAAAAACCCAAGGGCTGAATATAGAAATTTGATACAGTGTCACGGATCCCTCTGATTACCAAAATAGTGGTCCCTTTACGCAGACCGCTCTCTACCCTTCCGATCCTTGAATGGTCGGCAAAACTAGAAAGACAATTAACCAGACAATAGATAGACAAGAGGTAACACCAGACAGAGGTACAGAATAGGGTATTGTCACGAATCCTTCTGACTACCAAGATAGTGATCCCTTTATGTGGATCGCTCTCTACCCTTCCGATCCTTGAATGGTCGGCAAAACTAGATAGACAATTAACCAGGTAATAGATAAACAAAGGGAAACACCAGACAGGGGTACAGACCAGAGTATACGTTCTCCCTAGGACCTTAGTTATAGCAGAGGAAATCTGATGTGTGCTTAGGGTGCCACATAGACTGACCTCGGTACCAACGTTAAGGGCAGAACCAAGAGCAGAGTAAATGCCAATACCAGGGGTTATACACAGAATGGTTTGTTTGCCAATGCCAGGGGTCATACACAGGAGGGTTCGTTTGCCAATGCCAAGGGTCATACACAGGAGGGTTCGTTTGCCAATGCCAAGGGTCATACACAGGAGGGTTCGTTTGCCAATGCCAAGGGTCATACACAGGAGGGTTCGTTTGCCAATGCCAAGGGTCATACACAGGAGGGTTCGTTTGCCAATGCCAAGGGTCATACACAGGAGGGTTCGTTTGTCAGAAGCAAGGTTAGATACAGAAATCGCCAAAATACACAAGAGCTCTGCGGGAAGTGAATACCACGTCAGGGCACCGGCATGGTAGTGAGACTGGGCTTTAAACCCGGCGGGTCCGCGTCATAACGCCAGGCCCCGCCCCTCGGCGTCCCACGTGAGCGCACCGGTAGCGTTCATCATTCGGCGCCTGGCCAGCGAGCAGCGAGGAATCTGCTGCCAGGCGCCCCAGCCCCTGACCAGCCGTGACAGAACCCCCCCCTCCACGGGCGGCCACTGGACGACCCCCAGGGGCACGGGGGTGCGCCAAATAGAAGGCCTTCACTAGCCTAGGAGCATGGACTTCTGCAGCCGGAATCCAAGAACGATCCTCCGGACCGTAACCCACCCAATCGACCAAGTACTGCAAGGACCCCCTAGATATCCTGGCACCCAGAATGGCCTTAACCTCGAACTCCTCCTCACCCTCCACAGAGATAGGAGGCGGTGGAGCATGGACCTTGGTGTACCGGTTACACAACAACGGCTTCAAAAGGTGTACATGGAACACATTATGTATCTTAAAATGGGAGGGTAACGCCAAAGCATAGGAGACAGGGTTGATTCGCCGCAGAATCTTATAGGGGCCGATATACCTAGGAGCCAACTTCATGGAAGGCACTAAGAGCTTAATGTTACGTGAAGAAAGCCAAACCCTGTCCCCAACTTGATACACAGGTGCCTGCCTCCTGTGTCTGTCGGCCTTGGTTTTCTGGATGGCACTACTCTCTCTAGTGCCCGTCTCACTCTCCCCCAAGTCTCTTTCAATGATGCCAGTTGCTCATCCAAAGCAGGAATCGTGGTATCAGGAAACGTAGCGGGGAGCACGGGAGGATCAAAACCATAAACAGCGAAGAAAGGAGAATGTCCTGTGGACTCACTCACTGCACTGTTCAAGGCATACTCGGCCCATGGTAACAGGTCTGACCAGTTATCTTGTTGTTCTGATATAAAGCACCTGAGATATTTCTCTACATTTTGGTTTGCTCGTTCTGCTGCTCCGTTGGTCTGGGGGTGATAGGCCGAAGAGAAAGAGAGGTCTATCCCCACATTCTTACAAAACCCTCTCCAGAATCTGGAGATGAATTGGGTCCCCCTATCAGAGACAATCTCCAGAGGGACACCGTGTATGCGGACCACGTTGGAAATGAATATGGGCACCAGTTCGGCTGCCGAAGGTAGTTTCCGAAGAGGAACATAGTGACCCATCTTGGAAAATCGATCTATGACCGTAAGTATCACTGTATTCCCCCTTGACTCAGGTAAATCTACTATAAAATCCATGGCTACATGTGACCATGGTCGTTCGGGGATCGGCAAAGGCTGGAGTAACCCAATGGGTGCTGTTTTGGGACTTTTCTGCCTTGAGCACACCTCGCACACAGCTATGTAATCTTTAACATCTCGGCGTAACGTGGGCCACCAGAGGAGTTTACTGATATTAGACACAGTCTTGGTGATACCCATATGCCCAGAAGTTTTATTATCATGATAGATGTTAAGTACTTCCTCTCTTTCGTTCTCAGGTACAAAGAGTTTCGCAGGAGGTTTTCCCCAGGAGCTGCACCCTGGACGGTCTGCAACCTTTTCATTAGGGGGACGAGACACTAATCGTGGTAGAGGCTATAATCCTTTCCTGGGGTACAATGGGATGCTGATCTTGGATATTGTGTTCATAAGATTCATACTGTCTCGACAATGCGTCTGCTTTAATGTTTCTGGACCCAGGTCTATAGGTAAGCACGAAATTAAAACTTGAGAGAAACAATGACCATCTCGCTTGTCTGGAATTTAAACGTTTAGCATCACCAATGTACGTGAGATTCTTATGATCGGTTATGATAACGATGGGGTCCTTAGACCCCTCTAATAAGTATCTCCATTCGGCCAAGGCCGCGATGACTGCTAACAACTCTCTATTTCCAATGTCATAGTTCTTCTCTGCCGGGGACAATTTCCGAGAATAGAAGCCGCATGGATGCAAGGGTTTGTCGGGTGCCTCCCTTTGGGACAAGACTGCGCCAAGACCTAGTTCGGAGGCGTCAACTTCTACTTGGAAAGGCAGAGCCGGATCTGGATGTCGGAGAACAGGGGCAGTAGTGAATGCCTGCTTAAGTGCCTCAAAGGCTTGAGTGGCTTGAGGTGTCCATTTCTGATTTCCCACCCCTTTCTTTGTCATAGCCGTGAGGGGAGCTACCAAGGCCGAAAAATCTTTAATGAACCTTCGATAATAGTTCGTAAATCCCAGAAACCTCTGGATGGCTTTAAGCCCTTGGGGTAGAGGCCAGTCAAGAATAGCTGAGAGCTTTTTAGGATCCATTTGAAAACCCTCAGGGGTTATTATATAACCAAGGAATTGCACAGTTACTATGTCGAATAGACATTTTTCTAGTTTGCAGTACAATCCAGCCTTCAATAGTTTTTCCAATACTTGTTTTACGTGGACATGATGAGTGTCTACATCCGGAGAGTATATCAGGATGTCATCCAGATATACTATAACGAATTCTTGCAAAAAATCCCTTAGGGTGTCGTTTATAAGGTCCTGGAAAACGGCTGGCGCATTACACAACCCAAAAGGCATCACCAGGTATTCATAATGCCCGCTACGTGTATTAAAAGCCGTTTTCCATTCATCTCCCTTTTTAACCCTGACCAGGTTGTACGCTCCGCGTAAATCAAGCTTCGTATAAACACGGCCCCTTTTAATCGGTCGAACAATTCTGTTATGAGAGGTATGGGATACGCATTTCTTATAGTTATCCTGTTCAAACCTCTATAATCGATGCAAGGTCGCAGATCTCCCTCTTTCTTGGAAACAAAAAAGAAACCTGCTCCTGCTGGAGAAGAGGACCGTCTAATGAATCCTCGTTCCAGATTCTCCCTTATGTATTCCTCCATAATGTCGTTCTCTTTTTGTGATAAAGGGTATACGTGACCCCTAGGAGGCATCGTACCGGGGAGTAAATCAATAGCACAGTCATATGGACGATGTGGTGGTAGGACCTCAGTCCTGGCTTTAGAGAACACCTCCTTTAATGCCAGGTAACATTCAGGGACCTCTGTGGACAAAGGAGGGGCTGTGGCAATATTGAGGCTACCAATCACATTAACTCTGCCTAGGCACTTAGACTGACAACTTTGACCCCAACATTTTATGTCTCTCAGGACCCAATCGACAACCGGGTTGTGCTCTGTTAACCATGGAAACCCAAGAACGACAGGACATGAGGGTGATTCAATAATTTGAAATCTTATTGTCTCCTGGTGCAAAATTCCTGTTTTCATACATACATCGATAGTGTCGTGAGTGATATGTGGGCATGACAGGGGTTTACCATCTATGGCTTCCACCATTAGAGGTCTCTCTTTAAGAACCAGAGGTAAGAGGTTTTTGGCAGCAAAATTCTTATCCATGAAATTGCCTGAGGCCCCAGAGTCTAGGAACGCCTCAGTCTTGAGGTGAACCCCCTCCCAGGTTAGGGAGATTGGTAACAGAATCCTGGATTTTTTTTTTTTCATTGTCCACAAAGGAGGCATACAGAGAACCAATAACCTGGGTATTGGCTGTTCTTTGACCCAGTTTGCCATATTCACCCCTACTAACCCTGGGTCTCTGAGGACACTGAAGGCGGAAGTGATCTGCCCCTGCACAATAGAAGCAGAGCCCCTTTTCTCTTCTGTGCGCTCTTTCTGCTTCTGAAATACCCGTTTTCCCTATTTGCATGGGTTCAACAACTGGTAAATCTGTTCTCACATTATCCGAGGTACCTGACGTACTGGTGCGTCTGGGTAATGAGGGTAAAGGAGGCAAGACCCTTCTGGGTCTGTCTCTGGGGTGTCTCCTTTCCCTAATTTGGTCGTCCATGGCTATACAAAAATCTATCAGGTGGTCTAGATTCTCTGGTAATTTTAAGGGAGCCAGCTCAAACATAAAAGCCTCGTTCAAACCTTCGGTAAAGGCTAAGGTTAAAACGTCGTTCGGCCAAAGCACCTCAGAAGTCAAAGTCTTAAACTCGATGGCATAGTCTGCAACCCTCTTATTGCCTTGTTTGATGTGAAACAAAGACCTACCCGCATTGGTAGCCCTTCTAGAGGGATCAAAGGTACGTTTTAACTCAGAGGTAAAACCCTCATAATCGTAGATGATGGGTTTCTTATTTTCCCACAACGGCGTAGCCCACAATAAAGCTTTTTCTGTTAAATGATTAATCAGATATCCTACTTTGGCTTTATCAGACATACAAGAACCAGGGTTGTTCTCAAACAAGATCTCGAGTTGAGTCAAAAAACCCCGGCATAAGTTTGGTGTACCATCATAGCGTAGGGGTGCCTTCATACTAAGCCTATGTCCTCAGGGGAGACGGAACTGACCCTAGGTAATGCTGGATCTGGAGGGTTTGAGGTACCTGTATTGGACCGATTTAACAGGGTTTGCAGAGCGAGAGAAATCTGGTCCATCCTATGGTCCTGTTCCTCTTGTCTGGCTGCGATACGTGCCAGCTGGTTAGAGAGGTCTGCGGGATCCATTGGCCCTGACGTAATGTCACGGATCCCTCTGATTACCAAAATAGTGGTCCCTTTACGCAGACCGCTCTCTACCCTTCCGATCCTTGAATGGTCGGCAAAACTAGAAAGACAATTAACCAGACAATAGATAGACAAGAGGTAACACCAGACAGAGGTACAGAATAGGGTATTGTCACGAATCCTTCTGACTACCAAGATAGTGATCCTTTATGTGGATCGCTCTCTACCCTTCCGATCCTTGAATGGTCGGCAAAACTAGATAGACAATTAACCAGGTAATAGATAAACAAAGGGAAACACCAGACAGGGGTACAGACCAGAGTATACGTTCTCCCTAGGACCTTAGTTATAGCAGAGGAAATCTGATGTGTGCTTAGGGTGCCACATAGACTGACCTCGGTACCAACGTTAAGGGCAGAACCAAGAGCAGAGTAAATGCCAATACCAGGGGTTATACACAGAATGGTTTGTTTGCCAATGCCAGGGGTCATACACAGGAGGGTTCGTTTGCCAATGCCAAGGGTCATACACAGGAGGGTTCGTTTGCCAATGCCAAGGGTCATACACAGGAGGGTTCGTTTGCCAATGCCAAGGGTCATACACAGGAGGGTTCGTTTGCCAATGCCAAGGGTCATACACAGGAGGGTTCGTTTGCCAATGCCAAGGGTCATACACAGGAGGGTTCGTTTGTCAGAAGCAAGGTTAGATACAGAAATCGCCAAAATACACAAGAGCTCTGCGGGAAGTGAATACCACGTCAGGGCACCGGCATGGTAGTGAGACTGGGCTTTAAACCCGGCGGGTCCGCGTCATAACGCCAGGCCCCGCCCCTCGGCGTCCCACGTGAGCGCACCCGGTAGCGTTCATCATTCGGCGCCTGGCCAGCGAGCAGCGAGGAATCTGCTGCCAGGCGCCCCAACCCCTGACCAGCCGTGACATTACAGTCCTAACCTCAACATCTGAGGAAGGGATTTAGGGGTCATTTATTCAGAGGATTTAAGGGTAAGTAGTCAATGTAATAGAGCAGCAGGAAAATTGCTAGCAGAATGCTTGGTTGTGTAGGGAGAGATTAGCAGTAGGAAAAGGGAAGTGCTCATGCACTGTACAGAGCACTGGTGAGACCTCACTTGGAGTACTGTGTGCAGTACTGGAGACCGTATCTCCAAAAGGATATAGACATCTTAGAGAGAGTTCAGAGAAGGGCTACTAAAATGGTGTATGCTTGAAGGAGAAAAGTTACCAGGAAAGGCTTAATGATCTTAACATGTACAGCTTGGAAAAAAGACGAGACAGAGGAGATATGATAGAAAAATTTAAATACGTAAAGGGAATCCACAAGGTAGAGGAAGGGAGTATATTTAAAAGGAAACAAAGTAGCAAAACAAAAGGACATAGTCTTAGATTAGAGGGGCAAAGGTTTAAAAGTAACATCAGGAAGCATTATTTTACTGAGAGGGTGGTGGATACATGGAACAGCCTTCCAGTTGAAGTGGTAGAGGCCAAAACAGTAATTGAATTTAAGCAAGCATGGGATAGGCATAAGGCTATCCTAAACAAAAGATAAATCCAGGTAAAGTATCCATGTAATTGGGCAGACTAGATGGGCCGAAAGGTTCTTATCTGCCGACATTTTTCTATGTTTCTATGTTTCTATATAGATCTAGTTCTGAGCGCACGGTTGTAGAAGAATGCAGTTTAAATAGATTTTAATATGTATTAGCATTCTAAGGTTTATCAAGAAAGAAAAGTGGTCATGTTTACTAAAGCAAGGCGTGATCTTTGCTCTGTGTTCATAGGAATTATCTACACTATTGATAAATGTGTAACAAAGTATTACCTCCTGTTTAAAAGGGAGGCGAGTTAACCTGATCTCCTTACTAGAACGAGCTAAGAAGCTTAGGAGGGAAGCTTTTGGATTTGTCCTTGCCCTGCAGAAAGCGGTGACATTATGTAACGGCATTAAACACAGGCCCCAAAATAACATACATTAGACATGAAGTTTCACCATTAGTTTTCCAAGCATATCATCTCAATTCATCAAGGATAAAAGTGTATCAAGATGAAAGAACGATTGAGTAAATGGCAATTAGAATATTTTGTCTATCTAGTACAGGGGTTCCCAACCCTGGTCCTCAAGTACCCCTAACAAGCCAGATTTTAGGCTGGAGTCAGATGACGAGTGCACCCGTACAGACGTGCCTCCTGGCGTCAGTTGCAGCGTTGTGACACTTTGACGGGGCCGGCCACATGATGTTGCGCTCACTACAGCAGACATGCTGAAAGATGCTACGACGTGATTTGGACGAGGCTGTAACGCACGATCCACCATAGGAGGATCGAGCCTTGCAGGGCTGAGCGCACTAACTGCTCCCAGCAAGGTGGCCAGACGGGCGTCAGAGTGGAAGGAACGTCCACTCTGAAGGATGTTCCTTCCGCTATGAAAAACGTTAGTCTGGCCTTGAGGAAGTGCGGAATTTATACTGCAATCACTGAGCAGCAAATCGTATCACTTGTGCTATGCTTCAGCAATCTGGCAAACCTGGCCTGTAAGGCCGTGCTGGATTTATAACTAGGCAGAGTAGGCATATGACTTTTTTTTTATTGGTGGGGTAGCAGCGCTCCACATTTCTGTGCCTACAGGCTCCTGAGATACAAATCCGGCCCTGCGGTTAGGGGGACTTGAGGACCAGGGGTGGGAATCCTTGTCATAGAGGACCCCTACTTAATAGTGGGGGGCTACAAGCAGACACTTGAGTAATTTGCAAAGTCTCCATAGTTTCCTTTGTTACAATTAAGGTGAACATCAGCTCACCACGGAAGAAAATTCTAACAATGGCAGGTGAGGTTTTTGCAGAGTTATTCTTGCATAAAGTGACTATTCAATTACTGTTATTTCACCCTGGTTTTACAACACTAAATACTTTAGAAATTTTAAAATAACTTCCATAAACCTCCCAAACAATCTACAGTGAAAATTATGCCAAGCAACTTGGCCTGAAACACCAGTGGAATGCTGCATAATGTCTGCAGAAATATGGGTGGAATCCACTGCAGAGATCCTTCATTTAAAAACTTCAGCAGAAATTATGGAGAGAAAGGTGAAAAGTACGGCAGTTGCCTAAGTAGTGAATACATCTTGCTTTGCATAAATAAATCAGCTTTTTCTTTGGATAGTGAATAACACTTTTAGTTAAGCCCTCGCCGGAACATGCATGCGTCATATAGTAGCTGCAAATCAAACCTAAAAAGCATTAGAAAGCTTATGATCTTTTCTTTTTAAATCCAGTTTTGGACACAGTCAACCTCTAAAGGCTGGCGTCAGACAAGCGTGCTATGTGCACCCGTACTGACGTGATGCTGCAACGGGGCCGATCACACGCTTGTGCGCACGCAACAAGCGTCCGTTATCCAAGCCTCTCCGTCAAAGCGCTAGGACGTGCATTGACGGAGCTGCAAAGCGCGATTCACCATAGGAGGATCACGCTTTGCAGCACTGAGCGCGCTCAGCAAGGTGGCCGTTGAGTGGAAGGAAATGACACTAGCCTATGTTGACCTGGTGGATTTGTCCATGCTGCACTATATCGGAGGGAAGTTAAAGTGAGTGTTTCCTCATCTGTTGTGTAATAAGATGGATCGAGAAAGATACTCCCTTGCATACGTCTTACGTATTGTTGCATAGGCCACCTTGGCATAGGGTGGCACATTGGAGAGGGCGGCCATCTTTTAAATATACTTCCTGAGACAGAAAGGCAGAGAATAAAAAATATTAAAAATAAATCTTATTCCACTTTTATTCCCCCCCCTTTCTTTCTTTTAGAGGTCTATATGTGAGGTTTGCAGGTTTAGAACACAGCTGAAAACAAATAAAACTCCAATTAGTCAGTGAACTAGAAGTGGTTTTAGGAATCACTTGGCAAAAATATTTCACTTTTCTTCAATTCCATTTTTATTTACATCAATGGTTGACAGATTGTGAATAATTGTCATAGGTTCATGATGAAGAATCAGTTATTGAGGGGGTAAGCAGAATTTGAAGTGTTTGGGGCAGCAACAAGTCTGACCTTGGATGTGTGTAACTAATACAACATAACTTATTGGGGCTGAAGATGATAAATGTGAAACTCCATGCCAGGAACATCAAATCACGCTAATTTACCAGAAGTGACAATAAGGAAGTTTGACTTCCTCCCAATTGCATCCTGCCCCGGGGCAGTCAGGTGGAGGAGGTATAGGAGGGGGACTGTAGCCTGTGAAACCACACAAACCAGTCCACCTGAGAAAAATAACCCGTAGGCCCTAGGAACCATAAAAATCGCTACAAGAAGCCGATAAACATGTTACTGAATGCTTCAATCAGCCCTGTGGTAGAAGCAAATAATAGTTAGAGTGTGTGTAAAAGGACCTGCAGTAAGAAGAGTACTAGGTTCCGAGTACTCTGGAGTATCTTCTGACTAGCCAACAGGAGGAGAACCGCACCGGCCGGCTTCGGATGTCTAGCAGGGCTGCAATGGTCATACCACGGTTTCTTGCATAATACATGTAGATCATGTTTTATGTATTATATTTTGGGATTGCTAAATTATATAGCCTAGAGAAAAGAGCACTACATATGAAAGAATACTGCATTTTGACGATCACTCCATTTTAAATATTTCCAGGGTTTTCAAAAAAGGTTCAACCACCTGACTTTGATAACAAATGGACATTTAGGCTAGGGTCAGACAAACGCATTTTTTGCGTCGTCCGTGAAAAAGTGCGTTCTAACGAATGGACATATTTTTTCACGGAATACGCGATAGCGGTCATACGATGCGCATTTTCGTCCGTGATTTTGTACGGATTATCAATAAAATTTTGTGTCTGGACGTTATGTTGGCCGGACGTGTGCAGCGTCTGACTTCTCCTAATCACGCACACACGCCGCTAGCGGACGCAGCGCACTCTGTACGTCCGTACTAGCGGTTTGACGTTCTCAAAAAAATGCGTTTGCCGCTTGCGTTGCGTGGCCGCACTTTCGTGTGGCCGTACTTCGTATATTGACCGTCATTTGCTGCTACTACGGCCGTAATAAAGTGCAGCTGCACGTGTGTTCGCACTGCGTTCGTCTGACCCTAGCCTTAGGCTGTCTGAAAAAATGCAGTCTTAGCGCACTCTGTATGCGTGCACGACGGACAGACGTACTGACAGAAGATGCTGTAGACACCACACAGTCAGTTTTTGTTGACTGACGTAGGGAAAAAAAAAAAGGGAACTGGGAAATAAAAATTTGAAACGGCATTAAGGTGCTGGACGTTGCAAATGCGCTGCGTCTGACATCACTCACACGGAACGCTACGCAGTGCACTCGTGTCAGTCTAGCAGTTTTACGTTCTTGCCTAACTTGCGTCCGTTTGCCACGTGCAAAGTTCGGTGCGGACGCACTTCGTGTGTGGGTCTCTATTGCTCATGATTCTATGCTACGACGGACGTTAAACTGCAGCAACACTGAGGTGATCACTGCCTTCGTCTGACACGGGTCTTAGTTCACAAAACATGATCTCAAGTTGCTTAAGCGCATCACAAAGTCTGTGCATCTCATCTTGACAGTACCTAAACTGCTTAACCTAACGAATGTCTTTTTGGGATCAACTCAGAGGACCAAATCCTTCCTGGAGCTCTCTGCATTTCAAGGTTAAATAGAACATGTGCTGGAGCACTCCTGACAGGGAGGCGTGCATCTCAAATGAGTGTTATCAGCGCTCAAAATGTAACATCCAACAGTTGGAAATGTATAAACAATTTTCCCTAATAGAAGAAGATCTGCTATCAGGCCTCTGTTGACGTGTGAGATATGACAGGTGTCCACCATAGTTCAGATTCTTTAACAGGTCAATAGTGGGGTTTATATTGAGGCTTTTCTATGCTATCCCTAAGTGCTTAAGTGGAGCTGTCATCAGTATAGACCAGAATACCACTCCTGTAATACAAGGATTGTAAATAAAACTGTCAGGGCTGAATTGCAAAGCTCGTTCACGCTTGGTACGCAGGGGTTAATTGGATGTACTGGGTCTCCACAGAGTAGAGTGAGTGACTACTGAAGGGAGGAACCACTTCCTAGACAGGGTGGATTCCGGCTATAAACAATGAAGACATGACATTTTGTTCTACACAAGTTTAATCCTCCAATACTGAAATTCCTAGATCTCAGTCAAGGGTATAAAACAAACACCAGGTCGACAACTTCACATTCTGGTACTTCCAGTTACTTCTCATATTTTTGAAGGGTTTTTAAATACATCTATCTTGATCAATAATTCACAATGCACTGCTTAAATCTGAAGTGACATGGTCTAGTGAAAAAGGTCAATAAAACCTATTTTTTTCTGTATGTTGGTACTTGGTATAACCAGCTCACTTATGAATGTGAAGTCAGTATTTGTACCGCATTGTAACATACAAAATATTCCAAAACTCTGAGTCAAGTTTGTTCTTGCAGTGGTTTTTATATAACATGTTGCAACCACGGTCTCACCACACCTAATAGAACACACCCTGCTTTAGTCACCAAACTTGAACAATTGCATGCTAACGAGCATGTACCTAATATAGATCCTATTTCAGGATGATATCCATCAGGAAGCAATCCCTTAAATGAGCAGTGGTTTATGAATCAGGAAAACAGCCTGAAGTTTATATGATCTGTAAAATAACACCAATAGATGGTTGGTGAGCTATGACGAAACATTTTAGAACTCAAAACGTTAAAATACTAAAAATACATTCTGCAGAGGAGATGCACTCAAAGAGAGCATTGATTGGGTGCTAAAACGAGGATTCCTTAACTTAGTCAATCATCAATGGCAACTGGAATTGGACTCCATGACCATCTCTGTAAAGCATATCTTTAGCCATGGTAGAGGACTGCGGTTGGGAACCACTGGTCTAAAGTACCCCTAAACAAGTCAGGTTTTCCAGAAGCGCAGCACAGGTGATAGGATTTGCTGCTCAGTGATTGCAAGATTCAGTCTGCATTTCCCCAAGGTGATCCTTAAAACCGGGCCTGTTGGGGGTACTTGAGGACCGCGGTTGGGAACCACTGGCATAGACCAACATGTAATGTGTTATGCAGCTTTTTTTTTTTTTAAACAGGCGTAGGGATGATCTAAATCAACATATTGCAATGAGCTCCGTGCACCAGAAAAAGAATTTAAACACGGTCTATCAAATACAATTGAATTTAACTCTGAACCCATGACAAGAACGTTGTCAAATACCAGTAGCTAGTGCCCATAGCAAATTGGTGCTATAGCTCCATCATTTGACCCCACCTGTCCGTTACATAGCTAGAGTCACTATAATTCTACTTTTTGAAATATGGAAAATAGTAACAGTATAACCATTTTCTCAATAGGATTCTAAATATCTGAGCACCTATTCACGTACACTACAGACACACAAATAGACAATCATGAACAAAAAGGGACACAGTTCACTTCTGTCAGACATACAGAGGCACACATACTTACACAAAGACAAGTATGCACAGAGGAATGCATACAGACAGCACAGAGGTACACAGGAACACAATTTGATTAAGGAAGACCATTACAGCCTTAATACCATTTCCCAAGGCGGCAGTACACATGGCTCACTATACTATATACTTGCTTGCAGCTAGCCGGTCAACATCTGCCCCTACTTTTTGGTCTCTGTTTCCTCTCCTAGCATTACCACTTTCCCAGTTACGACTGCTTTGAAGAATGACCAGACACCAGAGAGGTTAAGCTGCTGTGATTCCCATCTGACCGTCGCAGGCCGGAAGTGTGGCAACAGTGCTGTGCGTATGGTGAGGACTGAATCAGAGTAATGGTATATGTAGTTCCATCTCTTCCTCCTCACACACAGAGCCTGCAATCTGACTGGCACTACAGGTGGCTGGGAGGAGAACAGAAGCAATACCTCGACCAGGAAAAAGCAGTTACAGGGAGAGAAGGCAGCCAATGTCACCATAGTCTGGGGCTAAATAATCACATCCAGCGACTTTACTGCCATTCATCTGATTCTCCAGCTCTTAAAGACAGCCTATACCAATGCCCATGCAGGACACAATTTATGCCTGGAAGCCTCATTTCTGCAAAGCTGTGCATTATCAGTTCCAAGTGCTGGATTTTAGTTATTTCCGGTTGTCTTTTACAATGCTGCATTTGCATTTCAGATCCCAGAGCTGGTAAGCTATCGTTCTTCTATAACAGAAAAGGAATTTTCTTTTAGACAGGAGGATGACGTGTAGGGCAGCACCTGTCCCAATGCAAAGTGAATATGTGGTATCATCTATCATTCCTAGTAGCAAACTGAGCATGCTTAAAATAGCCTCTGATAGGGCAGATTTCATAGAAGCCCTTTACATACTTGGTTGCACTCATTCTTATCTATGTAACCATCACTCAAGGAGAAGGAGGTAAATCGAAGATTGTAGTTAAAAAAAGAACAACTACAACAGGGCTATTTAACACATTTGTAAGTATGTTTTTAATGAAAAAAATATATTTTAAAATCAGGAAGAATAGCCTGTATCAATGGCATTTGATTTTTACCTTTATTATTGTTAGTAGCAATGTTACTGGTCAGTGCCACCCCATCAGCTCATATGGACGAGTCTTCACTGAAGGCTGAATTACATTACTGTCACATTGGGTTGACAGGCCAAAAACAAACAAAAAAAAATAATAAAATATGGCATTGTTGCTACACTAGAGGGGTGATTTGGGACAACGTTATCCAATTCTACAGCAATGTCACACATCCAAAAATCGCCTTATGTCCACACAAATACATGTAAATGAAGTCACACCAGGCCTCGCACAGAGGAGCGTCTTTTACATACCAAAGATTGCATTATCAGAGCTGCAGTTGACGCAGACCAAAAAAGAGGTTGTCCACTATACACCGAACTTGCCACTGAGCTGTCAGTTGGATCACTGATGGTACATGGCCACCACACACAGCCAATTTCAACATGTAACTATTAAAAATAATCTGTAAAATGTTAATCCATTTCCTGACACCTGAATTTCATCTTCTGCGTTGATGGCAAAGACCATTTATTAAAACGTGCTTTACCACTTTTGCTGGTCCTGAAAAAGGATAAATCCACTCTGCCAGCCCAATTAAACAAGCAACATAATAAAGCAGTCAGCAAACACGAATAGAATGCATAAAATATTTTATTGCTTTAAAAACCAGACTTTAAGCATCGTCGCTAAAAAGCAAATAAACAATGAAAATACAATACAGGCTTTTGTAACACTAGATATAAAAGGCACTGGTACCCGATAAACAAATGTACATATTTAAATGAGAATACATCCAGAAAGTGCTTTTTATTGGTTATCCCAAAACAGAGGAGATATCCTTTGGTACATTATATTACAGAATAGAATAAAAAAAAAAGTTTTTAAAAAAAAAAAGAAAAGAAAGATTTTACACAGTATTTTTTAACCAAATATATTGTTAAAAATGTCCTTAAAATACATATTTATTTTTCCAACTTTTACAAATAAAAGCTTAATATACACATTAGTTTTAGGAGAGTGGAAAACCAAGAATAAAAAAAACAAGCAAAAGTACACAAAACAAGAAAGACTGTTGAAGTATGAAAAATGTTAAAACGAAGCAATAAATAAGAAAAAATACCATGTCACACTGAGAAATAATAGCATGTCATACGGAATAGTTAACAATAGGAGAGATTTAACGGAATATAAGTGAAGCAAAATTCTAATGTTTAAAGAACTTTGGGTTTTTGGATATAACAAAATGAAATCAGCAAAGCACCGATAAGACGTATAAAGAATAATGTGAAGCCCTGATTTATGGATGCGTGTGGAGAAAAAAAAATGTAGAAGAGAAATACATAGCAGCTATTTGTTATGAACGCAAATAATATGACTTACATCTCCAAAGTGACATGACAGTTAACATGACTTTCTGCAAAGAATTCATGGGAGGTTTCAGAGACAGTACAAAACCAAGTAGAACTGTTTGAGCGTCTGCATCGAGAAGTTTCATACTGGAATCTTGTCGAAGTCAAGATTGTGTCCGTAAAACTCACAGGTAGCCTCCTTGGTAAGTATTGGAGATGGGCTGCCTTGTGCCTGGTCTGACTGTGAAAGTCATGCCTGGATAGCTGGTCTGTGGTCTACTGTAAAAGGAGAGAGAGAGAGAAGAGAAAAAAAAAAAAAATTAGATCCCACTCAAGAATGTGTTAATTTTTAAGACGCACAATGCTTAGCTTTGTTTATGGTCCTGAGGTCAAGATATTCCTTCCTGGAAGATAGCATGTCAACAGTCATCTTGTCAACCCCCCCCCCCCCAAAAAAAATAAAAAAATCCAAACAAGGCCACTTTGCTGCTGTCGCCAGCAGTAACTTATCACATGGATAAGTTTGATCCCTATTGGTGTCCATTGTCCTTTCTATAAAATGGAGCAAAACAAGCGCTGTATTTAACGGGTCACTAGAGTGGAAATGGGTTATAGACCAATATATAGAGACTCCATTAATAATACTATAGCAACAAGCCCTGGGTGAAGGCCTTTTAAGTGACTGAATAGCATATATTGAGCACCCAATTACCAGTGTGTACGGGTTACTGAAACCAGGGTGAAAATTATATAGTTCCATTACACCACCACATTACCCCAGCCTTGTCAAATGATCCATTGGGATCTATTCACTAAAGACCACATTTTAACATTACTACAATGGTTGTGCTTGTAAGTGTTTGAATTTACAGACTTTCCTTTAAAAGATTCCACAAGCAGATATAAATTAACTGACATTTTGTTTTGCGATTGGCCAAGCAAAAGTGGGGTTGCATTAGTTGGCTGCAGATTGGCATGCAGTGAGTAAGATCCATCGTTAAATGTTGCAGGACAGGAATGGCGTTAAGGAACAAAATGTGCAGAAAGCTTCGCTTCAAAGAGCTTACAGTCCAAAAGATGAATATGTAATTAGAATGTTGCAAATGTTACCTACTCCTGTAAAGAATGAATGTTGAAATTGAAGGAATGTCCCGAGTTTATTTATGGTATGATAATTGGTGATTTGAATTTTTCTATCTGTTTCATGCCACGGTAAGAAGTATTTAAATGACTGGGGGTGGAGATCTGGATGGGTAGATTGGTAGGTAACATGACTGAAGGTTACATTATGTAGAAAAAAAAAGGTGTATGTTTAGCAAATGAATAACCTGGTTGAGCAGTAGTGAACGTGTAGATTGTTTACAAAGTGCCAAAGTTTGTCAGTGCTGCAAACACCGGTGATAATTACCGAACAGCTACAGAATAAGCTTCTGCTGTCAGGCTTTAGATTACTTTTGTGAAATGCAGATGTGTATCTACACTTCACTGCTAGTGAATTTCATGGCCTTTGCAGCCCCCACAAGCACCGGCTATTTGTGAATAACCGCTTAAATCTTGGCAGAGCCAAGATTATCCATTGCGTACTAAAGCCATGCCCAGTGGCACACATTTAGGCTATTTTGTGGTGAAGCATCATGGAAAACATAACAGAAACACCGGAATTGCCAACATTGTGTCCCTAGCCAAAAATCTGCATCCTAGGGCCCTGTTCCAAACTTAAAAAGATCTGTTGTCTACTTAGCAGAGCCATTATAGTCTGTGGAGTTAAGTTTACAACAGCTCTGGTTAAGTTCGCAATAACTTTGGAATATTGCCCTAGTGGGTTTTTTGTGTGTGGCATACCCAGGAGTACTCAATTTTTCCTGACTTCCATGAGACATTTTAGGCGGACTACATTCTACAAAACTGAACCTAAGCAAACTGCAGGTAATTCTATGATGGTATAATCAATAGAACGGAGACTGTACCTCATCGTAGATTTGCCAATGGTATGGTCTTGCGGCTTGTATCTCATGTCATTAACAGGTGCCATCCTATTAAAGTTCTCAGAGGACAATCTTCTGCCTTGTGTAAGGTACCTTGATGGAGCAGTTGAAAAGCGAGGGTCTGCTGTCATGGTGGAACTAGACTGAACTTGCATATGGTTATATGACAAAGGCAAACCTGCCGATCTTAGAGAACTTGCGGTTTTTCCATAATTTCTGGGAGATTCTGGTTCAGGTTCAGGCATGTACAATCTCTTCTTTATAAGAGAACCTTTTTGTACATCTCTGGTTACACCTGGATTATAATAATGGTTACTGGCATACCGGTTATATTCACTTTTGCTTTCAGTTGGCTGAGTAATATAGGAATTATATGGTCTACCAAAATCAGTCTTGGCACCATCATCAGTAATGGATGTCGATCGCTGTATTACTATGCTGTTTATGCCTGTTCTTGGCTCTGGGCTGTTCATGAATTCTGCAGGAGGTGGAATAATTGCAAATTCTAGATCTCCGATGGGTTTTGAAGCTGGAGCAGGTGATGGGAAAGCAGAAACGTTAAAGGCGAGTGAATCATTTTGATGCAATGTATTTTTAGAAACTGCCAAATCGGTTGAAGATAGAGTTTGTCTATACTGGAACGGTTCAGATTTGGAACTCAAATGTTCTTGATTATAGAAGATTTCTGGAGTTGTGGACAAATAGTTATCAAAATTATTTCTGTCATATTTCACACTGTCCTCTGTTGCCTGAAGTGGCTTGTCAGATGTCTGAACATCTCTCCAGCTTGATTTGCTTAGAGAAGACCCAAAATCATTGTTTGAATTATCCGATAATCTGTAATTGTAATTTAAAGAAGAAAAGCCAGTTGCTGGAGAAATCTGTCCTCTATTCTCTGGATTGGGCACAACAACAAAAGTATTTGTTCCATCTCTGTACGGAGCAAGGGATGAATCGGCAACCGGTCCATCGGTTTCAGAGATTTTAGACAAGCTGCTAGGGTCTGTAGATAAAGTACGTGGTCCTTTTTGGGCTCGCTTCTTTGCTGCCAGAAGCAATGCCATTGGAGATCCAAATTCAATCTTTTCTCTAGTGACGGGGTGTTCAGTTTCACTGTCCGTTTGGGATCTTGGGGATTCTTGCGTGTATGTTGAATATGAGACTTTGTCCCTTTCTTCACATTGCACTGTATCTGATTTTGGTGACTCTGGCTCAAATGTCCAGCTCCCAGCTGAAGCTTTCCTTTGATGATTATGTGACTTGTAGGTTGGAAGTGGATTATCTACAAAAAGGGATACGTTTGTTAATTTTGGTGGTGATGGTGGAGCCTGCACTGGAGGTGTAAGTACAGGAGTTTTTGTCACTTCAATAAACTGTTTTTTGGGAATTGAATCTACAGAGTTCTTGTTCGAAAAGTAATCCGGTTCAGGAATGTCAATATCCTTGTGGTTACTCTTGGGAAGCCAGTCAGAGTTGTCTGCATCAGTGTCATCATCTTTATCATTTTTGGCAGGTAAATGAGGGACCTTTAACATTAAAGAATTAACCAAAGTATTTTCTCCATTCTTGAGTTGAACATTTAAGTTAGGATGCTTCTTGTTCCCTTCCAATCCTGATCCAGAATTTCTAAGTGTACCATTTTTTTGTTCATCTTTTTTAGGTGAAGACAACAGAGCTTCAAGCTCTTCTTTGATTTTACCAACTCTTGTTTTCTGATCATCATCATTACTAACCAGGTTCATAGGTGGCTGTGCAGATTTAATTTCAATTGTTTTATCTTTTCTCTGCATCTGTTTGAGGCTTTCTTCTCTCGCCTGCAGTGCCTTGAGTAAAGGTTGCTGTGTTGTACGATTTGATGGAGAACCAAGTGGTGGTAATGATGGAGGTGCAGGGAGTACCTTTGGTGGTGGTGGTGGTGGAGGAGGTGGGGGACCCGGGATTTGAACAATTTTTTGGGGCAGCGAAGGTGATTTCTGGGAAATGGGAGATATATTAGTACTGTGGGTAGAAGTAGGTGGAGCAACTGGATGGTTTTTGGCAGTGGTCTTTGTGGGTTGTATTGCTGGTGCAGATGGAGGCTTTGGTGGAGCCATAGTTGGTGGCGGAGGTGGTGGGGCTGCTGGTGGTGTGGGAGGAGTTTCATCTAGAGAATCAGCCACATCAGAATGTATTTCTCTCTGCACACCACGTACCTCATTTGTGAACACCTTAACATGGCCATCTTTGTTTAAAGCAGTTTTATTAAACGCAGTACTAATTTGTGGATTTGTTTCCTCTCTAGTTTTGTTTTTAACCGAAATCATAGATGACAGATTTAATTCCGGCTCGACCTGGTGAACACCAGAATTCATTTTGTATTCCCGCTCATATTCTGATACTGTATCAGCAGCGTTTTCAATCACTTGATCAATGCTTTGAATTACTGTTTGTGGATCTTCCATTATTAACACGGATTTCCTCTTATTCAAGGTGTCATTTAAATGTTTCTGTCCTGGTGTAACAGAGAAGAGCTTGGCTTGGACATTTGGATTAAAGCTTGATCGAACCGGTGAAGTTGGAGGTTCCCTTGCAGCACCAATACTTGTGTAGTCCCCTTGTGGAAACATTGCTTCATATTGTAGCATAGATGAAGTCCGAGCTGGAGCAGGAGGAGGAATCTTGAAAGTCCTTGGCAAAGAAGAACGTGGTTCTGCATCGTAGTTTGGTTGCCCCTGTTTATACTGGAAAGCAGGATTCAAAGAAAATCTGTTTGGCAAGCCCACTGCCCCATCTGTGGGTATGGAATTGAGAAGGGTTTCCGATTTCCATTTGGAGGAGGAGTGAAACACATGCTGCTGGTGGTCACCAGCTGACATAATTGTAGGAGGAACAATATTTGGCATGACAGGAGCTGAAGTATTTGGTGTCGGTGGTATAAAGTCTGGTGGACTGGGAGAAGCTGGAGAAGACATTGCAGGGGAAGGTGGACTCTCTTGAGGTGGGGGTGGCATAGTTGGAGGGGGTGGGGGTGGCATAGATGGTGGTGCAGGAATTTCCTCGTCAAGGTAGTCATCATAATAGTGACTCTGTCTCAAATCTCCTACAGAGCTGTACATTCTGTAGTTTCCATTTAATTTTGGTCCATTACCTTCAATAAAAAGAAATAACAATCTGGTTAGTCTTCATAAAAGCAGTTTACATTTCAAAGTTGTCAAATAGACTATAGGGGTTATTCAGAGAGATCCGAAATGTGGCAGAAATTTAACCGGACACGGAAATTCAGTGTACAGGGACATTAGTCAGAGAGCAGGCAATTCGCCAAATTTCCCACACGTAGGTGCCTGTTCGACGGCAGTGAAATCCCCCATAGAGAAGCAATGGTTAATTATTCAGAGAACACCGAACAGCAGAGAAAAGTTGCCTAGATGCCCTGCTATTCGGTGGTTTCATTGACAGGTTTATTCAGGAGAATCCCATAAGCTTCAATGTTAAAAATATTCCCGTTTTAATTCAATATCTAATACGGTTTATTATTTTAATCTGCAGTAAAAAGAAAGTCTTTATAGATTTTTTTCTAGGAACTTTAAGGCATTTTTCTGGCAAACTTTGTCAGTGTTTTTTTCAATTGGTTTTTCTGTAACAGACTTTATTATCATTCATAGGATCTCATATGTAAATTTTAGGTATTTTCGTTCAGTAGTTATTTGCAAACAGCGTTTCAATTTTGAAACTTTCAAGCGTACTGGTTTTTTTATTTCTCTTTTTCTCCCTGTTGGTCGGCTTGTCAGCTTTTTGTGGCGGCTGCTCTGCGCTGTGATCAGGAGCCCTTGAATTTCTCCGGCGGTTTCTGCGGCAAGCTGAATACACCGCAGGGTCGGCAAACTAGAAATCACCCCGAAGTGCGTGGAGCGAAAGGGCACAGAATCTGCGGCGACTTTTCAAATCTCTGAATAACCACTTATGATTTATTTTCTCCTCATTTCTATAGAAGGAATAACAGTGTCACATGTATTAATTACTACCCCCCCAAAAAAAGTACAAGAACATAATTTAGATGTTTGAAATAGCACATACACACTATGTTCACTCCTTAACCCCTTCACTACCAGGTTTTCCACAAAACCAAAAGGATCACAGCTGATTTATGTGAAACAACTTTCCATTGCAGACAATTAAAAAAAATATGTCTAGCCTTCGTACATACATGTCAAATACAGTTTAGAGATTGTAAGCTTAGCAGGCAGAAGGCTCCTACTGGCCAAAAAAATGCTGCTGCGTGTATACCAATAGAGTTGGAGCTCCGTGGTTCTGTTAGGCTAGGGTCAGACTGGGGCAGTGCGAACGCGCGTGCAGGCGCACTAAATCACGGCCGTAGTAGCAGCACATGACGGCCAATATACGCAGTACGGGCGTACAAAAGTGCGTCCACGCCACGCAACCGGCAAATGAACGCATTTTTCGTACAACGTGATACCGCTAGTACAGACGTACAGAGTGCGCTGCGGCCGCATAGCAGCGTGTGTGCGTGATTAGGAGACGTCAGACACTGCTCATGTCCGGCCAACATAACGTCCAGACACCCAATGTTTCCTGGTTTGGATCCGTAAAAATCACAGCCGTAATTGCGCATAGTTTGACCGCTTTCGTGTATTCCGTGAAAAAATGCGTTTGTACGCACCAACGTACGTTTTGACACTGGACGTCAGAAATGCGTTAGTCTGACCCTGGCCTAAGCGTTACACTGAATGTCAACTTGTTCAAACAGCTCATTCAAGGTGCTGAAAATTTGGGGGTTCCTTCTTGAGTACAAATGCAAATAAAGTAATTGAAATTACAATGCATTGCTCCAGTCTATGAACAAATAAGAGTTTCCGAGATATTGGGCTCCTGCAGGAGCTTTGGAAAATAGAGCATAATCAATCATAATAATGAACGGGTTAAAAAAACAAAAAAAAAAAAAAAAACTCCTTTGAGCACTTGGAAAAAGAGAAATATATATATTTATATACAAAATACATCAAGAAGGGAGCACTCAACTTTTACTCAGAAGCACCCGCCCTCTGCTTAGTAAAAGTTGAGTGCTGCCTACTCGTTATATTTTCTAAGGGAGCTTACAACCCTCTGGCATGCACCCTTTCCTGTCACACGTGTTCCACCTCCAGGATCTATTTCACCTTGAATCACAGGGAGCTCCAAAAAGGATAGAGTCCTCAGTAAGTGAACTAATCCCATAATAGCAGTCATTCGGGATGTAGACTAGGACCTGTCAAAGGTGGGATAAATTGGCGAGGTTGACCGGTTTATCAAATTTATGGCCATATATTGTGAACTAAATTCCACACATTTAACAGATCTTAGGGTTAAAAACTTTGTAGAAAAAAAAAAAAAAAAAAATCTTCAATAGGTTAAAAACTCTTGAAATCCTGAAAGGGTGAAGCGCAAGAATCTCCAGGGGGGCCAGAGTTTGAGACCCCTGCTCTAAAGGGTGAAAATTTGGTAACATCTTCAAAAGGTTTACTTGTATAAGCTTCTATTGAAGTCTTTGAATGTGCATACATACATACATACCCATGACTTACCTATGTATCCATTATCAGTTATGTGACCTGGGATAGATGGTGTTGGCACGGCTAGTCCCTGAGTCTCTGTGTTCTGTAAGGAAAGAAAAAAAATTAGGAAAGAATCGCACAATAATTAAGATTAGGTTTTTGAAGTAAAAATCAATATATGTGTAGTGAAATGTTGGCTTTAACCTCAATAAATTAGACCACTAAACGGAGTGTAATATTACTTTCTATCCACACCATATTCTGTGAGGACTGTCCCAATCAGAGACATGTCCTCCAATACCAGGAATCGATAAAGATCAATGGCATGGTATGACGCTTCTGGGAATATATGTTGGGCATGAAGAGCAGGAAAACTAATGCTCAAAAGCAGTGGTTCCCATCCCTGATCCTCAAGTACCCTCAACAGACCAGGTTTTAAGGATTTCCATGTGGAAATGCAGACTGAATCTTGCAATTACTGACCATCAAATCATATAACCTGTGCTGTGCTTCAGATATCTGCAAAGCTGAACTGTTAAGGGTACTTTAGCTCAGTGTTTCCTAACCCTGGTCCTAAAGTGTTACAACTGACCGCTTTGCTTAAAAAGTCTAGGAGGCTCATTACTAGAGTTGCAACTGGTTTAAATTTTAAGTATTTTTAATAAAAATTGATCAAATTAAAAAAAATTATCTGCCAACTAATCAGATAAGAAAAAATAAAATTTTCATGAACCAAGTGGGGAGGTGGGATGGGATGTAGGGAGTTTGGGCAAGAGACCTGATCCGAGTGCCAGAGGGATTGGGTTTGGGAAAGAGACCGAACCTGAGTGGGAATAGGCATTTGGGGGAAGGTACGGGACCAGACCAATGGGGAAGCAGGGTGGTGGCACAGGACTCAATCACCCGTGATACAGCTCTGGCAGTATCCCAGGGTCCGTGCTAGAATTCTGCTACTGTTGTAAACTAAAAACAAACTGGTTATTGCGAACATAACTCTACAACTAAATAATAGCGGGCAAAGCAGCAGCACCTCTCTAATCAGCTCCGAAGTAGAGCCCGAGGTTAACAAAGTTTAACTATAAATAGTCTGTGCTGTACACAGACCAATTAAATCGATAAGGAGAATAGTTGTCAACTATTCTCCTTATGGATTGTTTCAGCCCTACTCCTTACTTACCACCTACCGTCATTAATCTTTGAAAATAATGTACAATTTTCACCTATAAAAAAAGTTTATGGTTTTAATTGGCAATGTTTATCCATTCTCAGAAAAAAAAAATACAGGCCTCACTGATGACTGATCTAGCGTGAAACAGGAATGTCAAGATTTACAAATGCTGATCTTGAAATTGTGTGGGCAGAGCTCTGGTCTACGGAAACATGTCGGTATCAAATGTCTTTGTTGTAAGCCTTACACTACTGTATCACCAAGTCACAATTCAGAAGGCAGGTGTTCCTGATCTTGGAGAAATCAAAATCTCAGGTGTCCATAATGAAGCATCAGTTTTGGAAAGTCTGCACATCAAGAGCTGTTTCTAGCTACAGTTTTTTGGACCTTTAAGGTTCTCTGTAGCACCCCATCATGTTTAGCATGGAAAATTTATTCAAAAGCAGTATTCACTGCAAAGCCTAGCTACTTACGACATGTGCCACTGAGACACAGGGCAACAAATTACTGAAATTTTACCTTCTCCACTATCACAGGAACCAAAAGGCTAGATCTTGACCTTTCAAAAGAAAATTAATCTATTTTCCATCATGAATGATGGAATGTCAATATAAAAAGGCGTTTTCCATCGCTTTTCCTAAGGTCTACAGGGAGCTTAAAAGCCAAGAAAGCCCATGTATAAAAAGATATAATCTTCAAGTTTCCATCAACTATCCTGGTTAAAATCCTCAAAGCTGTTTTGTAGAATTATGCCCCCTATACTTGTTTCGGTTTTCAGTAAACCACTCTTGCTTCAAAAATAAATGTTTTTGACCTTCAAATTCACGTATTTTTGAAGTTTTGCCAGAAAGGAAAAGGAAATGTCTATATCTATCTATCTATCTATATATATATACATACATACAACATTGACAGAAAATGTGTGTATGGAGATATTTTATGAGGAAACAAATGTGTAGTCAAATATGAAAGATTAATGCAAAATATAATATATGGTTTAAATCTCTTCCTGCTCGTAGAAACCAGCTCACGAAAGTAAAGTACACAAGAAAACCAGAAAGACAGGAGTCGTGAGCCGAAACCTGCGCTTTAACACTTACACATTAGAAATTCAATATTTACTTAGAAATAAGTTTAAAACCAGAGGCCCGTTCAATACCTCAGCAGCTGCTGAATTGATGCTGCGCAGCAATTCAGTTTGCTGCAGCAGTGACTCTGAACGCTTTGGATGCGAATTGCAAAACAAAATGGCGATTTCTGTAGTTTCTGCAATATCCGCAGTTTTATTAGCAGAAACTGAGACTGAGGCCAGCTTTGAAATAACTAAAAGCAGTCAGCACAATTCCGTTTTGTATGCACACAAATGATAGTTTTTATTGAATAAACGTTATGTTTACTTCAGAAAAAAAATATATAATTGAACCGTAATATGGGGTATGGGGTAAAAAAATAAATATTTTGTGCTTTGGTCAACAAAAACCTCAAAATTAACATTGCTGTACGGAATTGTTACTTGCTTCATGGCGGCGGCCATCTTTACTACGTCACACTCAGCAACTTGCAGCATCTCCGAGTCGCTGCAAGTGCTACATTAGCAGTGCTGCGCGACTGAACGGCGTTCAATGGCAAGTTGCTAACTTAGCACTTGCAGCGGCTGAGGTATTGAATGCGCCTCAGGAAGAATAAATTGAGACTTCTCTTGTTCTTAAAAATACAGGTGAATGGAAGCGCTATTACACCATGTTTAGAAGGTTAGTTTTTAAACTATATAGTATACATCAGATGTATTACCAAGAATATCTGAAACTTCCAAAAAAAAAAAAAAACAAACAAACAAAAAAACCTCCAAAACCGTAAAAAGATCTTGCAGCCATATTATGACGATATAGTCAAGGACAGCAAATTAACCTCC
This sequence comes from Leptobrachium leishanense, assembly GCA_009667805.1. Classification (NCBI taxonomy): domain Eukaryota; kingdom Metazoa; phylum Chordata; class Amphibia; order Anura; family Megophryidae; genus Leptobrachium; species Leptobrachium leishanense. The sequence goes on along the minus strand of CM019064.1, from coordinate 134,862,759 downwards.
CTGGCTTTACGATTCTGACATAATTTCTATGTCAGAATCGTTACAATGCTTTTCAGCCCCCTAGCAGTATTAATGTGGCTCGGGGTTAACTTTCAGTGCTGAAAGTGGTATCACCGATCCACACTCGGGGCTGTATCAGGGACGTGCAGTCAGTGCAGGCAAGTGAGGCAGAGCCGCACCTGCCATTAAGTGATAAATTAATAAACTAAAAACAAACTCACCTGCTCCCCTGCTGTCAGCTCCATCCTCTGCAGGCATTAGTTTTCCCAGCCTACGCAATTTGCATAGCAGGACGTTTCCCCGCTGCACTAATTGAGTAAACTGCTCAAGATGTGTGCAGCACACGTCAGAGATCACTGCTCATTAGTGCCGCACAGACTGACAGAGCATGGGAAAGCACCATTGGTCCAAGCCATTCCCAGAAAACCCCTACATTAGAGGACTGCCTCTGATTGACAGGAAGTCTAGCAGTTAGGCAAGGCAGCCCTCCAATGCAGGCTGTGAAAAGATTGCACGATGGACAACCCCTTACTGGCTGCATGGGGAGCTGCAGTCCAGGAGCTTGGCACAGCTGGGGATGCCCATTTATATCCCAGGCTGGTTATTGTGCATTCTTCCAGCCCCAGTTAGCAGACAACACATCTGCCCCCCAGGAGGGATCTGAGGGGGTGCAGCAGCAGGAAGCCCTCTATGCCCAGCTGCAAGGTAAGTGACCTCACGGGGGGGGGGAAGAGGGTTAATGATGGGGGAGAGAGGCCATGGCTTTCCTCTGTGCTGATGTTCAGATAGTGCTTAGCTGCCAATCTGTATGATGTATTGTACCTCTAGCCAGGCTGCCTGGGGAGGGACAGGACAGGTGGGGGACTCAGCAGATGCAAAGTTGCCAGCAAGACACTCTCTCAACTCCTCTTCTACCAGGGCTGTCAGATCACAGCGTGTGCTTCATGGGTCACTGGCTTTGGGCTGTGGTGTCAGATCTCCATTTTGCTCCCTGTCAGTGCCTGAAAGTGCTGCCCTGCAGTGTGCAGAAGTCAGGTTGGGTCAGTGGCTTGCTTTCCCTTCAGTATAATATGAATGACGCAAAATGTATAGGTGCTTTAAGGAAACCTAATGGATGTGGCCAGGCTCCTCTTAGGCTAGGGTCAGACGAACGCATTTTTCACGTTGTCCGTGAAAAAGTGCGTTCGAACGAATGGACGTATTTTTTCACGGAATACGCGATAGCGGTCATACGATGCGCATTTTCGTCCGTGATTTTGTACGGATCATCAATAAAACCCTTTTTGCGTCTGGACGTTATGTTGGCCGGACGTGTGCAGCGTCTGACGTCTCCCAATCACGCAAACACGCCGCTATGCGGCCGCAGCGCACTCTGTACGTCAGTAGTAGCGGTATGACGTTCTCGAAAAAATGTGTTCGTTGGCCACTTGCGTTGCGCAGACGAACTTTCGTGCGGCCGTTCGTCGTATGTTCCCCGGCATTGGACGTCATTTGCTGCTAGCACGGCCGTGATTTTGTGCGGCTAAACGCACATTAAAACGGCTTTCGTCTGACCTTAGCCTTAATACTTTTGTTATAGGGGCAGCATATAGAGCGGTGTGTGTGTGTGTGTTCTTACAGTGCCAGTCTCTTTACACACCCTTTCTTTCACATTGTGTGTGTGGTGTGTGTTGCCAGGGGCAAGCGTTGGCTTAACCTTTTTTTTTTTTTTATGAGCCTAAAATATCAGGGTTATTCAGAGAGGTGAAAACCTTGAATTGGCAGGAAAATGAACAGCCAATTTGGAAAGCGAGATAAATGGGAGAATTTTTCTGGTTTGACTATTTTGACCTAGTTTAACTTCTCCAGTCATTCTCCAAGGTTTTCACCTCTTTCTGAATAGCCCTGATACAGGGTCATTCTTCTGATTTTCACCGCTCTCTGAATAAACCTGATACAGGGCTATTCAGAAAGAGGTGAAAACCTTGAGAATGACAGTTAAAATTCTAGGTCAAAATAGTCAAACCAGACAAATTCTCCCATTTATCTCACTTTCTAAATTGGCTAATTGGTCTAGAATCAGTGTTTCTCAACTTGTTTCCTCGGCCTGGTTTGCCAGATCTGTGAAGCACAGGTGATCTAATTTGCTGCTCAGTGTTTGCAGGATTCAGTCTGCATTTTCCCAAGGTGATCTGAAAAATCTAGCCTGTAGTGGGTCCTGAGGACTGGAGTTGAGAAACCCTGGTCTAGATTGTTCATTCGCCTGCCAATTCAAGGTTTTCACCTCTCTCTGAATATCCACGATATTGAATCATTGTGCTGGCTACACTATCAGGGTTATTCAGAGAGAGGTGAAAACCTTGAATTGGCTGTCCTTCTGATGTACTAAATGCCTGAAGCCTCCTCTTTGGGAGCTAGGTGGTTTTCTGGCTGTTTTGCATTTGTATATCTGGCTCTGATACTAACCAGTGCCTCACCAGCCACTGACCTCACCGCACGTCACTGGGCTGTATACATTACCTGACCCTGCGTTCCTTCGCTGTTGCCTCCAGATGATCGCGACGTCACAGTTCCTGGTTCCCTGCTCGCGAGCAGGGAACCAGGAGGCAAAATGCTGCGATCGCCGGAGAAGAATGCTATTGCGGAGGTCAGCGAGGGAGCGCAGGACAGGTATGTATCCAGCCCAGGGCCGGATTAAGATCTCCATGGCCCTGGAGCTGCAGATTTGGTGGCTTTTTTTTGGAATTTAGTGAAATGAAAACATATTTAGGTTATTTAACTGTCCGGATACGGGTATATCTAACCAGACAGATACGGTGTGAGGAAATTTCCATTCAGATTTCAATCATTTACATAGTGTAAAATTACTTAACATTTTATCATCCAAACCTTTGTGGTTATATATATTTTATAGGGAATTCTTGTTAAAAAATTGAAATGGGAACCGGTTACTGCATTTGAGAAAATATAAAATTTTTATTTTTTGGTTAAAATTGTATATTTCCCTTGTGTTTTGGAGGATGGTGTTTTATGAATAATCTGACTTTGCTCCCAGCGTGGGAAATGAAAAGGTGAGTAAAAACAGTGGTATTGCTCATTTTATACGTGACAAATTGAGAATGCCATCACTTTGGAACTAAAAGTAAATTAAAAAAATGTTTGTCACGTTTGGCATCAATGCAAAAGGCCAGACCCTGTCCTGTCCAATGACATCTCACTTGACCTTGTGAGGTGTAAAGATTAGTGTTGCAGGGTTCTAAAGGCCCCCCCCAGTGTAGGTTTTTGATGTAACAATTCGTAACAACGGATTGTGCCATCACCTCCACAGATGGTTCACTTTATAATTGAAAAATATTGCAGTGTTAAAAAAAAAAAAAAAAAAATCTATATATTTCTTATTTTATTTTTATTGTTACATAAAACCTGGTCATGTTTGGCATCATTGGAAAGGTCATGCTCTGGCATAGCAGCTAAATGACCCTGTAGCTGCTATGGGATTGGAGATACAGGGGTCCAAATGCCCATCAATGCAGACAGTTATCCTTTCCTCTGGGCCTATTTTGGGGCATGGGCCTGGAGCTGCTGCTCCATCAGCCCCTATGTTAATCCGGCCCTGATCCAGCCCGAGTGTGGCTCGGTGATACTGCTTTCAGCACTGAAAGTTATCCCCGAGCCACACTCGAGAAAACCGCCAAGGGGGTTAAGGACAACTATCCAAGATTATACCACAAAATCATAATCTGGAAATTTAGTGCCCAGTATTAGTAACTGAAAAGCAGGTGTATCTAAACCTCATTGGGCACCCCTTGCCCTCCTACCAACACCACACACAGTACATTTACATGCACTTACATCAATGTCAGTCATCTTACAAGCAACCCCAGACTCACACCCCCAATGTCAGCAGTCCCTTTATAGCTCCAATGGCCAAGCATGCTTATAATGCTGAGGTGTCGGGGTGAATTTTGCTTGGCACCTAGGCCTAGACAGACCCAATTGCTATTGCAACTGCTGAGCCGCTGGTAGTTACAGTGGAACAGGTTACAGCCAAAGGATGAACAAGGGCAAATTCGTTTCAAAAGGTTTTAGGTTTTGTTGTGCCCAGTAGCTTGTAGGAAATATGCTAAATCAAAGAAGATTTTTGAAGTCACATGAGAGGATGGAGTAGATTTGTATTCTGTTGACAGCTACCCTTTCCCCAATTCTATAGCAGGCACAAAACAAAGTTTGATGTGGAAAACAATGATCAACAGCAGGAAGCTTATTTTTTGGGACACAGAAAGACAGCATAGAAGGTTTGTGAGGCGTCTTACAATACATTTGCGGTGAGCTGGCATAAAATACTTTGATCTCTATCAACAAAAGGTCAGCATAAACCAAACGACTGAAGACCAGCGTGACTTAAAGTCCTAAGGACAGCAGATATTGGTTTTGGTTTTCAAACAGGACCAAAAAAAATAAAATCCAAAAAGCAGAAAAGTCTTCCTTTGAGCACTGTATTGTATACCAAGTGATTTGTTGGCACAAACAAGCTCATTGTCATGCCCCAGCCATGGGATTCTATTGATGTCTGTATTGCAGAGCCTGGCTCCAACAGACCTAGTCCTGGAATGCTTTTATATTGGTTCCCATCCAGGTTTTACCTCTGCTCAGTGACTTGTCCAGGCTCCCGGAGAGCCAGCCTAGGTTTTCCTGTCCAGCCATGGAGTTCCAGCTGAGGCCTATCTGATTAATCAAGCCTCCTTAAGTATCAGACAGACCCAGCATTCAGTGGTTCTGCATTGGAGTCCCTGACTGAAGTCATTTGTCTGTGAACTTTCCTGCAAACCATATTCCCTGTACCTGTACCCAGCTTCCAGTGTATCCAGTCTTCCATTTGTCTTCATCCTGGTTCCTTCAGTTGTATCATCCTGCTGTTCCTGGATATTTCACCTTACACCCTCCTGTCAGTTCCGGTTTGTTTTCTTGTGGATTGACATACTGTGTACCGAACTCTGGCTCTCCATTTTCGACAACTTTCTGGACTTTCCTTTATTGATACACTATGTACCGAACCCCTGCTATGGACTAACTTCACCACTCTGCCAGCCGCCTTCCACGACTTCTTGCTTATGGACATTTACCACGTCATTGCCTGCTGCCAAGTCCCTTATGTTTTCCATATTACCGTTTCTCACGGTCCTGCCTTCCGCGTATCCTGTATAATTAATATTACTGGGTCTTGTTATTTCCCATATCCTTGGTTTCCTGGTTCTCTTTTATTCTCCATAGCCCAGTATTCCTCTATATTGCCTTGCCTCTGTTCCTTCTGATCTTGTCCTTGTGTGCTCTCATTAAACTTATTTGCTTTATATCCTGTCTGGCATCCCATCTGTGTCGCCGCCTGCCGGACTCGCCACTGTACCCGCACATGGCACCTGACACTCATCTTGTTGTGCTTGGCTGTGTTGGGAAAGTCAGCTGATTCAGGAGTGTTAGCAGGCATTTCCCTGTGGACAACTATAATTCGCCAATTTAAGCTGGAAAAAACGTTCTGATGTGGCTTCAGATGGATCAGTTATAAACCAAGAAGCCACCTTCCATATATGTCATAAGCAAGTGGATTAGCCATATCATCTTGTAGTCCATCATTTATGATATGGTGGACTAGATATCTAGGAAAACTCGAATGCAGTCGTACAACTTTACATTTGCATAGGAATCTCTTCAATGGCCCAGTGTCCTAGACTGGTTAACTTAGACTCCAGATGGAAAGAAACTAGATAGTTACTAACGCTTGCAATCAGGAGCAGACCAACAGGGTTATTCAGAGAGATGAAAACCAGGAGAATGAACACTAGACCAACTAGCCGATTTGAAAAGTGAGATAAATGGGAGAATTTTTCTGGTTTGGCTATTTTGACCTAGAATTTTCCCTTCTCCAGTCATTCTCCTGCTTTTCACCTCTCTGAATAACCCTGCAAGTATTCACATGGTTGTTTGAGGTGTGGGTGGTGGGGAATATGGGTGGATTGTAGGTGGTCTGAGGCTCAGGTCATAATCAGATTGTTGGGCTAGCTCTCTGCTACAATGAGTTTGTGATATCTCCCATGGACCAAAGTATCACTGAGAATGTGTGATTTGTGTCGGAAAAAGAATATTGCTTGTATATAAAAAGTGGTTATCCTTGCGATGCCCAGATCAATCAGTATGGTGCACCTATACTGGATATGGAATCCAGCTCAGGCTTCACTTTTGCCATAACTTCTACATCTGCGTAGAATACAGTTTGGTTCCTTGATAGTCTAAGAGGAGCGAGAGTGGTTCTCAGTTCTCCTTCAACCCATTATGTGGCTACAGATCTGTTAACATGCTGCAACGCTCGGTCATCACCGACCACAAGACTTTAATAAAAGGTAACTTCTTTGTTTTGCAAAAGCACCAGATTTCACCTTCAGCATGAAGCATCAACACCTGCCTTATTATCTGGCCACTAATTAGACAACTAAACCACAAGAGAAACATTTGTAATGATTTGTAGAACATCATAATCTGAAGCAGCTCATTCTCCGTATGAAAATAAAAAGTGAAATGCTCGTTAAAGATTTAGCCTTTCCCACTTGTTACCGTCTCAGCCAGGTTACAACTCATTTTCATTTGAGGATTCCAGGTATAAACAAAATTCACAAAGCGTCAGACACTTACACTATTTGAGAACTGTAGCACAGGTCTAACACGGGGACCAGGCCTAGATTTCAATGTTGCCGTTCCAGAGTCATCCAGGAAAGAAAATGATGCTGTGTTTTCTGCAGAAAAGAAACAAATAGGGAGATCTTTAATAATATTTTACTCTATATTCTAAAAACCTATAACCTTTTTGTTAAAAACTGCGGAACAAGTATACAGTATGTCAAACATATACTGAATTATTTTGCAGATTATAACCTAGCCTTTACGCAATTGTTATCTTTGATCTGATGAAATGATTAAGCTCACAGAAACCAAAAAAAACTGATAGTCTGGCAAAAGATCACCATGATGAGTGATAACCCAATACTTGTCAGGGGCTCCAACGTTGAGTTGCTACCCTAGATGAATCTAGGTGGCCTGGGCACTTCGGTAGCTTGTCTTAGTGCATTAAAAAAAACGTCTAGTGTGCAGCCGGCCTAACGCGCGTTAAAAAAAAAAAAATCATCGTACTCGACACTCGTCTACCCCCCCTTGCGTTATCTTCCATAGGAGGATAGCGGAGCACCCGTCGACGCGAATCCTAGCGCATCGCCATTCTAGAACGCTAGGATTCACGTCGACGGGTGCTCCGCTATCCTCCTATGGAAGATAACGCAAGGGGGCGTGGACGAGCATCGGGTACGATGTTTTTTTTTTTAACGCACGTTAGTGCGTTAAAAAAAACGTCTACTCTAGTCTAGTGTGCACCCGGCCTAAACATTGCCAAGTGTTCAGACTCCTGGGAGCTGTGAGTCAAGGTCTATTATCCTTGAATCCCTGGTGGGGGAGCAGTGCAGCCTGCACCTATATCTGGAAGAGACCAGACATCTGCTCCCTTCCACTGAGTCAGACCACATGCTGCACGGTGACAGGTCATCAAGCTGATCACCAGGGGTGTGTACAGGGCCGCCATCAGGGCATTACACTCCATGGTAACGTAAAAGGGCCCTTTTCCACAGCTCTGTTATCGGACTCGGAGTCTGAATCCAGAGCTGACTGTTTCTCCTGTGACTGGCTGGGCGGGGCCAAGCAGCGTGCATGGGCCTCCCAAGCACACTGCTTTGGTGCCGCCCCCTCCAGTCACATGAGAAGCTGCCCGAGACGGAGGGAGAAGATGAGGAGAGAAGACAGAGGGCCCGGGACGAACAGAGAAGAAAAGAAGGAAGAGAGCAGAAAAGAGAGAGAGGTGAGCCAGGGCCCAGCCAGATCCAAGGTCCAGAAAGATCCCCAGGGACCAGCCAGACCCCAAGCAAATGTTTTGTTTTACCAACAGCGAGTGGGAAATGTTTTACGCTCATATACACCGCACATTATTGGGAGTTTTATTGCAGCGGAGCTGTGTTAGGTCCTTTTTTTGTTTTGGAACAGGGCAAAAAGCTGTTAGGGGTTGAGGAAATTTGCAGGGGGGGGGGGCATTGTGAGGTTCAGTAAGGGTGCCCCATCATTACTGATGGCTGCCCTGGGTGTGTACGAGACCACCAAGGAATTAGCCCCTCCTTGCAAGAAATGATAACTCCATAATGCGGTTTATTTTCTGGAATGAGACTCAGGAGTCTAGTGGTTGCATGTTTATTGGATAAAAGTAGCAATATTTCGGCGATCGAGGGAACTTATTTCAGGCTAGAATTGGAGAAAAGAAAAAAAAAAAAATGTATATTTTTCTGCAGCACTCAAATGTAATTTTATTTCCGCCATTGAAATGATCAGAATATACTTATTCAAGATAGATCGATCTAACAGCCCTAGCTTTGAATCTGGGTAACCCCCTTGCCGCCGGGGTCCTCAAAGATGTGGAGTTGCATAGCACGCCCCGCAGCCTGGAGGTCCTTCGGCCTACCTCCTTTCCTACTGGACTGAGCGCGTCATTGGCTTCTGCCAGACTGATTTCAGGCAGTCCTGCGACAGCCAAAGTCGTGCTCTGTGTGCCTGCAGGGGAGGTGGGGCGTGCTATGCCGGCCCGAAGGGTTTAGACCCACTTGCCATAGCACACCCCGCAATGGGTTCGGGTGGGGGGCTATTTTAACCCCTTCACTGCTGAGCCACAGGCCCTCTCTGCAGTTTATCACCAATTTCAGCCGTCTCTAATGCTAATGTCAGACGAGCGCATTTTGTACGGAATGTGCGTCCGCGCTCAACAGACGTACTTTCTGACTGACAAGGTAGTGGCCACACAGTCTGTTTTTTTCACTGACTTTTTTTGACGGATGTAGGAGGGAAAATAAAAAAACATTTTGTCAGTCAAAAATGCTGGACGTATAAATGCAGTCCGTCTGACCACGTTCCATCACTCACACACAAAGCTATGCGGACGTTGCATGCTCCGCACGTCCATTCTAGCGGTTTTAAGTTCTTGCCTAACCTGCGCCAGTTTGCCGCGTCCGTTGTGCTTCCGCACTGCTGTTCGGACGTACTTCGTGGGTGGGTCTCTATTGATCATAATTGTATGCTACCACAGATGTTAAAATGTGTGGCAACACGGACGTGATCGGTGCACTTGTCTGACACGGGCCTAAAAAAGGTACTCCTAAAAGTTACATTTCCCCCCCCCAGCAAACCCTCCACTTATAGGCTAGGGTCAGACGAAAGCATTTTTCCCCCGCGAACGTGAAAAAGTGCGTCCGAACACATTGACGTATTTTTTCACGGAATGCGCAAAAACGGTCAGACGACGCATTTTCGGGCGTGATTTTGTACGGATCGTCAATAAAACTCTTTTTGCGTCTGGACGTTATGTAGGCTGGACATTAGCACACACGCCGCTATGCCGCAGCTGCGCACTCAGTACTAGCGGTTCAGCGTTCTCAAAAAAATGCGTTCAAATTCCACTTGCGTTGCACGGCCGGACTTTTGTGCGGCTGTACATCGTATATTGGCCGTCATTGCCCGTCATCTGCTGCTAGTGCGGCCGTAATTATGTGCGCCAGAACGCACGTTAAAAGTGCGCTGGTCTGACCCCAGCCTAAAAAGGAAAGAACTTAAAATATTTTAATTTGTAAAAACGGCAGGCTAATACAGGCAAAAGTGAATGTGGGTCATTTTGAGTGTGTACATCCCAAAAAGCAGCATAGGAGTCACTGTTCACTAAATATTTTATGCATACAGTTTGTGTTTCCAGAAGTATCAGTTTATCTGCATAGCTGAGCAAAAACTAGGATCCTATGCCAATTTTTGTTAGATTCTTTGGACCTCTCTCCCTCCCGATCAGCTGGGGGCAGCAGTCAAAGGCAGGCACCGTTTGGAAGAGCACAGCCTGCCCTTCCAAACAGTGGCTGGCTTTAACCCCTTGGGGGCCGGATCGTGAGTCGGCACCGAAAGGCGCCAAATCACGATCCTCTCCCGGAGCTGGCCGACATCTTTGAGGTCAGCCAAGCTTCCAGGATCTCCGATGACTGGCATAGCGCGATGATCAGTTCTGGAGTTAACCCCTAGCTGCCATCAATGGCAGTGGAGATGGGGGGGGTTCCAATGAACCCCTTATTTCCCGATCCGTGGAAGCTAGAGGTTAATGTTTGTTATCGTTGGAAAGGCCATGCTTTGGCCGATCCAACGACAATGTTAAAAAGTTTACTATAAAAAAAAAATAAAAAAAATTATATATATATATATATATATATATTTTTGTTTTGTTAATGCAGCAACATTGTTCCCATTTCAATTATAATGTGAACAATGATGCTGCACTAACGATTTTTGTATGGGGTACGTTAAAAAAAGTGTAATTCCCCCCCCCCCCCCAAAAAAAATTTCCTTTTATTTTTTTAACAAGCGCAACACAATAAATATAAACTTCAAACGCTCGCATGTTAAACTATGTAAAGTACTTTACACCTTGTAAATTATTGAAAATTTAAATTTTATTGCATGTTTTGTTAGAATATGATATATTATTATGAATCTGCCGGAAAGAATATAGAATATGTCTGGGTCATATATTAAAATAAGGCTCCAAAACGCATTTAAACATGAGTGAAACGGGTAAGGCTAGGGTCAGACTAGCGCACTTTAAACGTGCGTTCTGGCGCACTTAATTACGGCCGCACTAGCAGCAAATGACGGGCAATGACGGCCAATATACGAAGTACGGTCGCACGAAAGTCCGGCTGCGCAACGCAAGTGGCAAACGAACGCATTTTGTCGAGAACGTCAAACCGCTAGTACGGTCGTACAGAGTGCGCTGCGTCCGCTAGAGTCGTGTGTGCGTGATTTGGAGATGTCAGACACTGCTAATGTCCGGCCAACATAACGTCCAGATGTAAAAAGTGTTTTATTGATGATCCGTACAAAATCACGAACGCAAATGCGCATCGTATGACCGCTATCGCGTACTCCGTGAAAAAATGCGTCCATTCGTTCGAACGCACTTTTTCACAGACAATGCGAAAATGCGTTAGCTAATTTTTAGGCTAGGGTCAGACTAAGCACACAGGTGTGAAATGCCTCAGCAGCGAAAGGGTTAAAATACCAATCACAAACCTGGTGCACTACAATCACCCTAGATAGAACTTGACAGCATTATTTAATTTATTTGCAAAGTATTTTACCAGGAAGGATACTTTGAGATTTCGCTCATTTAAGTATATACAGTTTTACAATTCCTCAGGTCCATTCATTTTGGCATCTGCAATGGATTTATCCCATATAAAGAGAGTCATATCTGAACTCATACAGATACAGGTCTATTCAAAGAAAGGTGAAACTCAGAATTGGTAGAAGTGAAAATTCTAGGTCAAAATAGCCAAACCGTAAAAATTCTCCCATCTCACTGCTCAAATCAGCTATTTGGTCTAGATTGGTCTCTTCTCCTGCAAGTTCTCCAGGTTTTTACCTTTCTCTGAATAACCCTGATAATTACTATGAAATTCATTTGGGGTTTACTGACAGGTGTTCACCATCACCATGATTGTCACTTTTCAGCTATACAAAAATTAAACACCTCATCTGAATGGCGGGAAAAAAACCTGTTTCAAATTAGGCTCATCATCATGTGAGATATTTCTATAAAGGCGGGTATGATATGCGCCCCTTTAAATGACGACATGAGAATCTGATTAGATCTCTCATTTTGCAAGGCATTTATTACTGTTATGAATATAGGCTGGCAGTTTGACTGACAAAAGGGAGACTTCTTTGAAAGAGCAGGGAAAACACTTTCAAATAAGAGATCTCATGCCCCCTCTGTATCATCACGAAGGGCCACAGAGAAGATACCCACCTATCTGAATTCGAATTAAGTGCATGTCGTGCTAGAATAACACTCTTCCGGGTGTGATCTCCCGACAATCTCCACAGAGTGTGGCCGGTGAGGGGGTTAGGAGTGCTAAAAAAGTCAAAAATATAAAATAACACACCCAACCCACAAAACAAAGTTTTCACTCTTCCTAAAAAGGTAATGGTCTGCAAATAAGAGTGAGGTAACCCCCCCTCCATACAAAAAGGAGAACTTTCTCCTGCGAAAAGGAGTCTCACGCCCCTCTAAAAGAAATTCAGTATGAGATATAAGCTGTGTAACCAACTGCACATCCCAGCAAAATAAACTATTTTCTGAAATCCATAAGGGACACGCAGTCACTGTTTTATGGTGATCGTCTGATTCTTAAGGGGGGGGGGTGCAAGTGACACCTCATTTTAAAATGAGTGTTTAATTAAAATTTCAATTTGCAGTATGTTGTCTCAGTAATTCATTCTGTGGGGAAGACTGATTGCATTTCAGCCTTGCTAAGCACCAGATAAACAGTTTCCTGCAGGTTTATTCGCAAATCTATAAAATATGCTCCTTTCCATATTAACATAGCACATATCATTAGAAGAAGCAGCAGGGGCGTACCTAGGGGGGGGGGGGCGGCTGCACCAGGTGACACCAACCCCTAGGGTGACACCCTAAAAAAAAAAAAAAAAAAAAAAAAAAAAATTATAATTCGCTCTTTTATATACTTTTGCAAAGTATTTTACCAGGAAGGATACATTGAGATTTCACTAATTTTCAAGTATGTACTGGGTAGGCAAGGCCTAGGCTGGCACTTTCCAGGGGGTGGCAAAAAACTCACCACTAAAGGGTTTACTCAGAGCACCGAAATGACGCCAACATTTTGGTGTTCTGTTGTTCCCTGCACTTCGGGGAAATCAAATTTCTCCACCCTGCAGTGAATTCACCACAGGGTCCCCGAAGTGCAGGGAGTCGGCCTACTTAACGAAAATGTCTGGAATTTACATGTAAGGTCCTATGAGTGATAATAAAAAGGTCTCTTTCAGAAAAAAGAAAAAAAAAAAAAAAAAACACTATAGGATGGATATGTTGGGAGTTTGCAAAAATCACTTAAATATAACAATTATTCAAAAAGAATTTACACTCGCCCCTTATATATCATTCTGGCAGGATATGACGTGAAATATATATATATATATATATATATATTTTTTCCAAAACACACGCACTTTTTTTAAAATACATTTTAAAGTTGGGGGGGGTGCCAAATGTTCTATTGTAGGTACGCCCCTGAGGAGCAGATGTTCCAAAAAGGGGTCTCCTTTTACTGTCAAGTCTTCTAGAATGAGAAACATTCACATTTAAATGTGAACACGGTAAATGAAAGGTTTACTTTGAACATGCAAGATAAATACTGGTTCATTATGTAGCCTTTAAAGTAAATTGTTAACCTTTGCAAGCCATTTTTTATTAATGATTCACACACACACATAGAAATCCCTCTCAGCTAGAGTCCGGGCAAGGCTTGTATTCTGGTTATGTCACAAAGCAACAGCAAGTAGTACGTACACGTACATGGTTGCGCGTTGTCTCTGCTAGAGTGGAGGGATCACAATACAGAGCCCCAGAGTCATGCTATAGGGTGAAATATTTACAATACGTAGAGCTCAAACCCAAAGAGATACAACTAAAGTCCTAGGTCAAAGTTGTGGGCATATTCTGCCATCCTCATAAGTGGGATATCTGACAAGAAAATAGAACGCGAGCAGCACAACAGAGTCAATATGATATTGTTGATTTTATAGGCTCAAATCAGGGGTTAGCAATGTTTGTGTTCTCCAAATGTTTTGAAACTGCATTTCTAATGAAGCTCTAGTTATCCTGATGAATAGCTGAGCATCATGGGAGATGTAGTTCCACAACATCTGAAAGGCCAAGGTTGTTGGCTCCAGGTCTAAATCAACAGGTCAGTTTTTGCCTGAGGTGTCTTGTTTATTAAATGTACACATGTACAAAACAAAGCACATTAAGACTTAAGATATTTTCAGCGGTGTTCCAGGGCGGCTGAACGTTGCTGGAGCAAGTCTCGCACTTCTGCTGACTTCCTCTACTACAAATTCATGCTCCGTCCCTACAGCCTCATTTTATCGTTTGTTTAACAATCTTATTTCTTGTCTCTTATCCAGTGGCGTAGTGTGGGGGGGGGGCCTCGGGGGCAGTCGCCCCGGGCGCAATTTTATTAAGGGGCTAAACATTTCAAAAGAAATTTGAACCACTAATATTTTCCAGCAGGGATCAGCAAGGTGTCCGCCAGTTTTGTCACTCCGGCGGTGACTTGGCACTCAGCGTCCAGAAGGGAGGACCAGGACAGAAAATTCAGGTCCTGTCCCGACTCCTCCTTAACGCTGACAGGAGTCACGTGAAGCATTATTCGACGGAACACCCTGTACCACGCTTGTCAGCCCCCTTGAAGCCCTGTTCCAGCCCCCCTGCCGCTTAACAGGAAGGAGGGAGGGAGGCGCCCTTCAGCACATTTAAAATCCCGTCTCTATTAAGCCCCGTGGACAACTCCCTCTACCCGGGCCAACAGCAACTCCACGCAGGTAGGCGACACTGTATGACACCATAGCAGTGGTGTAGCATGGGGGGGGCCCATGTGTGTTTTTTTATTGTATCGGCACTTTGTTAATATACAATACATGTGCTTGTAGGGTAAGGGGGTCAATACTCTACTGGTGGAAGGTAATCAGGGTGTGTTACTGTGTCCACAGGTTGGGGGGGGGGCGCACAATTCTTGTCTTGCCCCGGGCGCTGACAACCCACGCTGCACCACTGCCCTTATCTCCACCTTTTATCATGATTCCAGACGGTTTCATAGTTTCAATCTGTCTGTCCACTCAACCTTCCACAGACCTCACTGCAGTGAGACTAGAAAGCTCTTAATTGCCTACCACCATTAACCATTCATCCTCACTCACTGCCCCCTCTTCTACTAGGTCTTCCTTTTCGCTGGTCTCAGTCGTGGATGTCTCAGCACTTGTCCTCCTGCCCGACCACCCGTCAGCTTGACCCCATCCCCTTGCACCTTATTCTGTCTCGAAAACAGTTATTGTGCCCGTTTTGACTCATTTTCAACCTCTCCCTCTCTTCTGGGGTCTTTCCCTTTGCAAATGTGCTCGGATCATCCCCATTCTAAAAGAAGCCATCTCTTGATTCCATCGCCCTCTCAAACTACTGTCCCATCACTCCGCTCCCCTTTGCTGCCAAAATCTTAGAACGCTTGGTCTATAACGAGCTCACTGGCTAGCTTACCAACTCTCTGCTTGAGGCACATCAGTCTGGCTTTCGCTCCCAGCACTCCACTGAGACTGCGCTGACCAAGGTGACCAATGACTTAGATGCTGCCAAAACCAAAAAGGTTACTTCTCCCCACTTATTCTGCTTGACCTTTCTGTTGCAGTTGACACTTTTGACCACTGTCTCCTGCTTCTCACGCTGCGTCAACTTTGGTTCTATTCCCATCTCTTTCTTAGCTCCTTCAGTGTCTCCTTCACCGGTGCCTGTTCACCCCTGGTTAATCTCTCAGGTCTCGATCTATACAGCCTTGTCAACCTCATATCTTCCTATGGACTCCAATAGTATCTCTATGCTGACCAGACCCAAATATAACTTGCCTCTGCTCCTGCATTGGACCGTGTTACTGCCTGTCAGCTGTCTCCGACTAGATGACTTTGTTTCCTGAAGCTTAACCTCTCTGAAACTAAAGTTCTCATCTTCCCTCCCTGAGCCCATTTCCCTTCAGGTGAATGGTGCCACTATTACTTCTAACTCACAGGCTTGTTACCACGGTTTCCTCTTTGCAACTGAATGTGAGGCGTGAATGAGACATCTAACAAACTCCTGCCACCTCTACCTAAAAAAAAAAAAAAAAAAAAAAAATGCATGTGTCCGTCCCTTTCTTAAATCAGGACTCTGCTAAAATGTTCATCCAAGCTCGCATTATCGCCCACCTTGACTACTAAAACCTCCTTCTCTCTGACCTTAAGAGGTCCCAGATTCTCCCTCTGCAGTCTGTTATGAATGCCTGTGCCAGACTCATACACTCACCTCTCCCCTTTAGCAATCTCTAAACTGGCTCCCTGTGTTTCCTTTGGTGCTCACGTACAAAATACCCCTGCCTACATCTCCTCCCATAACAAGTACATCCCATCCTGACAATGATCTGATGTTATCCTCTCCTTGTAGCTGCACCCCCAACGGTCTCCTTCAAAGCTTCGAGCTGCGGTTTTTCCATGGAAATCCCTCCTCTGAAACTTTAGTCTCTCCATTCTTGCAAGAAGTCTCTGAAAACACATTAGAATACTACTACCACTATGTGGGAGAGTGCAGTGAAGAATAAAAACAAAAACAAGAAAATATGGGTGACAACATTCATGAAAGTCCAATACAAGACTCCAAATTTTACATCAAAATGTGTGACAGAAAGTAAGGCCCGGTGTGCGTGGAAAAAAGTGACTCACATAAAAAAAAAAATAAAAAAAAAATAAACAACAACTGGAACCTCACCTTGAGTATCTCCAATGCTTTAACATTTACTTTTGTTCCTGCAAAGTTTCCATCCAATTCTTTGGAGACCTCTCCCTGCTTAATTTCATGTTAGGGGGCTAGTTTGTACTACAATGAGAACATGGGAGTAGAGACAATGTCTTGAGAATAAATAGTCTTGTGACCACTTACGATCTGTAACCAGGTCAGACTTGCAATGAACTAGACCTGGGAGATTTCCCCCCCACCTCCCGTTTCCAGCTTTGGTTCATCGTCAAGAGGTAAATCATGGAAAATTATGTAGCAGGGTTAAAAAAAAAAAAAACCAAAAAAAAAAACCACCACCACTTGTCTCCATGGATAAAAAACAAAATGCAATCCTGTTAGGCTGTACACCCTAATTAATTGGCACACCCCATGCAAGTGTAATTAATTGCGCATTACATATCTTAGAACGTAATCCCATCCTAAACCGAAACCAGGATGACGCCACAAAGTGAGTCAGCAATATAGAATCATAGTATGACATGCCTTTCCTCATCTAAAAGAAAGATAAACCACCTTCCCAGGGCCGGCACGACGATGGAGCAGTGTAGAGCACTTGTTCCAGGCGGCAGAAATTTGATAGCGGCAAATTCGCTGATGCCGCGGCTGCTGCACTGCACTATTTTTTGATGCGCCGCGGCAGCATCTAATTTGTGAGTGCCGCCGCGGACTGCGCCCACCCTGACCCACACGCATGCGTCCAGTCCACACAGCCAGCGCGGGATCAAGACGCCACAGCATATGGTGTGGGTGAGCTGGCAGAGGGATCCTCAGGCACGCCAGGCCAGGCACTGACTCGGTCCTCGGTCGGCTCTGCTGGGTATGTGTAATGCTGGGCATATAAAATTCTGGGGTCTGTCTGGGTATATAAAATTCTGTGAGTTGAACTTACTATTAGATTTTAATTTTTATACACGAAGTTGTACTGCTAACACTATGGAGCGCTGTTGGTTTAAAAAAAAAAAAAAAAAAAAAAAAGGCACTTTGTGTGTAAAAGGTTGCTGACCCCTGATTCTATCCAATTCTGTCTTTTCCCCTACCTAGCCTTTTTTCTCTCTGTCTGCAAACTAAAAAAAAAAAAAAATCTCCCGGGCCCCATAGGGATGTGCATGGCTGAAAAATTTGTTTTGTTTTCGGAATTTCGTAACTAATTTCGGCTCGTGTTTCGTTTCGAAAGGATTTGGAATTTCGAAATCGATTTATAGTGCATTTCAAATTCGATAGTTGATATTATTCACATTTTTCTTTTAGGATGATGACACAGTGTAAAACAAAATAAATTTGTAATATACCGTTTCGTTATCGTTTCAATTCGTTATTTGGAAGTACTTCCGAAATACAAATCATCAAGTTTCGTTCCAAATTTTTCCAAAACGAATGCACAGCTCTAGTGCCCCATCCCTGCTAAGTTCAGGGAGCCCAAACCTGGTTCCAACTTAACAGGATTAATGATAGTTTTATTGATGTGGAGCTGTGAGGCACTCCTAGTAACTCCTGTGCTCCTTCTGAAGTTCAGGTCAACAGCATTCAATAAACTTTGTGCCTATGATGTGACACTTGCTCCTCTTATTGTGCTTTTACTGTATTTTCACCCAGTCTGGAGATGCTGCATTTAATACACAGTGTGGCTGTGCATGAGTGTATCAGAGCACTATAGCAATAAAACTCACACACCTCACATTACTGTATCACAGAGCTCCACAGCAATAAAATTCTAATATACACACACCGTAAGAGTGTTTGAATTTTATTGCCGTGATACGCTCATACACATGGTGTTTTTTTTTTTTGTTTTTTTTTGGGAGGGCAGATTTCATACTTTGCTCTAGGCAGCACAAGGTCTTGGGCCGGCCCTGCACCTTCCATAGTCGAGGGAACTGTGCAAGGGTTTTTCAGCACACAAGCAAAAAAATTTTTGCCTCCTCCTAACCCCTAATAAACTGCTGATGCAGGACTGGGGGGGGGGGGTCCATTCACAAAGCACCGGAATTGAACACAATTTTGTTGCTTAGCATTTCAGCCCATTTCCCAGAAAAGTGAATTGTGAATGCAGTCTTAGGCTAGGGTCAGACGAACGCAGTGTTAACGTCCGTGTTGCCGCACATAAGTACGTCCGTGATAGCATACAATTGTGTTAAATGAAGCCCCACACACGAAGTAAGTGCGCACAGAAGTGCGGACGCATGATGGACGCTGCAAACGGACGCAGGTTAGGCAAGAACGTAATACTGCTAGAACGGACGTACGGAGTGCGCCACGTCCACATAGCTTTGTGTGTGAGTGATGGAGCATGGTCAGACGGACTGCATTTATACGTCCAGCATTTTTGACGGACAGAATGTTTTTTCATTGTAATTTATTTTCCCCTCCTACATCCGTCAAAAAATAACTTCAGTGAAAAAACGGACTGTGTGACCACTACTGCGTCATCCGTACTGACGATGTCCGTACTGCACGGACGTACAGTCCGTAGAAATCACGCTCGTCTGACCCTAGCCTTAATGGTCACCATAGCAATTATCGGAAGTCTGCGAAGAAGCATTGAATATTGCCTTGGCAAATTCCAGCTAATTGGAGCTAAAACAAATATTTCAATAACAATAATCCTTTAAGATAAATATATGGGGTTTTCCAAATAATAGATGACCATTTATTAACGATTTTACATTAAACCTGTGAAATTGAAATGGAAATCAGGTCACTTTGCTGACATTTCGGCAGTCTGTAAATAGAGGAATCAACAGTTTCCAATGGGACAATTTCCATGTCGGCGAACCTTCACCAGATTGCGGCAAAATGTTCCATACGTCGCTGTCAATTCACCTGTATTTGGCAAATTGACCGTTTTGAATACACAAATTGCTCTGTAATTCAGCATTCGGTGCAATTCGGTGGCAATTTCAGAGGTTAATGAATAACCTCTTATGTGTATGTGCATGGAATAGGAGCGGACATGAGCGAAACGTTACTTCTGTTAAGAGGAGATGCAGTTCCAGACATGCGCATTGTGCGTCCCAGGAGTGGAATGCACAGCGTGGGGCAAAAAAAAAAAAAAAACAGAAGTTTCAGAGGACCTGCAGCACGAACGATATATATACCACACACAGAGGGGGGGGGGGGAAATGAATAGATTATAGTTTATCCCGAGAGTTAGATTTTATTTGCATACATTGTTATCCAATAAATTGTATTTGAGCTTCCTTAGGGTTTCCTGTGGCAACAAGTTATACCAGGCAAGAAGTATAAAGTATCGTTGTAGATCAGACTCCGTTATTTCTTGGATTCATTCTAAAAACGACAGGCCTGCTGGATTAGGGGTTTCCTTGCTTAACTGTTGTCTGCGTGCTGGGTTACTCATTAACCATAGGCGTGCGCAAGGGGGGGTACCCAGGCACACCCTAATGTTGGATTAAGAGGTCCTCCTTCATTGACATTTTAGATGTCCCTTATCTGGTTCATGATAAATAACAAAAATTCACTGTATCTCTGATCACTTGTTATTTCTAATGAAAAATGTGCAAAATCTTCTAAACATAAGTTTTCCATTAATAATTAGTTCATGGGTGCACGCCCTACTATAAAACGGGCTGCGCACGCCAGTGTCGCTATACATGACTGAAAATTGGATATAGTCAGAGTTTGAAATGCAATTTAACCAATTAGGATCCATTACTATAGGTTTGTCACATCGGAAATAACTTAGAGTGAGTTTCAAAGTATTCTGTAGAATTTGGGCTGCTACTTGGAGGCTACCTCATGTCTGTATACAGTAACTATGCACTAGCGAATTTTTTTTTTTTATAAACACTTTATTTATAAAGTATTTTACCAGGAAGGATACATTGAGATTTCTCTCGTTTTCAAGTATGTCCTGGGTTCAAGAACATTGAAATATTACAGAAATACAAAGAAATAAAATGCAAGATATTAAAAAGCTAGCACAAATATACAGATTAACAGAAAAATAAATATGTAGGTAAGTCATTAGGTTACATGTTTACAGGTGCATTCTGTATTGAGGTATGTGTTAATAGGGAGCTCGAGAGACTTAAGACTGGGGGAAGATATGATGGTGTCTGGGAAGTTATTCCATAATTGTGGTGCTCTGTAGGAAAATGAGGATCGAGCCACTGTCTTTTTGCATTGTGGTATTGCAAGTAAGGTGCTGGTCCTGGATCGGAGGCTATAGGATGAGGGAGCTGCTGGGGGAAGCAGTCTATTCAGGTAGGGTGGTAGCTCCCAGAAAAGATCTTAAAACACCAGGTTGGAAAGGTGAAGGGTACGTTTAGACTCCAGCGATGGCCAGTTTAGCTCTTTTAAGATGTCATAAATGGTGGGTCATGTAGTTACATTGTATAACTCCTCCCGCTTTGCAATACAATGTAGTAAGTTTCTGAAGGTGTGTTTGCAGGTCCGCTGCATACGCAATATCTCCGTAATCAATAGCCGTCATAAGCATTTGTTGTACAATCTGCTTTCTTACCACAGGGCTCAGGCAGGATTTGTTTCTGTACAGGGCACCTAGGTTTGGGGTAAAGTTTAGGAGAGTTTTTTTCGATGTGGGGGCCAAAGGAGAAATTAGATATATCTATCACTGCATAATTTGTTGGTGCAAAACAAATAATTATAACATGCAGTTAATAGACAGCAGTTCTGGTGGCTACAGCTAGATGAACAAGCATGGCCCGGGTTTACGGGAGTGAACATAGAATACCTAGATTCACTTTACTTTGTCTTAATGTTTCTGTTAAGTGTAGGTCTTCATCGATAGGGAGCCACCAAAAGAAAACATCAATGCAACCCACAAGCGTTAGCCGCTCTATTCCAACTGAACAACTGCATTAGTTATAGGAGTCTGAATATTTGTGAGCTGTTCATAGATACAACTGGGGGGGGGGGGGTGTAGCATCACTGCCTGTATCATCCATGAGTCCATAGGACTCAAGAGCCAAGCACAACCACAAGCAAGTTCAAGTACACAGGGGTCGCTCTGAGGCAGCAGAAGAACACTGGGAACTATTTTTGGCTTGTGTTCCTCTGGTCAGAGGATGCATGGAATCTCTCCAACATCATCTTGCCTGGGATATCAGGGGGGTAAATATACATTAACACTGAAAGATAATTGTGCCCAAGTAATTTTGCAACAGCAAAATTACTGAACACCAGGGTCTGAGAACACTGTCGAGACAAAAGCAGCAAGCTGCCACTGTTTTTACTGAGCCATTATCAACGGCTCCTATACTAAAGTACAGGAGCCGTTAGTGTACAGTAATATGCCGCCAATTCAAATGCTGCAATGGCAGTTCAAGCCGTAAATGAGTGGAGCCATTACTGCTCAAGCCATCAACTTAACTGCAGGGTCGAAATATGGTCCAGGTTCTTTTAGGACAGATCCAGATAGGATGTCTACAATTCTTTTTCCAAATTACTGGAGGAGATTACATGCAACTTTCTCATATTCAGAAAGTTGTGACACCACTCTTAGGCTGGGGTCAGACGAATGCATTGTGAACGTGTGTTTAGCCGCACTTTATTACGGCCGTGGTAGCAGCACATGACGTCCAACATACAAAGTGCGGCCGCACAACGCAAGCGGCAAACGAATTCATTTTTTGCAAGAACGTCGAACCACTAGTACTGACGCACCGAGTGCACTGCGTCGGCATAGCGTTGTGTGTGCGTGATTAGGAGATGTCAGACGCTGCACATGTCCGGCCAACATCACGTCCATTTGTTTTTTATAGTTCCGTCAAAAATCACGGCCGTAATTGTGCACCGTGTGACCGCTATCGCGTCTGCCGTCAAAGTGCGTCCGGACGCACTTTTTGACAAAAGACACGAAAAATGCGTTAGTCTGACCCTAGCCTTAATGACGTGCTCTAGGTTTGCAGAAGTGATAGGTAGTATCGGCTAGAAGAGCACAGAACGTGCCAGGAAACTGATGAATTTCTAAGATTAGGATGCAGCTTACTTTATAAATTGCGTTTTCTTTCTGATCTGACAACAAATTGAAGAACTGAAATAAAATCCACCACAATGGAATATTTTTCCTACTCTGACCAGTATAGATTCTGTCTGCTCCAGTTTTTATATTGGAGTAAAAAAAAAAAAAATATATATATATATATATATATATATAATTATTTGTCCCATGTAACCGATAAACCCGATATTAACAATAATAAAGCAATTATTTATTTATTTTTACTTGTAGTGTATTATTTTATCCTTAAAAAAAAAAAAAAAGAAAAAAAAGGAGTGAATTTCATGTGTTGACATAAGGCATTGAGCTACAATAATTTTCCTTGTGCTCTGGAAAAACAGAATACATGTAAGGAAAATGCATAATATTCCACAAACTTTGCTGCCCCATCATTAAGGCTGGGGTCAGACCAGCGCACTTTTTACGTGCGTTCTGGCGCACATAATTACGGCCGCACTAGCAGCAGATGACGGCCAATGACGGCCAATATACGATGTACGGCCGCACAAAAGTCTGGCCGTGCAACGCAAGTGGAATTTGAACGCATTTTTCTGAGAACGCTGAACCGCTAGTACTGACGTACTGAGTGCGCAGCTGCGGCATAGCGGCGTGTTTGCGTGATTAGGAGATGTCAGACGCTGCTAATGTCCAGCCTACATAACGTCCAGACGCAAAAAGAGTTTTATTGACGATCCGTACAAAATCACGGCCGAAAATGCGCGTCGTCTGACCGTTTTTGCGCATTCCGTGAAAAAATACGTCAATGCGTTCGGACGCACTTTTTCACGTTCGCGGGGAAAAATGCTTTCGTCTGACCCTAGCCTTACATAGCAGAATGTTGCGGTGTTCAGGGCCATTATCAAGTCAGGACCATGAAAGATTGTAATCACAGTAATATGCATCACCTTGCAGGGTGACAATATTGTGAAGAAAGGTGTGGCTGCTACCCCAGAAATCCCATATAATTTTATTTTTTTTTAAAAGTGTCCATCTGCACACGCCTCAGAAAGAACAGCTCATAATGGGTGTATATTAGGTACACCTATAGCGCAAGACTAAACGAAAAGAATCACAATTCAGAATCACAATTTGCATGTGTTTATGGCATTTTAAATCTCTTTATAGCTGTTCCTGGAGATAATAAGCACACCGTATACATCTTATCTATAGATAATGAAATTTAAGAAATCCCTGATGTGGTCTTGTCCTCCCTGGATTGGGGATTTCAAGACTGGCCTGAAATTACCCAGATCTGTTATTTTGTGCTTCATTAACGGAATGTATTCAGGCCAATAAAAATCAGCTAACTCATATTTTATAGTGCTGAGAACCTATGGTACTGTATTGAGGTCTCCGAGATGCCATTGTAATGGAACCATTGCATAGTAGATCACTCATAAAATGCTAGACAATCCATGGAATTGTCGTGGAAATTTTATTATGTGGACATTATATTCTAGGATGTGCGTAATAATTTTGTCATCTGTCTCCCTGTGTTTGATTTGAATGTGGTTTTAAATCCAAACCAGCGGCAAAACCGTCAGAGACATACCTGCTTTTAAGACATTTTAAGCCTTGTCTCAACACTGGTACAGTGTTGAGATAATAACTTTATTTGTCCATAACCCGTAGGAACACGTAGATTGAGCAGTATCTGAGTGCGGTCCATATTGATGAGTGACAAGTGACGGGGGATGGGGACAAACATGGCTGACGGGGATCATGGAGATGGCTCAGGGATGAGTCATCTCCAGGAGGCCGGTCGGTCATTCTGGTCTACGCCCCTGTCCTTTTGATATGTAAATGTAATTACTGGGCAACCTGGCTTTTCTGTTGTACAGCCAGGGGGCTATTGGGCGTGTGCGATTGTCTAATAAATTATACAATCCAGGAGCCACAGCTCACTTGGCCAGAGGATTTCCAGCTTGAAGCAGCGTGTTTGTCTGATTCCTCCTGGGACACCGAGAAGTACTTCGTTCTTATACAGAAAGAGCTAGATATAGCGTGTATTTTTATAGTGACGGATTTGTTTGTACTGGGCGCACTTTTAATACTGAAGTGTACCTTTTTAGTGCACCAGGACTTTATGCGCAACCACCAAACTTTCCATAACAGAATGCAATGAAGGATTATTCATGGGATTATTGGGCGCCCATAAGTATTTCACAGAGTAATACACAAACAATGTCATGTATTATTATCATCATCCTTTATATAGCACGACAAATTCCGCAGCACTTTACAAAATCAGTATACAAGGGGTTGCTACATTAGATGATCTGGCCTGATTCAGGGGTACCCTGTACCCAAGGGAACTTACAATATATGGGATGTACAAGAATTTTGTGAGGTAGGCATATCCATACCGTTGGGCGTCTTGCCCAAGGACACTCACTGGTGGTGAATCAGCTTTCCATGACTGTAGAGCAGTAACCTGGTGGTTAGGTTGCACCCACTTCTTGTAAAGAGCGAGACTTGCTTCTCCAGTTGTATTGAAGGGATGTGCTGAACAGGATTTAACTTCTCCAGGGTCAACGGGCAGAGATGTTACCACCGGACTCCATAGCTGATATTTTGTGGTAGGCAAGTACCATTAGGGGTCTTGTCCACGGATAATAACTGGAGAGGTGCTCTGGCCAGCCAACAAGGAGAGCACACTGATAAAGATGGCTTACATGACATTGCCACCAAAACTAGTCAATATAACGAACACTGTCGGACTAGCAATGCCCCATCAAGGCTGCCTTTTGGAAGAGGCAAGTGGAACACCAGGTCATGGAAATTCAGTCTCCATGCCATCATATGGCTCACAATGGCTGTTGATTTCCCCCCCCCTCCTACGGTCCATTTGGTCAGCGAAAGTAGAGACTGTATTCCCTGGTGCACACATCCACGTTGTGTGCAGTAGAAGGAGACCGTACTCCAACTTTTGCAGCCGTTTACTGACTGATGTTTTCCTTTGTGGAACATGAGTGAATTATGCTATGTCAAGAAATAGAACATTGGCAGCTAGACGTCTCCACTTAATCCAAGACCACCTGTCAACGGTTAGTGCCATGTTTAGTGGTG
Organism: Leptobrachium leishanense; assembly: GCA_009667805.1. Classification (NCBI taxonomy): domain Eukaryota; kingdom Metazoa; phylum Chordata; class Amphibia; order Anura; family Megophryidae; genus Leptobrachium; species Leptobrachium leishanense. The sequence goes on along the minus strand of CM019064.1, from coordinate 134,837,227 downwards.
GTGTAAGAAATCCGCATTCATAATTTATATATAGCATCGCTTAAAATTGAAAGAGCAATATTTAATAGCTAAAATAGACCTATATGAAAAATTAAGTGAAACATTGCTTGTGGTGGTTATCCAACAGATATTGATGACTGATGCAGGGCACAAGCTCCCTCGTGCTTCTAGGCCATGACCCTGTCAAATCCCAAAGCTGGATGTGTCCATGTAGATATAATTCCAACACCAAAGAACATGCACGCATTTAGAATGGTCAAGGAAAAGCAAAGTTAAAGATTTCCAGAAGTCAAGGAAACTGAAATAATGTCACTGTCCTTAAGAACTAGATGGTAATACGGAAATCTTTAGAATTTAGATGTCACAAACAAATAGAATGCGGAGACGCAATGTATTTACTTCTGTTGAGGTTACAGAACAGAATGTGCCACATCCTCCTACTCATGTAAACTACATCTGTATGAGTCACAGAAATGCCAAGCCTTAACCACAACATCAACACATGGGAAACGCAACATCCAATTAAAAGATAAAGAAAGTAAATACAAAGTGACCAGGAGCCAGTTGTGTCTTTATATATTTCTACTTTAACAGAGCAGTGAGTTTATGAACATATTCAAAGCGGCTCTATCTGAACAAGGCAACAAATGGTTGAGTGGACGTCTCATGCCTTGAGAAGACTCACCTCGACAGATTAGTGGTATCTACAAGATCTGCCAAGTTGCAGATCAGTGCAACTTAAACTGTAAAAGCAGAATGGTCAGGCAATTGTAGAAGGAAAGGTATCCAATATTTCCATGCACCATTACTAGAGCCAATGCAACTCTAATCCCACTATTAGAATTACAGTAGTCGGCTGTAACTCAATGCTCATTAAAATTTGCAGAATTATTTTTTGAAAGAATAAAATCAGAAAGAGTGCTCTGTTGACTAGGGCTTGCTATTAATGGAGTTCACGTGTCAACACACACAGATGATGCACTGAGATGCAGAGACACTGACAAATACTGATTCACAGAAAATGGAATACAAAGAGCCTAGCAGACAGGATGACAAAGGAGGACAAAGACACAAACGCTTGCAGAGATACACTACACACGTCACAAAAAAGGCAATGATCAGAAGTTTAGTGCATGTCTACTTAAAATTTAATGTAGCTTTATTGGTTTTGGTTTAACAGTTACGTAAAATGTGGGATCATAATGGAAATGTCCCCTTGGATTAGTGTTTTTAGGTTTAAAACTAGTATTTTCTGAATTTTGGTGTTATTGACTTGCAGTGTTCTGTGTATGCTAGTAGTATGCACGTGGTTTATTTTTTATATTTATAGTTCTAATAAAGATCTTTATATGTAAACTGGTGTGCTTTCCGGTGGTTATTTTAGGTGTAGATTACTTCAATCAGCTGACATCTCTTATCAGTTAGCCTGGAGAACACTAGACCTCCTGCTGCCTTATCTAAAAACATTCCCTCCTCCACCTCATTAACTGTTAATGTATAGTAAAATCAACAAAGCAAAGTTTTTGGTGCATCCTGCGAAAAAAAATACACAAAATGGAAACTAAGAGATCAAAGCCTTACTTTGAATTACATGTAAAAAAAAGGAAAAGAAAAAAAAAAAACCTAGCATGTGTTTTTAGAAGATGGTTTTGTTTAGAATGCACAAGTAATCTAGATACAATTTATGTAAAGCCGGGGGTCAGATGAGCGCACTATATGCGCCCATACGGACGTGCCTCCCGGCATCTGCAGCGTTGTGACATTTCGATGAGGATGGCCACATGCTGTAGCGTGTGCACAAATTGCACGCGCTATAGCGGCCATGCTGAATACCTCCCCGTCAAAGCGCTACGACGTGCGTTTGATGGAGCTGCAAAGCGCGATCCTCCATAGTAGGATCGAACCTTGTAGCGCTGAGCGCACTAACTGCACTCAGTGAGGTGGCCAAACGGCCGTCAGAGTGGAAGGAACGTCCACTTTCATAATCGTCTGACCCCGGCCTAAGTGCTACGGTCCCTTTAAACCAGGGTTCTCTTTCCTCTAGCCAATATATTATACAAACCAGATGAATTATTAATCTGTGTGCTCATAAACAAGTATGTACAATGCTTATCAGGATTACTGATCATTTTAGCAGGTTCTGTTCCCAGAATTTAGCAATGCGTGCGTCCATGTTCGTCTAGATAGAAAATGCAAAGATTTTATATACATGCGGCTATATTCTAACCTTGGTGTAAACTTATCTAGAGCTGTTGTAAATGTAGTAACTCCATAGACTATAATGGTTCAGTAAGATTACAACAGCTCTTGCTAAAAAGTGACACTACTTAGTGATATGCATACGTGTGTTATTTTATTAACTGTATTGTACAACGGGATCTCAACCCTATCCAGACATAAATGTAATAGTATAGGGAATCGGGCTCAAGAGCACTAAATAGTGTTGTACTGTACACTAGTGATATCAGCACATAGAACGTGCCGACGTCACCCTGTCTGAGACCACCTACAATAACGAGCAGTCTCCGAGAGGCAGCTATTGGATCAGTGCTGCGCATAGCTCCGATCCAACGTTCTGCACATGTGCTAAGGAACTTACGTAAATGCGCAAGTCCTGTAGCGGTGTACAATTTGCACTTCCGACACCATGCAAGTTGCGTAGGAGCAAAGAAAAGCTTCAGGTACATTAGGATTTGGGAGTCCCTGAGTCAAACAGAAGCAACTGCATGCGGGAATTTAAAAAAAAAAAAAAAAAAATTATACAGGGTGTCCATAAAGTCTCGTTGCAATTACAAAAAGGCAAATGAGAAGACCGGTAAGTGAAAATTATTACAAAATGAGACGTATATATGTACGTTTTTTTGCCTCATTTAATACACCTCTATATGGGCACCATTAGGCTAAGGTCAGACGAGAGCAGTATTAACGCGCGTTTAGCCGCACTTAATCACGGCCGTGCTAGCAGCAAATTATGTCCAATGACGGGCAGCATACGAAGTACGGCCACACATTTGTGCGGCTGCGCAACGCAAGTGGCAAACGAACGCATTTTTTTCGAGAACGTCAAACCGCTAGTACTGACGTACAGAGTGCGCTGCGTCCGCTAGCGGCGTGTGTGTGTGTGTGATTAGGAGACGTCAGACGCTGCTAATGTCTGGCCAACATAACGTCCAGACACAAAGTATTTTATTGATGATCTGTACAAAATCACGGGACGAAAATGCGCATCGTATGATCGCTATCGCGTATTCCGTGAAAAAAATGCGTCCATTCGTTGGACAACGCGAAAATGCGTTAATCTGACCCTAGCCTTAGTTGCACGAAGCACATCAAGACGGTACTCGATTTCTTGCCATGTTCGCTGTAGCATACCCTTATCAATGGTGGCAATGGCATCAGTGATCCTCTGCTTTAGATTAGTGATGTCCCGTACCTTTGTTCAATACACAATATCTTTAACATATCACTCCCCTCGACTTCTTTCTATAGGGTTATCTGGTGAACGAAGTGGCCAGAGAATTGGGCCACCCCTTCCAATCCACTGGTCTGGAAATGTTTCATTTTAGGAACCCACGAACATGCAGTCACCAATGTGGTGGTGCACCATCTTGCTGGAAAATTATGGTTGGTTGAAGGTCATGTAGTTGTGGTGCCACGTATTCAGTCCAAAGGTCAAGGTTAACATTTGCAGTAATTGATTCCTCACCGAAGAAAAACAGACCAATGATTCGATTGCACAATCAAATCATTGGTCTTCTTTTCTTCTTTGGCGAGCCATCAATTACCGCAAATGTTTACCTTGACCTTTTGCCTGAATACGTGGCACCACAACTACATGACCAATGGTGCACCACCACATTGGGGACTGCATGATTGTGGGTTCCTATATGAAACATTTCCAGACCAGTGGATTGGAAGGGGTGGCCCAATTCCCTGGCCACCTCATTCACCAGATAACCCCATAAAAAGAAGAAGTCGAGGGGAGTGATATGTTAAAGATAGTGTATTGAACAAAGGTACGGGACATCACTACTCTAAAAGCAGAGGATCTCTGATGTCATTGCCACCATTGATGAGGGTATGCTACAGCGAACATGGCAGGAAATCGAGTACCGTCTTCATGTGCTTCGTGCAACGAATGGTGCCCATATAGAGGTGTATTAAAGGAGGCAAAAACGTAATTGTCACTTATCTGGCTTTTCATTTGCCTTTGTAATAAATTTTTGAAATTGTAAAGAGACTTTATTATTATAATGTATACAGGGTGCCCATATACACACAAAATTAAAATTGTTGGGCAAATGTTGCCCCATTATTTAAGGGGGGGGGGGAAAGAGTATCCCTTACGTTTACACCAGGGTTGGAATAGAGCCCCCAAGTCTTTAGATGACAAGCGGTTGGCATACCATATTATTAAACCTATGTATTGATTATATGGAAATTATTGTTAAACAAAAATCGATTCCAATTTTTTTTTTTTTTGGAGAAAGTATTTTACCAGGAAGGATACATTGAGATTCCTCTTGGTTTTCAAGTATGTCCTGGGTGGCAAGTATGTACCATTAGGTGTCTTACCCAAGGAAACTTACTGGGATTCGAACCTGTGTCTCCACAATCATTGAGTGGGGATGTTACCTCTACTCCACCCAGCACAATTAAAATCATTTATGCAGGATTCCGGATTGACAGCCTTCAGATTGGGAATTCCTCAGCTTTTTAGCATCTGTCACAGTGCATAGAGACAGCCATGTAGGAAGGTCGGGGAAGGGGGGGGGGGTGGGAGAAGAGACACTTCAGTGCATTTGTTTCGACTGAGGATCTTTTGGCACTACTGGAGAGCTGCCTCGCTTGTCAATTGAGTGCACACGCACTAAAACGAAACACCACTTGTCCTGCACTTGATATCATTGATGCTCTGTGCTGGCCTATTCTTGTCGTCTTGGCCGATCTAGAAGAGTTTGGGAAGCACGCAGAGTTTGTTTGGAAACGAGACCATAGTCGATTTCTGATTACATAGAAGTCCTGCAAACTATGAGTTCACATACGTTTTAGAAGCACTGAAGTAATAATCCAGACAGGTGGGTTTTAGATTTTAACCAAGTTAGTGTTTGATCAATAATTCTTCGATAAAATATACGACATTTAACGTAAACTCTTCTGTGCTGGCCTATTCTTGGCTGATCTAGAGCAATGATATCAAGTGCACAACAAGTGGCGTTTCATTTCAGTGCACATGTACTTAATTGACAAGCGAGGCAGCTCTCCAGTCTTGCCAAAACCTCCTCAGGTCAATACAAATGCACTTAAGCCACCCTGATAAAGAAATGTAAATATGATAATGGTGTAACGAGTGCCCCCCTTGATCTTCCTCCATGGCTGTTCCAATGCGCTGTGACAGATGCTAAAAAGCTGAGGAATCCCCTCCAACCTGAAGGCTGTCAATCAGTAACCCTGCATAAAGGATTTTGATTATAAATAAATAATTTATTTATTTATTTCTCGTAAACACACACACTTTGCAAGAAATCCTAGAGCAAACAAAAGCCTCGCCTTGGCCAAAATACAATAACACATCCAAATAGAAAAAAAGAATTTATTTCATCATTTAAATATGAACTGAGGTTTCAGTTCTCGCAGCGCCATTATCAAGGTTAAAATTATATGACCTGATTAAATAAGAAATATTAAATAAACAATGCGCCTATCAGAAATACCATGTATAGAAAGGTGCAGCCACAGGGTTATTAAAAAGCAAGCCAAACATGAAAGATCAATGACATCCTGTATCCAAATACCAGTTTTAGGTAGATAACCTATTTATAGCCAAAAATACGTGACATCATTAAAAACGAAAAATACTCTTAAAATGATAAAAGTATGAAGGGTGAAGGTGTTCTCACATGCTGCACAACATTTGAATGGAGTTCTTGATGGACATTGAAATACAGTGCGTGATCATAATGGTTATATAATTGAACAAAGTTTTAGGTTTATGGCAATGTTGTACATTAAAAAAAAAAAAAAAACACATTCTACAATAATCTGATTATTTCAAAAGGTTTGTGCAGAATATATATTTTACAGAAGTTCGTTCTCTGTATATTTAAATGACACACACACACACACACACACACACACACACCTGTGTGTGAATTGAAATTCTTAATAGAAAGCTTTCAAGAGCCTACAGTGAAGTTCATGTACAAAACTCAAGCTATTGTGCGAAAGGTTCTCATGGAAACGCTAAGTGGTTTGGCTTAATAGACGCCCTTTGAGTTTCATGATTTCATGTTTTTCATATTGCAATCCTGCGGAATAAAAATACACCAGCAGAGAGTCTAACACAGGGATCTATACTCTGCCCCCACCGCAGATGTTGGTAGCCTACAATTACCAGAAAACCTTTAATGCAATACATGGCCAGAGAATCATGGGTGTTCTAGTTCAGCAACATCGGGGGGTATCAGAGGTGGAGGGCTTTACATCGAACGCCTAGTCAAATCCATATAATAAAAAGCGAGGAGTCTGGTGCTAAGCTGCGGTGATCCAAGTGTCAAAACCAGGGATCAGCAATCTTGGCCCTCTAGATCTTTTGGAACTACATTTCCCTTGAGACTCAGTCGGTCTAATGAGTACTTGAGCACCATGGGAAATGTAGTTCTAAAACATCTGGAGGGCCACTGTTACTGACCCCTGCTCTAAACTCTCAGGGTTTGGTTCTCTAAATCTGCTACAGTCAGTCAATTTCCCATTTTACACCAATATAGATCATTTAGAAGAAATTTTTCAATATTCAGATTTCTCCAGATCTCCTACACCAGCCCAACATTTTAAAAATTCAGTTTTTAAGTTTAGATGCACTCCTTCACCCGTGTATTGTGGACATGGTTTTCTAGGGGGTGAAAATAACTAGGGGGGCGGATATAGAACTCTAATCTTTAGCTCATATGACTATTGTTTCCCCATCTGCCTAAAAAGTCCCCCCCCAAATGATTCCATTAATCTTGTCCCACTGCTTTGGACAGAGATTACCCATGGGAGTGCATTATCCCAGCAAGTTTATAACGCAGCTCAGATGCTCATTATAAAGTTTGCTGGGAGAAGCAGAAGTGTCAAGAGCCAATTCATGTGAAGATTAATAATAATAATAATAAAAAAAAGCCACCTCATGTGTTTTTAAAGTGATAAAATTGTTTCAAAAGTAACACTTCTGGGGCTTGTTCACTAAACATTTACAAATTTAGATAGTCAAGAATTTTTTTGCTACTTTTTCCTCTAAAAAATATAAAAACATTACTCGTTTCATAAAGTCCAAAATCCACAGGTCAGTAAATCCACATTCTATTACATACATAGGACCCCCTCCCTCCTCCCCAAAATATCACAAAATCACAAACCTGGATAAATGTCAGACCCTTTTTTAGATCCCTGCGATAAAATCCAGGGTGGGTTTTCAGCGTAGAGCGAATTATTATTCGAATTTTTCTTTCCAAAAAGCTTATTCAGGGTCCCCTGCATGGTGTTGGATTTCTTCATGTTGAGAGAAATATATATATATGATACACAGTCCTAAAAACACTCGTTTCGATGTAATAAAAGAAATAATATCGCTTCTAGCAAGGCATGTTTCCAAAGCGATCCAGTCAGGCTGCTGAAACACACCAGATGACTCCCTGTGGATGGTTGGCAGGAGGAATTGAAGCTCAGACCCACCTTTGCAGCAGGTAAATAGCTAATTCCTGTTGGTTGGCTGGGCTTGCCTGACCCCACCTTCCCTCTCTGTACAAACTGCACTAGTCACATTCCTGCTGCTCCCAGGCACCACCTTCCATGCTGAGAGACAGCCTAAATTTAACCTCTGTGGCGCTGGAGAGGTTAAAAAGACATATTCACACCTTAGTGACGCACTGGCGCAACCAGCCAGGTGACTGTCTCAGAGGTTCGGCGTGGATTTTGTCTGCTTGTCTTGTGCGCTTTGGGGCTTTAACAAAATAAAGCTCAGTATCGGAAACGAAAGCCACATCTTAATATATTTTTAGCCATTTTGCACAATCTTGCAGCAAAAGAGATATTCTTAGACACAATCAGGGTTATTCAGAGAGCGGTGAAAAGCAGGAGAATGCCTGGAGAATGGAAAATTCTAGCAGGGTTATTCAAAGAGAGGTGAAAATCAGGAGAATGATTGGAGAATGGAAAATTCTAGATCAAAATAGCCAAACCAGAAAAATTCTCCCATTCGTCTCAATTTCCAAATCGGCTATTTTGACGTAGAATTTTCCATTCTCCAGTCATTCTCCTGCTTTTCACCACTCTCTGAATAACCCTGATAGTTTTATTAAGGAAGTATGGGGGGAAAAAATGCCGGTTATGGAGCTCTGCTGACTGAGGATCATGGGTGCTACAGTTCACAAGTCCTTAAATCCGGAATTTTCCTTCAAACTGTAACCTTAAAACCGCTTAATTTTAATTCTCAGGACCCCGATGAAAAATCAAGCTAACACTTCATTCTTCCTAAAACCTAACTCCCTTTATTATTATTCTTTATTTATAAAGCGCCGGCCGGCATATTCCGCAGCGCTGTACAATAAGCACAGTATAGACAGGGTTACAATACAATACATTGAACAACATTTGACAAACAGTACAGGAGGAGATGAGGGCCCTATTCCCGTAGGAACTTAGGCTAGGGTCAAACGAAAGCATTTTTACACGCGAACGTAAAAAAGTGCGTCCGAACGCATTGACGTATTTTTTCACGGAATTCGCGAAAACGGTCATACGATGCGCATTTTCGTGCGTGATTTTTTACAGATCCAAAACAGGAAACTTTGGGTGTCCGGACGTTATGTTGGCCGGACACGAGCAGGGTCTGACGTCTCCAAATCACACACACACCGCTATGCGGACGCAGCGCACTCTGTACGTCCGTACTAGCGGTTCTGCATTCTCGAAAAAATGCGTTCATTTTCCACTTGCGTTGCGCGGCCGGACTTTCGTGCGACCGGACTTCGTATAGTGGCTGTCATTGCCCGTCATTTGCTGCTAGTGCGGCCGTAATTAAGTGCGCCAGAACGCACGTTAAGGCTGGGGTCAGACGAGCGTGATTTCTACGGACTGTACGTCCGTGCAGTACGGACATCGTCAGTACGGATGACGCAGTAGTGGTCACACAGTCCGTTTTTTCACTGAAGTTATTTTTGACGGATGTAGGAGGGAAAAATAAATTACAATGAAAAAACATTCTGTCCGTCAAAAATGCTGGACGTATAAATGCAGTCCGTCTGACCTCGCTCCATCACTCACACACAAAGCTATGCAGACGTTGTGGACGCAGCGCACTCCGCACGTCCGTTCTAGCAGTATTACGTTCTTGCCTAACCTGCGTCCGTTTGCCGCGGCCGTTGTGCGTCCGCAGTTCAGTGCGGACGTACTTCATGTGTCAGGCTCCAATGGACTTTCTTTCATGCTATCACGGACGTACTTTTAGGCGCAATCACGGACGTGAACACTACGCTCGTCTGACCCCAGCCTAAAAGTGCGCTGGTCTGACCCCAGCCTAACAAATCTATACCCAGCCCCTGGGCTAAACGCTACCCCAGGGGTGTCAAACTTCAACCACTCCCCTGATATAGCTGAACCTCAACACTCATGATTTCCTGGCCTTCTAATGGATTCAATGAATTCTAGGAATTGTAGGCCATAAACATCTTGGGGGGCCAAAGTTTGACATCCCTGTACTAGCCCCCACTATTTACATCCTCAGCAGTGGTAGGCAACTTTGTCCATTAAGTTGTTTTGGAACTAAATCTCCCATGATGCGTAGGTATTCATTGGGTCAACACAGCTTTGATGGAAGTGTAGTTCCAAAACATCTGGAGGCCCCAGATTGACCACTACTGAGCTAATGTATACCTAGGGTTGCCAGGTCAGCCATGTTTTCCTGGACACATATCATTTATTCATGCTGATGGGCAGTGCATGAAAAATGCCACCCTGTAGCATGCATAAGTAACGTCAACAAGGAATCTCAGTTGACTCTGATTTACTTCCTGCCTCAAATGAATTATACATGTTGCAGGGCAGCACTCCCCCCCCCCCTGCATGAAATAGTAACAGGTGTCCAGGAAAACATGGCGGACCTGGCAACCCTACGTATAAATTTATTTCAATAAATGTAGTTGTCACCAACTTTTCTATGATGATGATGACGCTTTATTTTGGACCTGGTCAGTGACATTATCAATACATACACTATCGAATTTCATGTTATTTTAGGTTTGGGTTTAAATTAGATATTTTGGCATAACTCTTATTATCCCTATAATATTATACACAGGAGCAGGTATCCAGTTAGTTGGAGGAGCCCTTGCCTTGGTTTCATCATTTGCTGGCGTAATGGGTGGGGGCTTGCTTCGTATTTAATAGGTTACTTCCCTGTAACAATCCCCTTTGTATTAGATTACAGTTCATTCAGAGACCAACAGACCAATCAGAGATTAACGGTGTAATCTTCACTTACTAATAATTCATTCGGTGATTCATTCATGGAGACTGAAACTTCATTTACAAAGTGTCGCATCAACACCCACTTCAGTCAACACACTGAAGGGATTTAGAGAGGTGCTCGTTCATTGTGACTTGATGCTCCTAACAGCACAATTAACTCGTCTTTTAATTTTTTTGCTAATTATAGAGTCTCGGCAGAAGTTACCTTTATAAAGCAACAGCATGTATTTCCAAATTGGTAGCCTATTCACGAAATAAAGAATTGAGTTGGACGGAAATCAAGTGGCCAAATTCCAAGTCAGGTCTAACCTTGACATTTTTTCCTGGACACTTATTTATTCATGCTGATGGGCAGTGCATGGAGAGGACAACCCTGCAGTTTGTAGAATCCATGTTCTACAGGAAAGAAATCAATGAATCAAGAATCCCAGGTTGCGTGCCTTGATTAGATTTGGGAACTGGTTTCCCATGTGAATTTTACATGTTACAGGGTTGATCCATGAATTAGTATGCAATCCTAAATGATTCCAAAAAGATAGGCCCTCCAGATTTTTTTGAAACTACATCTCCCTTGATGCACGGCTATTCAATAGATTGGCTAATCCTCATGGGAAATGTAGTTCGAAAACATCTGGAGGGGCAAGGTTGCAATAAACCATACTACATTGGGATTGCGCTTCATAGTAGTCTTTTCTTGCAAGGAGACCTCAACTACGTTGAAATAGATTTTATCCACTGCTAAACTCCATCATGATTATATAGTTCCTTTGTTCCACTTCCCTCTCCTCCATTGAGCAAATGTAGACATTCCACCCATTCAGGAAATAAATTAATAGTTTCAATTCATAAAATGCTTATTTTACCATGGTGGATATAATAAGGCATGTGACAAAATCCACAGTAATAATAAATTCCTCTATAACCCTAAAACTTTAAAGCCCTCCTGGAAATTGTATCCATGCAACTCTTCCAGCTCATTACACACATCCTGCAGCCATTGGCTGGTGTCAGACGAGCGCACTATGTGCGCCCATACTGACGTGCCACCTGGCATCCTTCGCATTGTTGTGATGCTACGACAGGGCCGGCCACACGCTGTACGCGAGCGCACGTATTACGAATGCTACAGCAGCGCGTTCGACGGGGCTGCAAAACATGATCCTCCATAGGAGGATCGAGCCTTGCAGCGCTGAGCGCACTAACTGCGCTCAGCGAGGTAGCCAGACTGGCGTCAGACAGGTGTCAGAGTGGAAGGAACATCCACTCTCACAGACGTTCCTTCCACTCCTAAAAACGCTCGTCTGACACCAGCCTTACTCATGGCTTATTTTCATTGTTTAGAACAGATCTATTCCATTGTAAAGCAGTTGTCTTACAGAAGGGATCAGCAGCCTCACCCCCCCCCCTTCAGATGTTTTGGAACCACATCTCCCATAATGCTCAGTCGTGTATTAGGTAGATCGAGCCTCATGGAAGATGTAGTTCCAAAACATGTTGAGGGCCAAGGTTGCTGACCCCTGTCTTACAGTTTCTATAAAAATAAAATCATGCGATCTGTGATGGATCTATTGTATTGGTAATCTAAAAATGTATCATTAATTATTATTGTAGAAAATAAAGAGAGTCAGAGTCTTCATATTCCTCAATTTTTCCCGGGTCAGTCCTCATTTTGCACCCTTATGTGATTTTGTTTTTTTCCCCTTGATGTTCCACATTGGGGGCATCAGAAAATCTCCCCAAATAGAGTACTGTCTTGATTAGGTGACTGGTTTTCCTCATGAAGGATATGAATTATTCATTGTGTAAGGCTACATTTTGCTTGTGTTTTCCCTCTGCATGAAATACAGATATGTGTCCAGGAAAATACGGCCAAATTCCAACCCTGGTGTAACCCTAACCAGATCCTTACCAACTCCATAGACTATAATGGCTCTGGTAAGTTTACAACAACTCTGGTTAAGGCCGGGGTCAGACGAGTGTTTTTAAGAGCAGAAGGAACATCCGTGAGAGTCAACGTTCCTTCCACTCTGACGCCTGTCTGGTTACCTTGCTGAGCGCAGTTAGTGCACTCAGTGCTGCAAGGCTCAATCCTCCTATGGAGGATCGCGCTTTCCAGCCCCATCCAACTAATGTTTAGGTTGGGGTAAGATGAACGCAGTGTGAAAGTGTGTTTAGCCGTGCTTTATTACGGTCGTGGTAGCAGCAAATGACGTCCAATGACGACCAACATACAAAGTGCGGCCTCACAACGCAAGCGACAAACAAAAGCATTTTTTCTATAACGTCAAACTGCTAGTACTGATGCACAGAGTGCGCTGCGTCGGCATAGCGTTGTGTGTGCATGATTAGGAGACGTCAGACGCTGCACATGTCTGGCCAACATCACGTCTATTTGTTTTTTATAGCTCCGTCAAAAATCACGGCCGTAATTGCGCACCGTATGACCGCTATCACGTATTCCTTCAAAACGTGTGTCCATGCGTTCGGACGCACTTTTTGACGGTAGACGTGAAAAATGCGTTAGTCTGACCCTAGCCTTAGACGGAGAGGCTTTCAAAACGTCCGCAGCACGCCAGCGTGTGGCCGGCCCAGTCAAAACGTCACAACGCTGTGAAGAACGCCGGGAGGCACGTCAGTACGGGCACACATAGTGTGCTCGTCTGACCCCGGACTAAGTTTACCACAAGATTGGAATACAGCCCTGACTTAGAGTTGCTAGGTCGGCCAATTTTTTCCTGGACACTTGTTACTCTTTCAAGCAGAGGGGAGCACAGGGAAAAGTGCTGCCCTGCAACATGTATAATTCATATGCTGCAGGAAGGAAATCAAGGCAGGTCACCTGGGATTTCTTTATGAATTCCTACCTGCAGTGTATGGATTATACATGCAGCGGGGTGGCACTTTTCATGCACTGCCCATCAGCATGACTAAATCATCTGTGTCCAGGAAAACATGGCCGATCTGGCAACCCTACCCTGACTGGAAATTCCACCCGACAAAGCACATTAATAGAGACCGTAAAGACACTTGGACAATTGGATGGAGACAAGTGTTCACCTAGCTTGTACGATAATGCATAAAGTATTTGAACATAAGACCACATGTATAAGGTAAGGTTGCCCAAATTTGAGCATGGAAGAAAAATTGTCAACACTACTAGTCAGGGTAGTATAAGACAGCACTGTGACAACAACATATGTTAATTAAATCAGGGCTCAGCAATAGGGTTGCCACATCGGTCATGTTTTCCAGGACACATTACTATTTCATGCACAGGGAAAAGTGCTGCCCTGCAACATGTAGAATTCATATGCTGCAGGAAGGAAGTCAAGGCAAGTCATCTGGGATTCCTTTTTTTATTCCCTACATGCAGCATATGTATTCTACATGCTGCGGGGTGGCATTTTTTCATGCACTGCCCATCAGCATGAATAAAGTCTGAACACCATCCAGGTGGTTTGGAACTACCATCACCCATGATGCACAGCCTCTCATTAGGTCGACAGAGTATCATAGGAAATGTAGTTTCAAAACATCTGGAGGGCCAAGGTTGCTGACTCCTGTGTTAAATGTATTACATGTACTTGCGATATTCTGTAATAAAGAGCACAGAATGTGAGAGGACGTCCCCGCGCTGTATTCCATCCGTTTCCCTTTTCTTTATTGTCTGCATGAACTGATTATTTTAGCTACATAAATACCACCGCAGCGCTGCTACGGAACGCTTGAACTTGAACATTCCGACAGCCGGCATAAGTCTGAGAGATTCCCAGGGTTGTCTTTAATTCAAAGTCAGGCGTATAAACTTCATAGTTACAAGCGGAGTAGGAGTCTGACTATGTGACTAGGTCATCCAATATTTATAGCAACTTCTTTTGCTGCTCCCTCCTCGCATCCCCCTCTGCCCATAAGTTTTATTGTAAATCCATAGGGAGGATCTGATCTATATCTTCACAAGCACAGCATTCCACACTGGGCTGCTTTGATCAGAGCACCGAGGAGCTCAGGGCAGAGTTCAGTGGAACCAGTTATTACCCAGATTTCCCACCGGTACTCATTTATTCTAAATAATGGGATCAGAACATGAAAATTATCCATCATTTAAAATGACACTCGTTTCTAATTGTCTATTTGTTTCATGCATGTTTTACTTCAAAAGGTAGACTAGGAATAGTTCTTGCAGCAGGTCATATCCTAGTCATGAGATATTGTTTGTTTCTTCTTATATCATTAACTGCTCCCATAAAATGATTAGTAGCTCATCGGTTAGTTATGCTTTATTTTTATCTGGTTGAAAAATTGCCTGATAAGAGACAATCATTAGTATCATTATGTCGTTACGTCTTGACACTTGTGCTACATGTACATGGGGAAGACTAACAAGGTTATTCAAAGAGAATCGAAAAGACACCGCACGTTCTGTGACTTTTCGTTCCCTGCAATTCGGCGTGATTCGGCGATCCTAGTTCGCCGACCCTGTGGTGTATTCAGCAAGAATCAAAGAGCCGTTGTACTGCAGGGAAAACCCGCCGCAAACACTCACTGCAAAACCCGCCAAACACTCACCGATTCACGCAAAAACAGCTGGATTAACCACACCGAACACGCCGGAGAAACCCGACTAGCTGCCGATCACAGCACAAAGCAGCCGCCGGAAAAACCCAACACGCAGATGAATGAGGTGGAAAAAAAAAACAGTATGCTTGAAAGTTTGAAATTTTAAACGCTGTTAACAAAAAACTACTAAGGCTGGGGTCAGACGAGCGCAGTGTTAACGTCCGTGTTGCCCGCACATAAGTACGTCCGTGATAGCATACAATTGTGTTAAATGGAGCCCCACACACGAAGTATGTGCGCACAGAAGTGCGGGGGCTGACGGACGCTGCAAACGGACACAGGTTAGGCAAGAACATAATACTGCTAGAACAGACGTGCAGAGTGCGCCACGTCCACAACGTCCGCATAGCTTTGTGTGTGAGTGATGGAACGTGGTCAGATGGACTGCATTTATACGTCCAGCATTTTTGACGGACAGAATGTTTTTTCATTTTAATTTATTTTCCCTGCTACATCAGTCAAAAAATCCGTCAGTGAAAAAAACGGACTGTTTGGCCACTACCTTGTAGTCAGTCAGAAAGTACGTCCGTACTGCACGGACGCACAGTCCGTAGAAAATGCGCTCATCTGACCCTAGCCTTAACGAAAATGCCTGGAATTTACATATAAGATCCAATGAATGATAATAAAAAGGCAGTTATAGTAAAAAGAAAAGACGAGTTAGAAAAATGCCTAACAGATCCTAAAAAATCTAGAAATAAAGAGACTTTTTACGGCAGAATATAATATTAAACGGCTTATTAGATACTGAATTAAAACGGGAATATTTTTAACATTGAAGCCTATGGGATTCTCCTGAATAAATCTGTCGAATGGAACCACCGTACAGCAGGGCATTTCGGCAACTTTCCCTACTGTTTGGTGTTCTCTGAATAAACTAAGCATTGTTTCTCTATGGGGATTACACTGCTCTCGAACAGGCACCGTATGTGCAGGCAATTCGCCAACATTTGGCGAACTGCCTGCTCTCTGGATAGCCGAATGGCCAGGAAAGGTAACCGTACGTTGAATTTCAGTGTTCGGTTACCTTTCGGGGCCACAATTCGGATCTCTTTGAATAACCCTGTAAGTTAAAGGGAGCTCAAGGGCTAAAGAGGGACCGGAGGAGCAAATGGTTTTAATCAAATAATTAAAACAAACGCTAACCCACCACCCTCCCATTTAACCCTTAAGTGTCTAATCGTCACCCTTTATTCCAGTGCTAGTCTTTCTAGCAATGAGCTGGCAGCTGCTGGTACTTCCTCTCTGGAGTGTCCATCCAATCCGGTAGCTCTCAATGCACTCACCATTGGATAATAAAGGATGTAGAGTTATTCCTGACCTAAAGCCTGGAAAGCATATCAGTTCAAGCTGATGGCCAGCTTTCTGTGGAAGGAGGGATAACATTCACGTCACCATGACCATTTATATTACATTGATTGATCATAGTGGCTACAGTGTAATTTTATGTACAGTAATGGTGGTAGGTAATAGCCTTGACCCAGCAATCTGATGTGCAATTAGAGCTGCCTATGTCTTCTATAGTAAACAGGCAATGGCGGCGTCCAGCACGGGCGGTGTGTAGAAAAGGTTCCCTTACCGGCAGAGCTTTATGAGAGAACATGCAGTGAATGATTTGTCCACTCATTAAATATACTGCAGAGAGACGCTCCCAGCAGTGTGCGGATTCACATGCTGCATTGAAACCTATGGGTTAAAAGGCCTTGTTTCTTTAAAAAAAAGTTAGGAAACCTAAAATATCACCCAAAAAATGGCTAAAAAATCCTAAAACAAATCAATAAGTAAAGAAACTTTCATTCTATTGGTAATAGTAATCTACTTCTCATTCTTAAATAAGCAATAAAAAAGTAATAACTCATAAAAATCGAAAAACCAACTGATCTGAATCACCCAAATCGATCCCGAATCACCGAACGATTTGAATCCTCGAATCGATCTGAATCACAGAATCACTGAACCAAGACGAAACAAAAAACTGTCCAAAATGACCTGAAACGAAAAAAAAAAGACCCGGAAAAAAACTACCACTGTTAACACTTAAAGTAAGTTGAAATAATTAATATAAATAGCGTACTATTTTTTTTATATTGCAGAAAGAAATTTAAAATGTGGATTTTTGATTTTTGGGGGGGGACCCTTCATAGATTCTTGCACCGGGGCCCTGAGGTTTCCAGTTACACCTCTGCCCTAGGGCATATATGCAGCCGCCCCGCAAACACACCTTCAGAAACTTACTACATTGTATAACTCATTCTGCCGCTTTGCATTACAATGTAACTACATGACCCACCATTGTGACATGTTAAAAGAGCTAAACTGGCCATCACTGGAGTCTAAACGCAAACTTCACCTTTCCAGCCTGGTGTTTAAGAGCTTTTCTGGGAAGCTGCCACCCTATCTGAATAGACTGCTTCCCCCAGCAGCTCCCTCATCCTATAACCTCCGATCCAGGACCAGCACCTTACTTGCAATACCACAATACAAAAAGACAATGGCTCGGTCCTCATTTTCCTACAGACCACCGCAGTTATGGAATAACCTCCCAGACACCATCAAATCTTCCCCCAGTCTTAAGTCACTCAAGAGCTCCTTACTAACATACCTCAATACAGAATGCACCTGTAAACATGTAACATAATAACTATTTCCTACATATTTATTTTCTGTTAATCTATTTGTGTTTTTAATATCTTGCATTGTATTACTTTGTATTTCTGTAACAACTGTAACACTTCAATGTTCTTGAACCCAGGACATACTTGAAAACGAGAGAAATCTCAATGTATCCTTCCTGGTAAAATCCTTTATAAATAAATAAAAAAATAAAATATAGATGTAACTCACTAAATATCTGACCAGGAGCCCATATGTTCCCCATACCTTGTGTAGTCGCAGTGGGGACACGTCACATACAAAATATGACCCTAGAACAACCTGCTAACACAGATAACATAATAAAGGTAAATGATTTACAGCCATTCAGCCTCCTCTTTGTGTCAGACTGACATTGAAGCAGTTTTTTTCCTCTATATTGGAGCTGGGGATAATAAAGTTTTGAGCTAGTGTTTACATTTCAATGTACACAAACCGTTCTCTTTTTTTCCATATGTGTGCAAGGTTATACTTTTTGATTATTGCTCTTTTTTTTTCTTACAGATCACTGGGCAAGCTCTACTGCATTTCCTAATTGTGTAGCATTTCATTAGCAGGTGGTATTCCAAGGCCCTCCTGTGTCATCCCAAACATTAACCAGGGATTCGCAAAGCTCCTGACATCCCCGCAACAAGTTGTCAATCCTGGAAGAAAGAACGGACACAGAAAACAGAGGCCGTTACCTGGATCCAAGCAATTTTGAGGGCACAACAAGATCATATCGCTGGAACCAAAATAAATGTATCTGAATGAAGAAACATTTCACATTCCTGTCCTCTAGAAAACAAAGAGTCACTTGTGCAATGATCTAAACTGACACACACATGATTTACCTGCACAGACCAAGCCCAGCTAATCGGAAAATCAACCTTCTGCTGCTACTGTGTTAGGTTTTGTTGCTGGACATCTCTTTGTAGTTGAGTACAAGACTCTAATTAATTTGTAAGTTAAATAGTTAATATTAAGTTAAATAGTAACGACTCAAACTAACTTGTTTCTATATTTTTGAGATGACCACTTTAAAACAACCTTATAACAGACCCCCTAAAGCCATGGCATTTGTTATAATTACTTCCAGTTCCTCAAGTCGCTTCTTAATGATACTGGTTTGACAGACTCCAGCAAGTCTTCTCAAGATGACCAAGTTGGCAGGAGATCTAGATATCAGTTGTGGAATGCAAAGGAGTAAGTTGAAGGCTTATGTATTCAATCACCTTACCATATTTTGGTTTTAACCTATACCCAGTGTGGAAAAGAGCTGCACTTTTTTTGTTATCAATTATGCCCAAGGCCAGCCTCATGAACCCCTTCTTTTCAGGTTTTATCAATCCCTGGCATCCAGAAATGGGGAATTGTTTATCTCTCTACCTTATATGTTTACATGTAGCAGGGGAGACACAGCTTTCAAAGCTCAGTGAAAGTTCCAAGTGGTGTAGTTGGTCAGTTGCATATAATAATAATTTATATTTTCCCCTTTTTCTAGATGGGCTTTCAACCTTTGTCTTAGCCTTATTTGTGTCTATTTTGTTACCTCGTGACATCTCAGCTGTTTGCCACTATCCTTAGACCTTTTCTCCTTTCTAAGATTTAATCCCGGTGACCCAGGGACTGGTAATGTGCTTAGGGTTCCCAAATGTCACCGCCAGGTCCCGTGGAACTCCAGAACAGCAGCGCCGTGCTCTGACTTCGGCCTTCTTTTGACCCTGTCTTTCTGTCCCTGTTCATAGATTTCCGACTATTCTAAAGACCGGCAGTGTAGGTTGTGTGATGTCTGTATGTAGGGATCAAGGGATTCCATTACATTACGACAGGGCCATGAATCCTGTGGACCTGTCACAACAACTGGCTGCTTTTTTATCTAGACAGGACAAGCAAGATCACAGGATAGACCAGTTTGCTCAGGCGCTTCAGACTATGCTGGCTCATACAGCTCATTTGCAGCCATCTCTGTCGGTTGCTGCTTCTGCCTCTCCTGTGTCTGCTATGTCAGAAATACAGTCTTCTCATGTGCATATGACTGCTCCGTTATGATTTAACGGTTCACCAGCTGCTTGTCGGGGATTCCTGACCCAGGTTGATATCCATTTTGAGTTGAATCCTCAAATGTGTCATACAGTAGAGCCAAAGTTTGATTTTGATAAACCATCTCTCAGGTAGGGCTCTACTCTGGGCTAATCTGCTGTGGAAATTGAAAAAGCCTAACATATACAACTATAAGTTTTTATTCAGGAGTCAGGTAGAACTTTTGACCCAGCCAGAATGGCTAAAGCAGCTGGAAAAGCCTTATTCAGGATCAAACAGGTTACAGAACCAAATCTGATTACATTATAGAATTCATAACACTTCAGATGTGAACTAAAGCAATGAGGCGTTGGTTTTGGTTTTTAAAATGCGGTCTCTAACTTATCTCGCTCCTATGTTTTCCACCCCAAAAATAGAGTTGCCTCCTGTAAAATTCATGCACAATTGGCTCTTAACAGGTTGTCAGAGGAACCAAGACAACAAAGGCTACATGAGGGGTTATGGTTGTATTGTGGTATAAAAGGATAATTCTGCTTACAATGTCCAGTCCTAAACGTCCCACAAGAACCAATGTACCAGAAAACTGCCACACCTAAGGCAACTAAAGAGACAGGCCATGGGTGTGACATACTTGTCTCCTGAAAATACTTTCAGTTCCCATCTATTGGTTCCTGTGTCCCTAGCATGGGATTCTATATTGGTTCATGCAATGGCTTTCGGCGATTCAGAAGCTGCAGGCAATTTTATCAATTCTTGTTTTTCCACATTCTCTCCCTCTAGTAGAAAGACAGACATTCTTGGCTGTTGAGGCCACTGATGGTAGATGGTAGCCTTGTCATGTCCAAAGCTAACCCATGATACTATAAGTCCTACTCACTACAGGAGTGTTCCATAAAGAAACCATTACCTTACAGGTTATTGACTCTCCTTCCTGTCCTGTTGTCCTTGACTTCCCATGGTTATCTGAACACAATCCTGTTTTAAATTGGTCTCATGGAGAGTTCCAGTCATGTTGTCCTCTTTACTTGACTCCCTCACTGTCTAATGCCGATACAGAGTATCAATGCTCTGAATGTCCCTACTGCACCTCTTTTGTCTACTGAAATACCTGAGTAGTACATTGACTTAAAAGAGGTATTTGATAAAAATAAATCTGAAAAACTACTGTCACGGGGGCACCCGGCGTGAGCCAAGGTGGGCCCGTTATTCGGGATTGGTAGCCCTTTTGTGTTGGGGGACACGACGCAGGCGTCGCAAAAGGCCCGAGATGTGACCATTAGAACCTGACAGCCCTTGCAGGCATAAGAGGAAAACTCTTATGCCTACAATTCCCCAGACAACCACTGCAGCAGCCACAAGTGCTCGAATTGCTTCCTTGTGTTTCCCTACTTAAGGGTCAACCTCCCATGATGCAGAGCTGCTGCATTAACAGGCATTCCTAAGCACTGCTCTCCACTATCAAGCCATTGCTGGAAGTTCCCCCAGTATTCTTCATCCTGTGTTTCCCCAGTATTCTGTTTCAAGCTGTATCTTGTGTCAAGCCCCTTCAAGTTGTGTCCTATCTACTGTATACTCCAAAACCTCTGCTACAGACTCCTGCATTTACTAGAGACTATGCCTTTTGTATCCGGTCAGCTGTCTTCCTGTGTCTGCCTTACCTGTGCCCCAGTCCAGCTTCTGCCTTCCCTGTGCCTCAGTCCAGTCACTACCTTCTCTGTGTCCCAGTCCAGCCATTTCCTGCCTAATCCCTCGTGTATATATATATATATATATATTGCCTGTTCCTTCAGAATAAACCCCCTTTTTGTACCGTGGAACCTGTCTGTGTGCCTTTATCACTGCATAGTGGACTCCTCTCACCTACTGTCCAGAACCCTGATATTTTGGCAGGATAGCTGCTGGCTGCATGATACACAGATCAGGATATGAAGAAGGGCAAGGGTTAATGGAGTGAATATCAATATACTGGCACCCAGCAGCACACACATGGAAACCATAATTTAGGATACGGTCCTTAGAATGGCCGTCTGTTCTAAGAGATACAATGCTGCTGGGTGACATGCAGAACAAGACACTGAAAAAAAGGGGCAACTCAAGAGACATAGTCAAAACCAAGAACCAGAAAGGGTAGTCATAAAAAAGCCAGAGATCAGAAACCATAGAGGGATGTCAGACAAGCTAGGAGTTGGTACACAGGAGGTCAAAGAGCATAAGGGATAATACGTTAGAATAGTCAGAACCAGGCCAGAGTCATGCATAGTACATAAATAACACAGATCAGAATAAACCAAATTATAACAATAACAGACAAGGCAACTGGAGGGACAGACAGGCCGAGGAGACAAGAAACCATTAATAAACTGAACAAAATGTACAAACGGAAAATCACAGAGGCAATAACTAGAATAGAATCACAGGTAGGATACCAGGGTGCAAGTGGCCCTTATGCAAGAGCCCTGAGCATATGGAGTGACTGGATATATAGAGAGAGTGGGGCAGCAGGCAGAACATCCTCTCAGGCCAGACTGTCTACAGGGGAATCCAGGAGCAGAAGAAGAGGAATGGATAGCCCGGGCAAAGTAAGAGCCAGCCTGGATTGGCTCACAATGGGGACTGGGGCTGGAAACGTGACAACTACCTCCTCAGGCCATATGATTGTGCTATCAATCTCCTTTCAGGGTACATGCTTCCTAAAGGGAGACTGTATCCTCTATCTCAGAAGGAGAATCAGATTATGAAAGAATATATAAGGGGCAATCTAGCTTGCAGTTTCATAAGGCTTTACTACTCGCCAGCAGGGGCTGAGTTCTTACTTACATATTATTGTATTACTTACATATATTGATTACAAATGCCTGAATCGTATAACCATCAGGAATGTCTACCCAATACCCTTTATAACGAAGCTGTTCGACAAGATAAAAGGTTCTGCAAATATACAAAGCTCGGTCTTTGTGGCGCATATAACCTGGTACGCATTTAAAAAAGGTCATGAATGCAAGACAGCCTTCAATAGAAGGAGTGGGCATTACGAATACCTCGTCATGCCTTTTGGTTTATGGGTTATGTAATGCTCCAGCTGTCATTCAAGATTTTTATCAATGATGCACTGCGGGATTACTTACAGTCCTTCGTCTTAGTATACCTGGATAATATTTTGATTTATTCCACAGATGTAGAGACCCACCACAAGCAGGTTAGAAAAGTGCTGCAGAGACTTCTAGACAGTGGCCTGCACTGTAAACTGGAGAAATACTTGTTTGATTTTACCTCTGTACATTTCCTTGGATACATCATTTCCCCAAAGGGATTCAACATGGACCCTTCTAAGCTCTCTGTGATTCTAGTGTGGCCTCTACCACAAGGCCTTAAAGCCATACAACGGTTTCTGGGTTTTACCAACTACTATAGGAGATTCATAAATAACTTCTCATCTATAATAGCACCCATCACTGCCATGACCAAAAAGAGTTCCCAGAATCAGAAATGGACCCCTATGGCGATACAGGCATACAATGACATAAACGATGCTTTCAGTACAGCACCTATCTTGCAGCATCCTGACCCTAGACATCCTTTTCTCCTAGAGGTGGGTGCATCTGAGTTAGGTATTGGAGCAGTTTTATCACAAAGGGATCTCTCAAGACAACGTTGCATACATGTGAGTTCTTCTTCCAAAATCTTTCTCAGTTGGAGAAAAACTATGACTGGAAACAGAGAATTACTGGCAATAGAATCTGCTCTTTTTAAGTGGAGACATGTTCTGGAAGGGTATTTGTGGTCCGGTGATGATCATTACTGACCATAAAAATGTAAATTGGCGACTCCGAGTGATTGAATGATAGACAAGCTAGGTGGTAGTTAAAGTTAATGTTATCCAGATTTAGTTACATTCATATGTACAGACCACGCTCTCGGAACACCAAGGCAGACGCCTTATCCGGACAATATGAGACATATGAACATCACGTACAAGATCAAAATCCTATTGTTCCTCCCAATCACATCATCGCTTCCACTGTTCTCTGTTTCTTCTCTTTTCAGTGACCATCTCCAAGCTGCTCCAGCCATTGCTTCTCTTGAAAAACCTCCAGGAAATGTATTCATACCTGAAAATGAAAGAGAACAGTTATACTACATCATGACACCAAACCCTCTGGTCAAACCAAGGTACCAAAAGGTACCAAACCTTGGCGTGTCTGACTTCGACTTGCTTTAGACCCTGCCTTTTCTGTGTGTCTCTGTTGTTCATAGATTTCCAACCATTCTAAAGACCGGCAGTGTAGGTTGTGTGGTGTCTGGGTGTAGGGATCAAGGGATTTCGATACACCAGTTTGGTAATGTTTTCCGGAACACATATAACTTTCCCAAATTAAGACAGAAGTGGCCCTCCAAATGTTTTGCAACCAGAAGGTTCTGTTGACCAAATGAGTGGCTGATTATCATGGGAGATGTAGTTCCAAAACATCTGGAGGGCCAAGGCTGAGCACCCCCGAGGTAAGACTATCAGGGTTATTCAAAGAGAGCCGATCTGGCCCCGAAAGGTAACCGAACACTGAAATTCAGTGTACGGTTACCTTTCCTGGCCATTCGGCTTTTCAGAGAGCAGGCAGTCCGCCAAATGTTGGCGAATTGCCTGCACATACGGTGCCTGTACGGTGCCTGTTCGAGGGCAGTGAAATCCCCACAGAGAAGCAATGCTTCGTCTATTCAGATAACACAAAACAGCAGGGGAAAGTTGCCAAAATGCCCTGCTGTTCAGTGGTCTCATTCAACAGATTTATTCAGGCGATTCCCATAGGCTTCAATGTTAAAAATATTCCCGTTTTGGGGGCGGAGTCTGGACGTCCACCGGAGCGGTCGCATGTAACAAGGGCTCCTGAGATTCTCGAGTTCCCTCGTGACCCCTGATAGCACAACGCTTCTTTAGCACACCCTACTACCCCCAGCCGGAACCGCGACCATGCCGGGCAGCGTGCGGAGCAGAAAAAAACCCAAGCCACAGGAGACGGAGGTGGCTCCGATCTTCCTGCGCCGCGATGGAGCGGAGGCCCAAGATGGCGGCCCCACGAGGCGGTCGGGCCTGGACTCGGAGGCGACGGCTGCCAAACGGGACACACAGCCGGCGTCTAAAGCAGACATCTCCCACCTCCTGGAACGTATTGGGAGACATGCAGTGCTATCTCGCCGAGGAGATGTCTAAAATGGCGTCCAAAGTGCGGTCAGAGATAAGGGACCTGGGATCACGCACAACAACCCTTGAGGAGGCAGCGGAGGAAATGGTGGTGGCCCATAACGAAGTGGCACGCGACACGGTCCCCCTGAGGGACAAGGTAGAATGGCTGGAACTGGCACTGGAGGATCTCTCGAACAGATCCCGGAGGAACAATATTAGGCTGCGGGGCCTCCCTGAGACAGTGTTGGCGCCGGAGCTGGAGGATACAGTTCTGGGCATCCTCGGACGCCTGGCACCGGAGGTGCCCCCAGCGCGACTCCTGATCGACCGAGTACACAGGGCGCTGCGTGCCCCGAGAGGAGCGGAGTCTCAGCCTCGAGATGTTATTATGAGACTCCATTATTACGCTACGAAGGAGACACTTATGCGGAAAAGCAGGGAGATGAACGTGACGTACGAGAACTCATCCCTTGCCCTCTACCAGGACCTGGCTCCGGAAACCCTACAGCGAAGACGACACTGGCGCCCCATCACTTCTCATCTGGCGAGCCTCAACATCAAATATGCCTGGGGCTTCCCTTTTAAATTGTTGGCATTCGCAGGTGGCAAGACGGCGGTCCTGCTTCCTCACTCAGACCCGAAGAAATTTTTCTCTCGCCTCGCTTGCCCGCCGCTGGAGGGGGCCAGGCGCCTCTTTGAACCCCCGTCCCTGGATCATTGTGTGGCCTCTAGATGGGAGAAAGTCCCTGACCGCAGATGGGAAGAAGAGAGCCAAGGCCCTGATTGAGCGGAGGTGGGATCCCTGGGCTCTGACTCCTAACGTGGATGGAGCTGTATTGCCCTCTCTGCTGAGGCTGTAGCTGCCCACCTGTTCATATTTTTCTCCTTCTATTTCCCTGGAGGGCCCTTCCTCCGTTTCGCCTCTTGCTGGTGCACCCGTTCATGGCAGATCTGGGGATGAGGCAGTTTGCACTTGACTGCTTGAGGCCTGGTCACCAGACGGCCAGTGGTTTGGGGGAAGGTGGGGTGGGGGTGCCCATTGTTTGGGTGTTGCGGGGAGATTTCGGGGACGTCGCTTTTTGGGTCCGTACACCCTGGCTATGACGGACGATGACTCTGGAACACTCCCTTGGTTGGTCTGGCGATTAGTAAGACCGGTCTGTTTTGATATGTTTTTCGTGTTCTCATTATTCTTTCTTTTCCTTTTCTGCTCTTCTCAGTCTGTTTTTCTGTCTCTTCTTAATCCCTTTTTTACCCGGGGGAACGGGCGTTCCTGGTGACACTGACGTGGCGTGTGTTTGAGATTTGGCCTTTTCTTCGTCCGCCATGATGGCAGATTTTAAAATAATATCCCAAAATGTCAAGGGACTGAACTCCCCGACGAAACGCCGGCTGGTCTTAAGAGACCTGCGACGAACCTGCTGTCACGTAGCTTTTCTGCAGGAGACACACTTTACCAGAATACGCCAATTCAGTCTCACAGACCGCTCGTTCAACCGCTCTTTCCTGGCCTCTGCCAATAACAAACGTGGAGGAGTCGCGATATTACTACATAAAAAGTGTGATTTTTAACGTGCTTCATTCTGAATGTGATGCTGAAGGCCGATATGTGCTGCTGAGGGGGACATTGGCGGGGCATACTGTGACTTTCCTTAATGTGTATGCGCCGAACACGCCGGATGCGCCCTTCTGGGAGCATCTGGGGAGTTTGGTGAAGGGTAGGCTTGTGCACCGATTTTTTTTTCGGTTCGATTCGGTTTGATTTTTCGGATTTTTAAACTTTTCGATTCGGCTCGTTTCGACCGATTTCGGTTTCGATTCGATTCGGTTCGACCTGTTTTTCGGGTACATTTTTTTTCGGAATTTCGACCATTTTTCGTATTTTCGTGTCACTGTGCTCGGTTTTTGTATCGACTTTTCGTTTTTTCGAAAAATTTTCGTTTTTCAGAAAATGTTCGTTTTTACAAAATTTTAGTTTTTCGGAAAATTTTCGTTTTTCGGAACATCTGTTCTCCTCGTTTGCCACATTTCAAGCCCATTCGAAAGATCCGAAAATATTTCGTTTCGGCTCGGAAAACATTTCGGATCTGAACTTTTCGGATCTAAAATTTTTCGGAAATTCGGCCGCATCCGAAAACACGAATCGGGAAATTTCGTGAAAATTCCGAAATTCCGAAACCCGAAACGCACATCCCTAGTGAAGAGTACTGCTGGCTTCCTGGTGGTTGTTGGGGGCGACCTAAATGCTACCCCGGTCCCAGCTATTGACAGGAGGAGTCTGACATCTAGGGTGACGCAAACAGGGACTCCTCAGGATAAACAGCTGGCCCGCTTTCTGACGGACTCGCACCTATTGGACGTATGGCGACTGCAGCACCCAGGGGACCATGACTTCACCTTCTTCTCCCACCCCCACTCCTCCTACTCGAGAATAGATCTTTTCCTTCTCCCTCCTACATCATTGCAATGGGTGACCCGCTCGGACATCGGTAATATTAGCTGGTCGGACCATGCTCCGATCTCTCTGTGGCTCTCGCTGAGGGCAACCTGGTCATGGCGGTTAAACTTCTCCCTGCTGCAGAAATCGGAGGTTAAAGCGGAATTGTCGGCCGCGCTAGATAGATACTTTGCAGACAATGCGACGGACGGCGTACACCCGGACATCTTGTGGCTAACCCACAAGCCGGTCATCAGGGGCCTCCTTATTCAAATTGGGAGCAGGCTCAAGCGGGAGCGGCTTCAGCGGATCTCAGACCTGCAAGCCCTGCTGGCAGATAGAGAGGCGGCACATAAGGTCTCTCGTTCTCCAGGGGACTATGAGGCCCTCCTGTCGGTACAACAGGATCTTAGGGCTGAGCTGACTTCGGATGCGGCCCGGTCCCTTGCTTGGTCGAAGCGGACGTTTTATGAATACTCTAATAAGGTGCACACCTTCCTAGCTAGGAAGCTACGTACTCAACATAGATCGCATGCGGTGACTTCTGCCCGCACCCCTTCGGGCGCGTACACTACGGTGCCTGGGGAGGTGAACAGAATCTTCACGGATTACTTTAAGCAACTGTATAACCACTCCCCGACTCATGTCCCCACTAACCAGGATCATATGCAGAGGGTGAAAGCATACCTGTCCAACTGGAAAGGGCCGGCCCTCTCGCAGGCTTGCCTGGACTGCCTGGACGAGGAAGTGACAGAAGCAGAAGTACTCTCGGTAATCCGAGGTATGAAACCACATAAGGTGGCTGGGGGTGGCTGGGCATACCGAACTTATTGTATTACTATTCTGCTGCTCAATTAGTGCAATTTGTGATGTTCCATGCCCCACCAGGCACCCACCGTTGGGCAGACCTGGAGTCCCACTTGGCAGCTCCGGACACTCCGAACCTATATTTCTGGCTTCCCAAGGCTCACAGACCTATCTTTCGCTCCGCATGTTTCGCTACGATTAACTCTCTGAGGATATGGGATTTACTCCAAATCAAACACTCACTTTCCTCGGATGAGTCGGCCTTGTCTCCTATACTCCGAAACCGAAGCTTTCAGCCGGGCCTAAGCCCACAACCCTTTGCTACATTAGAGGGGCTAGGCCTACAGAGACTCCACCACCTATACCACCAGGGCTCACCGCTAACTTTTCAGGACATACAGCACAGAGGCCGAGTGCGGCCCTCAGACTTCTTTCGCTACCTGCAACTCTTGGACTTTGCCAGCAGTGAGGAGAGCAGCCACGAACCCGTTTACATTTTTTGAGAATCTGTGTTCCAGGTATACCCACCCACGCTCCTTGATCTCTTCCCTCTATATTACTCTCCTCTCGGGCTCCTCGGAATGGGGGCCACTCACATATACGAACCGGTGGGAGAGGGACGTGGGGGAGGAACTCCCGGGGGGGAAGTGGGAGGATATATGGGACAATGTGGCTCACTGCTCCATCAATGTGGCCCATCAAGAACAAGCCTATAAAATGTTGTTTCGCTGGTATATCTCTCCTTCACAGATGTCACATATGGGGCAGAGCCTCACGGATCTTTGCTGGAGAAATTGCGGTCTGAAAGGTTCCTTCTACCACATGTGGTGGACATGCCCGTCTATTCAGCCCTTCTGGTCCCAGATACATGAAATAACACAGGAGATATTGGGTCACCCGGTAGACAGGGATCCCTGGACATTTTTGCTCCACCGCTCTCAAGAGGCCATGCCCCCACCGGAAAACAAACTCCTCCATAGAATCGCGCTGGCGGCGCGGAGGGCGGTGGCGCAGAAGTGGACGGCGCCTACCCTCCCCTCCCTGGAGAGGGTGCGAATTAATATAAGGGAAGCTATGACGATGGACAGATTGACGGCAATGGTCCATGACACCATGCACCTGTTCGACCGAGTCTGGGCCCCCTGGTTGGAGTACGAGCCAGGATAGGATGCACAAGGACGCTCAGTAGGGGTCCTCGGGTGTTGTTACTCATGTATTTGTGGCTAGGGGTGTCGGTTCCCCCCTCCCTTTCTATTCTCTTTCCCCTCTTTCTCTGTTTTTTCTGACCTCATCCTTCTTCTTAATTTTATTTCCTCACTTGAAGATTGTTTCTTCTGTTTATACCTGAAAAATGATGCTGTTCGTAGTTCCTGATAGATACCCCCGATGGGGAGATGTTTCATTATTTGTACAGGCACCTTGTTAACCACTTCAATGCGGTGGACGCGCTCAGCGCGTCCAACCGCATTGGTACTTGGCTGCGGAGGACGCGCTGAGCGCGTCCTCCCTTTGCAGCCGCGATCAGCCGGTATTCCGGCTGATCGCTCGGCTCCCCGGTGCGGGCTGACATCATCGATGTCAGCCCAGCCTCCGGGACCCCGGCGGGCACGATAGGCGTCATCGCGCATGCGCGATGATGTCTATTTCAGGCACCCCCCCGCCATTGCAGGGAAGGTGCCTGAAGGGGAGGGGGGAAGGTCCTTCGGACCTCTCCCCCTCCCCTTCCCTTCCCCGCGGGCCAGCGATTAAAGGCAGGCACCGCCTGGAAGGGCACAGCCCGCCCTTCCAAGCGGCGGCTGTCTTTAACCCCTAGGGGGCTGGATCGCGATATGGCGCCAACATGCGCCGTATCGCGGTCCCCTCCCGGAGCTGGCCGACATCCTGGATGTCGGCCAGGCTTCCGGGATATCCCCCTAATGACTGGCGTCATCGCGCAGAGCGCGATGGTGCCAGTTTTGAAATTAACCCCTTGCTGCCACCTATAGTGGAGATAGGGGGTTCCAATGAACCCCCTATCTCCCGATCCGTGACAGCTAGGGGTTAATGTTTGCTATCATTGGAACGGCCAGAGCATGGCCTTTCCAATGATACCAAACATGACCATGTAAAATGTAAAAAAAAAATGAAAAATAAAATTAAAAAAATTTAAAAAAAAATTTAAAAAAACTTTTTTTTGTTTTTTTTTTAGATTTATTAGTGCAGCAATATTGTTCCCATTTCAATTATAATGTGAACAATGATGCTGCACTAACGATTTTTTCTATGGGGGGCGTTTGCTAAAAAACACGTAATTTTCCCCAAAAAAAGTAACGATTCCTCATTTCTAATTTTTTTAACAAGCGCACCCCATAGAAAATATAACCGCAAACGATCGCATTTTAAAATGTGAAAAAAAAACACTTTACACATTGT
This sequence comes from Leptobrachium leishanense, assembly GCA_009667805.1. Lineage (NCBI taxonomy): Eukaryota > Metazoa > Chordata > Amphibia > Anura > Megophryidae > Leptobrachium > Leptobrachium leishanense. The sequence continues at coordinate 134,806,598 of CM019064.1, read as the reverse complement.
AAATTATTGAAAATTCAAATTTTATTGCATTTTTTGTTATAATATACAGACATGACATAACGTATACATATAATAATGACATATTATGAATCTGCACAGTCTGCCGGAAAGAACGATATTTAATATGTCTGGGTCATATAATAAAATAAGGCTTCAAAACGCGGTTAAACATGATGAGCGAAACCGGTTAAAATGAGCTCAGCACAGAGGTGGGAAAAGGCTCAGCAGCGAAAGGGTTAAATAAAGAATTATAAAAAAAATTACCGTTTTAATACAATATCTAATCAACCGTTTAATATTATATTCTACAGTAAAAAGTTTCTTCATTTATAGATTTTTTAGAAACTCATTTTTGAGGATTTTTTGACAAAACAAATTTCCCTTTTTTTTTTTTTTTTAAATCATCTTTTCTTTTTACTGTAACAGCCCTTTTTATTATCATTCATGGGATCTTATATGTAAATTCCAGGCATTTTCACTCAGTAGTTTTGTTGCAAACAGCGTTTCAATTTTCCAACTTTCAAGCGTACTGTTTTGTTCTTTTTTCACCTCCTTCGTCTGCGTGTCAGGTTTTTCCGGCAGCTGCTCTGCGCTGTGATCGGCGGCTAGTCGGGTTTCTCCAGATGTTAATCCAGATGTTTTTGAGGGTTTCGGTGAGCGTTTGCCGGGTTTTGCAGTGAGTGTTCCTCGGGTTTGCGACAGCTTTTCCCTGCATTACGACGGCCCTGTGGTGCTTGCTAAATACACCGCAGGGTCGCCGAAATAGGATCGCCGAATCGCACCGAATTGAAGAGAACGAAAAGTCACCGGTGACTTTTCGATTATCTTTGAATAACCCTGTATGTTTAATTCGGTCGCATACAAGATTAAATATATTCATTACTGGATGACTGATGTTTAGGTAATTTTCTGGTCATTTAGGGCTGCAGGCATCATCCTCTTTTAATTCGTTAATCAAAATCCTCAAAGAGGATGAATAATTTTCGATTAAGAAATTATACACCAAAGTACACTGAGTTACCTAATCCAACGTGTGTTGAATTTTACACATTCCACCAACATAAGTGTATCTGTTACATCTTCATTCCAGTCACAGACACATGGGAATAAACACAATCCGAAAACATAAAAGGCATACACAAAGCTATTAAGTACTTCTGAATTCTTAGTGCATGATGCTTAGCCAGCTTATCATGTATGCATATTTCTACATCTGAGACTCAGCACTGTCTTTCATTGGTCAGTGATCAAGTAAAGAGACATCCTAGCTTTTTAAACCAAATCCATTGAACATGTTAACGCAAGAATTTTCCTGATTTATATTCATTATATATATTGGAATATTTTTTAAAAACAACAATCCTCAGACTACTTTTTCCTGACCTGAGGTTGGATATCACCACCTTTTGGATGGAGTAAAACTACTCACTCAAAAAGTCACCGATTTAAAAAAGTAACCAACAAGTAGACACTATCAGGGTTATCCAAAGAGATTCGAATTGCTTGAGAAAGGTAACCGAACGCTGAAAATCAGCGTTCGGTTACCTTTCCTGGCCATTCGGCTATCCAGAGAGCAGGCAATTCTCCAAATCCTGGCGAATTGCCTGCACATACGGTGCCTGTTCGGTCCCTGTTCGAGGGCAGTGAAATCCCCATGAAAAAGCACTGCTTCGGCTATTCAGAGAACACAAACCAGCAGTGAAAGGTTCCCCTAATGCCCTGCCATTCGGTGGTTTAATTCGGCAAATTTATTCAGGAGAATCCCATAGACTTCAATGTTAAAAATATTCCCGTTTTAATTCAATATCTAATAAACCGTTCATTATAAAATTCTGCAGCAAAAAGTCTCTTTATTTATAGATTTTTTAGGATACTTTAAGCATTTTTCTGAATTTTTTAAAAAAAAATTAAAAGTCCGATTTTTTTTTTTTTTTTTTTTCAGTTTGCTTATTTTTTTTGTAACAGCCCTCTTTATTATCATTCCCTGGACCTCCTGTGAAAATTTCAGACATTTTCGCTCAGTAGTTTCTTTGCAAACAGCGTTTCATTTTCCCAGATTCATACAAATGGTTTTTCTAATTTATTCACTGCCTCCTCTACGTCACAGCTGCTTCGGCTCAGTGTGATTCGGCTCCTGTTCGGCTCCTGTTCGGCTCCTGTTCGGCTTTTTCGAAGGTTAATCCAGATGTTTTTGCTTGTTTTCAGCGTGCATTCGGTTAGTTGTCGTCAGGTTTGCGGCAGCTTTTCCCTGCAATTCGGGGACCCTGTGCTGTTTGCTGAATACACCGCAGGGTCACCGAAATGCAATCGGCAAAAGGAACCGAATTGAAGAGAACGAAAAGTAACCGAACGTGCGGTGACTTTTCGAATCTCTTTGGATAACCCTGTTAGAAAAAAGTTGTTTCTGAGGAGAGAATATGATGCGCATTGTTTTTTCGATGCAACTTAGCACCATACTCGTGTCAGTTTTCTGACGCGTGTATGGTGCAAAAGCAAACAAAAACAATGCCTGTGTTAGTCTTAGGGTTAATGCTGTCCCTGAAAGTAACCCTAACACTAACTCCTAAACCACAATCAAGAGCTTCTGCAACAGTATGGTCGTATCGCAAGAAGGAGCAGCATCTGTGGGTTAGGGTTAGGGATAACCGTAACCCCAAAAGTAGCCCTAACACTAAAACAAGTCCAAAATCACTTATCAACAGGGTCCAAGAGACAGTGGGCTCTATTAACTGCTTCGCGCAAAAGCGCACGCGCAGCGCTATTTTTTTTGCGCGCAGCGTTAAACGTTAACGTGTGTAAATTAACGCTGGTATTACAATCAGAGCGCATTTTTTCATCCGTCAAAAAATAACGCGCGTAAAAATGACACGCAAAAACGCGCGCACATTAATGCTGCGCGCATAAATCGGTGGGCGGACTGTTTTTTCACACGATTCAGCCAATCTGAATTAAGAACCACAATTGTCTCCCGTTAAGTTTTTGCGCCTGTCAAAATCAATCTGAGTATATATGCTGCAGCAATAATAAAAACACGCACATCTTCTCAATTTTATTGTTTGGGTATGTGTAGAATGTGTAACTATACTTAGCTGAATTATTTTTTTTCAGGCTGGTGTATTTGGGTTCAGCCAGGACGTTCAGATTTGCCATTAACACCAGCTTTTAAAAGACGTTAAAATTATGCGCGCAAATGTTACCCGTTAAAATTTGCGCATAGATTGTAATACCATCCGCGTACCAGCGCACAAACGCATTTGCCCTCACAATGCTAAGTATAGGACGCAAAAAGTACATTACGCTCGCTGAGGCTAGGGTCAGACTGAGGCAGTGCGAACGCGCGTGCAGGCGCACTTAATCACGGCCGCACTAGCAGCAAATGACAGGCAATGACGGCCAATATACGATGTACGGTCGCACAAAAGTCCGGCTGCGCAACGCAAGTGGAAAATGAACGCATTTTTTCGAGAACGTTAAACCACTAGTACTGACGTACAGAGTGCGCTGCGTCGGCTAGAGGCGTGTGTGAGTGATTAGGAGACGTCAGACACTGCTAATGTCCGGCCAACATAACGTCCAGACGCAAAAAGGGTTTTATTGATGATCCGTACAAAATCACGGATGAAAATGCGCATCGTATGACCGCTATCGCGTATTCCGTGAAAAAATACGTCCATTCTTCGAACGCACATTTTCACGGACAACGTGAAAAATGCGTTAGTCTGACCCTAGCCTAAGGGTTTGCGCAGGTTCACCAGCGGTAGACGTTAACACGCATTTTTTGCGCGGACATTGTAATATGATGTTCTGCGCAAAGGGTTTTTCCCCTTGCGTTAATGCGTTTTTGCGCACGCGTTAACGTTTGCGCAAAGTATTTAATTGAGCCCAGTATTATTTGCTGAATAGTTGCTTGAGCCGTTACCTTAACAGCTCAGGTGGAATTGCAACCAAGAATTTTCTAATAAATATTCAGCCCTTTCTGCGAGTATAAAACCTGCCCTTATATATAAGCCCACTATAATTTCTACCTGCATGAATCAATTGAATGTATAGCAAATAATAGATTATTTTAAAATTGAATTCATCATGGACAGATCCTGAATAACAAACTATTTTACCGCTCACAGATCACAGTCAGGGTTATTCAGAGAGCGGTGAAAAGCAGGAGAATGACTGGAGAATGGAAAATTCTAGGTCAAAATAGCTGATTGGGAAAGTGAGATGATTGGGAGAATTTTTCTGGTTTGGCTATTTTGTCTTAGAATTTTCCATTCTCCAGTCATTCTCCTGCTTTTCACCACTCTCTTAATAACCCTGTTAATTTATCTTGGCTAAGAGATATCTAACAGGGTTATTCAAAGAGATTCGAAAAGTCACTGCACGTTCGGTGACTTTTCGTTCTCTTCAATTCGGTTCCTTTTGCCGATCCCATTTCGGCGACCCCGCGGTGTATTCAGCAAACACCACAGGGTCCCCGAATTGCAGGGAAAAGCTACCGCAAACCCGATGAAAACGAACCGCAAAACCCAGCGAATGCACGCAGAAAACCCTCAAAAACATCTGGATTAACCCACTGAGAACCACGGAAAAACCCGAGCAGGAGCCGATCACCCGCAGCGAAGCCGCCGGAAAAAGCCGAGAAAGCCGAGACCGCAGACAGAGGGAGGTGAATAAATTAGGAAAACAGTTTGTATGAATGTTTGAAAAGTGAAACACTGTTTGCAAAGAAAATACTGAGCGAAAATGTCTGAAATTTACATATGAGGTCCAGGGAATGATAAGAAAGAGGGCTGTTACAGAAAAAATAAGTAAACTTAAAAAAAAGAAAAAATCGGACTTTTAAAAAAAAAAAAAAATTAAGAAAAATGCTTAAAATATCCTAAAAATCTATAAATAAAGAGACTCTTTACTGCATAATTTTATAATGAACGGTTTATTAGATATTGAATTAAAACCGGAATATTTTTAACATTGAAGCCTATGGGATTCGCCTGAATAAACCTGCCGAATTAAACCACCGAATGGCAGAGCATTTCGGGAACCTTTCACTGCTGGTTTGTGTTCTCTGAATAGCCGAAGCAGTGCTTTTTCATGGGGGTTTCACTGCCCTTGAAAAAAGGGACCGAACAGGCACCGTATGGTCAGGCAATTCGCCACGATTTGGCGAATTGCCTGCTCTCTGGATAGCCGAATTGCCAAGAAAGGTAACCGAACGCTGATTTTCAGCGTTCGGTTACCTTTCTCAAGTAATTCGGATCTCTTTGAATAACCCTGTAAGAGTAGTGTTGGAAGATAATCCTTCAAACAGTGGGGAAAAACACAACTTCAAAACTTATCAATTCTACAGCAGATTCCCTAAAACAGCATATGTAGTCAAATATATGACTAAAATAAAATGGCAAGAAAAAGTATGGGAACCCTTTAGAAATGGTCGTATTTATGTATAAATTTGTCTTAACTTCTGGTTTGTTGTTAATCTTGTATTGTATTTTCCTTGTACATGCTGAATTTATTATTCAAATAGTCACTGTATAGGTTGGAAAAAAGTACCTGAAACCCTGGGCTAAAAACTTCATTAGTAGCTTATTTGAGTTGGAAATTGGCAAACCCGGGTCTGTATTCCAATCCTCGCAGAAATTAACTAGAGCTGTTATAAAGGTAGCAACTCCATAGAATATAATTGGCCTGAACACAACCTGCATGTTAACCCTTTCACTGCTGAAGACGTGTGGGACACGTCCTCATTGATGCACGTTACATGCGGAGGACGTGCCCCACACGTCATCAGCTGTGCGGACCCCCGGTGGAGATACTCACCGCTCTGTCCGGGGTCCCGCGGCGTTCTGACTTCAGCGTCCTCAGACGCTGAAGTCAAGCTCCTCCCGGCGTAAATGACGTCATCGCGCTTGGCGCGATGACATCATTTCCAGGCGACCCCCCGGCAATGCCGGGAGATAGCCTGGAAGGGAGGGGGGGATCCATTCGGATCCCTCTCCCTCCCGATCGGAAAGGAGCAGCGGCAAAAGCCAGGCACCGCTTAAAAGGGGAGAGTCTCCCCTTTTAAGCGGTGCCTGGCTTTAACCCCTCAAGCACCGGGTTGCACTTCAGCGCCTTGCGGCGCTGAAGTGCAGCCTAGCTCCGGTGGGGGCCGCCATCTTGGATGGCGGCTCCACCCCCGGGTCTCCCCTCGCTGCCTGATGTCATCATGCATAGCGTGATGACGTCAGATAGCCGGGGAACCCCTAGCTGCCAGGGGATTTCCCAAGGAAATCCCCTGGTGGAGATAGGGGTTCTTGTGAACCCCGATATCTCCAGTACCGTGGCAGCTAGGGGGCATGGCCTTTCGAATGATACCCAACATGACTAGGTATAAAGTAAAAAAAAAATTATAAAAAAAATTATAATAAAAATAATAAATAAATTTAAAAAAAAATAAAAATAAAAAAAAACATGTTTTTTTTTGTGTGTTGTTTTTATTAATGCAGCAATATTGTTCACATTTCAATTATAATGTGAACAATGATGCTGCACTAATGATTTTTTTCTATGGGGTGCGTTTGCTAAAAATCACGTAATTCCCCCCACAAAATGTAACAAGTCCCCATTTCTAATTTTTGTACAAGCGCACCCCATAGAAAACATAACCGCAAACGGTCATGTGATAAAATGTGAAAAAAAACACTTTACACACACGCAGAGGATTAAAAATTCAATTTTTATTGTATTTTTTGTTATAATATACAGACAGGTCATGACGTATACATATAAAAATGATATATTATGAATCTGCGGAGTCTGCCGGAAAGAACGATATATAATATGTCTGGGTCATTTATTAAAATGTGGCTTCGAATCGCGTTTAAACATGATGAGCGAAAGCGGTAAAAATTAGCTCAGCACACAGCGGTGAAATGCCTCAGCAGTGAAGGGGTTAAAGGCAAAATGCAAATGGAAAACAGTTGCATCTCTCGTTTATCGTCCATTTTACAACCCAGCTACTTTGCCACCAGTTTGAGTCATAAGACCAGCAGCGCTACACGCCACTGGTGTTAGCTGCTACAGGAGTCCATGGAGATGGAGGAGAGCTCGTGCAAATGAGATCCAGCCATGTGGTGGAGGCGTATGCTGAGGACACTGGGAACTCTTTGTTCCCAGTGCTCCTCTACTTGCGAGCAACAAGATGGTGAAACATGCTGCTTTCCCCACCGAGGAATTGCAGGTTAGTATTGGATTTTTGGGTGGGTTTCGTTTCGTGTGTTTGGTTATTGCGCTGAAGCGAAATCATTTAACACCAGGGGCTGAGAAATGTTATCCTATTCAGAATAATGTCAGCCGCAGAAGGGGAACAAGCAGATTGGAATAGCTCATTCTCTATCTGTAGAGCCACATTAGGATCTTCCATCCTAAGCATAGGAGACGTTAATGTACTGTAACCTGAAGCAATATCCGAGATGCAAGCTAAGCTGTGCTTAGCGTCCAAGCTGTGATCAGGCCCAAAGACTCTTGGAAATTTACAACAGCTATGGTTGAATTTAAAAAGACAAAACGATTTAAAGGGACGACTGTATAGAGTATACAAAATGCAGATATGCTTACATCAAGCAACGCAAGGCAGATGAAGAGACTTCACAGTGAAATTGCAGCCACTTCTCTGTTATAAGCTGCATAAGGAGGTACATAAGAAAAAATATGTCATCTGCGCTTATTCCCATTATACTGTGTGAAACAAAACACAATTAGAGGCTTTGGTTTCTATTAATGGCCATTAAGAGAGTAAGCTCACCTGCCAAATGTCAAGGCACCATTAGTGAGGGTTAGTCCTATCCAAAAATGAAGCCACAGGCTGCTGTGTAGCGAACCATAACTGCTCACGCTGCTTTTCAATCATGAGGTAGACTGGTGGGCTCCTACTTATGCCCTCCCAGAAACAAATCCACCTTGGGATCAAAAAACAAAGACATGGAGCGGAACAGGCTGCAATGATGACCTGGCTGGAGGTACAATAAAATATACATAGTACAGGAGGGGTGGGGTCGTGCCTATTCCCAAAATGGGGTGGCTGCAACCACCAGATGTATCCAGCCCAGCAACATGTATAAAACATAAGAAAAAATAGCGTCATCTTCTCATTATACCGTGTGAAACAAAACGTAGAAAAATTAGAGGTGTTGGTTTCTATTAATTTTATTAATTAATTTATTTCTAGAAGATAGGAAATCCTGACTCCCCATCCGCCTTACATATAGAGTCACAAAGTCCAGCAAAAGAGTCGGCAAGGAAGGGCAGCACCCGGGTATATGAGTCATAGGAATCAAAAAAGGGAAAGAAAACAGCTGAGAGGGGGAGGTCATCAGCGAAGGGGGCAATCATACTGGGGGGAATACAACTGTGAGGAGGGGATCACCACAGTCAGGACACCGAGAGTGGGGCCTTCCAGCTCAGCCACTGTACAGGCAAGAAAGATGACACACAGCCCCCACACGTCCAACATCCAGGAACGGGGCCGGCGACGGCACAGGCAGGGCACCGTGGGTGAATCTGAGGATCCTAGGCCCCTCAAGCACCCAGACAGAGCGCGATGGTTGGAGAACATGTGGGACACAAACAACATCCTCTTCTGTGTCCAGGCACAGCAAGGCAGGGGACACGCCACCAGGGGAGACCACTGCAGCAGGGGAACCAGGCCATCCAGCAGGTAAATCAGGTAGTGGAACCACAACACACAGTGTACGTTCCGGAACTTGCCCAGCAACGGAGGGACTCGGCCCCACAGAGGTAGCAGCATCCCACCCAGACAGGGCTTAAAAATCAGCACAAGGCTGCCCCTCCTTCAACTCCACCACAAGGCCGGTCAGTACCCGAAGGAGTTGGGTCGCGTAGAGCCTCTGCTTCCCAGCGGTCAGTATATTCCACTTCAGGGGGCTCCCCATCACCATACGCATCCTGATGCTTGGGCCCACCATCCAGTCCAAAGCCGGATGGGCCCTCTGCAGCCTCGATGGCTCCAATACCAGCTGAGCACAAGGTACAAAACAAGGACAGACACAGGCGGCAGCCACAGCACACCTCCACAAGTCCAGAAAATAGCCGCCGGGTGTAGGCTGCAGCAGTATGAACAGGGAGAACACCGACAATGAACAGGGAGACCACAATCAGGAGAGTTCCCACCTCGATATAAGGTCAGCTCTCCGCTCCCGAGGGTCCGGGTCAGCACTTGGGGCCACAAAAGTGACAGAGGAATGACAAAAAAATCGTCAAAAAAACTCATAAAGCAAGGAGATCTCAGCTAGGCACATCCACTCACCTCAGTAGTCAGCTCTGCCCCCCTATTCTATGTTAATTCTTCTGTCTTGTCCTGAACATACGGAAAAGCCTTATCACATTAACAGGAGTTTGAGAGGCCACATATAGGGGCCAAATATGACTTTTTTGAGTTATGCAAGCATTATGGTATAACAACATAATTTAATTCACAACAGCCTCATTCTTTTATATTGTTTCAGTTGCATTTCAATAAAAATAGCCTTAAGCAAGATACAATATCATTTTTTTGTATGTTACAGCAAATATTCACTGTGTAGAGGCCTACGATATATTTGACAATTGTGTGTTGCATTCATAAATGGAACACACATAACCTGAAGAGGTCCTCTTAGCTGTAAAAACAAAAAATATGACAGTTGACAATTAACTTGAAAATGTAAGCAAATATCTGTGTTGTGTGTGTGTGTGTGTGTGTGTATGTGCGCGTGGTTGTGTATTCAGAAGACAATTTTTTTTGTCCGTGGCAAATTTGGTCTCCATTTTCCAAGCTAGCTGCATCCTCACCAAAACATATGTACTCTACAGAAGCCATACAGATGTGAACACAACAATGTTTAATCTGTAACTATGAGCACTATGACTGATACAAAATATAGAATGTTATCTGCACACCCGATTCATTTTTCACAGGAAGTGCACAGACGTAATATAGTAGATGATGCTGGAAATCCTTGTTTAAACTCCTTATTACGCATGCTGACAGTGTGGCATCTTAGGACTTATCGTCTGACGTCTCTGCTTGTCGTGCTTGCATTGTGTGTGTTCACATACCATCCATACCTTCCATGGTACCACACAATGCTACCAGTAGCATGAAGCAGCATTATCCACATGTGAATCTTTCCTGAATGCACAAATGACTGAGATTAAAATCTTGCAATGCAAGTCTCAAAACCGTATCAAGGAAACGTCAATAAGGAGCCGGCCTTTCTTGTTCTACCACTTCTGAAAGGTTCTCCCTGGAGAAGCTCACTTGCTGAGCATGGAAATGTTTACATACAGCTAATATAACCCCCTGTGTAATCTCACTGCAATTGTGATTTTGCCAATGGCGACACAGCTTAACCCTCTGATGGCCTGCAGAGCTGGGAGCAGAGAATACGTAAGGCCTGAATATATTATAGACCTCTCCTCACATGTCATTTACAGGGTTAATACATAGAATCCTAATAAAATGTAAAGGCCAGGGGCTATTTGATGTTCTGCAAAATTGTTGTCTGTGATTGCATGTTTGCTTTTATGAGCTTGAAATCCTTTCAAATACAGTTTTCTCATAAGGGAGATTTGTGTTGACACCTGCTATTAACAGAAAATGATACCCACAGGAAGTCCAAATTAAGGGTGGGGGGCAAACATGCTCATTATAAGCATGTAAATACGTTGCTTTCAAAGCCGTGAGCTGGAGAGAAATGCTCAAAATGTTATGTTACCGGGTCCAATTACGGCTGAGCCGGTGATACCGAGCTACTAATGGAAAAATAAGGCACGAGATCTTAACCATTAGAGACGGTAACCATTAGAGACATTAAACATTAGAGAAATTAACCATTAGAGACGTTAACCATCAGAGAAATTAAGCATTAGAGACGATAACCATCAGAGACGTTAACCATCAGAGACATTAAGCATTAGAGATGTTAACCAGAGACGTTAACCATCAGAGACGTTAACCATCAGAGAAATTAAGCATTAGAGACGTTAACCATTAGAGACGTTAACCAGAGATGTTAACCATCAGAGACGTTAACCATCAGAAACGTTATCCATCAGAAATGTTAACCATTAGAGACGTTAACCAGAGACATTAACCATCAGATACGTTAACCATCAGAAACGTTAACCATCAGATACGTTAACCATTAGAAACGTTAACCATCAGATACGTTAACCATTAGAAACGTTAACCATCAGATACGTTAACCATTAGAAACGTTAACCATTAGAGAAGTTAACCATCAGAAAATTTAACCATTAGAGACGTTAATCATCAGAGACATTAACCAGAGACGTTAACCATCAGATACATTAACCATCAGAAACGTTAACCATCAGATACGTTAACCATCAGAAACGTTAACCATCAGAAACGTTAACCATCAGATACGTTAACCATTAGAAACGTTAACCATTAGAAACGTTAACCATCAGAAAATTTAACCATTAGAGACGTTAATCATCAGAGACATTAACCAGAGACGTTAACCATCAGATACATTAACCATCAGAAACGTTAACCATCAGATACGTTAACCATCAGAAACGTTAACCATCAGAAACGTTAACCATCAGATACGTTAACCATTAGAAACGTTAACCATTAGAAACGTTAACCATCAGAAAATTTAACCATTAGAGACGTTAATCATCAGAGACATTAACCAGAGACGTTAACCATCAGAGACGTTAACCATTAGAGAAATTAACTATTAGAGACATTAACCAACAGACATTAACCAGTAGAGATGTTAACCATCAGAGGGCCACATTACAATCTTGTTGCTGTTAACGTTAGCGTCAGTGGCTACCGCATATTAAAAATCCAAACGCTAACGGGTTAAGTAACCCGTTTGCGTTTGGTACCTTGCGCTTTTCAGCGAGAGGTTACTTTACTTTGTGCTCCCTATACTTAACATGGGGAGCGCAAAGTGTTAATCGGCGTTAGTATTACAATCTACTAACGTTGATTAACGTCCGGCTCTGGTTAGCAGAAAGTTAACCACAGCCAGGACTTGGTGTTAACGGATTCTGCTTCTGCAGGATCCGTTAACACCAGCCAAAAAAATAAAATAAAAAATCGTATACTTACCTCCTATCCCACAGCGAGGACTGCGGCTCTGTCCGCCTCCTCCGTCTGGCGGGAGCAGGGAGAGACTGGGTGAAATGAAAAATTTCCTCAGTCTCTCCCTGCGTATGAATTCGCCGACCGGCCGGATCTCGCGAGGCGAGATTCAGCAGGTCATGTGACCGCTGGCGTCTGTCTCAATGGAGTCCTATGGACTCAATCGAATGGATGCTCGCGGTGGCGCTCAGCGCTGCCGCGAGCACCCAGGGGCGTAGCGCGCGATAACAATGCAGGCAGCTGTTTAAGCGCCTGCATTGTAATTCCACGCTAAAACGGGGGCGGTAGGGAGAAAACTGCAGGTGCAGTTTTTTCTCCCTACCGCCCCCGTTTTAGCATGGAGAATGCAATGTGGCCCAGAGACGTTTGCCATCAGAGATGTTAACCAGAGGCGTTAACCATTAGAGACGTTAACATTGGAGAAATTAACCATTAGAGACGTTAACCAACAGACATTAACCAGTAGAGATGTTAACCATCAGAGACCTTAAACTTTGGAGACATTAACTATCAGAAATGTTAACCATTAGAGACGCTAACCATCAACCATATTAACCATCATACACGTTAACCATCAGAGACGTAACCAGTGGGTTTTTTTGAGGCGGTATATGCCGGTATGCCGTACTGGCACCTCATCGCCAGCTGCCCTTTAATTTTTGACAGCTCCGGTATCAGACTCTCAGAGTCCGAATCCAGAGCGGTCTCGTCGGCGTAGTGGCAGATCCAGTGGCCGCCACGTTCTTTCCATCAATGAGCGGACGCCTGCATGGATATCTGCCACTCGCCTGGGATCCCTCCTCCAGTCAGCCCGATCAAGATCATGTGAACTCCGCGATCTCGTGTGCTGGTCAGGTGGTTCCCATCCCAGGTGAGCGGCCAAGCTGTATGCCGGTGTGGCGGCTGCTCGTAGGAAGAAAAGCGATTTTCTCAGGGGGGGGGCAATTGCCCCCCCTGGATCTGCGCCTGCGTGGCGAGGCGAGATCCGGCTGGTCATGTGACCGGCAGGGGGGAACTCAATGGACTATGGACTCCAGCGAGTGGATGCTCGCGGCTGCACTCAGCGCTGCTGCGAGCATCCAGAATTTTTACTCGTGGTAACAATGCAGGCAGCATTTTTTGTGCCTGCATTGTAATCCAGCGTTAAAACGCGGGCGCAAGGGGGAAAACTGCGGGCACAGTTTTTTCTCCCTTGCGCCCGCGTTTTAACGCTGAGAACGTAATTTAGCCCAAGATGTGGGAAATGTTTTAGCAACAAGGTGTGGGAAATGTTTAATCCCATAGGCTTCACTGTTAAAAATATTCCCGTTTTAATTCAATATCTAATAAACCATCGCTTATAATATTCTGCAGTAAAGTCTCTTTATTTTTTGATTTTTTTAAGATTTTTTAAGCATTTAATTTTTTTTTCGAACTTTCCTCAAACGGCCTGAAAAGTTCGAAGTTCTCGATTTTTCGAACGGCCGATGTTCGAATCGAACTTCAAACTGATTCGAGCCGGCAGCCCATCCCTAGTCATAACACGTGCTAGTGCGCAGAAGAAAACGCTTAGTTACAGGCTCAGCCATGACCAGATCTGCAAGCTCTATCAACAGCTACAGAATGATCTGGAGTCCAGGTGTGGCTGATGGATATCAGTAACAGGGATGGAAAAGATGCTCTGCTGCCTGCAGTTCCTGGCCACTGGGACTTTCCAGCATACCCTTTCAGAGCTAACCGTGTTAGAGCATGTTGTTTGAAGATGCTCCATCACTTCCTCACAGCTATGTGGGGCAAGATTCAACAATACATTGCATACCCTACCACCCCTGAGAGATGGCACACTGTTATAAAGGGGTTTTGTGTCAATGGAGAGTCTCCCAATGTTCTGGTGGCAATCAAATGCACCCTCATAGAGATCCATGCACTTTGGAAGGATGCTGCGGTTTATATCCATCACCATCACTTCCATTCATTAAACGTGCAAATAGTGTGCCAACATGTGCATCATGAATGTACTTACATCGTTTTCTGGGGAGTGCCGATGATTCATATATCCTGGCTAATTCCTTGGTGATGTATAGTAACCAGTCATCAGGGAATCTTTATCTAATCTACAGTATTTAACTGTTAATGAGGTGGAGGAGGAAATGTTTAGATAAAGTGGTATGAGGTCTATTGATCTCCAGGCTACCTAAGAGATGGCAGCTGCATTAGTTATGAAAGGGAGCTTAGAAGACTTTTAATCTATCCCCTTTTAATGTCCTTTGAATACATCCCACACAATACAATGATTTGAATCAGTGTTCGACCCATTCACTTCATTCTATAGCCATTGCCACCCAATGAGGAGCAAGTGATGCAAAGATGCTGGGGGCAGTTTACAACACAAAAGATAATAAATTGGAGTCACCCAGTGACACATATAGAGTAAACTATTTTCTTAACTAATCAAACAAGAGAAATCCAAAATACATGGAAGATATCAGCAACATAAAATAAGCAAAATAAGAACATTACATTTTTTGGTGGCAGTGGCCCTTTAAAGGAGTTAACCATAAGAAACAGTAACCATCTCATCCCTATTACCAGTTTGCAGGTGAAAACCCTGAAAGGCTTTATTTTTTAACTTTAATTTATCTTTCATTTAACTCACGATAATTTATAAAATGTATGATAATTATTGAAATATTTACCTGAAACCCAGCCTGGCAATAGTCCCGTTATCCATATCATATGTCAGTTTGGACTAAAGGCAAATTCAAAACAATAGGCAGAATTCTTGGTGAATTCCTACATGTACATATATATATATGCCGAACTTAACGCCTGAAAACATACCTATCAATATGGAAGTAAAATATTAGAATATTAGAAATGAGGCAATAAAATAAATTTTACATAAAAAGTAAAAGTTGTTGATTATTATATAAATATATACATCCTAAGTCAACAGCATGAAAACCAATATGGCTGATTACCATTTTCATACAGAATTTCCAGTGTTGAATTGTAGATCTCCCACAATGGCAAATACCCTAAATATTCAAAGATCTGTGTTCAGGATTATCAGATTTTGAATTGATAGAACAATATATATACAGTCAGGTCCAGAAATATTGGGACATCGACACAATTCTAACATCTTTGGCTCTATACACCACCACAATGGAGTTGGAATGAAACAAACACAATGTGCTTTAACTGCAGACTGTCAGCTTTAATTTGAGGGTATGTACATCCAACTCAGGTGAACGGTGTAGGACTTACAGCAGTTTGCAGATGTGCCTCCCACTTGTTAAGGGACCAAAGGTAACGGGACAGAATAATAATCATAAATCAAACTTTCCCTTCGTAATACTTGGTTGCAAATCCTTTGCAGTCAATCACAGCCTGAAATCTGGAACGCATAGACATCACCAGACACTGGGTTTCATCCCTGGTGATGCTCTGCCAGGCCTCTACTGCAACTGTCTTCAGTTCCTGCTTGTTCTTGGGGCATTTTCCCTTCAGTTTTGGTCTTCAGCAAGTGAAATGCATGCTCATGGGATTCAGGTCAGGTGATTGACTTGGCCATTGCATAACATTCCACTTCTGTCCCTTCAAAAACTCTTTGAGTTTGAGTCAGCGCGTGCAGGCTGTGGGGAGGGGCCGAGGCGGCCCCATTGAAGACAGCGGGGCGTACCTGTACGCCCGCGTCTTCAAAGCCCGCCCGCCGCTAGGACGTCATGGAACGTTCTGCGGCGTTAAAGGGTTAAAGCTGGTGTTAACGGATTCTGCAGAAGTGGAATCGGTTAACACCAGGTCCTGGCTCTGGTTAACTTTGCGCAGACCAGAGCCAGGCGTTAATCAGCACTGGGACATTGTAGTACCAGCTCTGATTAACACTTTGCGCTCCCCATGTTAAGTATAGGGAGCGCAAATACAGTAACCTCGCCCTGAAAAGCGCAAGGTACCAAACGGAAACAGGTTTTTAAACCCATTTGTGTTTGGATTGTAATATGCGGTAAATACCGCAGCAAATGTTAATACTCATGCAAGTGAGCATTAACGTTTGCGTTAGGAATGTAATAGTGCCCTAAATGTGCACAGTAAGAGATCAGTGATCCACATGGACAAATTTGTGTTTTGCCGGACAATACTATTGCCAATGGATTACAAGCCTAGCAATGTGTGTGCATAATCAAAGAAGTATTTACAACTTAGTTAAGGGCAACGCTGTGTCCACATTCATGTTACCTGAGCAGAGCGTTTTAAGTGCACATTTGGAATGTATGGGGTGAGGGCTCTTCTGCAATCACAAGCACTTTGCATTTCTGTGTCTGCAATCTTTGAGCTGCTCTCTGTAGAGGCGTCTGCCTAACTGGTTTAATTTTCTGTATGAAGATTAGGTAGTGAGCCTGTTCTGCTCAATTTTATATTTGTACAACTTGCTTTATGATACCCATAATTGCATAATTTCTCACATTTTATTTCTAATATGTACTTAAATTCTATGGGCTCTATTACATTCTTCGCGCAAAACCGCACGTGCAACGCGTGATTTTTTGCGCGAAGCGTTAAACGTTAACGTGCGAAAAATAACGGTGGTATTACAATCCGCGCACATTTTTTCATCCGTCAAAAAATAGCGCGCATAAAAAAGAAGTGCAAAAACGCAGGCGCATTAACGCTGCGGGCAGAAATCGGTGTGCAGACTGTTTTTTCACGCGATTCAGCCAATCAGAATTAAGAACCACAATTGTCTCCTGTTAAGCTTTTGCACCTGCCAAAATCAATCTGAGTATATATGCTGCAGCAATAATAAAAACGCGCACAACTTCTCCATTTAATTGGTTTGGTATGCGTAGAATGTGTAACTATACGTTGCTGCGTTTTTTTTTGTGCTGGTGAATTTGGGTTCGGCCAGGACATTCAGATTTGCCATTAACACCAGCTTTTCAAAGACGTTAAAATTATGCGCGCAAACGTTGTCCATTAAATTTTGTGCATAGATTGTAATACCATCCGCGTACCAGCGCACAAACACATTTGCGCTCACAATGTTAAGTATAGGCCACGCAACGTACATTACGCTCGCGCAGCGTTCGCGCAGGTTCACCCGCGGTAGACGTTAACACGTTAACGTTTGCGCGAAGAATGCAATAGAGCCCTATGATTTCAAAACTCAAAATGTATCATTATCATGGTCTAGGCATCATTTTCTGATGTGCAACATTTTATAATCAGCATTTTGACTTGAGAGAAAAAGCAGGTGTCATTCCTATAGGATACTGTCTTCTATGCATCACACCAATGATGAGATCACAAATTGGTGCATTCGGAAGCCACATCAACGTGTTTTCAAAAATAAGGAAAAGGCAATCAGGCACACCACAAATTAATAGGGAGAACGAGGGTCCTTATTTAGGCATCGTTTTGATCGCAGCCTTTACCAAGCCTACTACAGTAGTTGAGCAGCATGTGGGATAAGCGCCAGTGCAGCATGGGGGGTGAACTGCCTCTGGTTGCTCCACTCACTCCTCCCAAGGACCAGGTCTGATATTGGCCAGCCAGCTTTTAAATGTACTCACTTGGCCTATATTAAGCTGGCTAGCCAGCTGTTAAATTGAATGGCCAACTTGCTCTGCACATTAGTGGCTGTCAAGCTCACCAGTCCTACAGGCAAATACTTGGTTTATTAATAATAGACATGTGCAGCGCTGAAAAATTTGGTTTGGTTTGTTTTGGAATCCGAAAATAATCCGAATCAGCCGACTCGTAATATCGGAAGCTTCCAATGTTTCAGTATCGGGCTAATTCAGTTGTTACCGATATTTGGAACATTTATGTATAAAAATTGATATGGGGCACTAAGGTAAGGGCTAGGACAAGGGTTAGCTCAGGGCTAGGGATAAGACTAGGCTAGGTTTACATTAAGGTTAGAGTTTCAGAGTGTCATATTATTAGGGTATGGTCTAGGGTTAGAGATTCTGGCCTAGATTACATACCGAACATTAACTGTAGCGTTCGGGTGAGTAAGAGTTAACATCAGGATAAGTGACTTTAACGCATATTACCCTCCTAACGCTAAACCTTCTAAAAATTTGTTAGTGCATCGGTGATTGCGCTTGCTAGCGTGAGCTTACTATACGCATCCTGTACATAACATGGGGAGCGCTATCAGTAATTAGTATTAGGTTAAGTAAGGTATTACAAAGTCCTAGCACTAATTACCGCACCGATGGGTTAACAAAATATTTACCGTCACCTAGAAGCTGGTGCTAAATGATTCCGCTTTTGCAGAATCATTAAGCCCCAGCTAAAAAAAAACAAAACAATAAAACCGATACTCACCTCTCATCCTGCGGCAAGAATGGTGGACCGATACGCTGCTTCTTGCTGCCAAATAGTCCCCAGTCTCCCTCCATGATCACTCTGTGGCGGTGTGTAATCACTCGAGAGCAAGATCACACAGGACTTGTGGCCCGGCAGCGCAACCCTCCATGGAGTCCTATGATAATTGCGGCAGCGCAGAAGCGGCACCGTGAGTATCACTGAGTGTAGCTCATGGTTTTCCAGGTTTTCCAAGTGCTGAAGCAGGTTTTCCCCATTTAGTGTCCCCATGTTAGCGCCAACATTTTAATCTAGTGGTCTGTGTGCAATATGATTAGGGTTAGGGTAGGGCTAGGTTAGGGTTAGAGTTTATGTCATATGATTAGGGCTAAAGTTTGTGTTTTTGTCATATGGCTAGGGTTCGTTTAGAGCTAGAGTTAGGTTAGAACTAAGGTTAGGGTTAGGGCTAGTGGTAGGCTAGGGTTAGAGTTTTTTGTGTCATATGATTAGGGTCAGGGTTAGGGTTAGGTTAGAGGTAGTGTTGGGTTAGGGCTAGGGGTAGGTTAGGGTTAGAGTTAGGTTAGGGTTAGGTCAAAAGGGTTAGAGTTTCTGGGTGTCATATGATTAGTACTAGGTTTAGGTGTAGGGTTAGACTAGGGTTAGGGTTGCCGTCTATTTTTTTTACTTTTCCGATTAAACCTAAATGTTTCCATTTATATTCTGACCTGGCCGATTATAATAAAAAAAATAATCTAAGTTATTTGAATTGATTTATTCGGAAAATGATACGGTTCGAACATCTGCAATTTGGAATTCATGTCAAACTGAAATTGCCGAATTGCTGATATTTTGGACCATTTCTGAATAGGTCTGAACCGAATCACACATGTCTAATTAGTAACACTTTCCTGTACTTTCTATTACATGTGAGGATATAATTCCATTTTCAGTTCGGTAGTTGGTTCCTGTTTTTTATCACTGGCTTCTAGTGAGATTATTTCAAGGTTTTATTTAATAACTGAATTCTTCTTTTTCTCTACACAAATCCCCAAGTAAGATACAGTATGTTTACAAAGATATAAAAGCAGAAACAAGAGTTCATAGTGCAGTATGTTCAAGGTGCATAA
Organism: Leptobrachium leishanense; assembly: GCA_009667805.1. NCBI lineage: Eukaryota > Metazoa > Chordata > Amphibia > Anura > Megophryidae > Leptobrachium > Leptobrachium leishanense. The sequence continues at coordinate 134,787,017 of CM019064.1, read as the reverse complement.
TTTAATGCACAGAACAAAAATAAAATACAGACAATATGGGCATAGCTTGCAATAAGCATAATTGTCAGGGTCATGGAGCCAGATGACAAGTGAAAGCCCAATTTCAGGGAATACACGGCACAGACATGCAGGTTATGGAGAAACATGGGTGGTCGCAGGAGCAGCTCTAGCATGGGTCCTTTTTTGACACCCACATGCTCCCGGGCAAGACAATAATATTTAATCAGTACAAAATGAAAACCAAAGTTTATTGTTCACTTTCACTACTGACCTTTTATGTCTTTTTCACAGAACAAAACAAACAAAAATGCACAGATATTTGATTTTAAATGATTTTGTACTTTACAGCCTGTTCACAATGTAGTATTCCACCTCTACCTGTGTATAAAGTATTCCTTTGCCACAGTTGTTGGCAGTTATTCAGAGTGCACCATGCAGTACTTGGTGGTCCGATATTGTAACAGGTAGCAGGTAAATCCAAAGTGCAGTTTGAAAAGACAATTCAGGTTCAGCATTGTACAAAAGAAAAGCACGGAATGTCAACATCTTTACTCTAGATTGAGAGGTCCACAACCAGGGCCACTTCACCTTCAACCTTTTCTGGACCAGTGGTAGGGAAGAAACATCTAGTCTCCATGGAAACTAGCTACTAGGTAATGGATGCCAAAGCCCTGGCACCAACATGCCACACATGTATTTAGAAACTGAATTTGAGTCTATGATGGGACCGAGCCAAAAACAGCATGAGCACAAATATAGCCAAGGAAGTATTGCAATGTGTACACAATGGAGGCTAGTCATAGCATTCATCAGGGTCATAAACGTTCCAACAGACAAGGTACACCAGACAAGTGAAAACAAGTAGAATTCGGGATGGCTTCAACATCCTAGCATTCTTCAGAAACATCCATTAGAAGAGGGCCAGATAGTACATTAAGGCCCGTGTCAGACGAGCGCACTGACCACGTCCGTTTTGCCGCACATTAGTACGTCCGTTGCAGCATATAATTACGACCAATAGAGACCCACACAAGAAGTACGTCCGCAACAAACTGCAGACGCACAACGGACGCGGCAAACGGATACAAGTTAGGCAAGAACGTCAATCCACTAGGACGGACACACAGAGTGCGCCACGTCCGCATAGCTTTATGTGTGAGTGATGGAACGAAGTCAGATGGTCCGCATTTTTGATGTCCAGCACCTTGACGGACAAAATGGTTTTTGATATCATGTATCAAGTTGTATCATTTTTCATATTAATATTATTTCCCATAGGTCCCTCTTTTTCTCTACGTCAGTCAAATAATAACGGACCGTGTGGCCACTACCTTGTCATCAGTCAGAAAGCACGTCAGTTGTGTACGGACGCACAGTCCGTATAAAATGCGCTCGTCTGACAGTAGCCTTACACTCTGAGTAAAATATTTGGGACACAGAGCTTGATGAGCAATCAATTTGTGAAACACAGGGGGCACTATCACCTACTTAATGCTTGCGCTAGCACTCACATAAATGAGCATTGGCGCCAGGCTAATTGAGGTGATAGCGTGCCACATAGATCACATCCCGATCGCCAGTTTACTGTGCTTTGCGCACCCTATACTTAACATGCGGAGCAAAAGGTGTAAGCAGAGAGTAATTAGCGTTAGTCCTAACGGTAATTACCATCAACTGGCACTAACTAAAAAAGTTTGCTACAGGTTAGAGTTGTAGCTGATTCCACTTACAGAATCAGTTAGCTGTGACTGTAAACCCCCAAAAATCACATACTCACCTAGCATCCCCGTTTCAAGTCAGGGAAGCTGATGGAGCCCAAGATATATGGGCATTGCAGAGGGTAAATCCAGTGGATATGGAACGAACATGTGATGATGATGACCAGAGATATTTAGAACCCAATATTTTATAAGATAACCAAAGGTTTTGTGTACAAAGCCAAACCTGTTGTTTCACTTGACATGGAGGAGATGTACAATGGGAATGATCTCAATGCATTTTCTGCATCAGGTAAGTTACTTCTAAGATCAATTTAGTGCATTGAAAACTGTCGTTCATCTTTTGGCGTCTGCCTTTGATACAGGAACAGGTCCCAACGGGGGCCGAGAAGGGTGGAAGGGGAAGGTGTTGATTATCTTGTGGACCTATGAATTGTATGAAACTCTGTTGTTGACAAGGTGCTCTAGTTATCTTGAAGAATTGAAGAACAACACCATAGATATTGTTTTGATTGGGTAACAAAAATAATAGACACAGGTGGTGCAGTAGACATTGCTTATTTAGATTTCAGTAAGGCTTTTGATACTGTTCCGCATAGAAGGCTTATCAATAAATTGCAATCTTTGAGCTTGGATTCCAATATTGTTGAATGGATTAGGCAGTGGCTGAGTGACAGGCAACAGAGGGTTGTGGTAAATGGAGTTTATTCGGCGCAAGGTCTTGTTACCAGTGGGGTACCTCAGGGGTCAGTACTTGGACCCATTCTATTTAATATTTTTATTAGTGATATTGCAGAAGGTATTAATGGAAAAGTATGTCTTTTTGCTGATGACACAAAGATTTGCAACAGGGTTGACGTTCCTGGAGGGATCAGCCAAATGACAAATGATTTAGGTAAACTAAAAAAATAGTCGGAGCTGTGGCAATTGAGTTTTAATGTGGAGAAGTGCAAGATAATGCACCTGGGACGTAAAAACCCAAGGGCTGAATATAGAATATTTGATACAGTCCTAACCTCAACATCTGAGGAAAGGGATTTAGGGGTTATTATTTCAGAGGATCTAAGGGTAAGTAGTCAATGTAATAGAGCAGCAGGAAATGCTAGCAGAATGCTTGGTTGTGTAGGGAGAGGTATTAGCAGTAGGAAAAGGGAAGTGCTCATGCCACTGTACAGAGCACTGGTGAGACCTCACTTGGAGTACTGTGTGCAGTACTGGAGACCGTATCTCCAGAAGGATATAGACATCTTAGAGAGAGTTCAGAGAAGGGCTACTAAAATAGTGTACGGCTTGAAGGAGAAAAGTTACCAGGAAAGGCTTAATGATCTTAACATGTACAGCTTGGAAAAAAGACGAGACAGAGGAGATATGATAGAAACATTTAAATACGTAAAGGGAATCCACAAGGTAGAGGAAGGGAGTATATTTAAAAGGAAACAAAGTAGCAAAACAAGAGGACATAGTCTTAGATTAGAGGGGCAAAGGTTTAAAAGTAACATCAGAAAGCATTATTTTACTGAGAGGGTGGTGGATACATGGAACAGTCTTCCAGTTGAAGTGGTAGAGGCCAAAACAGTAATTGAATTTAAGCAGGCATGGGATAGGCATAAGGCTATCCTAAACAAAAGATAAATCCAGGTAAAGTATCCATGTAATTGGGCAGACTAGATGGGCCGAAAGGTTCTTATCTGCCGACATTTTTCTATGTTTCTATGTTTCTATGTTCTATGTTCTAGACACTGGTTTACCCTCTATATGTGTTAATCGGACTGGAAGATGAAACAAGTAGAAATTACATTGGTTCCATAAGGTTTGTGACAAGGCACTGGCCATATCTTAGTATCTACAGTATTTCACTGCCAGGTGGTCTGGTTTTCTTTATTTCATTAAGTACAGCCTCTGGAGAATTGTAATAATATATACTTGCATGATATCGAAAGACATTTCAAGTGAAGCAAAGACCTGGTTGTGGAACATGGAGAGTCCATATGTACAGTTGTGTCCAAAATTATTCAACCCCCACTGAAATTGAGTGTTTTGGCCAGTTTGACATTGATTTTGATCATTCAGTCATCCTGCTTACAATTAAATCAAAGAGGCACGTGTAGGTCAGACAAATATAACATAACATTTATAATGAAATAACCACAAATGTCTTTTCTGTGCTCACATCATTATCAGTTTTATTCAACCCCCAACTGACATTCAATCTTAGTACTTAGTACAACATCCTTTTACAGTTATAACAGCTTTTAAACGTGAAGCATAGCTTGACACAAGTGTCTTGCAGCGATCTACGGGTATCTTCGCCCATTCGTCATGGGCAAAAGCCTCCAGTTCAGTCACAGTCTTAGGCTTGCGCACTGCAACTGCTTTCTTTAAGTCCCACCAGAGGTTCTCAATTGGATTTAAGTCAGGTGACTGCGATGGCCACTCCAAAATGTTCCAGCCTTTAATCTGCAACCATGCTCTAGTGGACTTGGAGGTATGCTTTGGATCATTGTCCTGTTGAAAGGTCCAACGTCTCCCAAGCCTCAGGTTTGTGACGGACTGCATCACATTGTCATCCAATATCTCCTGGTACTGAAGAGAATTCATGATACCTTGCACACGCTGAAGCTTCCCTGTACCTGTAGAAGCAAAAATAGCCCCAAAGCATGATTGACCCCCCGCCATGCTTCACAGTAGGCAAGGTGTTCTTTTCTTCATAGGCCTTGTTCTTCCTCCTCCAAACACAGCATTGATCCATGGGCCCAAACAGTTCTAATTTTGTTTCATCAGTCCACAGAACACTATCCCAAAACTTCTGTGGTTTGTCCACATGACTTTTGGCATACTGCAGTCGACTCTTCTTATTCTTTGGAGACAGCAAGGGGGTGCGCCTGGGAGTTCTGGCATGGAGGCCTTCATTACGCAGTGTGCGCCATATTGTCTGAGTTGAAACTTCAGTACCCACATCTGATAAATCTTTTCTCAGTTCCTCAGCAGTCACACGGGGACTTTTCTCCACTCTACGCTTCAGGTAGCGCACAGCAGTCGAAGTCAGCATCTTCTTTCTGCCACGACCAGGTAGCGTTTCAACAGTGCCCTTTGCCTTGAATTTGCAAATGATGCTTCCTATGGTCTCTCTTGGTATGTTTAACATCTTTGCAATCTTCTTATAGCCATTGCCCTTCCTGTGAAGAGTAATCACCTCTTCTCTTGTCTTTCTGGACCATTCTCTTGACTTCACCATGTTTGTAACCACACCAGTAAATGTCTAGAAGGAGCTGAGTATCACAGTCATTTTAAAGCTGCCTAATTGGTGCTTATTATGCTTTATTGCTGCTCCGTGACATCCACAGGTGTTTTCAATACCTGATTGAAAACACTTGAATGAACCTCTGTTCTTCAGAGTGGTAGTCTTTAAGGGGTTGAATAATTGTGTCAATGAAGAATTCACAAAAGAAACATTTACTACTGTATTACAAAACCAATTTATGTCATTTTAGTTGCATATGGTTCTTTAAAAAGTCCTTGTAGGATATCATTCTGAATACAATTACAAATGTACACTAAATTCCCTAAAACCCTTTACAGCATTGGGGGTTGAATAATTTTGAACACAACTGTATATAGAGAAAATAAATAAGCAGGAGCAAAACTGTACATTTTCTACAATGCCAAGGCGTGTATAGCCAGGGAATTAATCAGTTGTATGATTGCGGCAGCTTGATCAGATGTTTGATCTGTGGTAGTGAGATTTTGGGATATTGTGCCTCCTTTACAATTTTTAGATCCAGAGCAATATGTATCCGTTAAATAGAAAAAAAGGTGACCACCAGCCGTGTTATAGATAAGGTACAGTAGTGTGACCTATCATTTACGGGATAGACAAAATTAATCAGAATTTTCAGGGTAGAACCACTTCCTCAGAGCTCAAAAGCTTTTTCCCTTGGTTTTTTAAAAAGGCTTAAAGCTTTATTCTCTACGTGTGGTCCAGAAAATCATGACAGTCATTCAGTTAATTCTATATCTAACCACAAGACTTCCAGCATATCAATAAACAATCTCGTGAAACGTATTCTGGTTATTTACTTTGAGCTCCGTAATGAGGAGGAAGTAGATGATTAGAGGTTACCGATATTATAAAACACACCTCCATCTGAGATCATTATTTAAGTCAATAATTAACTGTCTTATTAAAGTAAAAATAGCTTATTGAATGTGTCAGAGTTGCCTGTATGTACCGTTTCATATTGCAGGTTTTAATAATGTGGGACATTTCTCAAGAGGTGGACAGAACGTTTGGTTACAGTGAATTACAATTGTTCCCTACCAATAACCAATAAATTTAGAACTGAACAAAATGGGTACAGGCACTAAGGCAGTGATTCAACCCTCATATACCCAGTCTTCAAGCACCCCTAACAGGTCAGGTTTGCCAGATATCTGAAGCACAGCACAGATGATATGATTGGCTAGTCAGTGATTGCAGGATTCAGTCAACATTTGCTCAAGGTAATCCTTAAAACCTGACCTGTTATGGGGTTCTTGAAGCCCTGGGTTGGAAACCACCGCACTAAGGGATAAAATGAGAAGAATTTCAGTGACCACCTAGATAATAGAAATTGTCTCCTTTACATAAGACACTAAGCACCAATTGGAAAAAATAATGAAAAACCATGGAACGCCTTCTATCATGGCAGTTGGGTGTGCCATAAAAAAAACATAAATGATAGTCACTGGGAGCCAGGAAAGGCTCTCCATCACGTGAGTAGATTATCAACCTCACCACTCTCATTTACATATAGGCACCATTCCAGGACACACCATGTCATTATTTTATCTGATTTTCTTTTGAGATTCTCCCAAACATGAATACTGGTCCCAGAAGATTAATAACATAAAGGGTTATTGAAAGAGCACCGATTTGGCAAAGGAATTGCTCCAAACAGTGGATTTCCCCATATGACATCATTTCGTGGCCATTCGGCTTTTGAAACAGCTGTCAATTCGCCAAATATTGACAAATTGCCAGCGAAATATAATGATCTTCGGCAACAGTGAAATCTCCATGGAGAAGTAATGGTTAATCTATTCAGAGAACACTGAACAGCATCGAAATGTCAGTGAAATGCCAGGATTTTCGACGATTTAATTTGACAGGTTTAAACAAGCGAAAGGATAAGAGAAATTACTTGCAATGGGAAATGTCCTGTACAAGACTTCTCCAAAATTAGGGATCTATGTACCGTCATCAATTTAGGGCGATAAACCCATATAATTAGCGGTATGAAAAAAGAACAACCTTCCGTGAGATCAAAATGAGCTCCCTGTCGGTGTTGGATGACCACATGCGTACAATTATAATTACAAAATTTCATAACATTCTTTATTGAATCTTAACAACAATTAAAATGTGTTTAAAACACAATTGTGAACACCTTGTACATGTACTTAGTTCATTCCTTAGAATTGCCCGAGTTGGGTATATTGGTACTGGCTGTAATATTAATTGCAGGGTATTTTCATGGGTTTGGTATAGCACTCACACTTATTACAGCTCCCTAACCATATTTCCAAGGGAATAATTATCACTTGTGGTAATAAAGCAAGTCAAATAACTAAAGACAAGGAGCTAGATGGCCGTGGTTAGTAGTATGTGTGACCATATGTTGCAGGTCTACTGAGTATCACCTGGTCTCCTTATAATGGGACCATATATTCAAGATGCACAGTATCTGGAAACACGAACCACCATTCCAGTCTTAATACCAGTAGAACCTGAGCCTCAAAGTGTCATTGCCCACTTCCAGTATTAATTAGTCACCAAAAATAAAAGCTCAGTGGCAGCTTCTAGTAACACCATTTGTATCCATAGATTGCGCTACTGCAAGTAGCAATAACTGCAATAACCACTGAATCGCGTCAATTTACAGGTAACATCTCTGCTCTATAGCCATGGAGACTGTGGAGACACAGGTTCGAATCCCGGCAAGAGCACCTCTCCAGTAAGTGTCCTTGGGCAAGACACCTAACGTAACATACTCGCCACTCAGGACATACTTGAAAACGAGAGAAATCTCAATGTATCCTTACTGGTAAGATACTTTCTAAAAAAAAAAATTGGCATTGGAAAATTCCTCTGAAATGGAAAAATATGTTTTCTATTCTCCTAGGAGCTTAAATCAATAAAAATGACACCCTGGCCCACTGAGCCATCGGCCCACCAGGAATCTCCTGGTATTCCCTATGGCCCGTATATGTCTGGTAAAAAGCCAGACTAAATGCACGATAGGAGTAGCGAGGCCGGCAGGATGCACAGTGGGAATAGTGAGGCTGGCTGGATGCATGGTGGGAGTAGCGAAGCTGGCTGGATGCATGGTGGGAGTAGCAAGGCTGGCTGGATGCACAGTTGGAGTAGTAAAGCTGGCTGGATAAAATGTGAGAGTTATGAGCCTGACTGGATGCACAGTGGGAGTAGTGAGGCTGCCTGGTTGCACAGTGGGAGCAGCGAGGCTGGCTGGATGCACAGTGGGAGTAGCGAAGCTGGCTGGATGCACAGTGGGAGTAGCGAAGCTGACTGGATGCACGTTGGAGTAGCGAAGCTGGCTGGATGCTTGGTGGGAGTAGCAAAGCTGGCTAAGTGCATGGGGAGAGTAGCGAAGATGGTTGGATGCAGAGTGGGAGTAGCAAGGCTGGCTGGATGCATGGTGGGATTAACGAGGATGGCTTGAGCCTGGATGCCCGTTGAGTTGGAGGGCTACTGGTAGACAGACATAGGCATGTGCAGGGGGTGTACCTGGTGTGCCCAAGAGGTCCTCTTTCACCTCCTGCATTGATATTTTAAATGGCCCTGCCCCTTACCTGGTTCCTGATGAATAGCATAAAAATTTAGAGTATCTTTTATTACAGGTTTATTATTTCTAAAGAAAAATGTGCAATTGAGCAAAATTTCCAAAACATACGTTTTCAGTTAATGTTCTATGGGTGCTCCCCCTAATGTAACAGGCTGCACAAGCCAGTATAGGCAGGAACTACAGCACACTGTGGATGGACTTCAATGTTGGAGCCCTGGCTCCAGGGTGTGACTCCCTTTTAGGAAGTTAGGAGACAGTCCTCAGTAATCACAACTGCGGTAGGAGGTTAGAGATCCTCTGGCGATTCTTGGGAGCCTGGATGTTGTACAAGGCCAAGGTAAAGTCGAGTCTGCAATTGACTTGAGCTGGGCGAGAAAGGGGCTACCGAAGTCATGTGAAAGCCACACTAGCACAGGCCTTCCTTTAATTTTGCTGCTCCTTTCGGTTGGATTCCTGTAACTGATTTCCACTCTTGGAGTCAATTGTGTAAGGACAATCTCACAGATTTGCGCTTCTGGACTCCATCGAGTGGATGCTCGTGGCTTGCGCTCAGCGCTACCGTGAGCATCGCGGGACCGTAGCGCGCAGTACCAACGCAGGCAGCTTTTTAAGCGCCTGCATTGTAATTCCACTCTAAAATGGGGGCGGTAGGGGGAAAACTGTGGGCACAGTTTTTTCTCCCTACTGCCCCCGTTTTTCGTGGCGATTGTAATTTAGCCCCAGGTTGGAAAGGTGAAGGGTGCGGCTAGATTCCAGCCACAGCCAGTTTAGCTCTTTTAACATGTCACAATGGTGGGTCATGTAGTTACATTGTAGCACAAAGCAGCAGGATGAGTTATACAATGTAGTAAGTTTATGAAGGTGCGTTTGCGGGGCAGCTGCGCACACTACATCTCCGTATTCAATAGCCGGCATAAGCATTTGTTGTACTATCTTTTTTTTTACCATGGGGCTCAGAGAGGATTGTTTCTGTACAGGGCACCTAGTTTGGGGTAAAGTTTATGAGAGTTTTTCGATGTTTGGTGACTTTGTGTAGAACAGATTGGTTGAAAACATTAATGTGTTATCCCCTCCTTTTTCACTCCAAAAAAACTAAGGTTGATTTAATGTATATTCATTAAAATTATTTGAAAAATGGCCACATGTGAATAATGTAAAACTTACAAAATGTTCATATTTTTTATATATTTCAAACTTTGCAATATCAGTGATTGAGGAGGGTATTTAGTCATGTTTCCTTTTATTACCTTTTGCTGAACCCGGAGACTTGAATATGTCTATTTTTTAATGTAGCCATTGCCTTTGTGGTATTTGTCACAAAGCAATAAACAGATGCTTAATGAATGAATGATGTTAAATTTCTTTTGTTCAGCAGAGAAAAGACTCCGTACTGACAGGATTATATTTCAGTGGTGTTATTATTCAGGTGGTGGCCAGTCATTGACTGGAATGATTTTCTTATTTTATTCTATGGTTAATGGGGTATTGATATTAATGCCCTTATCCAATATGTATTACTCGACTTTATTATAATTGGCAATGATGATTGTTATTTAATTGTATGAAGCAATTGTATTGCTGAACAAAGGATTGGATTTATGGACTGCAGCAATTCTCAAGATTCTAGTGACTCCTGCAAGTGGAGGGTCTGAATCATAGACATCCCTCAGCATCTCAAATGGACCAATTCAGATTAGTCCCATCAATCCAGCGGGCGGCCACCACCGGCAGCAGCATTTGATTCCTTCTGTATCATAACCCCCAGACTACCACCACCACACCACAATTACCTCCTTTAATAATTTTGCAAAGAATGTACTCCATTGACAGGCTAGGTTCAAGTGTCTCTACACTTCCATGACATTCTTCTAACACATGTAGACATTTCTTTGAAGAGGAATAGTTGTTTTAGACATTTTGATGTGTAGTATTGATGTAGCCAAATTTCAACCTTGGAGGCGAAATGTATGGCGTGGAAAAGAGGAAGGATTCGGGAGCAGGCCATGTGTATAGAGTATGCATGGTGCAGTGTTTAAACAGGTTTGGCATGGTTTAGGGAGGTTAGGGCAGGCTTTGGGATTGTCTGCAGCACCTAGCCAATGGAATTTCCACATTCTGGCCAATGGCTTGCTCTGGCTGGTTGTTGATCAACATTTAGCTGTATGTAATTTGGATATTTGCATATTAGCTAGTGTATTCTTAATCTGATGTGGTGGTCTATATTAGGCTATTTTTGGATTACAGGGTGATTTCTATTTTTGTCGTATACATTTATTGGATAACTTTTCCCTCTAGATTTGGGTTATAGGATACATCTGGTTGGTTCCCAACCGCGTTCTTCAAGTACCCCCAACAGGCCAGGTTTCCAGATATCTGAAGCACAGGTGATATGATTTGCTGCTCAGTGATTTCAGGATTCAGTCTTCATTTCCCCAAGGCAATCCTTAAAACCTGGCCTGTTAGGGATATTTGAGGACTACGGTTGGGAACCACTGATCTAGAGGGATCTGTGGGTTGTTTTTCTTTTCTTTGTAGAGCAACAGCTGTTCATGCTGTGCTTTCAGGGGAGATTGATTTTCTCAGAAATTGTCCTTTCCTATAGCCCTTAAATGTAGACAGGTTGCTCAGGTGGCCATCCCTGTCTATCAAATCTCTCTAATTATATATATATATATATATATATACTAATGGTGCCTGTATTTATATAACTGATGAGGATTATTGTTGACCTCAGATTGTGTATAGTAACTAATGCACTTTGGGCAGTATTACAATGTTGGTGCTAACTTAACCAGAACTGTTGTTAACTTAACACCTCCATAGGCTATAATGGCTCTGGTAAGTTTACAACAGCTCTGGTTAAGTTAGCACTAGGGATGAGCCGAACACCCCCATGTTCGGTTCGCATTCGAACTCGAACAATTTCAAAAGTTCGAGTTCGAACTCGAACCGAACTCAATGCAACAGTGTTCCCTCTAACGTGCGCGCGTGCGCGCGCGCGCACGGAATGCAATGACAGTGCGCACAACGTGTATTTATGCGCACACAAATTAGTGCAGGGGTGGCCAACCCGCGAGGCTCTATACCAGGGGTGGCCGACCCGCGTAGAAAGGGGGCGCCGGAACGTCCTGCTCAGGCTGTAAGTTACAGAGCGCTCTGTCCGGCGCCTGTAACTTACAGGCTGTAGGCGCTGCGCGACGGGGAAGTTCTGGGGGAGCTCTTCGTCGCGCAGCTGAACACGTACCTGCGTTCCGGCGCGATGATGACGTCACGCCGGAACGCACGTACAGGGGGCAGAGCATAAATACTCTGCGCGCGCCCGTTCTCCCGCGCTGTCAGCATCTCACCGCGGCTGTGCTTCTCTAACGCGGCAGGGAAAAATCTCAGTGGTTTAGCTGTCTAAAAAAGCAGGGAAATCTCTGGTTTAGCTGTCTAAAAAAGCAGGGAAATCTGGTTTAGCTGTCTAAAAAAGCAGGGAAATCTGGTTTAGCTGTCTAAAAAAGCAGGGAAAAATCTCAGTGGTTTAGCTGTCTAAAAAAGCGGGAAATCTCAGTGGTTTAGCTGTCTAAAAAAGCAGGGAAATCTCTGGTTTAGCTGTCTAAAAAAGCAGGGAAATCTGGTTTAGCTGTCTAAAAAAGCAGGGAAAAATCTCAGTGGTTTAGCTGTCTAAAAAAGCAGGGAAATCTCTGGTTTAGCTGTCTAAAAAAGCAGGGAAATCTGGTTTAGCTGTCTAAAAAAGCAGGGAAATCTGGTTTAGCTGTCTAAAAAAGCAGGGAACAATCTCAGTGGTTTACCTGTCTAAAAAAGCAGGGAAATCTCAGTGGTTTAGCTGTCGAAAAAAGCAGGGAAATCTCTGGTTTAGGCTAGGGTCAGACTAACGCATTTTTCACGTTGTCCGTGAAAATGTGCGTTCGAAGAATGGACGTATTTTTTCACGGAATACGCAATAGCGGTCATACTATGCGCAGTTTCATCCGTGATTTTGTACGGATCATCAATAAAACACTTCTTGCATCTGGACGTTATGTTGGCCGGACATTAGCAGTGTCTGACATCTCCAATTCACGCACACACGCCGCTAGCGGACGCAGCGCACTCTGTACGTCAGTACTAGTGGTTTAACGTTCTCGAAAAAATGCGTTCATTTTCCACTTGCGTTGCGCAGCCGGACTTTTGTGCGACCGTACTTCGTATATTGGCCGTCATTGCCTGGCATCTGCTGCTAGCACGGCCGTGATTAAGTGCGCCAGAACGCCCGTTCGCACTGCGCTCGTCTGACCCTAGCCTTAGCTGTCTAAAAAAGCAGGGAAAGCTGGTTTAGCTGTCTAAAAAAGCAGGGAAATCTGGTTTAGCTGTCTAAAAAAGCAGGGAAATCTCTGGTTTAGCTGTCTAAAAAAGCAGGGAAATCTGGTTTAGCTGTCTAAAAAAGCAGGGGAAAATCTCAGTGGTTTAGCTGTCTAAAAAAGCAGGGAAAAATCTCTGGTTTAGCTGTCTAAAAAAGCAGGGAAATCTCTGGTTTAGCTGTCTAAAAAAGCAGGGAAATCTCAGTGGTTTAGCTGTCTAAAAAAGCAGGGAAATCTCAGTGGTTTAGCTGTCTAAAAAAGCAGGGAAATCTCAGTGGTTTAGCTGTCTAAAAAAGCAGGGGAAAATCTCAGTGGTTTAGCTGTCTAAAAAAGCAGGGAAAAATCTCAGTGGTTTAGCTGTCTAAAAAAGCAGGGAAATCTCAGTGGTTTAGCTGTCTAAAAAAGCAGGGAAATCTCTGGTTTAGCTGTCTAAAAAAGCAGGGAAATCTGGTTTATCTGTCTAAAAAAGCAGGGAAATCTGGTTTAGCTGTCTAAAAAAGCAGGGAAAAATCTCAGTGGTTTAGCTGCGCTACTTTTAAAAAACCAACTATTGGTTACCATAGTCAATAAGCGCTCATGACGAAAATATTGTTGCTCATGAAAAATCTGGTGCGCTCACGGCCCCCAAAAATTAGAGGGAACATTGCAATGCAAGTCAATGGGACTCAAAGTTCGATTTTTAGAGTGCCCTGCAAGAGGGCATATATGCAAGATATTTGCCATAAAAGGTGTATGGGGGTCCGGGTTGTGCCCTGGGGGACAGGAAACAAGGACAAAAAGTTTTAAAAAAAACGTTTTTAAAAGAAAAAATAATTTTCCTGAAATAAGGGTTAAAAATAAAAACGAAAAATTCCTTCAAATATCGTGCCTAGGAGGTCCCCATAACCTGCCCGTGAAGTGGCGGATTTCTAGGATGTATAGAAACATTTAAAAACAAAAAAATTATGTTTCAAATGACGGTAAATGGTTTTCCTTTAATCTATTCATAAACAACTGCTTGGGGCGGCAGCCTGTATGAAAAGACATTTTAGGACACGCAGAAAACGTTTAGTGACTTTTTGGCTAAATTATGGTGAAACTTATGCAGGCTTTGGATGAAAGTAACAATAGGTGCTTTAAAATTGGGCCTTTAGTGTCGGCAACAGTGCCGTCACACCGTAACCCTTATGTGGTATTGTGGAAGAGTGCAGGGTTGGACCCTGCGGTCCTATATTAATAAGATATGAATCTGGTAAAGGCGTCAGTGCACCCAAATATTGTGCCTTTGGTGGCAGCAAGTGCCTTCACACCGTAACCCTTTTGAGATATTGTGGAAGAGTGCAGGGTTGGACCCTGCGGTCCAATATTAAAATTATATGAATCTGGTAATATAGGCGTCAGTGGCAGTGCACCAAAATATTACTGCGCTATAGTATATGGCAGGATGGAAGCGCACCAGCAGTAACAAGCAGCGGAATATACCAGACAGGGGCACAGAGCGAGAGTAGTTGTTATAACAAAACCAGCTCAACAACGTTTAGGTACTAGTACTGCGCTACTGTATATGGTGAGAATTGGCGCACACCAGTCCCGGTGGCTCTGCGTCATCACGCCGCGCCCTGCCCCCTGATCACTCACAGCTGCGCCAGGTGCCGCCAGAGCTCTTGGCATTCGGCCAGCTGGCGGCACTATGCATCCGGGCCCCCCCCCCGATCGCCACCCGGGGCCCTGGATGTCACAATATTACAATCCAAACGCAAATGGGTAAGTAACCAAATTTGTAAGAAGAAGAATTAATGCAGCATCTTAAAGCCAGGTTCACACCCAAGCGTTTTACAGCGCGTTCCTGCACGCTGTAAAACGCATAAATAGGGAAATCCCATTATTTGCTATGGGACCCGTTCACACTTGGGTGTTTTACAGCGCAGGAACGTGCTGTAAAACGTCCTACGCCCAAAGAAGTACAGGAACTTCTTTGGGGCGTATTGCAGCGCGTTCACTCTGCAGTCTATGGCCGTGAACGCGCTGCAATGCGCGTTCGCATGTTTTTTACGTTTGCGCCGTACGCGGTTAAAAAAACGTACGTATTGCGCACGTAAAAAAAACGCAGGTGAACCCAGCCTTACAGTATAATTAATGCAGCATATGATTCCGCACACTGCCGGGCAGCACCTCTACAGCTTGTGGATCCAGGAATCAGGTGAGTATTAGAAAGAAAAAAAAGGTTTTATTTTATGTTGCTGGGGACATTTAAAAATGTCCTCGGATTTTATTTTTTTTAAAAATGTGTCGCCTTACCTTAGCCTGGTGGTCCGTGGGGGCTCCCTGGATCCTGATTTGGCAGAAGGGGGGTCTGCCGTGGCTCCCTCCCTGGAGTCCGTGCGCCACCTCTCTGCCACATGCACCCGGCTGGCCAGCCCGCATAGTCGCAGCTCTGTAATCTTGCGGTCGCATGCTCCTCATGCAAGGGGTCATTGGGAGGGAGGCTCCGGCGGGCTGCCCTCTACAGTGCCTGATTTAGAGGGCCTCGTCTGCCTGATGTTTTAGCAACAAGATTGTTTTATCCCATAGGCTTCAATGTTAAAAATATTCCCGTTTTAATTCAATATCTAATAAACCATTGTTTATAATATTCTGCAGTAAAGAGTCTCTTTATTTTTAGATTTTTTAGGATTTTTTAAGCTTTTTTTTTTTAAAAAAATCCAAATTTTTTTTTCGAACTTTTGGCGAACATCCCAAAAAGTTTGCGAACTTTCGAACTGCCAAAGTTCGAATCGAACTTCGAACTGATCGAACCGAACAGCTCATCCCTAGTTAGCACCAGCTTTGCGATATTGCCCTTTGATTATTATGCAATGCAAAGAGCTGTACATTACCAGCCTAGCCCCAGAAGGCTGTCCACCACATAGAAACATAGAAAAATGTCGGCAGATAAGAACCTTTCGGCCCATCTAGTCTGCCCAATTACATGGATACTTTACCTGGATTTATCTTTTGTTTAGGATAGCCTTATGCCTATCCCATGCTTGCTTAAATTCTGCTGACTGATAGCCTTCCAGGCAGAGTGAAGCCCTCCAGGTAAGAAGGCTGAATCAGTCAAAGTGGACACCGTACAGAGAATCAAAGGGGAAGCACTCAGCTACCCATAACTATTTAATACATTTATAAAAAACAGAAAAGTCATATAAGTGTCTAAAAGTCTTTGAAACCTGTGGGCAGAAAACGTTTTTTCTTCACTATTTCTTCACTGCACAATAAATAAAATTCAAAGTTTCCTGACGTCATCTTATGTCTCTTAGCAACCCAACAAAAGCTGAAAGTATTAATGACTGATTTTGTAGCCCACTTTGTCTTTTTACAGCAGCTTATTAGCACAGACTAAGCAGTATGTAATAAAATATTAAAACAAGACTTTGCATGCAAGTTTAATAAAAAAAATGAAATTACACATGGGATGTGTAGCGTGCACATAAATGTGTGCTAAAACACAAATCTTGTGTATACATTGATATCTCCAATAGATGTAAGACGACCTATTCAGAAATAATAAAAATGTTTACATTTACACAATTTGTCTCAATTATTTCTTTGCTATATTGAGATATTAGTGGGAAATTTAATACTTGGGGCTCTATTCCATACGAGCCATTAAGTTAAGAAATTGGGCCAACATACTTAAGTTAAGGAACGTAGTGACTACAGCTGCTATGCCATTCGACCTGCAAACTTTGTCTTTGCTACTCACTGTAGCAGGAGGCTACTGCAAAAAAATTTTTTGTACTTCAAATTAGTGCTTGCTTGTTATGCTCATCTCTTGCCAGTATTTTGAAAGTCCTACAGGATTATTCAGAAACAACCGAAATTACACCGAATGGTGAATTTCCCCGTATGGTGCAATTTTCGTGGCCATTTGGCTATTCAAAAAGCAGGCAGTTCACCATATTTAGGCAAATTGCCAGTAAAATATGATGCCTGTGTTATTATACATAGAGAAGCAATGGTTAAACTATCCAGAGAACATTGAAAAGGAGAGAAATGTCAATGAAATGCTCTGATGTTCATTGGTTTCATTCGGCATGTTTAATCAGGCAAATCCCATAGGTTTTAATCTTAAAAATATTCCCGTTTTTACTCAATATCTATTAAACCGTTTATTCTTTTAATCTGCAGCAAAAGGTCTCTATTTATTTTAGGCATTTTTCTGGTATTGTTTTCATTTTTTTTTTTTTTAAATATAATTTTTTCTTCTGTAACAAACCTTTTTATTATTATTCATAGGACCTTATATGTTAATTCCAAACATTTTCGTTAACTTTTTTTTTTTCAAACAGCGTTTCAAATTTTAAACTTTCAATGTTTTTTTTTTTTACCCTGTTCGTCGGCTTTTCGGCTTTCTCTGGCTGTTGGTTGGTTCTGTGATCGGCGGACCGTCTGCTTTTTTCGGCGGATCGTCGTATCGGTGGATACGTTCTGCAGGGTTTCAGATCGAACCGATTTTTCGGATCGTATCAGCAGCTTATCAATGGATTTTTAGCAGATTTTTGGTGATTTTTTTTTTGGGCGGATTTTCGGATCCGTTCCCTGCACATTGGGGACCCTGTGATGAATGCTGAATTCACCGCAGGGTCGGGGAATTTGATTCCCTGAACTGCAGGGAACAAGAGAGCACCGAAATGATGGTGACATTTCGGTGCTCTCTAGATAACCCCTCTAGTGTTAAGTGATTTTGCTTTTGTACAAATACAACATAGATCAATTATTTTTTCTTGGGAAAGTATCTTACCAGGAAGGATACATTGAGATTTCTCTCGTTTTCAAGTATGTCCTGGGTGGCGAGTATGTACCGTTAGGTGTCTTGCCCAAGGACACTTACTGGAGAGGTGCTCTTGCTGGGATCGAACCCATGACTCCACAGGCTCTCTCATTGTGTTAGTGCTACGCACAGGCAATTTATTGTCTTTATTATGCAGCCTACAATTCACCCAATATTCATAGAATGGCCTGCACTATTTTAATGTTGCATTAATTTTTTTCTTAATTTTTTTTCCCCATTTTTAACTAGTGGAAAACCTGCACCTTAACACGTATTGCCTGCGCTAGGTGTGTTGGGGATGGTGATGAGCTACAGCTTCCACATAGCTTTGTGATATCATCATTGTTGACATTAATGCTTATTAAGAACTTCTAGCGTAATCCTAAAAATCATTTTTCACATGTAATAGAGGACTATTCCTGGCCATACGGTAAGCTAGTGAAACGGACAAGCTGCACAGGAAGCGTGTAGGTGAGATTATAAAATAAAAATTCTCAAACCCTACTGATCTCCTCTTGCAGTTCTTAAGAATCAGTCAATGGAGAGTAAACGCACGTGTTGTTTGTGTAATTATGAGGGTGTTCTACATGGGAGTTGGTCCTATATTGTGCAGTGCACCGGTGCCAGGAGAAGAATAGAAAACACAATTAAATTAGGTGGGGCTGGGATTTGCAAATATTATGTTAGATGCTCCTTTCAGAGTTTGCTGATCTAGCAATTAAATTAATGTAGCTGAACATTTCCAGTCAGTTATTTCTCTTTTCTCATTTGTTAAAAGAGGTAAACTGGCCGTCGCTGGAATCTAGACGACTCTTCACCTTTCCAACCTGGTGTTTAAGAGCTTTTCTGGGAAGCTACCACCCTACCTGAATAGACTGCTTCCCCCAGCAGTTCCCTCATCCTATAACCTCCGATCCAGGACCAGCACCTTACTTGCAATACCACAATACAAAAAGAAAGTGGCTCGATCCTCATTTTCCTACAGAGCACCGCAATTATGGAATAACCTCCCAGACGCCATCAAATCTTCCCCCAGTCTTAAGTCACTCAAGAGCTCCATATTAACATACCTCAATACCTTTAAACGGAAACAAAGTAGCAAAACAAGAGGACATAGTCTTAGATTAGAGGGGCAAAGGTTTAAAAGTAACATCAGGAAGCATTATTTTACTGAGAGGGTGGTGGATACATGGAACAGCCTTCCAGTAGAAGTGGTAGAGGCCAAAACAGTAATTGAATTTAAGCAAGCATGGGATAGGCATAAGGCTATCCTAAACAAAAGATAAATCCAGGTAAAGTATCCATGTAATTGGGCAGACTAGATGGGCCGAAAGGTTCTTATCTGCCGAAATTTTTCTATGTTTCTATGTTTCTAATACGGAATGCACCTGTAAACATGTAACATAATGACTAAATTACTTTCTGTGTTAATCTGTATATTTGTGTTTTTGTTTTTAATATCTTGCATTTATTACTTTGTATTTCTCTAACGACTGTAAAATTTCAATATTCTTGAACCCAGGACCTACTTGAAAACGAGAGAAATCTCAATGTATCCTTCCTGGTAAATTACTTTGCAAATAAATAAATAAAATAAATAATTTGCATGAAATCATTTCTCATTTTGTTTAAGAGGTTTGCTGTTTGACCAATGTTGCGCTTCATTCATAATTTCAGAATTCCATCACTTTGCTTCTCATACGCACCAAACAAAACAAGCTAGAAAACAAAAATGTGTCAAGAAGAAGAATCAAGTTGTGATATTGTCCATGTAACATACTGTAGGCTTTGGATCGGCATGCTTGGTCCAAATAGAGAGAAAAGTCAAGGAGGACTGTTTACTCAACATACCACATTCAGAGCACTCCACTTTAATATGGTTTTTAAAGATTTTGAAAACACCTGACTTGGGAGTAAGGCTAGGGTCAGACGAACGCAGTGCGAACGCGCGTGCAGCTGCACATTATTACGGCCGTAGTAGCAGCAAATGACGGCCAATGACGGCCAATATACGAAGTACGGCCGCACGAACGTGTGGCCGCGCATTGCAAGCGGCAAAGGAACGCATTTTTTTCGAGAACGTAGAACCGCTAGTACTGACGCACAGAGTGCGCTGCGTCCGCTAGCGGAGTGTGTGCATAATTAGGAGACGTCAGACGCTGCACATGTCCGGCCAACATCACGTCCATTTGATTTTAATAGCTGCGTCAAAAATCAAGTCTGAAATTGCGCATCGTATGACCGCTATCGCGTCTTCCGTGAAAAAGTGCATTCGGACGCATCAACGCACTTTCTGATGGTAGACGTGAAAAATGCGTTCGTCTGACCCTAGCCTAAAAGATACTGAAAGGATTACAAAATATGACCATACATTGCATAAGTTTGCCACAACATCAATGTACCCCATCGCTGCAGGACCCATATTTCCTAACCTAATTACTGCGCTTGTGATATTAACTCACTTGGCACATTCATCCTCCTGGATCTCTCTGCAGTTCAAGGTTTAAATAGGTCCTGCAATGAGGCATATATATATACATCAATGTTAATGGAGCCATGCTTATATTGTATATATTGCATCATTACAGCAAAACGTGCATGCCATAATGATTTCAGGTATTTTGATGGCAGGTGTAACAGTACCAACTACATTATTCGCACTCAAGTATTAACCACAACATACACCTATGCAGCGCACTATACCCAAACCATTTGTACAATGCACAATGTATGGCTACGGTACCCACAACCTTTATACCACCTTCAAATATTGTCCACACAAGCAGCACACTCTTTCATAAGCACAGCAAACACAACGGGCAGTATAACTATCTTAACCAGAGCTGTTGTAAACTTACCAGAGCAATAATAGGGCCACGTTACAATCTTAGTGCTAACGTTAGCGCTCACCTGAGTGAGCGTTAACGTTAGCCCAGGTAGCCACCGCACATTACTGTCCAAACGCTAACGGGTTAAGAAACCCGTTAGTGTTTGGTACCTTGCGCTTTTCAGCGCGAGGTTACTGTACTTTGCGCTCCCTATACTTAACATGGGGAGCGCAAAGTGTTAATCAGCATTACGATTACAAAGTCCTAACGCTGATTAACATCTGGCTGCGGTTAACAAAATGTTGCAGAATCTGTTAGCACCAGCCAAAACCCTCCCCCCAAAATCCAGATACTCACCTCCAATCAGGTGGCGAGGACCACGGCTCCGTCCGCCTCCTCCGCCCGGCAGGAGCAGGGAGAGTCTGGGGGAAAAATCCCCCAGTCTCTCCCTGCGGATCACTAAGCCGACCTGCCAGATCTCGCGAGGCGAGATCCGGTAGGTCATGTGACCCCCACAGTCTGTTTCAATGGAGTCCTATGGACTCCATTGAGAGGATGCGCACGGCGGCGCTTAGTGCTGCCGCGTGCATCTTGGGGCTTAGCCCCCGCTAACAATGCAGACAGCTCTTTATGTGCCTGCATTGTGTTTTCGTGGTAAAACGGGGGTGCTAGGGAGAACCTAGTTTTTTTTTCCTAGCGCCCTCGTTTTACCGTAAATAATTGAATGTAGCCCATAGTCTATGGAGTTGTTAAGTTTACACCAGCTGTGGTTAAGTTAGCACCAGCTTCGTATTACTGCCCCAAGTACATACATCACATACACACACCGTACACCACATTCACAAAACCATCTACACAATAACTCTATCATTCAGATTGCAGTTGTACATTACAATCAGTGCAGTTACTTCACATTCTCACAATAGTTGCAGTATTCATGGAATAATGACAGCATCTGCATTATCTTTCTAGAAAACAAGCCATATCCAAAGCCAGAATAATGTGTCACATCTGTGTACCCTGCATTGTAGATCTATGTACACTAACTACAAGTCTACAACATGCTTGCTATATTTATACGACCACAACAAACTTCACTCTACATTCGCACGTATAAAGCAGTCTCACTCAACTTAAAGAAGCCGTATACTGCCACTGTATGAATACAAAATGTGCAACCTTTGTAACACATTCCTACAATAACCACAGCATACTTCAATTGGCATTCAAACAAAATAAGCAGAACATTCACTGAGTATTGATAAAAACAACCAAAGAAATAATACGTGACACACAGCATTCATAACTCCTTCACATAACCAATCTTTCTTGATAAAGTCACAGAACAAACTACTCACGACATTTACACAAAGTGCCAGGATCATTTACTTCTGGGATGCAAAGAACTTACAGGGTTATTCAGAGAAAGGTGAAACTCTGGAGAGCTTTTGGAGAAGTGAAAATTCTAGGTCAAAATAGCCACACCAGAAAAATTCTCCCATGTATCTCACTTTCCAAATCGGCTATTTTGACCTAGAATTTTCACTTCTCCGTAAGTTCTCCAGAGTTTCACCTTTCTCTGAATAACCCTTTTAGTATCGCTCCATAAAAACTGGGATTGGTGGCAATCCTGGACTATATAATTGTATAATAATATATTCAAATTGAGAATACTCATGTATAGCATTCTCAAAATACGTGATTATCATTTTTTTTGCGTGTCTGTGTTACACAATCAGGCTTTTTGTAGCACTGTATGGTTGCTATGCCTGTTTTAGTACGTGGTCATAAATCTTTCAGGGTTATCCAAAGAGATTCGAAAAGTCACCGCACGTTCGGTGACTTTTCGTTCTCTTCAATTCGGTTCCTTTTGCCGATCCCATTTCGGTGACCCTGCGGTGTATTCAGCAAACACCACAGGGTCCCCGAATTGCAGGGAAAAGCTGCCGCAAACCTGCCGAAAACTAACCGAATGCACGCTGAAAACAAGCAAAAACATCTGGATTAACCTTCGAAAAAGCCGAACAGGAGCCGAACAGGAGCCGAATCACACAGAGCCGAAGCAGCTGTGATGTAGAGGAGGCAGTGAATAAATTAGAAAAACCATTTGTATGAATCTGGGAAAATGAAACGCTGTTTGCAAAGAAACTACTGAGCGAAAATGTCTGAAATTTTCACAGGAGGTCCAGGGAATGATAATAAAGAGGGCTGTTACAAAAAAAATAAGCAAACTGAAAAAAAAATCAAAAAAAAAATCGGACTTTTAATTTTTTTTTAAAAAATTCAGAAAAATGCTTAAAGTATCCTAAAAAATCTATAAATAAAGAGACTTTTTGCTGCAGAATTTTATAATGAACGGTTTATTAGATATTGAATTAAAACTGGAATATTTTTAACATTGAAGTCTATGGGATTCTCTTGAATAAATTTGCCGAATTAAACCACCGAATGGCAGAGCATTAGGGGAACCTTTCACTGCTGAGTTGTGTTCTCTGAATAGCCGAAGCAGTGCTTTTTCATGGGGATTTCACTGACCTCGAACAGGGACCGAACAGGCACCGTATGTTCAGGCAATTCGCCAGGATTTGGCGAATTGCCTGCTCTCTGGATAGCCGAATGGCCAGGAAAGGTAACCGAACACTGATTTTCAGCATTCGGTTACCTTTCTCAAGCAATTCGAATCTCTTTGGATAACCCTGTTTGTGTATTGTTGTGTGACTGAACATGAATTTCCGTGTTTTACTATGTAACTTCGTATGACCTGTGTTTTCCAATTCTGGCCCACATCATAACACTGAATCCGTACATGTGGTAAGTAACAGCCAGAGCTGAAAGAGTATTAAAAAACAACAGCTACAAATAAAATATGTGAACTCTGCAAAAACAGGGACCACACCCAGAATAAATGATCTCTAGCTTGTAAAAACGTATGAGAAGGTGCTGGCTTTGAGCCAGTGAATTCACATGCATATCTGGTGTAGGGGCAGAGGCAGGCCCAGTCTGGCCTTCAGGCGCCCCGGACGTTTGCCTGGTGGGCCAATAGACTGCACGGCAGATCATCTGACAGACTACAGGACTAGCAGTGCTCTGTCTGTGTGCTCTGTTTATGTGTTCTGCGTGTGTGCTTTGCATGTGTGTGTCTGTGCTATGTGTGTGCTCTGTTGTCCGTGTATGTATTCTGCGTGTGTGTGCTCTACAAGTGTGTACATGTGCGCTGCATCTGTGTGTGTGTGTGTGTGTGTGCTGGAAATGTGTCCAAATGGGAATATATAGTTTGTGAGTGTGTCTGTAAATTTGTGTAAATGTATGGCTACGCATGAGTGTGTTTCTCTTAAAAAAAAATAATGATAAAAAAAAAATGGACTGCTGTGCTTTTAATTACCTGGGCCTATTTTATGTCCCAGTCTGGCCCTGGTCTGAGGGAATTAGGAACTCACTGCTACAAGGTGTTGGGTTTATTTACATAGAGTAGAGTTACGGTCACTCTGGTATTTCCTGTGTTAGCTTGCTCATGGCAACCCAGTAGGTCTTTTGGGTTGCCAATGACTGCTGAAAAGATAGATTAAATGTGGGAAACCAAATCTGATGTTGCAATAGCAGGATAACATTTCAGGTGTAATCAATGAAATCATTTGAGTGGACATGGCATAGCTAAAGTCCAAAAACCAAACGCATTTGTTACTGTCAACATATTCAAGTATCCATGAAACCCAACGGCTTAGCGCTATAGATATATTTAGAATATTTAGTACCTAGAACTATTTATGTAAGACTTTTGGATGACCTGCACCCTACTTCATAATACTGTGGAAGGACAAGGTCAACAAATGCAAATATTCTGAAAACTGTATGGCTGGAGAGCATTTCTAAACTGAAACCAAAAGCTGCCTTTCCTAGATCTAGATCGCTAATTATTCTGTTCCTGGGCATCAAGAGTCAGATGTATCTTCCATTTATCCCCAGCTTAGGCTGGGGTCAGACTCAGCGTAGTGTTCACGTCCGTGATGGTGCCTAAAAGTACATCCGTGATAGCATGAAAGAAAGCCCATCGGAGCCTGACACATGAAATACGTCCGCACAGAACTGCGGACGCAAAACGGCCGTGGCCCACGGACGCAAAGCAGGCAAGAACGTACAACCCCTAGAACGGCCGCACAAAGTGCACTGCGTCCGCAACGTCCGCATAGCTTTGTGAGTGAGTGATGGAACGTGGTCAGACGGACTGCATTTATACGTCCAGCATTTTTCACGGACAAAATGGTTTTGCTTTTTAATTTATTTTCCCTCCTACATCCGTCAAAATATACGTCAGTGATAAACGGACTGTGTGGCCACTACTGTGTCTTCCGTACTGACATACGTCCGTGTGCACGGACGCACAGTCCGTAGAAGTCACGCTCATCTGACCCTAGCCTTAACCAGCTTCTGAATTGTGGTGACAGTGGATGCTCTTTGTGATGTCAACTGTTACACATGTTAATCCTGTTGCTCCTCTGAAACACAAGACATCATAGGCTTGTTCTAAACTGCGGCGAGGGAAAGCTTTTTACCTTCTTTTAATTTTTGGTTTTGATTGTTTTGCCTGGTTAATATTAAGTTGGTTTGTGGTAGTATAATGTAATTATTGTTATCATTTAATACATCTAATAAAAATGATACGATGATTCTCCACCTTGTTGTTGGTGTTTTTATTTTATTATTTATATTACTATTATTATAACCTATCAAAGACAGTCCTGTTGATACCTGTTTGTGGTATGTTGCTGAAGAGTCATCACGTGTGCTGCCGCCATGGGTTGTCCATCCTGTACTGCAAGTTTATTGTTACTGTTGAGTGTTGAGCAGTAATTAATGATTTATTATTTGTTATAGTAAACATGTGAGGATAGCAATTATGTTTTATACTTTGCTTATGTTAAGCTGAGAATGGACTTTAAACTGTTACGAGGTGTGTGCGGTTCTGGTATGAGCCCAGCAGGCGGCGACACAGAGGGGAGGCCAGACAGGAATCACGCAAAGCAGATTCTTTAATAAAACATAAATGGTCCTTAACTGCAGGCAAAAGAACAAAGAAAATAGCAATAAAGTCCAGGGAGAGTCCGTGGATTGTGGGTAGTGCAGTCTTAGACTGCAGACAGGGCCCACCAAGAGGAAGTCTGAACAGTGGTACCTGGATCAAAGAGGTCAGAGGTTGATCAACAACTGTAATCCACGGGTAGACAGATGGGTCCTGGATACGTAGGATAAGCTGGTTCTGGAAGAGCAGGTTAGCACACCACCAAGAGACCTCAGTCAAGGATAACAATAATGCAGACCCACTGTTGGCTGGGTCTCTCTGCCTTTTAAGGAGGCTTAAACATGGATAGGCCTCAGCTGGAAGTCCAGGGCTAGACAGGAAAACCCAGGCTGGATCTCCAGGAGCCTGGACATGGTGCTTAGCCTGGGCAAAACCTGGACTGGACTCCAGGAATGAAGAAATCCAGGGCAAAGTTCTTAGATCCAGGTTTGCTAGACAGGTACACGGGGTGGACCGTGACATAAACATTATTACACTAGAGCAGGAGTAACCAACCTTGGCCATTCAGGGGCTGTATTCCATAGTTGACGGTATCATCACTGCTCTATAACCGTGGAGACACAGGTTCGATCCTGGCAAGAGCACCTCTCCAGTAAGTGTCCTTAGGCAAGACACCTAATGGCACATACTCGCCACCCAGGACATACTTGAAAATTAGAGAAATTTCAATGTATCCTTCCTGGAAAAATACTTTCTCAATAACAAAATAAAAAAAACTACTGGAGCCATTATACATGTCTCCAGAAGTTATCATAGCAATGAGATTCACTATTCCACTCTTGCTGTAAGCTCTGCTTTCTGCTCGGGCATACCACATCCCTACTGTAAAGTGACATCTCCTGTACCTTGTATAGGAGGCATTAATTTGCATCTGGCACTAGAAGAACAAGCTATTCTAAGATGAGTATCAAGGAGATGTAGTTTCAAACAATCTGGAGAGACAAGGTTGCTAATGCCTGTACTAAAGGATGATAATAAGTTGGAAGGTGTCCAGTATTTGGTAATATTCCATATCAGTGTGCTTCATTGGATGCAACTTTTCAATGCGCCAGGAGTCATTGTCACACCTATTATCACACAGTAGTTAGAAGAAAAGCTAGTAAATACTCCCTGAGTAAAAGTAACCAATATTCCAGAGCCTATAATTAAATTCAAAATAACAAATCTCCTAAGTAACATGTTCCGTATTCAAATACTGTATAAGATGTCTATGAAAAGAAAAGTCATCTAAGTAAAAGTAGAGTTTAAAATCCAAAATAACAGTAAATGCTAAAAAATCTATGTAGATTCACAGAACCGGCTGGGTGGAGCATCACTGCTCTGCGTCGAGAGAGCCTGTGGAGACATGGGTTCGATCCCGGCAAGAGCACCTCTCCAGTAAGTGTCCTTGGGCAAGACACCTAACGGTACATACTCGCCACCCAGGACATACTTGAAAACGAGAGAAATCTCAATGTATCCTTCCTGGAAAAATACTTTCTCAAAATAAATAAAAAATATATATCCATGAAGATATATAAAAAAAATAATGTGTGTGTGTAAACTAGTGTGCGTAGCCTGTTACATTAGGGTGGGTACCGATGGAACATTTATTAACCCCTTCACTCCTGAGCCATTTCACCCCGTGTGCTGAGCTCATTTTGACAGTTTTGTGCCCATCATGTATAAACGCGATTTGTAGTCATGTTTTACTGTAGGACCCAGACAAATTATACATCCTTATTTTCAGCAGACTCAGCAGATTCAAAATATTTCATTATTATATGTATATGTCATGTCCTGTCAGAATGCTATAACAATTTTTTTTTTTTTTTTTTTAAAAAGTTTAAATTTCCATTCAGGTTTTTTTTGTTAAAAAATGGGAAACTGTTACCATATTTTTCTGAGAAAATACGTGAATTTAACTAAAATTGAGAAGAAACCCCAAAATGTTTCACTTTTATTTTGCCACAATGTGTTTTATGAATAATATGATTATGTATAAAACATTCTTTTATGTTTGTGTGTTTGTTTCTTTTTTACATGGTCATGTTGGTATCAATAGAAAGGCCAGACTCTGACCTGTACAATGACACATAAAGTGACTTTGCGGGGTGTAAAAAATGGAAATACAGGGGTTAAAATGAAGCGATGAAGCGGCTTGTGTTTAAGATGGACCAATGTGTAATAACGCTTTGCGCCATCGCCTCCACCATTTGGTCCCAGCATGGAAAATAAGAAGGTGAGTTAGGGCAGTGATATTTTTTGCTTTGTAAGTAAAAGCACATAACAACACCACCTTAGAAATGAGAAAAAAAGAGTAAAAAATTTTTTTCTTCTAATTTTCCAAGTTACATGGTCATATTTGGTATCATTGGAAAGGCCAGACTCTGACTTTTCCAATCACACCTCACACGACTTTGTGCAGTGTACAAATCAGAGATGCAGGGCTCCAAAGAACCCCCTGCGCCCTACGCAGGAATGCTGGTTTAGGTGTTTGATGGAACAATGCGTAATAATGCATTATGCCACCATCTCCACACTTGCTGGCATCATGGGATATGAGAAGGTGAGTTAGTGCAGTATCATTGTTCACATTATAATTGAAAAGTGAACAATAGTGCTGTATTATAAAACAGAAGACATTTTTAAATGTATTTTTATTTGAATTTTCACATAACCTGGTCATGTTTGGCCTAACTGGAAAGGTCATGCTCTACCCATGGATCGGGAGATAGGAGGGGGGGGGGGTCCATAGGAAATTCCCTGGGAAGCTAGGGGGGAATTCCCTTTGTGCAATGACGTCAGTGGGCAGGGGGAGGCCACTGATATCCAGATGGCAGCCCTCTCCGGAAGAAGCCTACGATAAAGCGCAGATTTGTGCCGGATCGCTGGCATCAAAGATAGTTAAGAGGGGCATTGCTGGAAAGGTCAGACTGTGCCCTCCCCAGCGATGCCTTTCTTATTTTTGTACCCCTTACTAAAGGGGAGTTAGAGGGGTCCAAAGGGCTCTGCCGGCAGGGCCTGAAAATGATGTCATTGCACCCTGGTGCTATGACGTCAGTGCGCCGGGTGGGGTTCCATGGGATGGTCTGACTGCAGGGACCCTGTGACGTGTAGAATGCGTCCTCCGCATGTTGTGGGGAATCTCTAGGACATCCCACACATGTCATCCAAAGCGAAGGGGTTAAAGGGCCACTACCACCAACAAATTAAATGTTCTTATTTTGTTTATTTTATTCTACTGATATTAGATGTACTTTGTTTTGTTCTTGTATGTTTAGTTGAGAAAATATTTTACTCTATATGTGTCACTGGGTGCATCAATTGTGTGATCTTTTGTGTTGTCAACTACAAAGGGAAGAAAAACAGCAGCATGTGTTTTATAATTTGTATTTGTTTGTAATGCACAAGTAATCTAGTTACAGCTTATGTTAGTGGTAGTGCCCCTTTACCGGCTCACTCGTTAACACTAACATCTCCCTCTGGTATTCCAGCTGAGTCGCAAACCTTCCTTGCGACTCCGCGGTAAAAGTAAGTTACTGTAAATTAACCCCTTCACTACTGAGAAAGATATATATATATATCTCGATCTGCTGCTCTGCAGCCCAAAAGCAAATGAAAGTTGTTTGCTGCAAACCAAATTCATTTGCTTTTGGGCTGCAGAAGGTGCCCCCATTAGCTAAAGCTGTGTAAAATTGGCTGAAGAATGCCCTGACATCAGACATTCAGGAGCCGATGCAGGGAACACGTGCTGCAACTATAATGGCTGTAACTCAGTTTGATAGTACATGTCACCATCTACTGGCCAAATATGTTATTACAGTAAGAAATACACTGGGAATATGCCCAAATATTTCTTACTGTATAATTAATTAAAAATCATTTTTCAAAAAAACACTGGTTCCTGACAATTTTGTTTTGGAAAATCACTTGGCAGTGAAAAGGTTAATGTTTGTCTGATGCAGTTTACCATTTTACAAGTGCAGGGTTACAGCCCCTGGAAGAGAATATATCTGAGAAGATTACATCTTCCACTACGTGAAGGCGTGGACATTTGTTGGTCAAGGGTTTGCGGATTGGATTCGTCAATTTCTTTATTCTCTATCAGTGTAAATGAAATGATAGTCAATAAATTATACCTCATGACTAATGTCTTGTGTAAGGATATAGGTACCAGATCTAGTGTTATAACCAGTGTATGTAGCACTAGGGAAATTGTCATAGGATGCTGGAAGTCACAGGCATATTCCCTGCCTGTATGGTGAAACCTTGTACAGATCACTGAAAGGTCATCTCCAAATGCCGTACATTTTTGTGTTCAAGTATGCCAAATATTAGCACCTTTCGCAAGCAAAATAACGCAAGTGACTCTTTCACAAGAGAGATCGACAAGGATTTATGTCAATAATCTCTTGGCTTGAATAGACTATATATAAAAAATTTTCTAGGATATCAAGTTGCATAATAGTTTTTTAAAAGGTATGAATATGTGGAATAAATGAGATCCCTAAATTATTTACTTAAAAAAGCAATGGTTTGTTATGTATTTTGTCTTTAGTTACACAAACTACTATACCTCACATTAACCGCGATTAAAATTATTTTCGAAACTTTTTTGTATGTGTAGCGCTGTGTTTAAAACCTTGCTGTGGCAGTACCTATTTTTGGCCACCGGAGGGAGACAAGCGCGATAAGAGACACTGAACATTGGGACTACATTTCCCGGCATGCTCTGGGAACGGACACAGGAAGTGGGTGGGACACGCCGAGGTACATCCTGAGCCTCGTGGAGATAGCTGGCAGAGCGCGCCAGGGAGTGAAAGAGAGAGGACACAGTGCTGCAGAGCGGAACCGTGACTAGGCCGGAGCGCAAGTGCAGCCTATCAGGATTCCAAGTGGGGTTATCCAGCCTTGCAAGATGGAGACCCAGTGATCCACAGGCATTACCCAAGCTGCTGTCAAGGAAGCGGAGGACCCTCAAGTTAGGAGTACCGCAGGTCCATTGGATGGGAGAGCAGGCGGTAGCTGTACCAGTCACTGTCGGAGCAAAGAGAGCCAGACAACGGATCCAGTAGCCAGTATCCCAGCAAGGCACCGAGCGGAGGGACGTCCTGGGTCAGAGGAACCTTGGTGATCGAGCGGATGGGTGAGAGGCCTCCAAGGCTGGTTTTATAAAGTCAAGAAAGCACGCTGCTGTTTATTTCTAAAACCCACAGGGCCCCAACTTGACTAGTCGAAGACATCGTTTAAGAGATTCACTGGCCAGTTGAATAGTACCCGGGTACCATAACACACACATACACTTACAGTCCGGGACTTAACCTGTGCGGGACTCACTCCCTAATATCCCAAAAAAGGGGTAAAGATTCGCATATTATTTTGTTTTTCCGCTGCGCGTTTCTCGAATTACGAAATATTGTATTCTCTTTCCACTACGCGTTTCTCGAAATTACGAAGCATTGTATTTTTTTCTGTTCGGCTGCGCATTTTCCAGAAATACGAAGCCTCGTATTTCTTTTTTTCCGCTGCGCGTTTACGGCGATACGAAATACTGTAAATATATCTACGAACACCGTGTCTCATTATATGCCTTTTACTTTAGTAAACTATATAATTTATAAAATCCACAACGGTGCTGGAGTGTATTTATTCCCTAGTGCGGGGAGACTGACCCGTGGTTCATTTTCAGCGGCTCCTCCGGGAGTGAGCGCTACATATGTTTATAGTCATTAGGCTTAAGGGGACACTACCACCAAAAATTTAAAATATTTATTTTGTTTATTTTATACTTGCATGAACTTTGTTTTCTCATGTACGTTTAACTAAGAAAATATTTTACTCTATATTTGTCACTGTGTGCATCCATTTTGTGATCTACGGTGTTGTAAGCTCCACCTCCACCACAGTATCTTTACAGCACTTGCTCCTCGCTTTGTGGCACAGAACATAGAATGGAGTCTATGGGTCAGGCAGCTGGCCCTGGGTAGGGTAGGGCTAGGGTAGAAGAGGTACACGTAAATTCAAAATCAAAACTGAGGTTTAGAGCAGGAGAGGTTCAAATAGGGCTCTATTCCCTAGTGAACACTGGCTGTAGTGTTCAGGTGAGTAAGCATTAACGTCAGAATAAGTGACTTTCATGCATGCCCCCATATTACATCCCTAACACGAAGCCTCACAAAAAACAGTTAGTGCATCGGTTTTTGTGCTAGCTTGTGCGAGATTACTGTACTTCGCTTCCTATACTTGGACAACATGGGGAGCACAATCAGTAATTAACGTTAGGATAAGTAAGGTATTACAAAGTCCTAGCGCTACTTACTGAAGTCGAATCAGGCTGAAAGATGGTTGCCACCATGAGCCAGGCAGCCATCTTGTTCAGAATATTGGTTCACCAGTAAATAGAATAGATTTTTATTAGATGTGCAAAGCAAAGCTTACATAGAATTCCAAGAATGTGTGGTAGATTAGAAAGCTAGCAATAAAACCAGGCAGAATCCGGCCGGTTCTTGGCACGGAGAGACAGGAAGATGAATGAATGGGGCAAGGTCACTGAGACGAGCAGAGAAACAAAGAGATTATAGAGAACAGACCAGGCCCCAAGCTATCTCAATAAACACAGCCTATAGGGAGGGCGGCGCTGCCCTGAGAAAGACAGCACAACAAATCACAGACTGTCAAACTAACATGAAGTGTATCAATTTATAGTTAAATGTGGAATTTCTTTGTACTAACGATGGGAGGTATTAACCCACGTGGGGTGGAATAAAGTGTCATTGGGAGGTGGGCTAATTGGGATGTACCTAATTACGTATTTTTGGGTATAAGATCCCTTGCACGGGTGAAAGGGGGGGCTCACTCTTTGCGATTCAATCCTGTGTGAGCACTTGTGTGACGACACAATAAAGTTTGCCTTTCCTGAAGAGACTCGTGTTCTGACAATCCTTACTTGTGCCCGGTCCGGCGCCGTCTTGAAAGTGAATCTGTTTTTGTCCACCTACATTTTAGGGGGCCTCGTGAGCCGGGATACGGGCCCTTTCCGGGCACACAGTAACGGGCTGCTGAACGCAGTGCGGCGATTGACTGCAGGTGCGAGAATCCCGCTGGTTGGGCGTCCGTTGAAGTTGAGCTGATATCTGCAGGCGCCAAGCAGGATTTCCTGTTCAGTGGACCTCGTCTCGTCCCAAACGGACCCCTGACCCGGGAACTGGGACACCACTGAGTCTGAGGAAACAGCGAGCAGCGCCGGCGATAGGTAACGTGTCTTCTATGTTTTGTATGTCTAAAGGAGATACCGGTATCTAAGGGAAACGTCCGACTGAGATAGACGGATAAGGGGATGCGATGGCCACCATCCCATTGGCATATCTAGCCCGCCGCTGATAGCACGGACATTGCTAAGGAGCCAGAGTGGCTAGCGCGTGTCTGGATTCGGGGGAATTGAATGCCAATCAAAGGGTAGTTCTGTAAGAGAGGGAGAAGGTAGCCACGTGGAGTTGCATAAGTCATTAGTCAGTGTTTGTAAACAGAGCTTCGCCACGTGGGTAAAAGGGAAAGGAGGAGGGATTTTCTGTGACTGGGCTGAGAGCCTGAGTCGGTGCTAGTGTGCACGTCGTGTAGTGAAGAGGGCTCATATTGGAGCCAGCGGTAGCTGCAGAGATAGTGGTGCCGGGTGGGTGAGATTACCCATAAGGCAATTTGGAATTGCAGACGGGAGTATAGATATAGAACGGGGTGCACATAGTCACACGCAGTCAAGAGTTAGAGTTCAAATTACGGGGTATAAGGAGCCACAGAGGAGGGACTGAGCACCCTCGGCTAGTAGAAAGAGTTGAAGTGTCTATGTTCTGTTATGTGATGAAAGCATCTGATACGGTATGTGTTGTGAATGAATTGACTCGAGTGCTGTGAGTGAACGTGCGCCTACTCGCTCCGCGAGGAAGCAAATACGAGTTTTGACCCCGAACGTACGTTTCCGGCTCAGGCGTCTGCAGACGGCTACTGAAGGGGGAAGCGCCTCAGACACGGATGAATTGTTGGCTGAAGTATCAGACTGTAGATTTTAACTGTTGTTGAAATAATATATTTGTATTGCAAAGAGTACTGTTTTCAAGAGTAATAATGGGTAACGGGTCATCTAAGCCCAAGAAGGTGAAGGAGGGTGAGACGCCCCTAGAATATATGGTGCGGAATTTCGAAGCATTATATAAAACTCATGACTATGGTGTAGAATTGACGAAAGAGAAGTTAAAAGTAATGTGTACAGTTGTGTGGCCGTTATTAGTCCCAGGATGGCCAGAGCAGGGGTCAATGGACCCGGAGTTGGTACAGAAGGTACATTCCCAAGTCACAGAGCAGTACGGACATCCTGAACAGTACCCGTATATAGATATATGGAGATATTGTATTAAAAACAAGAGTCATTTTATAATGATAGCGGGGAAAAATAAGAAACAGGACCCCCAAAATAATGGAGAGACAGGGAGACCGGTGTTAGTAGAACAACCGGAAGAGAGTGATGTTTTGCCCCCGTCCTACCCATCATGTTATGGGGCAGCCAGAGAAGCTTTGAGTGCCGCAGTTGCGCGGGCGGAGAGGGGGGAGCGGGCAGCTGCTGTGTCTCGGTCAGCTCCCTCTGCTCCGTCCCGTGTGACTGCGGAAGAAGAGCAGGGCGCAGCGGGTGGAGGGGACAGAGAGGCTCCACCAGAGAAGATTGAGATGCCCGATGGGAGCATATATAAATTAGTGCCCCACGGGAATGGTGATGATGAAAAGGAGGATGAGAACCAGGGAGTTACCACACGCGCAGCGAATAATATATATAAACACCGGGAGCCATACCAACACAATCCCTACAAGAGTGCTATGCAGATGCCTTTGCGGGAAGTGCCAGGCCCCCCTTTAGCGGATGGAAATCCAGGGCCAATGCAATACACATACGTCCCATTCACGACAACAGATCTTTTTAATTGGAAAACACACACACCACTGTATTCCACAAATCCCGCAGCAGTGGCCAGTATGATAGAGTCAGTTATGCTCACACATAACCCCACATGGGCAGATTGTCAGCAATTAATGTTGACAATGTTTACCACAGAGGAGAGAGCCCGAATAAATAGTAGCGCGCAAAAGATTTTACTCGCCCAATGTCACGTCTCGGCCTTGCCCCCTGCTGGTGGTAGCAGGGATTCCTGTTTGTTTTTTGTTTTCAGCCTGCAGGCCATCTGTTGGGCCAATTGGTCTGCGGTCACATGACCTGTTCTGCCCTATAAGTACGACCAGGACTCCCCTTGATCCTTGGACCAGGATAGTCTTTCTTGCCTAGTCCCTGTATGCTGGTTTACTTTGATTTGCTGTGTATGACCTCTGGCTCATGTATTTAGGATCCCTCTCTTGTCTGACCCCTCTAGTTATGATATTCCGTGTATGACCTTTGGCTCTTGTATTTGGATCTCTCTTCTGTCTGTCCCCTGTACTGTACCGTGCTTAGGAATCTGTATGCCTGCATTCATCGTATGTCTGGTTTATGTTTTGTTCGTCTTGCAGGCCTAGCCTAGTTAGTATCTCGAGACCACCTTTCAAGGATCTCAGTCAGGGCTTAGGGATCTTTCTAGTTTCTGTTAATATCTTGGTTTGTTCCCTGGAATCTGTATGCCTGCATTCATCGTATGTCTGGTTTATGTTTTGTTCGTCTTGCAGGCCTAGCCTAGTTAGTATCTCGAGACCACCTTTCAAGGATCTCAGTCAGGGCTTAGGGATCTTTCTAGTTTCTGTTAATATCTTGGTTTGTTCCCTGGAATCTGTATACCTGCATTTATTGTCTGTCTGGTTTATGTTTTATTCATCTTGCAAACCTAGCCTAGGTAGTATTTCGAGACCATCTTTCAAGGATCTCAGTCAGGGCTTAGGGATCTTTCTAGTTTCTGTTAATATCTTGGTTTGTTCCCTGGAAGCTGTATACCTGTCCTTAAGGCTTCATCTCTGCAGATTGGGGGTTCCCCCTCACCCTATAGGGGGCTCCCCGTTACATTATCCTGGTCCCAGAATAGAAGCTGGCAGGTATGTCTCATATGTATGAAGCTGTATTGAACTTGGTGCTTGCTATGCTGAAAGAGCTGCAGAGGTTAATGGAGGCTCTGAGCCTATCACCTGCTGCAGCTAACGATGCAGCACAACCCTGCACTACTTGCAAATCCATGTATGAGAAGGAAAGACGCAGGTTGTATGGTCTCTGTTTTTATTGTGCAGATCCAAATCACACTATTGAGCATTGTGTATTAAAACCTGTTAAGCAATGGCAGGGGAACCATATATCCAGGTATCGCTATGGAGGTACTGGTGTGTCCTCCATAGGCATCCAGACTGGCAGAATAGCCACCTCAAATCTGGTGAATCATGGGATCACTATGCCCTCGTCTCCCAGTGAGGTTTCAGTGTCTCCGGTTGGGAATGCTATGCCAGCCATGTCTGTATCCACTAGTACGCTGCCAGCCATGTCTGTATCCACTGGCACGCTACCAGCTATGTCTGTATCCACTGGCACTCTGCCAGCCACGTTTGTATCCACTGGCACGCTGCCAGCCATGTCTATATCCACTGGAACACTGCCAGCCAGGTCTATATCCACTGGCACGCTGCCAGCTATGCCTGTTCCCACTGGCAATGAAATGCCAGCCATGTCTGTATCTACTGACACGATGCCAGTCATGTCTGCTTCCCCTGGCACGATGCCAGCCATGTCTGTATCCACTGGCACGAAGCCAGCCATGTCTGTATCCACTGGCTTGCTGCCAGCCATGTCTGTATCCACTGGCACGCTGCCAGCCATGCCTGTTCCCACTGGCAATGAAATGCCAGCCATGTCTGTATCTATTGGCACGATGCCAGCCATGTCTGTATCTACTGGCACGCTGCCAGCCATGCCTGTTCCCACTGGCAATGAAATGCCAGCCATATCTGTATCTATTGGCACGATGCCAGCCAGGTCTGTATCTACTGGCACGATGCCAGCCATGTCTGTATCCACCGGCATGATGCCAGCCATGTCTGTATCCACTGGCATGATGCCAGCCATGTCTGTATCCACTGGCACGCTGCCAGCCATGTCTGTTCTCACTGGTAATGAAAAGCCAGCCATGCCTGTTCCCACTGGCAATGAAATGCCAGCCATGTCTGTATCCACTGGCACGCTGCCAGCCATGTCTGTATCCATTGGCACGATGCCAGCCATGTCTGTATCCACCGGCACGATGCCAGCCATGTCTGTATCCACCGGCACGATGCCAGCTATGTCTGTATCCACTGGCATGATGCCAGCCATGTCTGTATCCACTGGCACGCTGCCAGCCATGCCTGTTCTCACTGGTAATGAAAAGCCAGCCATGCCTGTTCCCACTGGCAATGAAATGCCAGCCATGCCTGTATCCACTGGCACGCTGCCAGCCATGCCTGTTCCCACTGACAATGAGATGCCAGCCATGTCTGTATCTATTGGCACGATGCCAGCCATGTCTGTATCTACTGGCACGATGCCAGCCATGTCTGTATCTACTGGCACGAAGCCAGTCATGTCTGTATCCACCGGCACGATGCCAGCCATGTCTGTATCCACTAGCATGATGCCAGCCATGTCTGTATCCACTGGCACGCTGCCAGCCATGCCTGTTCTCACTGGTAATGAAAAGCCAGCCATGCCTGTTCCCACTGGCAATGAAATGCCAGCCATGTCTGTTTCTACTGGCACGAAGCCAGCCATGTCTGTATCCACTGGCACGCTGCCAGCCATGCCTGTTATCACTGGTAATGAAAAGCCAGCTATGCCTGTTCCCACTGGCAATGAGATGCCAGCCATGTCTGTATCTACCGGCACGAAGCCAGCCATGTCTGTATCCACTGGCACGCTGCCAGCCATGCCTGTTCTCACTGGTAACGAAAAGCCAGCCATGCCTGTTCCCACTGGCGATGAAATGCCAGCCATGTCTGTTTCTACTGGCACGAAGCCAGCCATGTCTGTATCCACTGGCACGCTGCCAGCCATGCCTGTTATCACTGGTAATGAAAAGCCAGCCATGCCTGTTCCCACTGGCAATGAAATGCCAGCCATGTCTGTATCCACTGGCACGCTGCCAGCCATGCCTGTTCTCACTGGTAATGAAAAGCTAGCTATGCCTGTTCCCACTGGCAATGAGATGCCAGCCATGTCTGTATCTACCGGCACGAAGCCAGCCATGTCTGTATCCACGGGCACGCTGCCAGCCATGCCTGTTCTCACTGGTAATGAAATGCCAGCCATGTCTGCATCCACTGGCACGAAGCCAGCCATGTCTGTATCCACTGGCACGAAGCCAGCCATGTCTGTATCCACTGGCACGAAACCAGCCATGTCTGTATCCACTGGCACGAAGCCAGCCATGTCTGTATCCACTGGCACGAAACCAGCCATGTTTGTATCTACTGGCACGAAGCCAGCTATGTCTGTATCCACTGGCACGCTGCCAGCCATGCCTGTTCTTACTGGTAATGAAATGCCAGCCATGTCTGTAGCTACTGGCACGAAGCCAGCCATGTCTGTTCCCACTGGCAATGAAAAGCCAGCCATGTCTGTTCCCCTGGCAAAAAGCCAGCCATGTCTGTATCTACTGGCATGAAGCCAGCCATGTCTGTATCTACTGGCATGAAGCCAGCCATGTCTGTATCCACTGGCATGAAGCCAGCCATGTCTGTATCTACTGGCATGAACCCAGCCATGTCTGTTCCCCCTGGCACGAAGCCAGCCACGTCTGCTTCCCCTGACACAAAGCCAGCCATGTCGGGTACTGGTAATGAGAAGACAGCCATGTCGGGTACTGGTAATGAGAAGCCAGCCATGTCGGGTACTGACAATATGTCATTTGTGATGCCTGAGGCTGGTACCTTGCCAGTGGTGTCCGGGACAAGCTGTATGTCAGCAATGACAGCTGCACCCAGGTTAGACGAGACAGCTGTGACCACGTTTTGTTATGAGGCCGACGTGCCTGGATTGGCACATGAGACCACTGTGCCCTTGCCCCACAGTGAGTCCAGTGTTGTCCCCACCATTGTCAAGCCTTGTGAGGTGGTCACAAAGTCTATCAGGGTTATCCAAAGAGATCCGAATTGCTTGAGAAAGGTAACCGAACGCTGAAAATCAGCGTTCGGTTACCTTTCCTGGCCATTCGGTTATCCAGAGAGCAGGCAATTCGCCAAATACTGGCGAATTGCCTGCACATACGGTGCCTGTTCGGTGCCTGTTCGAGGGCAGTGAAATCCCCATGAAAAAGCACTGCTTCGGCTATTCAGAGAACACAAACCAGCAGTGAAAGGTTCCCGAAATGCTCTGCCATTCGGTGGTTTAATTCGGCAAATTTATTCAGGAGAATCCCATAGGCTTCAATGTTAAAAATATTCCCGTTTTAATTCAATATCTAATAAACCGTTCATTATAAAATTCTGCAGCAAAAAGTCTCTTTATTTATAGATTTTTTAGGATACTTTAAGCATTTTTCTGATTTTTTTTTTTTTTTTTCAGTTTACTTATTTTTTTTGTAACAGCCCTCTTTAGTATCATTCCCTGGACCTCCTGTGAAAATTTCAGACATTTTCGCTCAGTAGTTTCTTTGCAAACAGCGTTTCATTTTCCCAGATTCATACAAATGGTTTTTCTAATTTATTCACTGCCTCCTCTACGTCACAGCTGCTTCGGCTGTGTGTGATTCGGCTCATGTTCGGCTCCTGTTCGGCTCCTGTTCCTCTTTTTCAAAGGTTAATCCAGATGTTTTTGCTTGTTTTCAGCGTGCATTCGGTTAGTTTTCGTCAGGTTTTCGGCAGCTTTTCCCTGCAATTCGGGGACCCTGTGGTGTTTGCTGAATACACCGCAGGGTCACCGAAATGCAATCGGCAAAAGGAACCGAATTGAAGAGAACGAAAAGTCACCGAACGTGCGGTGACTTTTCGAATCTCTTTGGATAACCCTGTATGTCTTGCTCTAAGAGAAGACAAGAAAAGGTGATCAACCCTAGCCAATCTGGTTCTGAAACTGCCACACTTTGTTCTGGTTCCATTGATACTACACCCTCTAAGTCCGAGGTTGCCTTACTCCGCACAGTAATCAGGGAAATTCAGCAAGCTGGTGGTTTAAAGGGTATTGAGATCCCTAAATCACATTGTGTTCCCACGGAATATATACGGACGCCTTCTGGCTTTTGGATGCGTGAGAGGCACTGGGTAGTGCTCCAGAGACACCCTGACATTCTGAAAGGGCTGTTGGAAGACTCTGATTCAGATGATCCACAATATACTCCTCCTGGGGAGAGGTGTAAGACTGTTGTGGCGCCAACTGTACCATGTCCTGGTGATGTCCCATATCCCGAGAGTGTACCAGTCATGCACACACTCTGTACTGTATCGGTCGGGGCCACGTTTAATGGCAAGGTCATTGTCTCTGGGGTTGACAGTAAGTCCACTGTGTCTAGTGGTTCCACTGTGGGTTGTAATATACAATCTCAGGGCACGACTACCGTCACTGGATCTGGCAGTACCTCTAATACCTCTATGTACCATAGTGTGGACGGAACTCCTAGATCACGGTCCAGGAGACGCAAGAGGACTAACCGTAAACAACATGGGACGGAAGATTCACTCCGTTCCAGGTCCAAGGTACTCATGCCGTCGGATCCTCCGGTACGAGACTCTAGCCCGGTTACCGAAGGTTGTGTACAGGCCTCTAACGGTGCAGTGATCTGCAGAGAGGACCTGGGGGTTTATGAAAGAGCTTTGCTTGCTCAGGCACAAACTGACTACTCTGAGTCTGAGCGGGATTCCAATGGGTACTGGTGACTGGTCTTATCCGTTTTCATGCCATCCATGTTTTCTTTCTTGGGTGCCCAGGAGGTCACCCATAAGGGAGGGGGTTATGTCACGTCTCGGCCTTGCCCCCTGCTGGTGGTAGCAGGGATTCCTGTTTGTTTTTTGTTTTCAGCCTGCAGGCCATCTGTTGGGCCAATTGGTCTGCGGTCACATGACCTGTTCTGCCCTATAAGTACGACCAGGACTCCCCTTGATCCTTGGACCAGGATAGTCTTTCTTGCCTAGTCCCTGTATGCTGGTTTACTTTGATTTGCTGTGTATGACCTCTGCCTCATGTATTTAGGATCCCTCTCTTGTCTGACCCCTCTAGTTATGATATTCCATGTATGACCTTTGGCTCTTGTATTTGGATCTCTCTTCTGTCTGTCCCCTGTACTGTACCGTGCTTAGGAATCTGTATGCCTGCATTCATCGTATGTCTGGTTTATGTTTTGTTCGTCTTGCAGGCCTAGCCTAGTTAGTATCTCGAGACCACCTTTCAAGGATCTCAGTCAGGGCTTAGGGATCTTTCTAGTTTCTGTTAATATCTTGGTTTGTTCCCTGGAAGCTGTATACCTGTCCTTAAGGCTTCATCTCTGCAGATTGGGGGTTCCCCCTCACCCTATAGGGGGCTCCCCGTTACACCCAAGCTGTAGCAGATGCTAAGCCTCATCCAGAAGCATGGGCAGAGGAACACTACCCCAAAACAGATCCTAAATGGCCGTACAATACAGTTGAAGGAGTTGCCCATCTGCAGACATACAGAACAGCAGTAATAATGGGTGTTAAAGTGGGAGGGAAGAAGCCCACAAACATGGGGAAAATAGCAGATGTGATACAAGAGGTTAAAGAATCCCCAAGTGCGTTTCTAGAGAGATTGCTGGATGCGTACAGGATGTATAGTCCTATTGATCCTGAGGCAATGGAGAATCAGAGGTTAATTAACTCTTCGTTTGTGGGACAGTCACAGAGGGATATATGGAACAAAATACAGAGAATAGATGGGTTTTTGGGGAAAGGTATTAGTGAATTAGTTGAAATCGCTAATAAGGTGTATCATAACCGGGATCTAGAGGAGATAAAGAAACAGAAGGGACATACCGGGGTGGTTGGATACATGGGGAATGGTGGAGGACGAGGTGGCCCAGACAGAGGGAGGGCAAGGGGTAGGGGGGCTAGAGGAAGGGGAGCTCCTAGGGAACCCCTAGGACCCAATCAGTGCGCGTGGTGCCGGGGTGAAGGTCACTGGAAAAACGACTGTCCTGCATTTTTGGCTAAATTTGGGGGACAGGGTGAAGTTGGGGTGGCGGGAGGTCAAGCCCCTAATGGCCAGGTAACAGACGGAAGGTATGAAAGAAGTGAAGGGAATGGAGCGGGGTTTGTGGGACTGGCGGGGACATCATTTGAAGGGCAGGATGCATATTGACGGGGACCTGGGCCCATCCCGCTCGGTAGCCACGAGCCCACGGTCACAATGAGAGTGGGAAATAAAGATGAAGTTTTTATGGTTGATACCGGTGCCGAATATTCTGTTGTAACAAAGCAAATTGCACCTCCAATGGGAAATGAGGTTGATATTATGGGAGCAATGGAAGTGTCTGCTAAATATCCTTTTCTTGCTTCTAGAAAATGTAGTGTGGGTGGGCATAATGTTGAACATGGATTTTTGCATATGCCCGAATGTCCCATCCAGCTCCTGGGACGGGATATCCTTTGCAAATTGCAAGCCCAAATTACGTTCCTTCCCGGGGGTCACGCTCAATTAGACCTGCCCGAGAGTGGCGGCTCTGTTCGGCAGCATAACCCAGCCAGCCCGCACAACCCCAATCTGTGAAAATTGCAGTAGTTATGCCAAGGGAGGAAGAATGGCGCACGGCACCTACTCTGCCTGCCGCGCCGGATCCGCACGCACTACTCCTTGAAATTCCTGGGGTATGGGCGGAGGAAAACCCGCCCGGACTTGCTATAAACACCCCCGGTATACGTGGAATTAAAGCCCGGCGCAACACCTGTGGCCCTAAGACAATATCATATCCCACAGAAAGCCAAGCAGAATATACAGATACATTTACAGAGACTTAAAGATCACGGTATATTAAAATTCTGCGTGTCACCATGGAACACACCCCTATTGCCAGTCTTGAAAGAGGGACACAAGAGTATCACCCTGTCCAAGATTTACGAGCTGTCAACGAGGCCACAGTAACACTACACCCTGTGGTTCCTAATCCATACAATTTGCTGGCATTAATTCCCGGAGATACAAAATATTACACAGTGCTTGATTTAAAAGACGCTTTCTTTTGCATCCGCCTGGCTCCAGCAAGCCAGCCCCTTTTTGCATTTCAGTGGGAAGAGTCTACCACGGGGGCGCGCCATCAAATGACGTGGACGCGCCTCCCTCAAGGTTTCAAAAATTCGCCCACGATTTTCGGGTGCGCGCTTAGCCAAGATCTCCTCGCCTTCAACGCTCAGCCAGACAAAGTAGTGTTACTCCAATATGTTGATGATTTATTACTGGCTTCCCCCACAGAAAAAGACTGTTTATCCGCTACAAAAGCCCTGCTACATCTGTTAAGCCAAGCAGGTTACAGAGTTTCTAAAAAGAAAGCACAAATATGCAAACAAAGTGTAAAATACCTGGGATTCCAGTTAACAGGTACCAAACGTGCACTGGGGGCAGAAAGAAAAGAAGCAGTGTGCCGCATACCCCAACCAAAGACCAGGAGACAAGTCCGTGAGTTCCTGGGAGCTGCAGGCTTCTGCCGCCTGTGGATCCCCAACTTCGCAGATATTGCCAAGCCGCTTCATCAGGCCACGAAGGGGGGGGGGAACAAGACCCCTTTCATTGGGAAGAAGAGCAAACAGCAGCGTTCCAGAAATTAAAGACTCTGCTGATGGAAGCTCCTGCACTGGGCCTGCCAGATCACAGCAAGCCCTTCCAGCTGTTCGTGCATGAACATAATCAAACAGCAACAGGAGTATTGGTCCAGACCTTTGGCTCATGGCTGAGGCCTGTGGCCTATCTCTCCAAGCAACTCGACCCTGTGGCCTGCGGCCTACCCCCATGCCTGAAAGCAGTGGCTGCCACCGCAATGCTGATAGCAGAAGCAGACAAGCTGACCCTTGGACAAGTTCTTCATGTCAAGGTGCCCCACGCTGTCAAGGCCCTGCTGGATGTGAAGGGAGGTTACTGGTTCCGCAACAGCCGGATGACGAAGTACCAAGCCATGATGTGTGAAAATCCACGGGTTCATTTGGACCTCATCGCTACCTTAAACCCTGCTACTTTACTGCCTGACTGTGAAGAGGATCCAGATCATGAATGCCTCCACGTTATGGAAGAAGTGTTCAGTAGCAGGCCAGATTTGAAAGACGTACCCCTAGACAAATACGATCTACAGCTATTCACTGATGGTAGCAGCTACATGGATGATGGGAAGAAAGTCTCCGGCTATGCAGTAGTCTCAACAGAAGAAGTCATCGAAGCAAAGCCACTGCCAGGCCATACATCTGCACAATTGGCTGAAATAACAGCTTTAACCAGAGCCCTTGAAATCTCTGAAGGCAAAAGAGTAAATATTTACACAGATTCCAAGTACGCCTTCATGACAGTCCATGCACATGGTGCACTCTACAAAGAGAGAGGCCTACTCACATCTTCAGGACAACAAATCAAATATGCAGCTGAAATCGCGGCCCTCCTGGAAGCAGTATGGAAACCAAGTGCTGTCAGCATCATGCACTGCCGTGGCCACCAAAAAGGTCATGATGAAATTCCAAAAGGTAACAGACGCGTGGACCAGGCCGCAAAAGCAGCTGCAAGACCGCCACCGCCAACAGAAGATCAAGCTAAAGTACTGATCTGCAAGCAAGAACCTCAACCTTCCATGCCAAATTACGAGTTCTACATGAATTTAAGAAAGTTTGAACCCCACGGCGAGTTCATTGAAATAATACTGCACAAATGGCAAGATGATTATGAACTGTTAGAACTCAATCATGATTATATCCAATGGCTTTTCCCAACTCGGACACATAGAAACATAGAAAAATGTCGGCAGATAAGAACCTTTCGGCCCATCTAGTCTGCCCAATTACATGGATACTTTACCTGGATGTAAGGGTTTGACTGCGGTGGGTGTAGCAGGTTGGGGTTGTGAGCCCAGGATGCAGTGATGAAGGCAGATTCAGAATAGCAATGAGTGTTTATTGCAGGTAAACACAGTGGCATGAAATCAGACAGGGTACAGGCAATGGCGTCGTCAGGGTTCAGCAAGGGGGTTCGGTACACGGCAAGGCTAGACACAAGGCCGAAA
Organism: Leptobrachium leishanense; assembly: GCA_009667805.1. Taxonomy (NCBI): domain Eukaryota; kingdom Metazoa; phylum Chordata; class Amphibia; order Anura; family Megophryidae; genus Leptobrachium; species Leptobrachium leishanense. The sequence continues at coordinate 134,742,254 of CM019064.1, read as the reverse complement.
TTTCTACTCTGCTCCTTTGAATCCGCAAGAGACACGCCTAATGGTTAACACCTCAGAAGTTCAGCAAAGACTGCGCAGAGCCTACAAGATGATGCTGAAATTCTTCGGCGTAAAAATAGTGGGGGAGGAGGAAGACAAAGAAACAACTGAAGTTGAACGAGCAGAAAATTTTGCGTCACGATTTGAAAATTTGACAAACAATCCTCACAATAATCTACGAATCACACGAATACTGCACAGTCTGGGAGAATTGGGAGCAGAAGAATATCAAGTCCCACTGGTGAGGTTCTTCCTCAAGGAGATCCTTATCAAGAACAGACTGCCAAGAATGAAGAAAAGTGCAATGAACTTTTTCATACCAGCAGTAAGAGATTCACAAGACAGACAAGATTTGTTATTTTTCGCATGGCGATACTATTTCCCAAAAGAAGAATTTATCTGGGGAAATCATGGAGAATTGGCACGATACAAACCAAAACCAGTGGTGGCTGCACTTCTACCGGCGCCACTGAGCGAATGGACACCTGTGTACTCAGAGAAAGAAAAGAAGTGGCTGACAGAAGAACCCGGAGGGTATGGAGAAGATGGATGGTTCCAGATGGAGAATGTACGAATAGTTCTACCAGCAACACTGGCTCCTGAAATCGTAAGAGCACTTCACGCAAGTACCCATGGAGGGAGAGAAATGATGGAGCAACAGTTGGAGCCACATTTCTACGTACCAGGATTGTCAGCAATCTGCAAAGCAACAGCTCAGCAGTGTGTAACATGTGCCAAAAACAACCCGAGAACAGGCCCATCGGGCTATCCCCAATGGCATCATTACAAATAGACTTTACAGTGCTGCCACCCTGCAAAGGATACAAATATTTACTAGTGATGGTGTGCACTTTGACAGGATGGGTAGAAGCCTTCCCAACGAGAACTGAAAAGACTACAGAAGTGGTAAAGAGCCTGATGAAAGAAATAATACCACGTTACGGACTTCCACTTGAAATAGGGTCGGACAATGGCCCTGCATTTATCCAGAACTGTTTGCAACAACTTGCCCGGCTACTGGGCATCACCTGGAAGCTACATACCGCCTACAGGCCCCAAAGTTCGGGAAAAGTTGAAAGAATGAACCATACCCTAAAGACTTTGATGTCCAAACTGTGCCAAGAGACGTCATTGAGCTGGTTGGACTTGCTGCCGATAGTCCTTTTGCACATTAGGTGCAGACCAACCCCCCAATTGAAGCTAAGTCCGTACGAACTTATGTTTGGACGGCCAACCCCTCTAATTAATGGACTAAGGGGGACCTTCGGGCATTGGAGAAACTAAACTAAATGATCAGGTAGTAATGCTGGGTAAATCAATGCAGAAATTAAATACTTGGGTGGGGGATAATATACCGCATTTTCTGTATCCTTCACTGCATAAGTATTGTCCGGGGTGACTCAGTATGGGTAAAAGAGTGGAAAAATGATCCACTAGGTCCAAAATGGAGAGGTCCTTATCTTGTCCTGTTATCAACCCCTACAGCAGTAAAGGTTGCCGAGGTGGTCCCGTGGATACATCACTCCAGAGTGAAAGCAGCTGCAGCGTCCTGAACCAGCATGGAAGGTCGTTACCAACGAGACCAACCCGCTGAGGCTGAAGCTGACAAAGACCACAGCCATGAGCACCTAAATGATCCTAACCCAGATAATACAGAGGATCAACAAGTGGGTGTTTTGATGGGCACAGGTCCTGACCACCCACCAACGGGGGATACCCACAGGGTGCTTTTTAGGGGCCCGGCCCCACCCTTGATCATCCAGAAATGTTCTTTACTTTTGAAATTCCGGTGGGAGGGATTGGGTTTATGTGACTGTGAAAAGAATTGCCCAGGAATTCTGACATTCGGGGCATTTGTGGTGCTGATTTTATATCTTGCTAATCTGATTTATGGACTCTCACGTGGAGCATGCCCCAATTGTACAAGCAACGTGGGGAAAGTGGATATTTCCCATATCTGGAATGGTACGCACCCGGTGATGGAGAACCGTACCATGTGGAGACAAAAACGAGAAGTCTCATCCGAGATATTGCCAAGAGGACATTTACTTGTGCAATTTAAATATGACTATGCTAAGAAATCTGGGCAGAAAGCATGTTGGGTGTGCAGCAGAATGCACCCAGAGACAATTCATATCCCATTTGCTTCTGTTCCTATGAACCTGAGTATGTTTGCATCAGGGAATATCACAATACACTCTTTTCGGCCACCCAGAGAACAACCAGAAATGTACGAGGCCGGATACCCCATAATAGGGTACATATACCCCCCAGAGTGGTGTTTCCAAATAGGACCAGATAGAGACACACATAAAAAGGAAGGGTGCTACTCAAGCAAATTCAATTGGACATCATACATATACACAATTGACACAAAGGAACAATCAAATTTTTTATACATACAGTGTAGAAAACTCACAAGTGAGCAAGAAGGAGTGATTGCAAGTGAGTCCGGAGGGACTCAGAGTGTGCTGGAGACAACGAGACGAATGAGGCGAATGATGTTGGAATTAGCAAAGGGAACACTACACCTATCACCATTCATGTTAGAAGAGGGATACAGGTGTGTTGTGGGAGAGTGTGTTACACATGGGTTCCACCAACAATAACGGGAATGTGTTATTTGGCTAAGCTGGTCCCAATCCAGAGACTAAGGGGAGAAGACACAAACACAGACACAGAACTACACCCTAGGTACCCACTGGTGTTTGAGAGACCAAAGAGAGAATTGTTTGCGAAGATGGATCGAATATGGACATGGTTGCCAGCATGGACTGGATGGGGAGGAGAGATGATGAGGAGATTGAATAGCTATGTCAATCTGATGGATGAGATTCTGAATAGAACTAGTATGGATATCCAGCTGCTGAATCTGGAAATGCGTGAGTTACGAAAGGTGCAGATGATACATGATATGGCGCTTGAGCAGATCAGTGCGGCCTTGAATGGATTGTGTGAAATGACAATGCACTATGAATGTTGCACCTTCATCAGAAACACTACACATGAAGTCCCAGACTATTACCAGGTAATTCAAGATCACCAGAGAAGGTAGCACAGTTGCAGGGCGCAGCCAGGAGGATTGCTGCCGAAGGCTGGAATCCGCTCCGTGGGTTTGGAGCAATGGGAGAATGGTTTGGTTCCATCTTGAGATTTATCTCACAGATTGGATCCATGATACTCATGATAGTGGTGATCTTGATCATAGGGATACTGATATACCGCATAGGGCTATGCCTATGGCCACTGTGCAAGACAGCACTGACACCCACACAAACACAGAAGATACCACTGATAATTCCACAGGTATGTTCCCAGTGAAAGAAAAACCCCCCAGTATGAGGAGTTTCAGAATAGTGGAGTGTAATGGCTACAAGTGCCAGGAAAAGATCCTGACACTTGAGCCAAGGGGGGAATGAAGTCGAATCAGGCTGAAAGATGGTTGCCACCATGAGCCAGGCAGCCATCTTGTTCAGAATATTGGTTCACCAGTAAATAGAATAGATTTTTATTAGATGTGCAAAGCAAAGCTTACATAGAATTCCAAGAATGTGTGGTAGATTAGAAAGCTAGCAATAAAACCAGGCAGAATCCGGCCGGTTCTTGGCACGGAGAGACAGGAAGATGAATGAATGGGGCAAGGTCACTGAGACGAGCAGAGAAACAAAGAGATTATAGAGAACAGACCAGGCCCCAAGCTATCTCAATAAACACAGCCTATAGGGAGGGCGGCGCTGCCCTGAGAAAGAACAGCACAACAAATCACAGACTGTCAAACTAACATGAAGTGTATCAATTTATAGTTAAATGTGGAATTTCTTTGTACTAACGATGGGAGGTATTAACCCACGTGGGGTGGAATAAAGTGTCATTGGGAGGTGGGCTAATTGGGATGTACCTAATTACGTATTTTTGGGTATAAGATCCCTTGCACGGGTGAAAGGGGGGGGCTCACTCTTTGCGATTCAATCCTGTGTGAGCACTTGTGTGACGACACAATAAAGTTTGCCTTTCCTGAAGAGACTCGTGTTCTGACAATCCTTACTTGTGCCCGGTCCGGCGCCGTCTTGAAAGTGAATCTGTTTTTGTCCGCCTACATTACTGCACCGATGCATTAACCAAAAAGTTAGCGACATCTAGCACCTGATGATAACTGATTCTGCTTTTGCAGACATCCCTCTATGCAACTTGAATAAGGGGTCCACGACCCTCACAAACCCCCCTTTTCTCACTATTAGTCTACAGGGTAATCCAGATGTGGACCCCTTGCTCGATGTGCCTAGAGGGTGTCAGCTATACCCTCCTGACGAGGCCTAACAAACGATCGTCAGGGGTTGCTGCACCTCTCGTGCAGGGATGACGTCCTTGGCATCTCAGTACTGGCCATCCTCATTGGGTGAAGCAGTCTGATTTGCATATGGAGCATTGTCTCTGTAATGGCACAATCAAGCTAAAACCTTGTGAGACCTGAGCGGGTCCCACCGTAGAGCAGGCCACTAGTGCCGTTGCTCATTCTCATGACCCTCACCCCCCCCCCCTTTTCTCACAGATTGTAATAAGAGCTTGAGTTTTGATGTAATCTTAATGGATTGTACATCTTCTGTACCAGGAGGAGGTCATGAGAATGGAGACTGTGATTTCCAAAACTGGTGACATGATTGTTTGAAACAGGGCAGAATAGAAACATATTTATTATACACAAACTCCTCATTTCAACATATCTCTTAAAATCAAATGTATGCGTGATACCTGCTGTGCAGATAAACCGAGAGGTATAGAGAGATCATAGATACTATTATATTCTGATGTAGTCGGTAGCAAGGCATGAAGAATATTTCTCTTTGATGGTGGGGCAGGGATCACAAATCAAAACTGTGCAGGCAGGTCTATGACCAGGGGCCCTAAATTATATCCTTACCTATTATTCTGCTTCAAGGCATAATTTTTTCTTATTGCATAATGATATGCTTTCATAAATAAAGATCGTTCACCCGTGGTAAATTTGGGACTGCTTTGCCAAAGCCTGGAATGTGTTGTTTGTTCTTCAGAGTCCTTTTATTTTTAAAGGGACAGTGCCACCAAAAAGTAAATGTCCTTATTGTGTTTATTTTATGTTGCTGATATCTTACATGTACTTTCTTTTTCTCTTGTATGTTTAGTTAAAATATTTTACCCTGTGTCTCTGGGCGCATTCATTGTGTGATCTTTTGTGTGGTAAACTGCCCCCCCCCCCAGTATCTTAACTTCACGTGCAATTCACTCTGTGGCAATGGCCATATAATGGAGTCTATGGGTCGGTCACTATCTCAAATCTCATTTTATTGCGTGGGATTTATTCAAAGGACATCACCAGGTGTAGAATAAAGTCTTTTAAACTCTGTGTTTTATCTCCTTCATCTGCCATCTCTTATCTCGAGTAGCCTAAAGAACAATAGCTCCCTGCAGCCTAATCTAAACATTCCCTCCTCCATCTCATTAAACTGCTAAATACTGTAGATTAGATAAGGCACAGAAGTCAAGAAACCCTTTGGTAAATGTTGCCTCATGGAAAAAATCAACAAAATGGTAGGGAGAGAAAAATACCTAATTTTAGTTTTCATTTTTACATGCAATTACTTCAAACAAAGAAATACCACCCACCAGCATGCGTTTTATAATGTGTTTTTGTTTGCAGTGCACAAGTAATCTAGTTACATCTTATGTAAGTGGTGTCCCTTTAAATACACAATGGCAGAAGTAAATAGAGTGTTACCCCCAATGCTTTTTTTCTGGAAAAATAGGTGGGGGTACTCTCACGTCTGGGGGAAAAACTGATTATTATGACTATTTTAATGTCCTGATAAACAATAGTTGTAGCTCACTTAAAGGAAGACACTATAAAAGGGAACCATTTTTTAATACTGAGTTCCTTTAAATGAACTACAGCTATTGCTGTAACCCTATGGGGGTTATCCACTAAGTGCCTCCGTTGCAAGAAAAGTCTGTATTGCAGTGCAGTTAGCTGGGTTTTGGGCTTTTTTGCAACGCTGGCACTGAGTGGATAATCCCCTAGCATTTGTGAGCACCACAGCAATGAAACACACAGTTTTGCTGAGTATGTATGAGCTCCACAGCAATGAAACTCACAGTAATGCGCAGTGTATATGAGCTCCACTGCAATGAAACTCACAGTAATGCGCAGTGTGTATGAGCTCCACAGCAATGAAACTCCACTATCCACCAAGTACTGTTTGAATAATATTGGGGGACTCCAATGAAAGGATGTTTGACCTTGAGAACACCCCCGCATGGTGATAACAGCAGGACCAGATGAACATACCTGTGTTGCCAGAGCTGATATTTTTAAATGCCGTTTTAAAGTGTATTTGAAAGCAGCAGCAGCAGTTTTTTTCTTTGTTCTGAGGCCTGCCTGTCACTGAGTCCCTGCAGAGCAATGCAGCCAGAACTTAAATTTCCACCTTCCAGGGTGCAGCACACACTGTCTGGAACTGCTGGGGAGGCTGGGGGTAGGGCGGCAGTGTAGATGTCTTTTGGGACGCCCTCCTCTTCTTGACATCATCAGAGGGGGCCAGGCACCAGCAAGGAGGAAGGGACCAGGAAGAGAGAGAGCGCAGGCTTCTGTATCCAGCACTGTGGGGGAGTCTGCTCTCTGATCTGGCAGATACAATGCAGCTCGCTGGGCACCGGCTGCATCTTAGAGGAGGAGCAGCAGGGACACAGTGCCAGGCAGATAGTTTAAATATTTGGATCCCGTGAAGGCAAGTGACCAGGGATTCAAATTTTTTTTGCACTCCCTCCTGGTCTTGCGCTCTTAGTCGGCCACCGGTACCACCTTACAGTGCCAGCTCCCCTGATCACACTGCTTGCCTGACAATCCGCAGCTCTGGCAGTTGTGTGTAAATATGCTGCACCCCTTCTCCATGCTGTTCAAAGTTTCAGTGGCTGCAGAGAGAGGGGGTGCAGCATGTTTACACGCATCTGCCAGAGCTGGGGCACTGAAAAAACAGAGGGGAGATTTTATTTAACCAGCCCTCCCTTGTCACTTACTGCGAGAAGAGGGGGATTATCGGTCCCTACATACACTCCTGACAATCGGAAGCATTCTGGAGCAATATGAGCTGTCGAGCACTTCTGATTCTCTGCCTGCCACTGCAGGAGGAGGGAGGAGCATCATGCTCTCTCCTGTTAGTTCGGGCTGGTGGTGAGGTGCCGGTACTGAGTGGTGAGGTGCGAGTAATGAGTACCGGCGAGTACCCCCTGAAAAAAAAGCCCTGGTTACCCCACTGATTCAATCAACAACAGATCATTATGTGAGGGTTAGTTTAGAAGTTCAAAATAATCACATCTTCATTCTTGACATTTTAATTTGGATTCACTTTAGTTGTTCCATCTAGTACATGACTGCAGCACCGGATCAGATCACGGAGGTAACAACAACAAGAAGTGCGTATGCCAAAATAAATAGAACCTGATGCGCTTTGACTTGATGCCATCATCAATCTTGTGATATGCTGCTCCAACCATGACATGCCTGCTTTTTCAACATGTGTCCGGTAAACTTTCATAATGTTATACACTTAAATTCCCCAATTAGGGATGGCATGATGCATATATTTAACATTATATTTAACATTATTTAACATTAACCAATGAACAAAGCTGAGAAAACACACATTCCAGTTTAGTTACAGTTGTGTTCAAAATTATTCAACCCCCACTGAAATTGAGTGTTTTGGCCAGTTTGACATTGATTTTGATCATTCAGTCATCTTGCTTACAATTAAATCAAAGAGGCATGTGTAGGTCAGACAAATATAACATAACATTTATAATGAAATAACCACAAATGTCTTTTCTGTGCTCACATCATTATCAGTTTTATTCCACCCCCAAGTGACATTCAATCTTCGTACTTAGTACAACATCCTTTTACAGTTATAACAGCTTCTAAACGTGAAGCATAGCTTGACACAAGTGTCTTGCAGCGATCTACGGGTATCGTCGCCCATTCGTCATGGGCAAAAGCCTCCAGTTCAGTCACATTCTTAGGCTTGCACACTGCAACTGCTTTCTTTAAGTCCCACCAGAGGTTCTCAATCGGATTTAAGTCAGGTGACTGCGATGGCCACTCCAAAATGTTCCAGCCTTTAATCTGCAACCATGCTCTAGTGGACTTGAAGGTATGCTTGGGATCATTGTCCTGTTGAAAGGTCCAACGTCTCCCAAGCCTCAGGTTTGTGACGGACTGCATCACATTGTCATCCAATATCTCCTGGTACTGAAGAGAATTCATGGTACCTTGCACACGCTGAAGCTTCCCTGCACCTGCAGAAGCAAAACAGCCCCAAAGCATGATTGACTCCCCGCCATGCTTCACAGTAGGCAAGGTGTTCTTTTCTTCATAGGCCTTGTTCTTCCTCCTCCAAACATAGCGTTGATCCATGGGCCCAAACAGTTCTAATTTTGTTTCATCAGTCCACAGAACACTATCCCAAAACTTCTGTGGTTTGTCCACATGACTTTTGGCATACTGCAGTCGACTCTTCTTATTCTTTGAAGACAGCAAGGGGGTGCGCCTGGGAGTTCTGGCATGGAGGCCTTCATTACGCAGTGTGCGCCGTATTGTCTGAGCTGAAACTTCAGTACCCACATCTGACAAATCTTTTCTCAGTTCTTCAGCAGTCACACGGGGACTTTTCTCCACTCTACGCTTCAGGTAGCGCACAGCAGTTGAAGTCAGCATCTTCTTTCTGCCACGACCAGGTAGCGTTTCAACAGTGCCCTTTGCCTTGAATTTGCGAATGATGCTTCCTATGGTCTCTCTTGGTATGTTTAACATTTTTGAAATCTTCTTATAGCCATTGCCCTTCCTGTGAAGAGTAATCACCTCTTCTCTTGTCTTCCTGGACCATTCTCTTGACTTCACCATGTTTGTAACCACACCAGTAAATGTCTAGAAGGAGCTGAGTATCACAGTCATTTTAAAGCTGCCTAATTGGTGCTTATTATGCTTTATTGCTGCTCTGTGACATCCACAGGTGTTTTCAATACCTGATTGAAAACACTTGAATGAACCTCTGTTCTTCAGAGTGGTAGTCTTTAAGGGGTTGAATAATTGTGTCAATGAAGAATTCACAAAAGAAACATTTACTACTGTATTACAAAACCAATTGATGTCATTTTAGTTGCATATTGTTCTTTAAAAAGTCCTTGTAGGATTTCATTCTGAATACAATTACAAATGTACACTAAATTCCCTAAAACCCTTTACAGCATTGGGGATTGAATAATTTTGAACACAACTGTATGTCAATCATATGTTTCTAAATTGGGAGGAAATTAACAAAACATTATTTTTTTTACCTTGTGCCCCAGAACTGTAGTTCATAAGACACATAGGGGACTTCAGAAATCAACAGTATCTGTAAAATACCACATTGTGATTTGGAATAACATATTTTGCAATATTACAGTCCTGTAATTGTAAACATTATGAAACTACATTGTAATCACATTATTTTTGATGAATAATATGCAGCGTAAAATATACACAGAACTGTTTTACTGATAAATGAATAGTTACATAATGATATGCTACAAACGTGTCTTGATGTGTGTGTTTAGAAGAAAATGCCAAATAAGGTATAGTTGCTCAGTTAAAGGAATCAAGATTCAGAGGGATTAAATGGCTCTCCAATCCGATGAAGAGCATGCTGACCCCTGGAGCACACTGTTAAGATTAATCCTCTTTTCATGTAATCTTTTTATCAGATTCCATTACAGGCCTCTGTTTCCTTATGTGATGCATTAACAGTGAAATACACAATTCAAGAACTAATTCTACATGTGACCAAAAGTAGCGCTAGGGAGGTGTGGACCCTGTGCTTGTTTAAACCCTTAAAATCAGATTCATAGGGTTGTAATGTTAGAACACTCCTTCAAGGTATACTTTTTTTTATTATGGAGATATAATAAAGGGATATATGTGCTCTCATCAGTCTATAGTTGTGTTTTTGTAATATCCAAAAATGAAGAAAAGACATTTGCGTCCATTTCTGGCAGCTCCTCCCTCCCCCTCCCAGTCACTTGCGGTGTACCCCAAGGCTCGATACTCGGCCCCCTACTATTCACGATATTCATAAATGATCTGCCCAACGTCTGCAAAGTCTCAACTGTACACATGTACGCAGACGACACCGTAATCTATACCAGCAAAGCAAATCTCCCGCAGCTGGAGGCCGTGCTGCAAGAACAATTCACAGAGGTAGGAAAGTGGATCGAAGATAACAAACCTTTTCTAAATACTGACAAAACTGTCACAATGCTCTTTGGAACAGTCCCTAAACTGCATAAATTGCAAACTCCCCATCTATGTGTCAGGACAAAATCAAATGGCACGCTAACCACAGTCACTTCTCTCAAATATCTAGGTATGTGGTTAGACCCAAATCTATCCTTTGGCCCTCACAACTCTCATCTAAACTTTACCCTAAACTAGGTGCCGTGTACAGAAACAAATCCTGCCTGAGCGCCGCGGTAAGAAAGCAGATTGTACAACAAATGCTTATGCCGGCTATTGAATACAAAGATGTAGTCTATGCAGCTGCCCCGCAAACGCACCTTCATAAACTTACTACACTGTATAACTCATTCTGCCACTTTGTGTTACAATGTAACTACATGGCCCACCATTGTGACATGTTAAAAGAGCTAAACTGGCCGTCGCTGGAATCTAGACGCACTCTTCACCTTTCCAACCTGGTGTTTAAGAGGTTTTCTGGGAAGCTACCACCCTACCTGAATATACTGCTTCCCCTAGCAGTTCCCTCATCCTATAACCTCCGATCCAGGACCAGCACCTTACTTGCAATACCACAATACAAAGAGAAAGTGGCTCAATCCTCATTTTCCTACAGAGCACCGCAATTATGGAATAATCTCCCAGACACATTCAAATCTTGCCCCAGTCTTAAGTCCCCCAAGAGCTCCCTATTAACATACCTGGAAACAGAATGCACATGTAATCATGTAACATAATGACTTTATTTCCTACATATTTATTTCTGTGTTAATCTGTATATTTGTGTTGTTTTTTTACTATCTTGCATTTTATTACTTTGTATTTCTGTAACAACTGTAAAAATTTCAATGCTCTTGAACCCAGGACATACAGTACTTGAAAACGAGAGAAATCTCAATGTATCGTTCCTGGTAAAATACTTTGCAAATAAATAAATAAATTGCATATGGAGCAACAAAGCTTGGAGGGACCATATGAGATATGGATATTTTAGTTTTGGTATTTCTATGTACGACAAGTGAAGCCCCGCTGTCATCTCTATATCTATAGATAATTTGCTTTATGTGTAAAACTACAGGAAAAAGAAGAGTTCTTATTCCTTCTTCCTTTATCTTATTATTGAAGAAGACCTCCAGAGAAAACTGGTGGGTCCAACTAAAAAATAATTTGTTGACAACTAAAATGTGTTTGTTTTTTTCCAGAAAATTATTCCCCAATGCTGTAAATAGGACTTGCCAAAAAATATCAAAATACTAGGCATGTGCAGCTCCAAAACAAATTTGGTTTGGTTCAGATAATTTTGGAATCCAAAAATATTGGATTCCGAAATTATCAGAATTAGTTGATTCAGAATATCCGAAGCCTCTGATATTTCAGATTGAACCACTTTGGAAATATCAGAACAGCCCGATGTAGTTGTCCGTTTCTGATATTCGGAACCACTAGCTGTAACACACACACAAAAAAGCTAATTAAAAAAATAATCAAACTAAACATGAAAAGTAGATATATAATACAGTCAATGGTGTAGCGATCACAATGTTCCCAATGTCAATTCACAGGTCCAGATTCATTGATTATTCTGTCAACTCTTCTCTTTCAAATTATCTCAAAAAACAAAGAAATTAAAGATACATCATAGTGCGACCCATAAGACATTGAAGTGAGCATATCTCCACATGGTTGCTCTCACATTGAATAGAGCCCTCCTGGTTTAGGATGACAAGCCTCTGGGTTGTTATTCAGCCACCCACAGACATGCCCTCTGATCCTATGCTTCTCCTTTCACCCTAAACATAAAAGGTGGAGACCATAGCATAGACTGAGATTTCAACCAGAAATGAGGTATACTCACATGGTATAGGACCTAACTCAGGTCCAGAGATGGTGTGCCCAAAAGTTGTTATAAAGGTGTAACTTCGAAGAATACCTTTCTTTATAAATGGATCCAAAACGATAGTGGTAATTTAAAATTTCGGCGGGAATCCATACACCCATTCAGTTAATGTCTTTCATTATTTATCTACCGATGAATGTGGACTATCAGCCCTCAAACTTCCTATGTCAATAGGATCCGATTTTTGAAAAAACTAAAGCATGCGCATGCGCATTTGCTTCCTTCCAATATCGTTCTAACGTGAATTGAAACCCCATGCATGCGCATTACAATAATTTCACCAGATCCACGGAAGTACTCCAGCATCTGGTCTGAAGCTAAATCAGCCCCGGCTATATCCTCATGGTCCACCTTATATAAAATATACATCAGACCGGCCACCTCGATAGAGTGACCATACTGTTATTCCTTCAACCTGGTCTAAACAAATGGCCTAGATCTCAACAATTTCTACCATCTAAAAATACCCACTCCATTGTCAAGCTATGAGGCCCCATATTTCTGTTTAACACGAAAATGCCCAAAAAATAGGGGGTTAACTATAAATTAGTTATGCTACCTACGACAGTTAATATCAATATTATTGGCAAAATTATTGTAACGCGCATGCGCGGGGCTTTCGATTCGCGTTAGAGCGATATTATGATGTATCTCTCATTTCTTTATTTTTTGAGGAAATTTGAAAGAGAAGAGTTGACAGATTAATCTGTGAATTTGGACCTGTGACTTGACATTGGGAACATTGGGAACATTGTGATTGCTACACCATTGACTGTATTGTATATCTATTATTTGGTGGTTGGGTAATAAGGACCACCTGAGTGTTTTAGCGATATTCCACTGCATTTATATCAGCGCTGCTCAATTTATACTGTATAAACATGAAAAGTACAGAAGCAACAGTATTCATGTCATGCGATACTGAGTTTTTTTATAAATAATTGGTTAGAAAGGAAAACATAAACCAAAAAAGGTTGTACGGATCAAACCCAGGTGATGAGATGTTAAGTAATCTTAGGTAGACTCAGTCAAATCCAGTAATCTGGTAAAAAAGGGGATTGTAGGATAAAATGTTCAGATGAAAGTGGAAGGGACAAGCTCACGTGATACAGATAAAACGTAACTTTTAATGGGAAGCAAAGGGTTAAAAAAGATCACAGGATCTTACGATGGTTACCAAGAAAGAACAAACAAAAGAAAAATTAAATAAAGCATAAGCCCCAAAAATATATCACCTAGGATTTGAGGAAGAGGTTAAGTACAGCACCCCAAATATTCCAGAAGGGTTAATAAACTGACAAGAGACAGGTAAAACCGGGCCTTTGTGGGTCCGGATTGATAGAATAGATGGGGAAGAATGTAAAGGGTATGCTGTACTTCAATGAGGAATATACCAGTTACAATAGACGAGTCTATCAAAACTTGCAAGGAAACAATGTTTCCAAACCATCCCTGCTGCAACAAAAGGAAAAATACATGTGCCACGCGGGTCTGGCGCCCTTCACCCCGCTATGGCAATGCATATTTACATCAGAATTCGGAATGATCCAAATTGCCAGTTTCCTAATTGGTCTGAACCATATTGCACATGTCTACAAAATACACAGAAACAGGTTTTGGCAGTAATAGCATGATCTGTTGGGATCCATTCTTCTCACAAATATACAGAAAAATGCTATTCAGAAGAACACCTTATAACAGCCCACAACAGATTGCGTCTACAATAAAAAACTGTATAAAACCTATAATAGAAAGACAAAGCTGAATGATGAATTATTTTTCCATACAAAGCAATTAGGTATCTTAAAGTGAGTATCCCCCAACCTCAACCTGAAAAGAATGGTGTCATAATATTCTAGTGTAGGCTAGGATACTCACTTCCTTGTCGAGATAAGTCTCATCATAGGAAGCTGGAAATATCAGTGTAAATTCTGGAAATTCAAAGAGCTACATTTTCAAAGTGGTAAGGATATATATATATATAATCATTGTTAAAGGGTTGAATACATAAAATATGCATTTAAGAACCCATTTTTGAAACAACATGTTTTTTAAATTATTTTTAAAAAGGTGAGTATCAATACAGCATATGACATCACATCATTGACACTGGCAATAGCGTGACATAAAACAGAAGATGTGTTAGATGAGTACTTTTTAATAATATGAACAAACAGTAATGTAGCTAAATACCTCCACTACAAATATCTAGAAATATTGTCTGACATGAAATAATAGTGAGTTGACAAGAAAACGTATGGCGAGCTTATGATTGACTAAATATAATTGTATCCGATAAAGAGTGGAAACTCATCGGGAAGTGGGATATTGGATGGTAGAAACCAAAAAGAAAGATGCGTCATGACAAAATAAACTTAATGATTTGGAAAACCACTTGTGACTAGCTGGAATGATCATGAAAGACAGGAATACAAAATATGACCATATATTGCATAAGTGTACCACAACATCAATGTACCCCATCACTGCAGGTCCCATATTTCCTAACCTAATGACTGCTCTTATGATATTAACTCACTTGTTCTAGGGCAGCTGAACATGGTTGGAGGAAGTCTCGCACAACAGCCGACATCCTGCATTACAAATTCATGCTCCGTTCCTACAGTCTAGCTCTATCCACTGCTAAACAATCTTACTTCTCATCCCTTATCTCCACCTTCTCTCATGATTCTAGACGTCTGTTTCATACTTTCAGTCTGTTAATGCACCCTTCTTCCACCCAGCTGGAATGATCATGAAAGACAATAGGAACAGAAGAGACATGCCAATTCTAATTAAGAAGGCAACAGATATCAAGGATAAAAAGAAAATCCATATGGCAAGCATAAATAAAGAAAGAGAAACAGATGGCATGTTCAACCCTGATGTTCTCCACCAGGACATTATTTGGTCAGAAGATTCTTGTTATCTGGTGGAATGCGAGGTGCAGCATAAAATGTGCACTTCTTTTGGTGAAGATATCTTGAAGATGAGGTCATCCTTTGTGACTGCCAAGGCTCTTGGAATAGTCCAAAGGTAATCCAGGCGAGTCTTCTATCACCTGGTACTTGATCAGGCACATAGAGTTTCTTCTCATTAATGGGACACTCTTTGCAATATCAACACTTCATGTTACTGGAGTAGTCACAATGCCATGACTGCCTTTGCCCCTGATATTTCAGGCCTGATTGACAGGGTTATTCAAAGAGATCCGAATTGCTGGCGAAAGGTAACCAAACAGTGAAATTCAGCGTACGGTTACCTTTCCTGGCCATTCGGCTATCCAGAGAGCAGGCAGTTCGCCAAATGTTGGCGAATTGCCTGCACATACGGCGCCTGTTCGAGGGCAGTTAAATCCCCATAGAGAAGCAATGCTTCGTCTATTCAGAGAACAAAAACCAGCAGTGAAAAGTTGCCGAATTGCCCTGCCATTCGGTGGTTTCATTCGACAGGTTTATTCAGGCGAATCCCATAGGCTTCAATGTTAAAAATATTCCCGTTTTAATTCAATATCTAATAAACCGTTCATTATAATATTCTGCAGTAAAAAGTCTCTTTATTTTTAGATTTTTGAGGATCTTTTAGGTATTTTTGGGGATTTTTTTGCAAACATTTTATTTCCGTTATGTTTTTTAAATCTTTGCACTGGGTATAATTTCTCAGCTACAGACAGATCACAGGACTTGGGGTAAACAATGAATTCAGCACACTGCAGGAGAGCACTTAATTCTTGAAACCAATGAATGCGGTAAACTGCAAAGACAGAACTTGATACTTGGGAACCATGAGTGCAGTAAACTGCAAAGACAGAACTCGACACTTGGAGACAATGAATTCAGCGCGCTGCAGGACAGAACTTGATACTTGGAGACAATAAATGCAGTAAACTGCAAAGACAGAACTCAATACTTGGAGACAATGAATTCAGTAATATGCAAGACAGAACTAGATACTGGGACACACACGATGAATGTAACACACTGCAAATCCTAACACTCCCAGCCAGGGAGTACAGACAAAGCCCTGGGAATCACTCACACCAAATGGCTTTGTGGCCAAATGCCTGTTGAGTGAAAACAAACGTAACAGACAGACAGATACTAAATAGACAAGATACATGTAAATGAGAAGTCCAATAAGCCAAGCCAGGTCATAAACGAAATATCAGAAATGCAGAATATACTTAGGGAGCAGACTAGAGAATATCCAGAAACCAGAGCCAAAGAGTCATACACAGATATCAAATACAGAACTCAAATTAACACGGGGAACAGGAACTCAGAGGATCTCAGACTTAGTCTATCCTGATCCAAGGATCAAATGCATGGTTGGCCCTATATATAGGGCTGAGCAGATCATGTGACTACAGACCATTAACCCAGTGGAGACGGTCTGCAGAGCTTGACAGCCAGCACCTGGCAAATCCCTGCTCCGACCATCAGGGGGCAGCATCGAGACGTAACAATCAGTTCAGGCACACTCAAACCAGCTTTTATGGAATTTTTTTTTTAAAGGATTTTACCAGGAAGGATACATTGAGATTTCTCTCGTTTTCAAGTATGTCCTGGGTGGCGAGTATGTACCGTTAGGTGTCTTGCCCAAGGACACTTACTGGAGAGGTTGCTCGCTGGGATCGAACCCATTCACTCTGTTTGTGACACCAAACACAAATAACTATAAATTTCAGTGATCTCTCGTTCAGGTTAGGTCTCTCACAGGGTCGGCGAATTGCAACGATCTAAGACGAATTCACCATATTTCTGAACAGTCAAATCGCCACGAAATTGCACAGTACAGTGAAATTCACCATTCGGTGAAATTCGGTGGCAAATTTGGCACTCGTTGAATAACCCCTTAAATATTTAAAGTATGTGAACACCTGACCAACACAGTTTTACATACTTTTTGGACATTCCATTCCAAAACAATGGAGCATTACTAGGGTGTTTACTATACTCTATTTGGAACTTTAGCAGCTGTTGTTCTTGTGGGAAGGTTTTCGACAAGATTTTAGAACATGTCTATTTTAGAATTTCAGCCCACTCAACCAAATCAACATTGAGGGAACATGAGGGATGTAT
The DNA here is from genome assembly GCA_009667805.1 of Leptobrachium leishanense. NCBI lineage: Eukaryota > Metazoa > Chordata > Amphibia > Anura > Megophryidae > Leptobrachium > Leptobrachium leishanense. The sequence goes on along the minus strand of CM019064.1, from coordinate 134,724,937 downwards.
AATAAGATCGCCTGTCACACAAACAGCATTCCTATTTATCCCAAAGTTGTTCAGTGAGGTTGGCGTCAGGACTTTGTGTGACCATTTGAGTTCTACTACACATTTGAAATGTAGTAACTAAATGCCGGTCATATCAGGTAAGGTATGCAGAAAAGGAGCAGGTTTTATTTATCGGAAAGGCAACGCTTTGGTCCTCTCGTAGGACCTTTCTCAAGCAAGCAGGTTTATTGTCTTTCCAATAAAACCTGCTTTTTTCCTGCATACCCTACCTAATGCAACCAGTCTTTTGTGTAGGTATGGATGACTGTTGGCCATTGGACTATGGTGCGCCTGGTTGGGGCAACGTATTTAGGCATATGGCCATCTATGCAACTTTTAGGATCCACCAAATCTTTACAACAATGTCTTCATGTGTACAGTGTCAAAGTAATTCTTGCACAGGAACGTGCCTTCTGCAAACTGAAAGCATCCAATTGTCAATATAATTTTTCTATCCTTATACCACTGAGTTGACCCTTTACTTCAACAAAGGTGTCATACCCAAACTCTGAAACACAAGTCCAAACCAGTATCCGTTTCTCCACCATACTTTATATCATCCACTACACCAGGGCTCAAAATTTCCACTCGTCTACTCGCATTTGGTGAGTGGAAATTAAGTGAGGGCAAGTTGAAATACACACACAGGCAGCACAATAAGATATTTCGTGCTGCGTATTCCAGGAGTGCCACCGTGCAGCCCCCCTTCCCCAGGCTGCACAGTGGCAGGGATCAACTGCCTAACCTGACCCAGCTTGTCTCTGTCACTGGCAGAGAGGTGGAGAGGAGCTTCCCTGCCTCCTCGCTCTGCTGACACTGGGCTCTGATAACTGAGTATACATGTATCTGGGGTCTGATGTCTGGGTATTAATGTTATTTTTGGAACTTTATTCTAAATAAAACCTTTAACAGTGTAATTTCATAAGATAATTTAAGGGTGTGTGTTTAGGGGCAGAGTTAAGGGCTGGGTAGGGGTTAGGTGGAGCAACTGGTTGTGAGTAACTCTTGTGGCCTGGTTAGTAAATTGGGACTTGAAATTTTGAACCCTGCACTAAACACAGATTCTTTGATCAGTTACCAGAAAGTGAAGGTTGAATCCAGCACCACTGCATTAGAGTCCAGTAGCTTTACCCCACTCCAGTTGATGTCTAACATTGCACATGGTGAAGATTATATTCAGCTGTTCCTCTATGGAAAGCAGTGGCGACTCTAGGAACAATATTTAGGGGGGGCACAGAAGATACCGCAGTCAAAACTGGGGGGGCACTAATAATTTTCACCACTAAATCATACCACTGAATAAAACTAAGGGCCCAATCACCTGGTGTGAGCTAAAACACTATCGCTAAAGGAAAAAGTTAGTGCGAGTCGCTAAAACTTACAGGGTTATTCAGAGAGCGTGAAAAGCAGGAGAATGACTGGAGAATGAAAAATTCTAGGTCAAAATTCTCCCTTTCATCTCACTTTCCAAATCGGCTAGTTTGACCTAGAATTTTCCATTCTCCAGTCATTCTCCTGCTTTTCACCGCTTTCTGAATAACCCTGTTAGTGCCTGACGACCTACTAACAGATCACCTTGTCTGCAGTAGTCCATGAACAAGGTCGTTTGGCGCACGCTAGGGAAACTCTAAGGCTATGGTCAGAGGAACGCATTTTTCACGTTGCCCATGAAAAAGTACGGTCGAACGAACGTACGTATTTTTTCACGGAATACGCGATAGCGGTCATACGATGCGCTTTTTCGTCCGTGATTTTGTACGGATCCTCAATAAAACCCTTTTTGCGTCTGGACGTTATGTTGGCCGGACATTAGCAGCGTCTGACGTCTCCTAATCACACACACACGCCGCTATGTGGACGCAGCGCACTCTGTACGTCAGTAGTAGCGGTTTGACGTTCTCGAAAAAATGCGTTCGTTGGCCACTTGCGTTGCGCGGACGAACTTTCGTGCGGCCGTTCATCGTATGTTCCCCGGCATTGGACGTCATTTGCTGCTAGTACGGCCGTGATTTCGTGCGGCTAAACGCACGTTAAAACTGCGCTAGTCTGACCCTAGCCTAAGACCCGGGTTGAGACCCAGCGCTAATGCGGTTGTGTACAGGATAGAACGTTTTTTCTTTTCCATACCTATCCCCCGCCCTCACAAGCTTGAATATGAACACATCCAGTGAATAACCTCTCACCCCTGCATTATTAAAATCCTCCACGGTGGCCGCATCATCCATGTTTATATGCACACATATATTAAGGCTGATGGGCATTGCATGATAAATGCCACCCAACAGCATGTAGAATCATTACAATGCATTTAAGAGATCCAAAAGGAAGGCCAGGTGAGCGACAATAATTTCCCTGCTACAGCATATAAATAATACATGTTTCAGGGCAAGACTTATCCATGTGTTCCTTTAAACATGGTCCACACAGTCACCCTAATAATCAACTGCTTACATACTATGAATAACCCCAAGCATAAAATGTTTAAAATTAGGCAATATATTAGAATTAGGACATATGTGCATAAAGGATACATTTATAATAGAACTTACTGCAACAGCCGCGACATTGCTGACCAGATCCATTACTATGGTGTATGGGGCCATGAGAACACCTGTGCTGCATTCCTTTCAATTGCCTATTAATTTTGGACGAGGACCTGGTTTTTCTGTTTTTTTGGAGTTAGCACCAGGGTTGAGCAGTAGGTAAAATGTTGCAATTAGTTCACCTCAAAAAATTTAGCGCTGGCACCAAGTGATCTGTTAGCTGCAAAAGCGCTAGAGATCTCTAGCACTCCCTGTGTTAAGTATAGGACGCGGAAAGTACAGTAAGCTTGCAGTACAAATCGCTAATAGCAACGTGCTAAGTGATTTTTCCCGTTTGTAGCGGGAGGCAAACGATCTGTTGGTCAGGCGCTAGACTCAATTAACCTGGCGCTAACGCAAAATCACGCCGACGCAAGGGTTAACTCACACCAGGTAATTGTGCCCTAAATAAGTATATATAAATAAGATTCCAAAACCCCAGAGTAATGTGATACAATGATGCCTTTTTGTTGTACTAACCTGATACTTAAATTCAATATTTTTTTGCTGCAATTCGGCAGTTTTTGCTGAATGTCTGATTGCTGCTTCAGCGACTCCACTTTTAGCAAATTACAGTGACCATTCGCTAAATAGGGAATTCACCTTATTTACGGAAACATAAGTTCCCCGAAATGTGATGGAAAGCAGAGGATCTAAAGATGATTAGACCCTTTAGATTCTAACTTCCATAATAACCCCTAAAATGCCATAAACCCAGAGAAATACAATAAAAATAATAAACAATGTGGCATTTAGCTACCCCTTAACCCCTAAAATGCCATTCATCAAGGGAAAACATGAAATGAATACACTGAGGCATGTAGCCAACCCATCAACCCGTAAAATGCCATTAATCAAGGAAAAAACAAATGTATACTGTAAGGGATGAAGCCTGCCCATTAACCCTTAACATACAACTAAAACCAAGGCAAAAACTAACGTAATACACAATGTAGTGTATAGTCTGAACATTAACCATTTCACTGCTGAGCCATTTCGGCTAGGGTCAGACTAACGCATTTTTCACGTTGTCCGTGAAAATGTGCGTTCGAAGAATGGACGTATTTTTTCACGGAATACGCAATAGCGGTCATACTATGCGCAGTTTCATCCGTGATTTTGTACGGATCATCAATAAAACACTTCTTGCATCTGGACGTTATGTTGGCCGGACATTAGCAGCGTCTGATGTCTCCAATTCACGCACACACGCCGCTAGCGGACGCAGCGCACTCTGTACGTCAGTACTAGTGGTTTAACGTTCTCAAAAAAATGCGTTCATTTTCCACTTGCGTTGCGCAGCCGGACTTTTGTGCGACCGTACTTCGTATATTGGCCGTCATTGCCCGGCATCTGCTGCTAGCACGGCCGTGATTAAGTGCGCCAGAACGCGCGTTCGCACTGCCTCAGTCTGACCCTAGCCTAAAACCCTGTGAAAATGTTTAAGTTTAAGTACACGTTTTTATTTAATGTTTTATGACTTTTATTTCACACTGAATATGGTCATGTTGGGTATCATTGGAAAGGCCAGAATCTGCCCTTTCAAATGACACCTAGATCGTACATATACGATGCATACCGACGGAGATACCTTGGTCCGAATAAGTGTGGGAAGCTGGATGCTGATTTTTGGTGGTGGGGCACATGGGGGGGCAAGGAATAACCTAGGGGGGGCAATTGCCCCCCTTGCCCCCCTGTAGAGACGCCTATGATGGAAAGCATTACATGAAACCTCCCAACAAACAGTTCTTTTGCATCATCTAGCAATTTGTGGCTAGACCGTCACTGGCTCTACTTTCACTTCACAATACTTACATTCACGTCAGTACCACGTTTAAAGAACTTTCCAGAATGATCTTTCGTATTGCCATTATATAGTATCGTTCCTCCAAAGAGTAATTGCAAGCAGACCACTAAAGGGATTTTCCAAAATGTGGTCTAATGTGTGATAATTGTTATTATTTCATGTCTTTGCAATCATTATTCACTCCATATACACCACAATCTTGCATTGTGTGTGCTAATGTTGTTGTAAGGCGATTTCCTCATTCATTATTATGAAAAACTGTCAAGTATATTTATTATCCCCATCAATCTACAGTTTAACACAGATATAAAAATGCATCCCTCTTGAGGGACCTCTGCATACAAATTGCATGTTAAGATTTCAAGGTATATAGTGAAGGTCTATTCCTGGTATGTGAGGTTTTACGGGTCTGTGTCTGCAATGTAGAGACGTCAGAGAATGAAGTAGCATTGACAACACTTCAGGCTAAAGTTAGTGTCTTCCTAGGTCACTAACAATGTCAGAGCCAGATCCCTGATTAGAAGATTACTAATCTTTCAATGGCATTCTTCTCTCCCTTGTTAATCCCATTTCACTTTAATCACAACAGTTAGTACCCTCTGTCAGTTTTTTTATTCTTTCTTCACTCTTCTGCTCTTCGGATCCCACCTGGATGAACACGAGGGGTTTTCCTAGAAAAGAAAGCCCTGTGATTGGCTGGTGGTGAAATTATCTGCTTCTTTAAAGCATCTTCCTTGCCTTCTAAGGGCCTTTGACATTTGAACCTTGGCTTGGAGAAGACACAAAGGAAACTTTGGGTTCTTTCATACTTTAGCCTTATTCATTGAATTTTACCTTCATAAAAGGGGCAACAATTTTCCACCCATAATTCTTCTTTTCTTTTATCATTTGAGAAGCTTGCACACCTGGCATAAAACTTTGAAGACAATCTGTTATTTTAGTATTTCTAACAGATCAGCCATAGACATTTTTGTTCATCTAGTCACAAAATCCAGAAGCTACAGAGACCATTTTACAGGTCGACGAGTTTTATATATTTTTAAAGAAAGCTACTTCTGTAGGCCAACTATAATATAACTCCTAAGAGGAAAAAAGTAACATTGAAATTGTGCTAAAATGGGCAACATGGACGGTAAAACAGTCGAGGAGTTAAGTGCCACGGAGATCCACAGGTGGTATAAGAAGTTCATGACAGAGTGCCCTTCTGGACAGCTAACGCAACATGAGTTCAAGCAGTTTTTTGGGCTCAAGAACCTGAGTCCAGCATCAAATCAATACATAGAACAGATGTTTGACACATTTGACTTTAACAAGGTAAGTCCCGATTGCCTTTCCATTTTAAATCTCTAGGTATGGTAGAGCTACAGAGGAGCTCTAGAATTTTTTTAGAGTATTTTTTTCATAGATGAATTTCAAAATGGAAACAAATTGATTTCTGAGATACAAGACTTCAGGATGTAAGATTTTTTGCATAAAACCATGCATATATTAGTCATTACTGGTGGGACAAGTAGAAAAAAACGTATAACAAATGGGAGAAGAACAAAATATTTTATATTATTTGACTGGACTAGTCTCCAATAGATCCATCAATTCTGGTGTCCGTTCACTGCTTCTATATGACATGCCTCAACTTACCACCGACGTTTGTTAAGTTTTTAAACTAGCTTTCTATTTGATATAATCCTGGCACCAACTTTTAAATTATCCTGATAAAATTGTTCAAATGATAACCTTATTATTTTCATGTGCATGTTTAAGTCAAATTTTTAATCGGTTAACCCATTGTTGCGGTAACGTTAGCACTTTGTAATACCATACTTATCCTAACACTAATTACTGATTGCGTTCCCCATGTTAAGTATAGGATGTGCAAAGTACAGTAAGCTCGTGCAAGCTAGCACAATCACCAATGCGGTAAGTGATTTTTTAACTATTTAGCGTTAGGTAATATGAGTGGCATGCATTAAAGTCACTTATCCTGGCATTAACGCTTACTCATCCGGATGCTACAGTTAGCGTTCACTAGGGAATAGGGCCCATAGAAGAGTGGGCCTGCTTGGTGAATTGCTCCTGCATTTGACATTTTAGGTCCCTATTTAAATTTTGTCATAAAACCATATATCAACATGATTATTTACAGTTTTTAAGTAATAAATGTAAAATATGACTTAAAATAGGGTCTGTAAATGTCTATGATAGTAATATATCCTTACATCTGCCTAGAGAAACATGAGGGGTTATTCACTAACTACAATTCTTTAATTGGGGAACTAGGGTGAATTCTCTGTTTAGGACCTTCCACTGTAGTTTATGGTACTTTTCACCATTCTTTCCTCTGTAATTTCTTCCAAAGCTGCATAGCAGCTATAGGCATAATTTTCGATGGGTTTCCACCAGTCTTTCCACCATAGTTTCTGCCAAGATTATTTACCATAGATTTAACAGTAGTTTCAACCATTGTTTCAGTCAAGGTTGTGTTGTTTTTCCATTCATTATTGACTTGTTTCTATTGGAATTCCATGGAGTTCACCACTTTAAGATCACCATTGTTGAATCAAAGGTAGAACAATGCTGAATGGAGAATAGTCATAGCTTACTCATTTTACAGAAGACTAAGGGCCCTATTAAATTCTTTGCGCAAAACGCGCAAAAAATTTGTGCGCGAAGCGTTAAACGTTAACGCGCGTAAATTAACGCTGGTATTACAATCCGAGCGCATTTTTTCATCCGTCAAAAAATAACGCACTTAAAAAAGACGCGCAAAAACGCGCGCGCATTAACGCTGCACGCAGAAATCGGTGTGCGGACTGTTTTTTCACGCATTTCAGCCAATCAGAATTAAGAACCACAATTGTCCCCCGTTCAGTTTTTGCGCCTGTCAAAATCAATCTGAGCATATATGCTGCAGCAAAAATAAACCACGCACAACTTCTCCATTTTATTGTTTGGGTATTTGTAGAATGTGTAACTATACTTTGCTGTATTTTTTTTCGTGCTGGTGTATTTGGTTTCGGCCAGGACGTTCACATTTTCCATTAACACCAGCTTTTAAAAGACGTTAAAATTATGCGCGCAAACGTTGTCCGTTAAAATTTGCGCTTAGATTGTAATACCATCTGCGTACAAGTGCACAAACGCATTTGCGCTCACAATGTTAGGTATAGGACGCGCGCAGTACATTACGCTCGCAAAGGGTTTGCGTAAGTTCACCCGCGGTAGATGTTAACGTGCATTTTTTGCATGGACATTGTAATACGACGTTCTGCGCAAAGGGTTTTTCCCCTTGCGTTAAACCGTTGTTTGGCATTGTTCACTGTCCATTGTTGTTTGTATCAATGTCTCCAGCTTTTGCTTGTCTCCTCTGGATAACTGATGTTCACTGTAGTCGAAACAGAGGTGATTTGTACCCTTGTTTGCAACAACATTAAACATCAGTGATTAGAGAATAAGTCCTCTGAAAAACTTTTTTCTATAGAAAAAAACAAGAGGATTATCTAGTACAGGGGTCAGCAACTTTGGCTCCCTGATGTTTTGGGAACTACATCTCCCACGATGCTCAGTCACCCATTAGCCTGTCTTAGCCACATGGGAAATGTAGTTCCCAAAACATCAGGGAACCAAGGTTGCTGACCCCTGATCTAGTACAAAATATAAAATGTACAAACAGACATTATTGTATATTGTCCAGCCTAATATATCAGTCAGTTGCCTCCTTGTTAATAATAAAGTTAATATGCCAAAAATGGTCTGTGTTAACCAAGCGAAGGCCTCTATTATGGGCGTTATTTTTCATATTACCCCTATTTATTCAATTCTTTTTCTTCATATAAATGTCTCTGAACACGGGGTGAGTTTTAGAATTAAGCAAATCACGGGGAAGGGGGAATATGAAAAAACGACATTGATTCTCAGACGCCATCGATTCTAAGACACTGCTTGTTTTCAGAGACCATTATGAGGAAAAGATGCGTCATAGAATCAAATAAATTGGGAATTTAAAATTTTTTACCTCAGTGACCCAAATTATAATTATTGCGAACGACAAGATCAGTTACATGATTTCTGACACGCACTTACTAGGCTAGCAATACCAATAGATCCTCCATCTTCTCAATCCATAAAATGGCTGTAGCAGTAGGAGTTTGAAAATACTGTAGGCCCAATCCTGCCCAAAGAGCAAAGACAAAGTCCACCAATTAGAGAGAATTGCCAGGCCTCTAATCTGATTATCCAATGTTTTATTTTGAGAAAGGAGGCTTCTAGACATTTATTATTCTTGGGAGGGCAGTGGGGGCTAAATTCATAAGGGGGAAGAAACAACTGGTTATCTGCTTTGCTTTCTTTATTGACTTTATTACTAATTTGCAAAGGATTCCTCAAATCCCGACCTCAAAGGGTTCCGGATCGCTTACAAATGCTTTTCAGATTCTCTGAATCTACCCAATAATTTCATTGAATAGAAATATGTGGTTCAACTGTCATAAAACAGCAGGTTTTACATAAAAACTGGGCTTGGTTGAATTCTTTCGGCAGAGTTTTTTAAAATCTCAGCCGATAATTTCTTCAAAATATAAACTTATTGAATTCAAATAATTGTACCGGCTGGGTGTAGTAGAGGTAACATCACTGCTCTATAACCGTGGAGACTGTGGAGACACAGGTTTGAATCCCAGCAGGAGCACCTCTCCAGGAAGTGTCCTTGGGAAAAACACCTAACGGTACATACTCGCCACCCAGGACATACTTGAAAACGAGAGAAATCTCAATGTATCCTTCATGGTAAAATACTTTCTCTAAAAAAAAATTACGTTAGTGTGGTGCCACCACAGCACCTTAAAAATAAAAAGCTTAGATTAGGGTGGTTTGAAACAGTAGGAAATAGGAGGTGTGTAGGGTTAGCGGGTTTCAGTGAGCTGTGGCCTGTAACTTCCATTACGTTCAGTATTTGGGTCAACGTTCAGGAGCGTGAATGAAGAAAAAGAAGCTGATAATAATACAAAGGAATAAAAACACAACACTTTGTAATTTATAATTACAACGGCATAGTCTATAAAATAATGGTGCCATTACTAGCAGTAATCATGATCCACCTGCTTACCTATACACATGCTCTTAAGCCTACCTATGGGATATATATATAACTGGGCATATTTTGTCCTCTATTCTGGCTCAGCCGGTGACAGGGTAAAGTTGCCCTTTAAAAAGGCACAAGCTGTTAACCCTTACTTGGTCCCTATCACTGGCTCTATTATCAGTGAGCCTCTATGTTAGTGACTCACCTTGCAATAGAAAGACACTGAAACTGCCGCTACAGTCATCTCAATAGACCATAGGATTCCATGGAGACTTGCGCGAGCTCTCGTGTGCGGAGTTCCACGGGAACTCTGGGAACTATGTTTGGAAATTTGTTCCCAGTTTCCAGCTACTAGTGGAGAGAGGAATTGCCAGATTGTGTTTATCACTGCATCCTGCGATCAGAGCACAGGTAGGGATGTGCGTTTCGGGTTTCGGAATTTCGGAATTTTCACGAAATTTCCCGATTCGTGACTTCGGATGGGGCCGATTTTCCGAAAATTTTTAGATCCGAAAACGGCAGATCCGAAAAGTTTTCCGAGCAGAAACGAAATATTTTCGGAATTTTCGAATGGACTTGAAATGTGTCAAATCGAAATTTATTGCTGTGAAACGAGGAGAAAAGACGTTCCGAAAAAACGAAAATTTCCGAAATCACGAAAAGTCGATACAAAAAACGAGCAAAGTGACACGAAAATACGAAAAATGGTCGATATTCCGGAAACATGAACAATTCCGAAAAACGAAAATTTCCGAAATCACGAAAAGTCGATACAAAAAACGAGCTAAGTGACACGAAAATACGAAAAATGGTCGATATTCCGAAAAAAAATGTACACGAAAAACGAGTCGAGCCGAACCGAATCGAAACAGAAATCGGTCGAAACGAGCCGAATCGAAAAGTTTGAAAATCCGAAAAATCTAATCGAATCGAACCGAAAAAAAAATCGGTGCACAAGCCTAAGCACAGGTGGATCTTTGTTTTTTTTTTTTAACTCTTTATTTTTGGGGTTTTAGCAAAGATACAAGAATATCTGTTATAAGGATAATAATGGTTTAATGAATAACAGCATGTCACGAAGACAAGTGATAAGGGAAGGGGAGGGGAAGTGATATAGGCTCAGTTTAGCAAATTCTCATCTTTTGACTTTTTAAACATTTTTTTAATGTTAATTGATTTTGCAAATACAAAATCTCAGAGTCGTATGTTTTAAAAAACTGTCTCAACAAGAAAATAAAGATTGACCGCTCGTTATTCTCAGCTGCCTGCAAAATAACTCTTCCTATACAAAGTATAGGTAGTGCGCATTTATTAATTTAGAGTAACACTACTGTAACAGCTGAGCCGCAAGTAACATTTTCAGCCATGCTGGGATAGCAGGGGAGCCACTATGATTAATGACTAGGGCCTATACTGTATGTATAATAACTCTATAAAAAATTTAAGTTTGTTAGGAATGGAGACCTTAAGTCTTATTTTATAATATTGTCTGCAACCTCAACCTAATTCCCATATATATATATATTGTATCACGTGCGGGTTCCGGAGAAAATTTGTAACCTTTATATTTCTGAAATTCTCAAAATCACTTTTTTTTATTTCAGTGCCATTGTAGTTCTGGTTCTGGTTCTGGTTCTGGTTCTGATTCTAGTCATAACCATTTAATAATTTTATAAATTATCCCAGTTGTTTTGTAAATGCCTGATAGTTCAAAGAAATTGTAAAGCATGTAGACCTCTTCTAAAAGTATAAGCATTAATAAAAAAAAAGTAAATTTTAATTATTTTCCCGAGAAAAATAATTTTTTAAATGGATCCGAACTTTAACCCTTTGTTCAATGTATACTTCTGGTTCATAAAAAACACTGCCCCCCTAATCTTTGCTAATCAAACTTAATCAAATGTTCTTTTTGCTGGTAGTGATATTAATATTAGCAAACTGCATTTTTAGAGAATATTGGCTACCGTAGATACTCGAGTATAGCGCGACCCGAATATAATGCGATGGATAGAGATTTATTATGGAAATGAGAGAATACTCAAGATTCGAATATAACGCGAGGAGCAAAATTATAAAAGTATACTGTACTGGAAACCATTAAAATCCTTCCAGGTTCTCTTAACACAGTCAGGCTCCCCCTCAGGCCAGGGTGCTCTGTTCTAGAATGATTGCAGTTGTTACCAAGTATGAAGCCGGCCACCCGTCTTCTTAGTTGTGATAAGATGGCCGGTGGCGTGAGGTAACCAACACCGTGAATCATTCACCAATAGCCAGCATGCCAGGAGGTGTCGTTTTCTGACCGCTCACTTTAGTAGACAGGCTCATCCACCGCTAGTCACGGAAACTTGGGATCCATGAGCAAGTAAAGTTTTTTTTAAAATTTTACACGCGATGCAGATGTCTCGAATATAACGCGACCCCTCCAATTTTGAGGTAAATTTTTATCACCAAAATCTAGCGGTATACTCTAGTATCTACAGTATTTATTTATTTATTAGCAATTTATTTAGTAGATAATATTATCTTCTTATATTATATAGTAATAAGATCATCGTTTTTATTTTCCAAAAGTACTAGTAGAGTTTCAGGCGTTAATATTGTGTAAAGAATATAGTTTTATTCTACAAAAAAAATTCCTGTAAAGAAACACAAATTTTACAATACGTTAACTGTATTGCATTTCTGTGTTGTGCGTATTATTTACTATGGGGGGTTATTCAGAGCACCGAAATGTCACCGTCACTTCGGTGCTCTCTTGTTCCCCTCACTTCCATGCAATTCGGGGAATCAAAGTTCCCCACCCTGCGGTGAATTCAGCATTCACCGCAGGGTCCCCGGAGTGCAGGGAAAACCAGCCGAACTACTGCCGCAAACCCGCCACAATCCCACCGAACACCCACCGAAAACCCAAATACGCCAAACACGCCTGAAAAAGCCGACGAGATGCCGATCAAAATTTGGCGAACTACCGGCTCTCGAACTGCCTGAAATGTCACCGTACGGGGAAATTCCTCACATTTCGGGACCAGATCGGCTCTCTATGAATAACCCCTTATAGTTACATCCCATATTGCATTGTATTTTTTGAGATGGGCAGGTGAACCCCAAAGTGGAAATTCCAAAACAAATATGTTATCCTTTTTTTAAGTTTATACCTTTTATTATTTTATTTTTCAATCATCTACATAATCTTTACTATTACAAATTACCATGTGACCCACACTTCCAAGTTGCGGTCATACCTCCGGAGTCAACTGTTATCTCTTACAGTACTACTTGATACAACTGCATCAATTGATCCACTTATAATGTATCAGAGTTTTGTCTGCGTCACATTCAGGACCTTCCGTATTGCTGGAGTTTTCAATACTAATGGCATGCACAGGACCATCAGAGACCAGCTCCACATAGTAGTACTACAAAATAAAGTAAACAGAATTTGTTTTTGGTTTTTGTTCTTTGTTTTTTAGCTTCAAGTCCAAAGAATAGCTATAAAATACACCAAATTGATCAAGTAGGCTCATATCCTAAACATAGTTCTCTTCTCACTAGTTAGAAATGCAGTACACATTTTGCAAACATTAAAAATTAAGTTTAATTTTTAATATGCTATTTAAAAAACCTCTATTCAGTCTACCAGACATCCAGAAGACGTAATTTTCCATTTATTATTGAACATTTCCACTCCTAGCTCTGATTCCTTATTAGAGCCCTTGTTTGGCCAAAATCATTCGCCCCCTCTCTTGGGAGCATAGCTACCTTTTCTTGGTCTTAATTGTGCTGCACATCACTTCAGACCAATTATGTATTCTATAGTGTAGAAATTATATACTGTGCTTTTACGGCTTTCTCCTTGCTGCCATGGTAACAAGGTTCTTAAGTGCAATTGTACATTATTATCGGGACTATAAAATTGCCAGCTCGGTAAAGTCATTAACTACACGTTAGGAGGTTATTCTTTAAGGAGAATATTTTGATGAAAAGACAATAGAACTAGAAGATCTATGACGAAACCGCCGTCTCATTCACAGCCGTAACTGGTTCTTTAACCCAGGTATTTAGCTCTTAGTTTTATATACATAACCATCATTTCAGCGGCTGGTATTTAAAGGGACAATCTATCATTATCACGTAAGCAAATATAAATGGTCACAGTGGCAATAGTATGTCACCCACCACATCATTTTCACCCCAGCTGGCCACTGGAGCATCACTTCAAAATAGAGATCTCCCCTAAGCCATGAAGTTCAGGCAGTACCTGCTGGACAGCCATCTGGGTTTTGGGAAGTCACAGATATAAACTAACATCAGAGCATAAGGAGGAGTCATCTGGCTAAATGGGCGTTCAAAGGCCAACCCTAGCGCATCTGCATTGAGAGGCATCTTATTGGGAATGTGCTCATTAGTTTTATTCATGCCATTTGTAATGATTTGTAATTTAAGTTTCTTCCATAAGCTAGAATTAACTTCAGAAGACCACAACATACAAATGAGCACATTTTAGATTAATGAATGTTGTTTGTAGCCCACTTACAGACTGTCCCTGAGGCTCATTCATTTAAAACTAAATTTTTCAGAAATCCTATATTCCTATGTAAGCATTTGTTTGTAAAATGGGAAATTTTTATATCCATATTTTGTCTTCAAGGATGGATACATGGACTTCATGGAATATGTCGCAGCCTTAAGTTTGGTGCTAAAAGGAAAGGTCGAGCAGAAACTGAGGTGGTACTTCAAACTGTATGATGTTGATGGGAACGGCTGCATTGACAGAGGAGAACTTCTCAATATTATCAAGGTGGGCAAGGCATCTTCAGCCATCTAACATCTCATTTACTGCCTGAACCATACACTGACAGACAATCAAACGTCAATTACTCAGTAGACACAAACTGTGTTCTTCTCATACATGCAGGACAACTAGGGCTCTATTACACTCCTTGCGCAAAAACGCTTGCGCAGCGCAATTTTTTTTGCACAGCATTAAACGTTAACACGCATAAATTAACGCTGGTATTACAATGCGAGCGCATTTTTTCATGTGTCCGAAAATATGGCGCTTAAAAAATACGCACGAAAACGTGCGCAAATTAACGCTGCGCGCAGAAATCGGTGGGCAGACTGTTTTTTCATGCGATTCAGCCAATCAGAATTAAGAACCACAATTGTCTCCCGTTCAGTTTTTGCGCCTGTCAAAATCAATCTGGGTATATATGCTGCATCAATAATAGAAACACGCAAAACCTCTCAATTTTATTGTTTGGGTATGTGTAGAATGTGTAACTATACTGTGATGTATTTGGTTTCGGCCAGGACGTTCAGATTTGCAGTTACCACCACGTTAAAATTATGCGCGCAAACGTCGTTCGTACATATTTGCGCATCGATTGTAATACCATCTGCGTACCAGCGCACAAACGCATTTGCGCTCACAATGTTAAGTATGGGATGCGCGCACAAACTTTCTCTCGCGCAGGGTTCGCGCAGGGTAACTCGCGTTAGACGTTAAAGCGCATTTTGTGCGCGAACGTCGTAATACAATGATCAGCACGGAGGGCTTTTCCCCTCGCGTTAATGAGTTTTTGCGCACGTGCAAAATTGTATGCGAACAGTGTAATAGGGCCCCCAGTATTTTAGAGACCATCCTCCTCTTGTTAATTTCTATTGCTGACATTTGTACACTAAGACCTCAACATATAAAATCAAATATGGGCAAAGATGTCTGTAAGCTAAAGAAGTTAAAAATGAATCTAAATATCCATTTCTAATTCAGGAAATATAACTCTTAAAGGGACACTACCACTTACATAAGCTGTAACTAGTATACTTGTGCATTACAAACAAAACCACATTAAAAAACACATGCTGCTGTTGTTTTGTTTGTTTGAAGTAATTGAATGTAAAAAGGAAAAATAAAGTTAGGTTGCTATCTCCTGTTTCCATTTTGTAAATTTTTCCCATGATGCAACATTTACCAAAAACGTATGCTGAGTTTTACTTTAAAGCTGTGGTTTAGCTTCTACAGTATTTAACAGTCAATGGGGTAGGGGAAGGAATGTTTATATAAGGCTGCAGTGGGCTATTGTGTGGTGTATGATACCTGAGATAAGAGATGACATCTGAATGGAGCTTAAAAGACTTCTAATCCACCCTTTGGTAATGTCCTTTGCATACATTCCACAATGATGTGAGTTGGTTTCCAAGACTTCAGACACACACACTCCATTCTATTCTCAATGACACACAGTGAGGAGCAAGTGATGTAAAGGTACTGGGGGGCAGGCAGTATACAACACAAAATGTCACAAAATAGATGCACACAGTGACATATATAGAGTAAAATAATTTCTTAACTAAACAAACATAAGGGAAACAAAGCACATGTAGGATATCAGCAACATAAATTAAACACAATAAGGACATTTCATTTTTTTGGTGGTAGTGCTCCCTTAATAATTCTTATCTCTTGCATTGGGAAGCATACCTTCTTTAACAGATCTTGCATAATCACAGTTTTCCAAGGTTTGTTTATCAATTAATATTGCTAGAAGAAGGGAAGACGTGGTCATTATGGCCGCTCTCCCACCTTTCCCTTTTCTATCTGCATTATTCATCAACTCCTTAAACACTGGTAGGCCCTTTTTTCAGATTTCAGGCCTAACCCGACCATCGTTCTGGCAAACCTCAACTGACTTTTCCTTTTCAAACTTGTCCTACCTTTATTAAGCTCCAGATTTTGTCCCCAAACATAACTATATATGTAATATTGTTTTAAATATTGCATTTTGTAACTGCATTCGATGTAAATTTAAAACCTGTAAAAATGTATGGCCTTTTCAGTCACCAGGTGGCCAAATGGTTATAAAAACTACTTTGTCTAGTTTGTCTCTGTTTTACCTTTTTTTGGGGGCAGGACCAATATTATTATAGCTCTAATATGCAATCAAACCTATGACATTTCATAAAGCAGCCACAATTCCTCAATCCAGTCACACATTGGTTTCTGAATGAAGGAGAATTTCATGGTTTCATGGATACCTGGTTGAGGGACTCCTACAGAAATTCTGCAGTGAGCCTGACCGGATGATATCGATCAAATTATAATGACATGCAGGTCTATTCACTAAAAGGTGAAACCAAGGAGAATTGGCAGGAGAAGAGAACAATCTAGACCAGTGGTTCCCAACCACAGTCCTCAAGTACCCCTAACAGGCCAGATTTTAAGGATTACCTTGGACAAAAGCAGACTGAATCCTGCAATCACTGAGCAGTAAATCATATCACCTGTGCTGTGCTTCAGATATCTGGAAAACCTGACCTGTTAGGGGGTACTTGAAGACTGCGGTTGGGAACCACTGATATAGACCAAATATCCAATTTGGAAAGAGAGACAAATGGTAGGATTTTTCTGGTTTAGCTATTTTGACCTATTGTAAGGACAGAGGCTTGAACCCCTGTGTGGTGTTGGGTGTATGGAACCCAATAGCAAGCCGAAAAAGGAGACAAGAAGGAATATAACTAATAGAGCTTTACTGAAGGAAACAAAATATAAGTCCAGAACAAACGTAATGCAAGGTTTCTTTGGCAGAAATAAAAGTCCAGAATAAACGTAATGCAAGGTTTCTTTGGCAGAAATAAAAGTCCAGAATAAACGTAATGCAAGGTTTCTTTGGCAGAAATAAAAGTCCAGAATAAACGTAATGCAAGGTTTCTTTGGCAGAAATAAAAGTCCAGAATAAACGTAATGCAAGGTTTCTTTGGCAGAAATAAAAGTCCAGAACGGAAAGTCGTAGGGATATGAGGGCAGGGTCCGGTACTGATGTCGTGAAGACAAGCCTGGGAATGGAACGGGCACTGTGATGGCAAGTTTGGAATGGAAGTAAAGCTGGTACCGTGGCAACCGGAACAGAAGCAGGACTTGCACTTTGGAGGCAGGAACGGAAGCAGGACTGGCACCTTGGAAGCAGGAACGGAAGCAGGACTGGCACTTTGGAAGCAGGAACGGAAGCAGGACTGGCACCTTGGAAGCAGGAACGGAAGCAGGACTGGCACTTTGGAAGCAGGAACGGAAGCAGGACTGGCACCTTGGAAGCAGGAACGGAAGCAGGACTGGCACTTTGGAAGCAGGAACGGAAGCAGGACTGGCACCTTGGAAGCAGGAACAGAAGTAGGACTGGCACCTTGGAAGCAGGGCGAAAGCAGGACAGGCACCTTGGAAGCAGGAACGGAAGTCAGGATGTCCTTAGCGTAGCACGAAGGGAACCACTGGGTAACGTGGTGGAACCACAGTATAACCTGGTTAGTGAGCTGGAGAAAGCGGCAGGTTTAAATAGGGTTCAGGGAATCCTACAACACCGTTCACCTGGGACTCGCAGGTGGAATTGAGATACCTGAGTGCTTGGCAGATTAATTGGTGGTATGCGAGGATCTCCAGTGCAGGTGGAATGCAGTACCTATAACTTGACCAGCAGAGGGCGCCAGAGTACCTGAGTTTTCATGTTCCAGGATGGACGATCGCGCATGCGCGCCCGACCTCCACTCAGATGGATCGCGGAGACGGCGTGGGACGCATCTTGGATCTCCTCCCTCAAGCTGCAGGCCGGAACCAGGGAGCGACGCGCCACGAGGGACCTCAGGTGAGTCTGCCAGGCGTCCCAACATGGCGGCCGCGGTCCGACCGCGGCGCGGGGCATCACAGGACCCCCACCAAGGCGCGACCCCCGGTGCGCTTGATCGACGGCTTCGACGGATAACGGAGATGAAAGGCACGAACCTTTGCAGGAGCATGGACGCTGGCACTGGGTTCCCAGGATCGTTCTTCAGGACCGTATCCCTTCCAGTGAACCAGGTATTCTAACCTGCCGTAACAGAGTCTCGAATCCAGAATGCGTGATATCTCGAATTCCTCTTCTCCAGATACGGGCACAGGAACAGGTGGTTTAGCATTCCGATCAGGAAACGGATTCTCATGCCAGGGTTTCAAGAGAGATACATGGAAGACAGGATGAATCCTGTAGGAAGGAGGAAGAGTTAAGCGGGCCGCCACGGAGTTAACCATTTTGAGGACCGGGAACGGGCCAATGTAGCGAGGACCCAGCTTCTTTGAAGGGCAATCCAAACGGAGATGAGCCGTGGATAGTAACACCTTATCTCCAGGTGCATACACAGGAGCTTCCTTGCGACCACGATCAGCATATTTCTTTTGGTTCTGCTGGGCTAGTCGTAGCTGATGGCGTAGCGTTCGTAGTTGACCGCGTAGGGTTCTCAAGCGGGTTGACACTTCTGGAACTGGAGTGTTGAGCGGCATTTCCGGAAGAGTGCTAGGATGATAACCGTAGTTGGCAAAGAAAGGTGAGAAGCGAGTTGATGAATGTACCTGATTATTGTACGCAAATTCAGCAGTTGGTATGACGTCCAGCCAGTCGTCTTGGAGATGCGTGGTGAAGCAACGAAGATATTGTTCTAGCGTCTGATTTGTCCGCTCCGTCTGGCCATTACTCTGTGGATGAAAGGCTGAAGAGAGACACCTGGCAATTTTTAAGCTACGACACATTTGGGACCAGAAACGGGAAGTAAACTGAGATCCTCTATCAGTAACAATGGAACGAGGAGTACCATGGAGTCGGAACACCTCCTTGATGAACAAGGTGGCTGTTTCAGCCGCTGTGGGTAGGCCTACCGCTGGTATGAAATGGGCCATCTTGGTGCAGCGGTCTACCACCACCAGGATGGTGGTGTAGCGATGTGAAGGGGGAAGATCTACTATAAAGTCCATTGAAATGTCTTTCCACGGATGCAGCGGTGGAGCCAGGGTTGTAGAAGACCAGCAGGATGGGTGCGGGGTTGTTTGTTGCGTGCACAGACAGAACAAGAGGATACAAAGGCGACGATGTCTTTCTTCACGGATGGCCACCAGAAGTACCGATATACGGCATCTATGGTTTTCTTGATGCCACCATGTCCAGCGGCCGGGATGTCGTGGGAGTGTTGCAATACCTGTAGACGAATCTCAGGAGGGACGTATATTTGTTCGCCATGATAGAAGAGACCATCGTTGGATATGAGCCCCTGGATGTCAGTCGGTGGTTGAAGACTATATTTCTTTATATTGTCTATTAAGGACCCTTGAGAAGCGCAGAAGAAGTCGTTAGGTAGGATGGAGTCGGTTTGTGTGGTGGAAGGAAAGGCGTCTGAGTCGTACCGACGGGAAAGGGCATCTGCCTTACCATTTCTTACTCCAGGTCTGTAGGTGATATGCAACAGAAAGCGGGCGAAGAATAACGCCCATCTGGCTTGTCGAGGTCGCAATCTTTTGGCGGTGCGGAGATATTCCAAATTACGGTGGTCCGTGTAGACGACCACAGGATGTTTTGCCCCTTCGAGGAGGTGTCTCCATTCCTCGAGGGCACTCTTGATTGCCAGGAGTTCTTTCTCACCTATACTGTAATTCTTTTCGGCTGGGGTAAGACGTCTGGAATAAAAGGCCACGGGATGCAGAAGGTTCTTGGTTCCGGATTTCTGGGAGAGTATCGCTCCTAGAGCAATATCAGAGGCGTCGGTTTCCAGGGAATATGGCAGGTTGATGTCTGGCTGTTTCAGGATTGGGGCTTGGGTGAAGCTTTCTTTCAGTTTATTGAATGCCCGCTGAGCTTCTTCAGTCCAACAGAATCTCACATCTTTCTTGGTCAGGGAGGTGATGGGTGCGGTGAGATGAGAGAAGGACCGAATGAAGCGACGATAAAAATTGGCGAATCCCATAAATTGCTGAACCATCTTTTTGTCTCTGGGTGTCGGCCAGTCTAGGATTGCCTTGATTTTGGCTTTATCCATTTCGATATGTCCTGGTGATAAGACATATCCCAGGAATTCTATAGAGGACTTTTCGAAGGTGCTCTTTTCAATTTTACCGTATAACTTATGTTGACGGAGACGAGATAGCACAAGACGGACGTGTTGCGTATGTTCTTGGATGGTTCGAGAGTACACCAGGAGATCGTCGAGGTAGACCACAAGGAAGGTATCCAGAACGTCGCGGAAGATATCGTTGAGAAAATGCTGGAAGGCGGCTGGAGCATTACATAACCCAAACGGCATGACGAGATACTCGAAGTGACCGTATCGGGATCGGAAGGCGGTCTTCCACTCGTCTCCTTCTCTCATGCGGACCAAGTTGTACGCTCCGCGAAGATCAATCTTCGTAAAAATACACGCATCCTTCACCCTATCGAGTAGTTCAGGAATCAATGGGAGCGGGTATCGGTTCCGTACTGTGATTGCGTTTAGTGCCCGGTAGTCAACGCAAGGGCGGAGACCGCCGTCTCTTTTCCCAACGAAGAAGATACCTGCTCCAGCAGGAGAGGTGGAGTGCCGGATGAATCCTTTTGCGAGACTGTCTTCGATATAGTCCTTTAGAGACTGTGATTCGGGACAGACAGGTTAAAGATACGTCCGTGGGGTATGGGTGCTCCTGGAAGGAGGTCAATAGGACAGTCGTACTCTCTGTGTGGAGGAAGTGTATCGACCCCTTTTTTCTCAAATACGTCTTGAAAGTCTGAATATTTAGGTGGCAGTGTGGAAGATGGATAGGTGGAAAAGGCGACTTTCTCGGAGTTGGAGCCGTTCATGCAGTGGACTCGGCAGTGACAGGATGGAAAGGAAACGGTATTGGAAGACCAATCAATATACGGGTTGTGGGTGCGAAGCCAAGGAAGTCCCAGTACTATAGGAAATAGGGGGGAAGGAACGATATCCCACTGAAGACTTTCTTGGTGCTTGGTTCCAATTAGGAGCTTCAAGAGGATGGTTTCATGGGTAACTGGACCGGTGCGTAGGGTACTTCCATCTACCATATGCAGAGGTACGGGTTTCTTTTTTAGTTGGGTAGGAACAGCCAAGGAGGTGGCAAGGGATAGATCAAAGAAGCTGTTACTGGCTCCGGAGTCGATGATGGCGTTCAAATCAACGCTTCTATCTCCCCACTGTAAGGTGACAGGAATAGTTAGGTGAGTAGAAGCGGAGCCGACCACACTTTGCAGAGAGGCAATAGTAAGATGGCTCTTACCTCTTTCAGAGGGACGTGGTGGTCGTGTAGGGCAGCCACGTAACAGGTGACCTGGTTGGCCGCAGTATAGGCAGAGATTCTGGGTGCGACGTCTATCACGCTCAGAGGACGACAGCGGACCTTTAATAGTGCCAATCTCCATGGGTTCGGGACTTGAAGAGGAGAGGTCGGTCGTGGAGAAGTCACAGGGGAAGGTTCGTGTCTTCGAGGAGGCGTGAAAGGAGTATTGGAGAGTCTTCTTGACGTCGTTCTCTGAAGCGCTGGTCCAAGACCAGAGACTGGGTGATCAAGGCCTCCAAGGAAGTAGGTACTCCTATACGAGCCAATTCGTCTTTCAGTTGTTCGGAAAGACCATGACGAAAGTGATCTTTAAGGCCCACATCATTCAGGCCTGTATCGGCTGCCACCGCCCGGAACTCAGAGATGTAGTCCTCCACCGGTCGCCTTCCTTGTTTTAGATGTCGGATGGTGGTTAAAGCAGCAGAAGACCTTAGGGGGTCATCATAGATAGGATTCATAGCCCAGACGAAGGAACCCCAGGAAGTCAATAGGGGCTTCCTTCACGTAATAACTGGAAGGCCCATTCCTGTGGAGGTCCAGAATAAGGAGATGGCTGACCTCACCTTCACAGAGTCTGATCCATAGGTACGTGGGCAAAGTGAAAACATGAGCTCACATGCGGTGATGAACGTACGATACCTTGTGCGATCACCGGCAAATCGTTCAGGCATGTTGACTCTGGGTCCGGGAGCGGGCAGATCCACCTGCTGTATCACAGAGCCAGATGGTGATGGAGGTAATGCAGTACTCTCAGCCCGGCTTCTTTCCTTATGCAATAAGGCTTCTTGCCGGTTTGTAGTTTCTGTACCACCTTGGTTAGTGCTGATACCTGTTCTGTAAGTACAGCAAGGATTTGGTTCGAGCTTGCGGGTTCCATGTTTTTTTTTTTTGAACCAGGTTATTCTGTAAGGACAGAGGCTTGAACCCCTGTGTGGTGTTGGGTGTATGGAACCCAATAGCAAGCCGAAAAAGGAGACAAGAAGGAATATAACTAATAGAGCTTTACTGAAGGAAACAAAATATAAGTCCAGAACAAACGTAATGCAAGGTTTCTTTGGCAGAAATAAAAGTCCAGAATACGTAATGCAAGGTTTCTTTGGCAGAAATAAAAGTCCAGAATAAACGTAATGCAAGGTTTCTTTGGCAGAAATAAAAGTCCAGAATAAACGTAATGCAGGTTTCTTTGGCAGAAATAAAAGTCCAGAATAAACGTAATGCAAGGTTTCTTTGGCAGAAATAAAAGTCCAGAACGGAAAGTCGTAGGGATATGAGGGCAGGGTCCGGTACTGATGTCGTGAAGACAAGCCTGGGAATGGAACGGGCACTGTGATGGCAAGTTTGGAATGGAAGTAAAGCTGGTACCGTGGCAACCGGAACAGAAGCAGGACTTGCACTTTGGAGGCAGGAACGGAAGCAGGACTGGCACCTTGGAAGCAGGAACGGAAGCAGGACTGGCACTTTGGAAGCAGGAACGGAAGCAGGACTGGCACCTTGGAAGCAGGAACGGAAGCAGGACTGGCACTTTGGAAGCAGGAACGGAAGCAGGACTGGCACCTTGGAAGCAGGAACGGAAGCAGGACTGGCACTTTGGAAGCAGGAACGGAAGCAGGACTGGCACCTTGGAAGCAGGAACGGAAGTAGGACTGGCACCTTGGAAGCAGGGCGAAAGCAGGACAGGCACCTTGGAAGCAGGAACGGAAGTCAGGATGTCCTTAGCGTAGCACGAAGGGAACCACTGGGTAACGTGGTGGAACCACAGTATAACCTGGTTAGTGAGCTGGAGAAAGCGGCAGGTTTAAATAGGGTTCAGGGAATCATACGAACACCGTTCACCTGGGACTCGCAGGTGGAATTGAGATACCTGAGTGCTTGGCAGATTAATTGGTGGTATGCGAGGATCTCCAGTGCAGGTGGAATGCAGTACCTTAACTTGACCAGCAGAGGGCGCCAGAGTACCTGAGTTTTCATGTTCCAGGATGGACGATCGCGCATGCGCGCCCGACCTCCGCTCAGATGGATCGCGGAGACGGCGTGGGACGCATCTTGGATCTCCTCCCTCAAGCTGCAGGCCGGAACCAGGGAGCGACGCGCCATGAGGGACCTCAGGTGAGTCTGCCAGGCGTCCCAACATGGCGGCCGCGGTCCGACCGCGGCGCGGGGCATCACACCTATATTTTTCACTTCCGCCAGTTCTCCTGAGTTTCACCTTTAATGAATAGAACTGATTATCTTATAGATCTATTCAAGAAAGCGTAAACATAAAGCCATTCATTACAAACTATTTTATTCTGTCAGTTATGGTAGGGTTAGGAGTCTACACACACTGGTTAGGTGGTTCCTGAGCTCACAATGCTCTGAAATGCTACTTCCATCCTATTTTTCTTATTGAAATATCATATGATCGCACATGAAATCATAGCTATCATTTTAGGTGAAGCAAATGCTCGGCAGAGCAATATTGTATAAATACTAGCGATTTACTCTCATGGCTAAATAATTTAATAATTAATGCACGAGTGATGTGTGAGTTTAATGCAAATTCCTTTATGATATCTCATTCCAGGCTATTAGGGCCATAAATCGATGTAATGATGCGATGACTGCAGAAGAATTCACTAATATGGTCTTCGACAAAATTGACATCAATGGAGATGGTAAGTGACAATACAGCTGTAGGTAATGATGACTATTACAGTTTTAAAGCCCCCTTGCAAAAGCAAGGCAAACCTCCTCAGGTGGGAGACTACAGCCAAAGTATAATTTCCAGTCACTTTCGCATCAGAGACAAATGCTGGGTTTGATTATAGCTAGTACCTAGCACCAAACCCAAGGAGGTTTGCTTTGGCATTGGCTAGGGGACTTATATATTAATGGCCATTTAAGTAAACTAAAAACCTTTGTTTTTGAGTTAGCGTGGATATATTGGATTCAAAGCACAATTGACAATTTTTGGTATGTTTTATTAAAGGTTGGCCAGTATTGAATAACAAGGACGTCATCCCTGAGATGCAGCAACCCATGACGAGTTTACAGGGTAATCAAGACGTGGACCCTTGCTCGAGGTGCCTAGAGGGGTGTAAGCTCCCCCAGGTGAGGCCTACCAAGGCCGAAATGATAGTCGAGGTTTGCTGTATCTCTTGTGCAGGGATGACGTCCTTGGCATTTCAGTGCTGGCCACCCTTTCTGCGTGATTGCAGTCTGATTTGCATATGGAGTGGTTGTCCCTGTAATGGCACCTTCGAGCTAAAACCTTGTGAGACCTAAGCAGGCCACGCCGTAGAGAAGGCCACTAGTGCCATTGCTCGTCCTAAGGAACCTCACAAACCTCTTTTTTCTCAAATAAAAGTGGAGTGTGTGATTGATTTTATGTGTTTTATGTCAGATATATTTCTGCAGTAACTGAGCAGCAGACATAACACCAAGATGAACAAGGACATCTCCAATTTTCACTTTGCATACTCAATTAAAACGGAAGAAAGATAATCATCCAAGCTCGTTCTCCAGTATGCCAAGTGTCCGCTGCCAAAGAATACACTTCCTGTATATGACTTATATAATATTTGTTTTGTTTGTGTATGAAAAAAATACACAGTTTATTGAATTAGCCAGACATCCTGGTTCAGCTTCCAGATCAGTGTTTGCCTGACATAACAAAATGTCCCTTTTCTGTTTTTCAATGAATGATAGACATAGACAAATTTCATCTTATTTCCATAGCATTTGCAAATGTGCCTTCAGGTGAAGATGTCATGAACACAGGTTTAAAACTCAGACCTTGTCATAGATGTACATAGCTATGTTGTTTTCAAATAGTCAGTGTCAATCAGTAGAGTTTGCAATGACAAGAAGCTGTTGCTCTATCGCATCTTAGTAAATGTTATTTATACAGATTGGGACATTGACCACAACTACTCCTTTCAAGTCAAGATATTCCTATAAATTGGAATAAACAAATTTGCAGGGCACTCGTCACGTCCAACACATGTTGGGCTTGTTTGAGAAGGCATCGCTCCATATGTATCTGCTAGAATTTTTCTGCTAATATATTTGAGTAATTCTCTATCAAACATTCAACTTTCGCTCGATTCTGCTGGCATATAACTGGAGTAAGTGACATCTATGAGTGGAAGAGCCATCCGACAGGACAGCCTTCTGATCACTCCAGGCACTGTCTGAGTGACGACTTTCAGAACTGATGAGTCAACACTCTCACGTCAATACTGAGGGCCAACTGAGCAGTGATGCATGTTGTCCTCCATTTTTTGCTGCCCACGAAGGAGGGTGATGGAAGCTCCTGGTTCTGGATCCAGGTAAGTAGCAGATAGCTATACCCCATCACAGGATAAGATATTGCATTGATCTTTATGATGTCTGCAATATCCACCCCTGGATGAGCCATCACAGGGGAAGTGAACCTGTGTGCTACAGGTTCACTCTCAGAGACCAATGGATACGTTATGGCAAAACACGTATTATTATAGGAGATGTAAATTGCTTACTCCTAGCAAAGACTGGAGTCTAGTTCCCCATTGTTATCAAAAGGCCAAGTCATTAGCACACTAGTGTGATGCTAGGACTCAGGTCCCATTTCTTTGCAATGGAAACATATTAAAACTGTCACCTCCTAATGGTGGTCATAGCCAGCATCTCAGCATAAAGAGAGGAGTAGTTGCCTAGGCAGGAAATGAGAAATTGGAGCTTGCACATAACAAGACCTGGAATACAGTTACCAACGATCCCAAGCAATCTATGTGGATATTAACAGATATAGAGATAAAATTAGGAAGTAATCCTGTAAATAAATGACTTGAGGATTAACTGCAAGTAGTTAAGCAACCGCTGATTAGAGAAGCAAATCTGATTTCAGTTTGCCATCTAGTGGCCTGGAACATGAAGACAACACACGTTTACTTGCTGGCATTATTGTTAGTGATTAATGGAAATGGGACTGGAAGGTATATTACTTTAATAGAGATAAGCATAATATGATGGTCATACTTGACCATAGTTGATTTGGAGCCCATCTGTCCAGATATTGTATTTCCTAAAACCTTGTCCTAGAACTCTTCCCAGCTTTGGAATGCAATCTTTTATCCAAACTACTCTGACGTTTTGAGGGTGGACAT
The DNA here is from genome assembly GCA_009667805.1 of Leptobrachium leishanense. Lineage (NCBI taxonomy): Eukaryota > Metazoa > Chordata > Amphibia > Anura > Megophryidae > Leptobrachium > Leptobrachium leishanense. Next base: position 134,698,185 of record CM019064.1, on the reverse strand, counting down.
TAGATCCGGTTTTTATCAATTAACATCATGAAAGTTAAATATAGTATTTTCTTAACATATTATTCTAAATATTCTAATTCTCTACGTCTGGTAGGTTATGTTATATGATTAGTAGATGCATCAAATCCAATGTGTACAATTGGGCTGTTTCCAATGTTCCTTCAACAACTGGTATGGAATCGGCAGTCATACATTATGAGCTTTAGTCAAATTGATCTACGGTACGTCCTTTGAATTCATTGTATCTTAAACATGTAAATTGTGTAGGGCCATCTTCTGAATCAATCTTGTGAATCCATGTCTTTAAAAATGTATATATTTCACCTAGGTGAACTGTCTCTGGAAGAGTTTATGGAGGGTGTACAGAAAGATGAGCTCCTTCTTGATGTGTTAACCAGAAGCCTGGATCTCAAACATATTATCTACATGATCAAAAATGATGGTAAAAGGATGGACCATCCAGAACACCCCAGGCAGGACATCATAAATGGGAACCTGCATGTCTGAGCAACCTGAACATGTTTCTCTCTTTTATTAAAAGTCCCTCCTTCACTGATTTTGCCTGTTATACATATTTAAAACAGTGCATACAGCATGGACAAATGGAGGATATGACTGGTTGAGCTGATTTAGTCTATAAAATATCAATGGTTTGACATTCCAGTGGGTCATCATCTAATTTGCCCCAATTTATTTGACTCCCAGAGCTGCCTTCGTCTAATTATTTTTGCTTTATTTTTCTTTGTAAGGCTATGAGCCATTAACAGAAGATCAACAATGTATTCTGGTGATAAAAACTAAGTAAATAATATAGTTTAGGACATATAAGTAACAAACATATATGAAATAGCTCTGTAAGTACAATCCTGTAGAAGATCCATCATCGTCGATGTAATGATAGTGACTCTATTATAGGCAAAACCAACCATCTGTAACGATGTTCGATGGTCAAAAATTCAAGAGAGGGAGTCATATTCTATTGCAGAAAACTGTTGATCAGCTTGCTTTCTCAATACAAGATGAGGCTCTGCTATACCTGGTTGGGAGGTCACTGATTGTGATAGTACAAAGCATCACACAGGTCAACAGTGTTATCAAGATATGGACAGGAGTTGTGTCAAAGATTGTCAATACCAGAGTTTGTTATGCGCACCATTGCCATTATTCCTGGGCATTTGGACCTTTTTAGAGAAGAATGACAATCATTCACGCCAACCATGCATGGTGTAGAGGAATAATGGATGTTAGGTACACTCTCAAATGTACCATCCTGATGGGCAGTATAGGAAAAATACCTCTGTTATGCACCACTAAAGATATAACATTTTACTCAGGAGCCTATGTCCTACGTTACATTAGACTCTCTAGTCACAAAGTATTTGGGTGAAGGAGTAAGGCTTCTTACAGTTAATGGGAACACTTTCGAAATCTCTGTTGGGAGCAAGAGCATGCTGTGGGACTAAGGGATGTAGTGCATCCTGGCAGGCATCTCTGGTTACAATGAAAATGGTTGTGCATGGCATTTGGTGGGAATATGAGCTAAGGGGCAGTTTCCCTTCTATGACGGATGCTTTTTCATAACATTATCATGTTCTGGCTCCTTAGTCCCTATGCTGAAAGGTCTTTGAGGTCAGAATGTGCTGCTTATGTATCACTGAACGGGACAATTTTCAATTTCTATATGTGATCTTTAAATGATAGATCATTATGATAGAAGAATTCTATCAAAACGTCCTCAAAGGGGTGGACACTTGCTATTGCTTGGAATAATATTTACCATTATAGTAATAGATATGGTGGACATAGTTGGACATGATTCTCACTTGTTGCAATTTGGAGACATGTATGGAGCTTAGAACAATTTAGATTTATTTGCCTATGAACCTGTTCTTTATCGCATGTCATCTGTCCATCTTTTAGGCCAGTGGTTCCCAACTGCAGTCCTCAAGTTCCCCTAACAGGCCAGTTTTTAAGGATTACCTTGGGTAAATGCAGACTGAATATTGCAGTCACTGAGCAGCGAAAGCATTTCACCTGGGCTGTGCTTCAGATATCTCGAAAACCTGACCTGTTAGGGGGACTTGAGGACCACGGTTGGGAACCACTGTTTTAGGCAAATATTAACTACTAAAAAAATCTACCAATGGGAAGTAAGCATTTCATTTTACGAACGCTTACCCTGAAAATGTTTATAAATTGGATTTTTTCTAAATTTTTGTAGGGTTTTATCCAATAGATACACAAACATCAGTGTGACAGACATGGCTTATTTTTCATTCTTTCTACCTATCAACAATACATTTTATTTTGTACAAATGTAACTATGTCGCTTATTACTATCTAGTTATATATTTTGTAATTTAGGATGAAAATGGTACTGCTTTTTTTGCACAAGCACATAAATGCCCATACTGATTAGGCTGATGTGTCAAAAAAACTAAAACTGATTAACAGCTTTTGTTTGTTTGTTTTGCATTAGTTGTAATGCAAAGAGAAATAATATTTAAAAAATCAATAAAATGATATATTGTATTGTCTCTTTACAGTAAAGTGTTCCCTGAGGGCCTGAAAATAAGAATATAACACAACTGCAAATAATAACAATGGCATCTAAACCTAAAAAAATAAAATGAAATCAGAGACCATCAAAAAAATCATCCATGCTTTTCAGAGATGCAGTTTCCTATCTCCTCCTCCCAATATTTCATAGATATTGAAAGTGTAAATGAATCTGTGTCTGTAAATGATTGTAACTAACACTAACATTTGACAGTGATAAAAGGAATGTACATAACTTTGCAGTTCAAAACAAAAAGCTATAAGATATTCAATGGCCACTCTTCACACTGACCGCTTTAGCTTTCTAAAGTGATCAGGCTGCTTGAAGTGCTCTATGTCCCATTTTCTAGTTTTCACTATGGGAAGAGGAGGAGTTTCCTCTGCCCACAAAAGCATCATTAGCCAGACGGGATATGAATTATAGCACTTGTCAGTCACCAAACGGTCAACAGGCATGTACTGTGCCGGCTGAGCCTGGGCCTGACTGCCGGCCGTGCCTGGGGATCGCGTGGGTCTGGCCACCAGTCGTGCCTGGCGATCGCCTGGGCCTGGCCGTCGGCCGAGCCTGGGGATCGCCTGGACTTGGCCATCGGCCATGCCTGGTGATCGCCTGGGCCTGGCCACCGGCTGGACCAGGGGTTCGCCTTGGCCTGAATGCTGGCCGAGCATAGGGGTTCCTTTATTGTTTTTACATTTTTTGATTTTTAAAAGACTTTTTAATCTTGTATTATTTTTTAATTGGATTTAAGCTCCTATTAGGAGAATAGGAAACTTTTTCTCAGTTCAGAGGAATTTTTCGATGGCAGTTTGGCGCAATTCAGCAGTTATTTGCGCAATTCTGCATTTTTTTTTACAAAGATAACAGTTTTGGCGACTCCATTTTCAGCAAAACATGGTGAACATTCACTAAAATGGGATCACCGAAGACTGCCGACCTGTGGCGAAACACTAATCACCGAAATTGCACGCAATTTAAAATAACATAAACATGTTTTCATTTCAATAAATGCCAAAAAATCCAAACAAAATCTTTAGCTCTAGCCCATAGAGATCTTAAACCGACCCTGCGTGTTTGCATATCGGAGTGGGCCAGTCTGGATGAAGTCCAGGGCCGCTTTTTTGTCCCAGTCCAGCCCTGCCGGTAACCGATGATGTCAGCATGCCCTGTTCTTAGGGAAGACTTTAACCAGTCTTTTTCTCGAATGCCTGCTGCTGCCAAAGGGTGGAGAAGCCAATCAATTCAAGTGCACACTCAAAGAAATGACACAGACAACGAATAAGTCTATGTAGCCTTTCTCGGTCAAAGCCAAGTGACTTCTCTCTGTTTAATCATAGGATTGATACATGTTTTTATGCCAGTTTAGTGCGTAAGCGGAAACAGGGTGTTAACTAATATTTTAATCATCGTCAGCATAAAAATTGCACACATACGGATTAATTATAAAATAAATGAAAATCAAATATCAGCCATTTCCAAATGTCAAAGTATTTTGCGTCTTTATCAAAGTCAGCCTTTTTCTTATCATCAGGGGCGTTAGTCAATGTTCAGGATGTCCAACTCCCATCTCCTTGCGCCATAAAGAGGAACCGCGTGACTCGTAGTTTTGCAACTTGTCGGAATAGTGAAGTAAGCAAGATGCAAATTAATTCTCTCTGTAAGAGGCATTTTTAAAAGACATTAATTTCAGTTCTTAAAGCCGTAATAACACATATACTCAAATGCACATTTTTATATTTGTCATTATTAAAGCAGGTATATATTCTTGTCCATAACAGTCCCCCTAAAAATGCACATTTCTCAAGCATCCCTTTGTAGACGAGCTGTGCCCTATCCGTACCCCTAGAGTCTCGCCAGCCATCTCTTCACCGAGGTTGAGACGAATAGACCCTATTGCACTAAACCCCTTTGTAATCGGACTTGGGCTTGGTCAAAACTGGTGGGTCAAGATTCGGGCCTACAACTCTTCTTGCAATGGGTCACGAACCTTATCCATAGACAAGTCAGATACGGGACTCCCGAGGGAGGGGGTGAATGGACTCGTAACGCTCTGGTTGCTGCATCACTACAGGGTGTAGTTTTTCATAAGTCTCATTTTGGGGCATCCCCATAAACTGTAGATTACCATAAGAGTTCCCAATGTCCTCCCCAGTTTCCCCACATAAGCGACTAAGCATAACAGGGGTAGTGGACTCCACAGTTCTTTCTACAACTTTTTTAATACAGGGCAAAACAAAACATCCAATCACCGCCAACAGAACCATTACTACCAGGATAACTATCCCTATTTGTGCGAGTAGCTTCTGCCAGCCACTCATCCAACCAAAATACTGATCCCACGGATCAGTAATTCCAGAGTTTCTCTTCAGTTCCTCAGACAGTTGTTTAATGGCTTTTGTGACCTTACCAGTGGGGCCTGTGTTATCTGGGATAAAGGTACAACAGGAGGCACCTGTAACTTTTAGCATCTTACAGACCCCACCCTTCTCTGCCAGTAACATATCCAGGGCCATGCGATTCTGGAAGGTCATTGCGGAAGTCGGGCCTAGCTGGTCAGCCAAACCCTGGAGGGCATCTCGGGTATAGTTTACAAACCTCTGCTGATTGTAATAGATGTAGTTAATCCAATCAACAGTTTTATTGATGGTTATCATGGGGATTAATTACTCGAATCCCGCCTTTACCTGGTCTCTAGCTTTGAATTCATCAGGCACCCCCCTTGGGACTCCTATAACATCTATGTAGACATGTGGGTCGAAACTTCCAGGTACGGGTTTCGCCTCTCTCCTTTGTCTAGCGAGTCCAGGGGTGGAGGCTATTCGAAGATCATCATCAAAGGGCATTAACTATTTTAAATAAAAGAGGGAGATGCTTTCAGCAGCATCTGCCCAATTTAAGGCAAAAAGGGTGTGTGTAAATTTTTCATATTATACAATATTTTTAGCGTCCCTTTAAGAAATCTGCATGATTCTTTGATTTGTTTTACATTATTTTATTTATTCATTTGCACAGTATTTTACCAGGAAGGATAAATTGAGATTTCTCTCGTATTCAATTATGTCCTGGGTACAAGAACATTGAAATTTTTACAGTCGTTACAGACATACAAAGTAATAAATGCAAGATATTAAAAACAAAACACAAATATACAGATTAACACAGAAAATAAATATGTAAGTAAAATAGTCACTATGTTACACGTTTACAGGTGCATTCTGTATCGAGGTATGTTAATAGGGAGCTCTTGAGTGACTTTAGACTGGGGGAAGATTTGATGGCATCTGGGAGGTTATTCCGTAATTGCAGTGCTCTGTAGGAAAATGAGGATCGAGACACTTTCTTTTTGTATTGTGGTATTGCAAGTAAGGTGCTGGTCCTGGATCGGAGGTTATAGGATGAGGGAACTGCTAGGGGAAGCAGTCTATTCAGGTAGGGTGGTAACGTCCCTGAAAAGCTCTTAAACACCAGGTCGGAAAGGTGACGAGTGCGTCTAGATTCCAGCGACGGCCAGTTTAGCTCTTTTAACATGTCACTATGGTGGGTCATTTTGTTACACCACATCTCCATATTATTATTATTATTCTTTATTTATAAAGCGCCAGCATATTCCGCAGCGCTGTACAATAGGCACAGTATAGACGGGTTACAATACATTGAACAACATTTGACAAACAGTACAGGAGGAGATGAGGGCCCTATTCCCGTAGGAACTCACAATCTGGGAGGGTTGGGGTTGGAAACAGGAGGAGAGGACTGCAAGGTGAGAGTGATTGATGGTTGCGTCAGTGAGTTGGGTGGTAGGCTTCCCTAAATAGGAATGTTTTAAGGGAGCGTTTGAAGGAAGAGAAATTAGGGGAAAGTCTGACCGTACGAGGGATAGCGTTCCAGAGAATGGGGGCTGCGCGTGTGAAGTCCTGCAGTCTATCATGGGAAGAGGTGATGCGGAGAGAAGCTAGGCGCAGGTCGCTGTTTGACCTTAGGGAGCGGGCTGGGGTGTATTTGGTGATTAGTGAGGACAGGTAGTGGGGAGCTGAGTTAGTGAGGGTTTTGTAGGTAAGGATAAGGATTTTGAACTTAATTCTGCAGTGGATGGGGAGCCAGTGAAGGGACTCGCAGAGGGGAGCAGCAGAGACAGAGCGGCGGGTGAGGTGAATTAGCCTGGCGGAGGCGTTCAGGATGGATTGTAGGGGGGAGAGGCGGGACAGAGGGAGGCCAGATAAGAGATTATTGCAATAGTCGAGTCGGGAGATTACCAGGGCGTGTATGAGTTGTTTTGTGGTGACAGCGGTAAGAAATGGCCGAATTCTGGAAATATTACGCAATTGGTAGCGGCAGGAGGAGGAAAGAGACTTGATGTGGGGGATGAAGGAAAGAGCAGAGTCAAGTGTAACTCCAAGACAGCGAATCTCCATATTCAATAGCCGGCATAAGCATTTGTTGTACAATCTGCTTTCTTACCGCAGGGCTCAGGCAGGATTTGTTTCTGTACACGGCACCTAGTTTGGGATAGAGTTTAGATGAGAGTTTTTCGATGTGGGGCCAAAGGATAGATTTGGGTCTAACCACATACCTAGATATTTGAGAGAAGTGACTAGTCAGTGTGCCATTTGATCTTGTCCTGAGACATAGACGGGGAGTTTGCAATTTATGTAGTTAAGGTTTTGTTCCAAAGAGCATCGTAACAGTTTTGTCAGTATTTAAAAAAAGTTTGTTATCTGCAATCCACTTTTGTACCTCTTTGAATTGTTCTTGCAGTACGGCCTCCAGCCGTTTGCTGGTATAGATTACGGTGTCGTCTGCGTACATGTGTACAGTTGAGGCTTTGCAGACGTTGGGCAGATCATTTATGAATATTGTGAATAGCAGGGGGCCGAGTATTGGTCCTTGGGGTACACCGCACGTGACTGGGAGGGGGAGGGTGGAGCTGCCAGAAATGGACACATATTGTGACCGGTTGGATACATACGATTGAAACCAGGTTAGCGTGTGATCACCAATACCAGAGTTTTTTAGGTTTTGTAATAAGATGCCATGGTCTACTGTGTCAAAGGCCTTGACAAAATCAAGGAAGTTGGCTCCAGTTAGGTCTTCATGTTTTATGCCAGTTTGGATACCATTGCAAGCTTTTAAAAGGGACACTCAGGGGTAAAAGAGGAGAGATGGGATGCTCGCTCAAGCTACCATTCACTAACCTCTGTATATTATGCATGCTGCCAGGTTCAAGCATGTGATGCACATAAACACATGTTCATACATTCCCAAATGCATTTAATTTTCTTTCGATTTTCCTTGTCTCCTCTCTACTGATATATTTCAAACCCTCTGCCTTACTGAACTCCATCTCCTTTCCTAAACCAAATCTCTTCTTTATGCCCTTGATGCCTCTCTAGCCATGCATTCTACTCCCACCAATCTATCCCACTGTACCTCACGTCTCCACTCACCTCTGCAATTCATAGAAAGAAAAGGGTACAGCGCCAGTAGCTTTAAACATTGATATGAAAAAGTTACAAAATATCATACGTCCGTGTTTAAAAGGTTATTCGCCTCGATAGTCCAATTGTTTTCACATAGGAACCCCAAAAAAGACAAAAACAATATAGTGCAATATGCTTGTATATCATATAATTCAATGTTATTACTACTATCAACTCACACAACTCTAACCCCTAAACCAGCTCTAGGTGTATCTGCCAGTGGGTGTTTTCTTCTATCACATCAAGTACCCATCCACCTATATGGTCTCCTTCTTCATTTTTCCTCAAAGACAATAAAAACAGGCCAGAGGATGACCCCATAGCATAATTCTGTATGTAACTTCTTCATATAACTATTTAGAGGTAGTGGGCGCTGTACCTTCTTCTTTCTATGTTTTATTGATCTTTTTGTTTTGCGGCACACCACTATTTTTTAAATTGATGGTACTCCTTCCGCGGTTACCTAACCATCTATTATCAGACATATGGGACTAAAGCAAACAATAGGTTTGAGGCCATGACATGCACAATGCTAGAAGTGCAGAAGATTGTCATACACTGAAAGAAAAGTATGGTGAAAATGAGGCTTGTTCTCCCAACTGTGAAAAACTAGGTTGCCTAGACAACTTTATTAACTAGAAATGGTACAGGTACAATACCATGTGAGTGGCATTGGACATGGTCTTTGCTGAAGTGACATAATTCACATTTTTGGACATTCTGCAGTATTATTTGCCTGTTTATTTTTGTTTTTCACATATACATAAGTATAAGGAAGGGATTCATAGATAGACAAGATCCATTGTTTAATAACCCACACAAACATGGGGCCATATTACATTCAAAACGCTAACATCAGCGCTCAGCTGTGTGAGCGTTAACGTAGCCTTGGTTGCCCTAGCGCAGGCAGACCATATTACAATCCGGGCACTAACGGGTTAAAAAACAACTGTTAGCAATTCAGAGCTTGCGCTCGCTTGCGCGCTTACTGTACTTTGCACTCCCTATACGTACTGATCAGAGGAGACGACAGACCCAACCACACCGAGATATGGCAGATTAGCATCTGATCAGTCCGTGGTCTGTCAGATTGGTTTATTGTTTCAACATCCAATAGAAATGTTCGTTATACATAAACACTTCCTGCAGTTTTCACTCCCAACATAGGAATGTGATACAACAACCAATCAGAGCAGATACATTTCTACATCATGTAACAAAAGATTTCGCGGGCATTCTAAATCAACACAGGATATCTATTTCCATCACCCCGCTGACTAGCCTCGAGAGGAAACGAAATTGAACAGACACCGTGCTGGAAAAAGGAGGGGGGGATTTCACACTAATGCAAAAATTAAAAAACTACCTATCATATTAAAATACCTTTCAACATGGGGAGTGCAAAGTGTTAATTAGCGTTAGGATTAAAGTCCTACCGCTAATTACACCAAGCTGCGGTTAACTGAAAAGTTAACCACAGCTAGGACCTAGTGCTAACGGATCCTGCTTCTGCAGAATCAGTTATTATCACCAGCTAAAAATAAAAACAAAAAATCAGATACTCAGCTCTCATCCCATGGCGAGAACAGCGGCTCCATCCGCCTATTCTTGCCGCAGGGAGCAGAGAGGGACTGGGTGGAAAAAAGTCCCTCATCACCCTCCACGATCACTCCGCTGACTTGCCGAATCTCGCAAGGCGAGATCCTGCAGGTCATGTGACCAGCAGCGGAAGCCTCCATGGAGTCCTATGGACTCCATGGAGGGGATACTTGTGGAGGTGCTTAGCACTGCCTCGAGCATTCTGAGGCTTAGCACCGTGTTACGGTACAGGCTGCTGGTTTAGCACCTGTACGTAATATCACGCTAAAACCAAGTAGCTAAGGAGAAACCTGCAGGCGCAGGTTTTCCTCCTTAGCGTCCCCGTTTTAGTGTGATCAATGTAATGCAGCCCATGGTGGGATATGTTATTCATTTTGGAACCCATCTGTAGTTGTTTCTAGCTATATGTACTCATGAGCACAAACTAATAGTGTTGGAATAATTTTTTCAATGAGTGGCTATACATATTACAAAGCAGTCAGTGATGTCACAAAGAGCAGGTTACCTGCAGTAAAAGCTTTGGTAGATAAGAAAGCATGTAATTTGCAGATAAAGCGGAGAAGAAAATGCATTTCATATGAACACAAGCTCAAATGGAGAGAAAAAAAATCAGGCATTTTTTCCAATTTCTAATTATTTTAATATTATTTTAATAAAGTTTAAAATTGTTGGCACATTTTAGGCCAGGGTCAGACGAACGCATTTCTGACGTCCAGCGTCAAAACGTACGTTGGTGCGTGCGAACGCATTTTTTCACGGAATACGCGAAAGCGGTCAGACGATGCGCAATTCTGGACGTATTTCATGACGGAGCTGTAAAAAAAGAGAAAAAAACGATGAATCCAATTAATTGATGAATGAAAAAATAAGGGGTAGGGTTATAAAAATCCATTTTGGGTATGGTGGCGTTTTTCAAAGATGGATCCAGTACAAGTCTTTGTGTTTGCTGCAATGGGGTACCTGTACCTTAAGAGGAAGAGAAAGCGGCGAACCTGGGTTCATCAAATTAACGCTGCCAGACCCACGCATGGACACTTTGTGACGCTGTACAGGCCACTGCTAGAGAGGGACCCCGTGAAGTTTTTCAACTACATGCGGATGTCCATCCCCTCCTTTGATGAACTGTTGTCGCAGGTACGCGAGCCGCTGACCAAGAGGGACACCAACATGAGGGCCGCCATACCACCGGAGGAGATGCTGGTCATCACTTTGCGGTACGTACTGTCAAACACCTGCATACATGACATCGCTGCCAGTCACCTGACATGAGTGCATCATGTCTGTAGTCACATGCCCACTGTCACATGCATACACACACACACACAGGCATCACATCACACGTACATAATCATAAATGACTCCGACAACAATGTAGACCAAAATAATAATATAATATGAAACATTAAATAAAATAACAGTAATATATTCTCGACATATATTATACCTTGTTAACTGTAGGTCATGATATATTAAACATGAAACCAAATAACACATGGCAAACAAAACTAAAACATATTCATGACATGTATCACAGATCATGATACCGCCGAGCATCTGGGTCATGAGGGCCGGTGGTGTGGCTAGAGCAGTACTCCGACTCTGTGTGTGGCCTGGCTCCAGGGGGCATGGCTGGGTGGGTGGACAGCACCTCACTGGGGAGGGAAGATCCACTGGCATTGGTGGATTGTGGCACAGCATTGTAACCGGCTGCGTGATGGGGACGCGAAAGGATGTCGTCAAATATTGCCAGAGATCTGCGCCGGTACTCCACCTTCTCAGCCTCGCTCATCTTGTTGAGGAGGATCATACAGGAATTGAAGAATGACATGTCCATGGAGTCCGCAAGCATGCAGCGTTGGTGTGGATGGTTGGTTTGAGCCTCCATGAAGGTAACCATGGCCTGCTCCAGGTCTGTAGCTGGTGCCCTTCTCCTCTGTGCAGGTCTGGTGCTGACCGTTGTTGCGGTACCTGCCACCTGTCCTGTCTCCACATCCTCCTCCAGGTGCGACTCTGCACCACCCCGGTTCACCTCCTCCTGGCAGCTGGCAGAACCTCCTGGCACCATGTGTTGGACCTGTGAGCCGGAGGTCGATGGCTGGTCGATGCTGCTGACGCTACTGCGCGGCTCCTGGGTCCTTCGGAGGAACGACAGTTGCTCTGTATAGATGTATCCACGGACCTTTTTGGAACCAGCTCCAGAGCGCGCAGCCATGGCTTGCTTCTTCTGCACCCGCGTATAATTGTCGCGTACTGTGCGCCATTTGTTCATCGCCTCTTGTGCTGCAAAACATGATGAGTGTGACATTAGCTTGTGTTCATGGTATGTGATCATATTCAAACAGTTTTGTTTTGTCTTCTAGGTATCTCGCTAGTGGATGCAGTTTGAAGGATCTGCATTATAACTTCCGCGTTGGCAGATCAACAGCTGGTGAGATCGTCCGCAAGGTGTGCCAAACCATATGGGAAACCATGAAGGACCAATGTTTACCAAAACCGACACACAAGGCATGTCTAGAAATTGCAGCAGGATTCTGGGAGAGAGCCAACTTTCCAAACTGCCTGGGAGCCGTGGATGGCAAACATGTCCGCATAGTGAAGCCACCGCACAGTGGCTCACTGTATCAGAATTATAAACATTACTTTTCCATTGGCCTACTGGCGGTGGCAGATGCCAACTATAGTTTTGTGTATGTGGATGTCGGTTCATACGGCAAGGACTCTGACTCCACACTGTTCAGGAACTCCACACTGTGGAATGAAATTGAGAGTGGGACCCTGAACATCCCCAGACCCGCACCATTGCCTGGCAGTGACGTGGCCGTCCCCTATGCCTTCGTGGGTGATGAAGCATTCGGCCTATCCACACATCTCCTACGGCCCTACTCAGGGACACACCTGAATGTGAAGAAGCGGGTTTTTAATTATAGGCTGTCGCGGGCGAGACGGTATGTGGAGTGTAGCTTTGGCATACTGACCAACAAGTGGAGGATTTTACATAGACCGCTGGATGTACAGGTTGATTTCTGTGTGGATATAGTCAAATGCTGTTGCATCCTACATAATTATGTGCGTGCCAGGGATGGTTTTAATTTTGATGATACCCTCACAGTTGTCGGTCTTGAAGATGATGTGAACGATGACATCATAGCTGTGAATAGATACAGCAACAGGTTTCGCGATGCTCTGTCTAATTATTTTACGAGTGATGCAGGTCAGGTGCCCTGGCAGCTGGGGAGCATTTGAGATTTCACCTCAATGATTACATATTTGTTTTTGTTATTATTATTGTGATTTACATGTATGGGATTATGAATAAAATAATCAAATACTCACTCTGTATATGCTGCTCTTTCTCGGACCACGTATCATAATCAGGGTACACGACACGGGACACCACGACCCATGCGCTGGCCTTCTTCCCCTTGTCTTTATACCTGTCGCAGGCCGTGTCCCATATCTCAGGATGCTCCCCCACAGCGCTGATCAGCCTCTCCACGTCGATCTCTGGTCCAGCAGACATTTTCGACAGTCGCAGGTACGCTCCAACAAAACCTGGAAACTTTGGCTGTTTGGACGTTTTGTAGGCCGCACAATAGCAGCGTCTGACGTCTCCTAATCACGCACACACGCTGCTATGCGGCCGCAGCGCACTCTGTTCGTCTGTACTAGCGGTATCATGTTGTATGAAAAATGCGTTCATTTGCCGGTTGCGTGGCGTGGACGCACTTTTGTACGCCCGTACTGCGTATATTGGCCGTCATTGCCCGTCATGTGCTGCTACTACGGCCGTGATTTAGTGCACCTGCACGCGCGTTCGCACTGCCCCAGTCTGACCCTAGCCTTAAGGCTGCAGTGCTTTCAGCATAACTTTATAGTCAGAGGTCAAGTCAGTACAATGAGGTTTGTATAGTACAAACGTTCCCAATAAAGATGCAAGTGTACATTGCTTAATGTGACATAAGAATTTTATTAACAACAATGTTTTAATGCAACAAAGCTTTTTAATGTAACAACTTTCCACTGTATCACTTCCTCTGGCAACCAGGAGATGGCAACATTACAATTGGACAACCCTCCATATCCGTACACAGACATACCACAGAAATAACCCCCTGCATCCATACATAAACTAAACACACCACAATGTTTCAGCCAAACTGACTTTTATCAAGCTGAAACATTGTTGGTACCCTAGTGTGTTAAGCATCCAATAAAAAGACACTTCAAAAGAGTTCACAAGTGCTGGTACTTTTTGGTTTCTTCGGCTTCATTCTGGATGTGGCAAAATCCAATCATCAAGTGCACCGTGTAGCGGATCTGCTCCTCACTGAGTGCTGTCTAAAGCCTTTTTGTAAAAAAATAATAAAAAAATGTAAACTATAGCCATGCACAGATAAATAAATATATATGGGTAGTGTACCCGCGATAGTGATAAATTATTGATATTTGAGGATGATATAGTATTTACTAAACACGTGAATGAATAAATACAAGATTAGGCAGAAAGAGGCAAAGCAATTTATAAGAGCTTCGAAAGCACACACAGAAGAGAAAATAGCTCAGTCGGTAAAAAAGGGGGACAAAACATTTTTTAGATACATAAACGAGAAAAGAAAAGTAAAACAAGGATTAGTTAGATTAAAAACAAAGGAAGGAAGGTATGTAGAAGAGGATAAAAGTCTCTCTGACTGCCTCAATGAATATTTTTGTTCAGTCTTTGCAGAAGAAAAGGAAGGCAAGGGACCTCAGTTAGGAGGAAACACTAAAGAGACATTTACATATGAAATACAATACGTATCTGGTGGCGCGATGAATGTCGCTTAAAGGTGTCTGGTGGTTCTCTTAGTTCACTTGCCCACATGGATCATATGAAAAGATAGAACAATATAATAGTATAGATTGTCTTAACAATTCATAAAAAGGATTTATATGGTCTATGCACTCACAAATGTAGAGCCCAAGCACTGGCTCTGAGTGGGTCAGCGTGTTCGGGTACTTAAATTCTTTGCCTGGAGAGGTGACCCACACCTGCTTCTGGAGGGGGATTCTCCCCACATACAACACAAGAGACAAAGAAAAGAACTTTCTCGTGCAGATATCGTGAATTAAATGGCATATATAATATATAAATTGCCAACTCACATGTGATGGAGCTTTTAGAACCAAGCTCAAGGTGCGCGCGCATATGGACTTATTCAAGGTTAAGTCCAAATAACCTTTAGAGCCTCCAGGACTTCCAAAAGGACAGGGATGAGATAAATTAAAATTAAAAGAATTTATTTAACATAAAATCAATAGTACTGGCACTGCCAGGTGGCCAGAACGCGTTTCGCCAGATAAACTGGCTTCATCAGCTGGTTTACAGGCTAACCGGTATGTGCATTCATATAATGTCCTTGGATAGTCCCCATCTGTCCTTAATTTGCAATTAGGCGAATGTTCCATGCCTCAGAACGAGGTTACCCCAGATCTGCGGCGGGCGCCATTTTGCGCAGGCGCTGTTTCCCCTCCATGTGTCTCACCATGCGGGTCAGGCTCTCAAACCGGATGTAACATGCGTTCCACTGTGGATATGTAGAACGGCTCCTGGTGGTGCAATATCTTCGTTCCTCTAAGGCGGCCAAGCAGTGCTTGGGCTCTACATTTGTGAGTGCATAGACCATATAAATCCTTTTTATGAATTGTTAAGACAATCTATACTATTATATTGTTCTATCTTTTCATATGATCCATGTGGGCAAGTGAACTAAGAGAACCACCAGACACCTTTAAGCGACATTCATCGCGCCACCAGATATGTATTGTATTTCTGTTAATCCATTGGTTTGGGGGAAACCACTGAATTTCTGGTTGGGCATTGGTTACTGGTGGTGGTACAGGTTTTGGGCGCCGTCCACTTTTATCGAAGGTTTTGATTGTTGGGATAGCAAATTCCCCCACTGGCATTTGGCTGCCTAGACATGTCTCTCTTAGACTATAGAAATAGGATAGGTAACAATGTGGAATCCATGTTAGGTGGTACTTTTGTGTCCTCCCAAATAAAAGAATCCATAAGTGGTGATAACAAGAGACCACTTATGGATCTGGAAAGGAATTTGATTAAAGAAACTAAAATCAAACTTGAGATAGCCACTTTGGAAAAATATAAAAAAGATAAGATCACACCTAGAGGTCTAAGGTTCCACAAAACCCCCTCATCAGAAAAAGATGACCCTGAATTTATTTCAGGATGGAACACACTATTAGAGGGTTTTGCGGTTACCATGATGGAATATGTAATACAAAAGAAAAAGAATAAACTCCCTAATATAAATTGTTTGATCGATCAATTGTCTAAACAAGTAGAACAAGAATACCCAAGAGAAGCATTAGTCGATATCCACAAATCACTAGGAGAGAAACTAGAAAGAATAGAAAAGGAAGTTCTAGTAATGAAAAAACGTAAATACGAGAGAGATGTGGAAGACTATAGAAGAGGTAATATTCATAAGAACTATGAGGAGAGAAAAATAGACTCACAACAAATTGATAATGTAGTTAGGACATCTACTGAGACCAAATGGCCGAGAAGGGATCAACAATGGGAGGATAGGGGTCACAACAGCAATCACCCAAGAGGTAATTGGAGAACTAACTATAACCATAGGCATGGAGATTTTCAACCAAGTAATATGGACCTCTATAGACCCCCTTACCGAAGGACATATTATGATCATCCCTCAGGGAGACAAACATATAACAACTATAGGGATGATGAAAGGAGACAGTGGGATAGACCGTATGGTTACGGCTATGATAGACAACAGAACTTTTATCGAGACCCCGTGAATAGATGGCCACAGAACCCTGTCCCTAGGATTCCTGTCCAAAGGAGAGAAAGAGAGGAATCGAGTAACAATATACCATTATCCAATAGATTTTCAGCCCTGAGTGATGATCCAGAGGAGGTTTTTTGGGAGGACCCCTTGAACAAAAACAGCAAACAAGGGGAACACAGGGACCTAGATATAAGATTAGAAAGGGGGGGGCAACAAAAAGACCATGGGAAAAACCGGAAGAGGAAAGAGAGCCGGGAAACAACTACGGAAGAGAGAAAAGAGAGAGGAGATAATTCCCTCTAAGGGAATATTCAATCTGAGTGAGAAGGTATTAACGAGAACAGAGACTAGTGTCCTTAATAAAGGTCTGAAGTTTGCCCCTACGAACCATGTAGACAAATTTGGAGTCTATATTGACTTGCAAAGGTTCAAGCGTAAATTAAGTTTGAAAAAATATTTTTTAAGAACACCAGTAGAGAATAATATTCTACACAACCCCACTCCCAATGTTCATACTAACTTGAGAAACCAGTCTAAATTTTTCCCGCGCCATATGGTCTCTGATGAGATAAAAACATTTGAAACCTTAGTCATGAGGGACATTGATAAGATGTCCACTAAAATAGAGCATTATAATCTCACAAAGGAAGAGAACCTAGCGTTAAGAAACCTCCAGAAGGATCCCACTATAGTGATCAAGCCCGCTGACAAGGGCGGCGGGACTGTGATTCTTTCTAAAGCGTTATACCAAGAAGAAGTGACCCGTATTTTGAGTGATGATTCAACATATGGTAAACTGAAAACTGATCCGATTAAGGAGATAAGACAGAAATTGGAATCGTTCCTTCAGGAGGGTTACGACAAGGGCATTCTGAATAAATCAGAGCTTGAGTATCTATCTATGAGATTTACCAAAACACCGTATTTTTATATCCTCCCCAAAATACATAAAAATCCGACCAAACCCCCAGGTAGACCTATAGTGGCTGGTATAGAGTCCATAACCAGCCACTTATCAGAATACGTGGATATAATCCTCCAACCGATTGTGCGCACTATCCCGTCATATTTGAAGGACACTCTTAACATGCTACAGGTTATAAAGGACAATAATTGGCAGAAAGGGGATATTTTAGTAACGTGTGACATTAACTCACTATACAGCAATATACCGCATAGTCTGGGATTGTTAAAATTGGAGGAAGAAATATCCAAATCCAACATGATCAGTGAGAATCAAGTGTCCTTTATTTTAGAAAGTGTAAAATTTATATTAAATAATAACTATTTTAAATTTGAAGAGGATTTTTATATTCAAAGAAAGGGTATTAAGATGGGTACCAAGTTTGCGCCCAGCTACGCGAACCTATACATGGCGGCCTGGGAGTCCATGTTTGTGTATGGTTCGCGTAGCTGGGCGCAAGGTAATATTCAGGTTTATAAAAGATTCATTGACGACATTTTCTTCATTTGGAGAGGTGACGAGGAAGGCCTAGGAAGGTTTTTGGAAAGCCTCAATGATGTGGAGTGGGGCATCAAATTAGAAAATAATTGGAGTACACAAAGAATTAATTTTCTCGACTTAGAAATCTTTGTGGAGGGCGATTGTATCAAATCCAAAACCTACTTTAAAGAAGTCGATACTAACACGTATATCGACTATACTAGTTGCCACCACTCCACCTGGCTAAAGGGTGTCCCTAAGGGACAATTTGTTCGATTAAGACGCAATTGTACGGACATGGGAACCTTTCAAGAACAGGCTAACACCCTTAAGAAGGATTTTATCGATAAAGGCTATAGAGAAACAGATTTGGATGATACCATTGCTAACATCATGCAGAAAGATCGTGGAGATCTGTTGAAGTATAAACCCAAGATCCAAAAGGATGGAGAAGAGATTCGTTTTATTTGTGATTTTAATAGCAAAGCGAATAGTATTAAGAAAATTTTAAAGAAACACTGGCACATTTTAAGAAATGATAGTGATTTGAATAAATACATAGGAACGACACCTAAGATAGTATTCAGAGGCACCAAAAATATAAAATCGAAATTAGTCCATAGTAAAACTAAAAAACCAACCAACATCCAAAATCATTTTGGACTGAAGGAGGGCTTTTATCACTGTGGTCTATGTACAGCTTGTAGACTTACTGGTAATAAGAGGACATACACAGGTACTTATTTAAATCATAAACAAAATAAGGTAGTCAAAATAGATGGTATTCTAAAATGTAGTTCTAAAAATGTAATATACATGCTTCAATGCCCTTGCGGTCTATGTTATATAGGGCGCACTAAGAGAGCTTTTAACGTTAGAGTAGCTGAGCATGTCAGGAACATTAGAAATGCTTTTGAGAAGCATTCAGTATCTTTACATTTTAAAAATCACCATAATAACTCCCCAGTTGGTTTGAAATTTTGGGCAATAAAACAAATTATAAAAACAGAAGTAGAAGAGGATATGATTAAAAAATTAGGCAAGGAAGAAATTAGACTGATTTTTGAAAATGGGACATTAACCCCTCATGGTCTAAATGATGATTTTGAGATTATCCATTTTTTATAGAAAATAGTCATTTGGGTCTTAAGGAACATCAATTTTCCCTTATTGTACACCATTGGGGTGACCTTGACAATTTATATCAGTCCTCTTTCAGACTATGTATAACATTTGATGATTAGCCCATTAATAATATCAACCTACATTGATAACGATTACACCAGCTTATGTATTATAGTAGTTATTGACATACAGGCCTTATTAGGTAAGGATTTAAGACATATTTCCAGATATTTTTATATATATATTTCACCATATTATAGGGGTCCACTACATGCACTTTATCTTATTAGTATAGGAAAACATAAAAGGATATTCACTATAATGTCATTTGGCACTTTAGTTCACGATTGCACTTTATTATATAAGACCTAATAGGTTGTATATTATATATTACCTAAATTATTCATCCAATGTTTTTTGCCCCATTAAAGATTTTACACAGTATAATACAGTATAATACAGGCCTTATTAGGTAAGGATTTAAGGCACTTTTATATATATATTTTTTCCCATATTATAGGGGTCCACTATATGCACTTTATCTTATTAGTATAGGAAAAGGATATTCACTATAATGTTATTTGGCACTATAGTTCACAATTGCACTTTATTATATAAGACCCAATAGGCTGTATATTATATATTACCTATATTATTCATCCAATGTTTTTTGCCCCATTAAGGGTTTTTTCACTTTTACACAGTATAATATCACTGTAGTCCAACAATTTTTTAACACTAGTCATTATTTATTTTAAGATTATGGATATTAATCACATGTAATTTGTTAAAAATCTATTCTAATGTTGCACTTTAATTCACATTAAAGAAGATAGAATTTATGGAATAAAACAACATAACACCACCAGCATTTTATGAACCAAGGGTCATTTTAAGTCCTCACTATACTTATCTACACTTTGATTAAAATGATAGAATCACTATATATTAACAATCCGCTGATAAGGATAAATAACCCAAGTAATTTAATTCTATTTAGACATAATTAGTTACACTAATAGAATGATGTACATAACATCTCTACATTAGTTCTCTTACAGCAGTAATACACTTTTTTTCAATTTTAAAGCCTATGTATTCCCCGTGTGGTGTACAGTTGGGGATTATTGGGGGTTTCATCTATGATTAATAATGCATTTAATATTGTTCTCCCTCCATGGGATTCCTCAAACTGTTTGGCCGCCTTAGGCTAGGGTCAGACGAACGCATTTTCACGTTGTCTGTGAAAAAGTGCGTTCGAACGAATGGACGCATTTTTTCACGGAGTACGCGATAGCGGTCATACGATGCGCATTTGCATCCGTGATTTTGTACGGATCATCAATAAAACACTTTGTGCATCTGGACGTTATGTTGGCCGGACATTAGCAGTGTCTGACATCTCCAATTCACGCACACACGCCGCTAGCGACGCAGCGCACTCTTGTACGTCAGTACTAGCAGTTTAACGTCTCAAAAAAAAATGCGTTCATTTCCACTTGCGTTGCGCAGCCGGACTTTTGTGCGACCGTACTTCGTATATTGGCCGTCATTGCCTGGCACTTGCTGCTAGTGCGCCGTGATTAAGTGCGCCTGCACGCGCGTTCGCACTGCGCTCGTCTGACCCTAGCCTTAGAGGAACAAAGATATTGCACCACCAGGAGCCGTTCTACATATCCACAGTGGAACGCATGTTACATCCGGTTTGAGAGCCTGACCCGCATGGTGAGACGCATGGAGGGGAAACAGCGCCTGCGCAAAATGGCGCCCGCCGCAGATCTGGGGTAACCTCGTTCTGAGGCATGGAACATTCGCTTAATTGCAAATTAAGGACAGATGGGGACTATCCAAGGACATTATATGAATGCACATACCGGTTAGCCTGTAAACCAGCTGATGAAGCCAGTTTATCTGGCGAAACGCGTTCTGGCCACCTGGCAGTGCCAGTACTATTGATTTTATGTTAAATAAATTCTTTTAATTTTAATTTATCTCATCCCTGTCCTTTTGGAAGTCCTGGAGGCTCTAAAGGTTATTTGGACTTAACCTTGAATAAGTCCATATGCGCGCGCACCTTGAGCTTGGTTCTAAAAGCTCCATCACATGTGAGTTGGCAATTTATATATTATATATGCCATTTAATTCACGATATCTGCACGAGAAAGTTCTTTTCTTTGTCTCTTGTGTTGTATGTGGGGAGAATCCCCCTCCAGAAGCAGGTGTGGGTCACCTCTCCAGGCAAAGAATTTAAGTACCCGAACACGCTGACCCACTCAGAGCCAGTGCTTGGGCTCTACATTTGTGAGTGCATAGACCATATAAATCCTTTTTATGAATTGTTAAGACAATCTATACTATTATATTGTTCTATCTTTTCATATGATCCATGTGGGCAAGTGAACTAAGAGAACCACCAGACACCTTTAAGCGACATTCATCGCGCCACCAGATACGTATTGTATTTCTGTTAATCCATTGGTTTGGGGGAAACCACTGAATTTCTGGTTGGGCATTGGTTACTGGTGGTGGTACAGGTTTTGGGCGCCGTCCACTTTTATCGAACATTTACATATGAGTTTACAGAGGAGGAGGTTCTACAGCAGCTTTCTAAAGTAAAGAAAAATAAGTCAATGAGGCCTGATGGGATCCACCCTAAATTATAAAAAGAGCTCAGTGGTGTAATAGCAAAACCTTTAACAGATTTATTTAACCAATCCTTGTTAACGGGAGTCGTCCCAGAAGACTGGAAATTAGCAAATGTTGTGCCCATTTACAATAAGGGTAGTAGGGTGGAATCAGGGAACTATAGGCCAGTTAGTCTTACGTCAGTAGTGAGGAAATTAATGGAAGCCATGTTAAAGGAAAGGATTGTTGAACATCTAAAAACACATAGATTACAAGATCAGAAACAACATGGGTTTACCTCAGGGAGATCATGCCACACTAATCTTATTGATTTTTTTGATTGGGTAACAAAAATAATAGACAAAGGTGGTGCAGTAGACATTGCTTATTTATATTTCAGTAAGGCTTTTGATACTGTTCCGCATAGAAGGCTTATCAATAAATTGCAATCCTTGAGCTTGGATTCAAATATTGTTGAATGGATTAGGCAGTAGCTGAGTGACAGGCAACAGAGGGTTGTGGTAAATGGAGTTTATTCTGCGCAAGGTCTTGTTACCAGTGGGGTACCTCAGGGGTCAGTACTTGGACCCATTCTCTTTAATATTTTTATTAGTGATATTGCAGAAGGTATTAACCCTTTCACTGCTGAGGCGTTTCACGCCTCTGTGCTGAGCTCATTTTTACCTGTTTCGCTCATCATGTTTAAACCTGCTTTGAAGGCTTATTTTATTACAAGGTGGAAAGCCTGTCAGAGTAGGCTTGGCGACGGACACGCCAAGTCTTACTCTTTTATAGTTATAGGATATGACCCAGACATATTATATATCGTTCTTTCCGTCAGACTCGGCAGATTCATAATATGTCATTATTTTATGTATACATCATGTCCTGTCTGTATATTATAACAAAAATAAAATATGAATTTTCAATAATTTACAACATGTAAAGTGTTTTGTTTTCCCATTTTAACATGCGAGCAATTGCAGTTATATTTTGTATGGGGTGCGCTTGTTAAAAAAATTAGAAATGGGGTCTCGTTACATTTTTTTGGGGGAAAATTACACGATTTTTAACAAACGCACCGCATACAAAAATCATTAGTGCAGCATCATTGTTCACATTATAATTGAAATGGGAACAATATTGCTGCATTAGCGAACCAAAAAAAAGAAAAAAAACTTGTTTTTTTTTTTTTTTATAATTTTTTTAAATATTTTTTTATTTTTATTCTTATTTTTTTTTTTTTTTTTAAAACTTTTTTCATAGTCATGTTTGGTATCGTTGGAACGGCCAGGCTCAAACATTAACCCCTAGCTGCCACGGATCGGGAGATAGGGGGTTCCAATGAACCCCCTATCTCCACCATTGGTGGCAGTTAGGGGTTAACTCCAGGACTGGCGTCATCGTGCTATGCACGATGACGCCAGTCCTCAGGGGGAGTTCCCGGAGGCTTGGCCGACATCCAAGATGTCGGCCAGCTCCGGGAACGGATCACGAACCGGCACTTTTCGGCGCCGATTCGTGATCCGGCCCCCATGGGGTTAATTCCAGACACCGTTAGGAAGGGCAGACCAAAAAATGGTCGGAGCTGTGGCAATTGAGTTTTAATGTGGATAAGTGCAAGATAATGCACCTGGGACGTAAAAACCCAAGGGCTGAATATAGAATATTTGATACAGTCCTAACCTCAACATCTGAGGAAAGGGATTTAGGGGTTATTATTTCAGAGGATCTAAGGGTAAGTAGTCAATGTAATAGAGCAGCAGGAAATGCTAGCAGAATGCTTGGTTGTGTAGGGAGAGGTATTAGCAGTAGGAAAAGGGAAGTGCTCACGCCACTGTACAGAGCACTGGTGAGACCTCACTTGGAGTACTGTGTGCAGTACTGGAGACCGTATCTCCAGAAGGATATAGACACCTTAGAGAGAGTTCAGAGAAGGGCTACTAAAATGGTGTACGGCTTGAAGGAGAAAAGTTACCAGGAAAGGCTTAATGATCTTAACATGTACAGCTTGGAAAAAAGACGAGACAGAGGAGATATGATAGAAACATTTAAATACGTAAAGGGAATCCACAAGGTAGAGGAAGGGAGTATATTTAAAAGGAAACAAAGTAGCAAAACAAGAGGACATAGTCTTAGATTAGAGGGGCAAAGGTTTAAAAGTAACATCAGGAAGCATTATTTTACTGAGAGGGTGGTGGATACATGGAACAGCCTTCCAGTAGAAGTGGTAGAGGCCAAAACAGTGATTGAATTTAAGCAAGCATGGGATAGGCATAAAGCTATCCTAAACAAAAGATAAATCCAGGTAAAGTATCCATGTAATTGGGCAGACTAGGGGCCGAAAGGTTCTTATCTGCCAACATTTTCTATGTTTCTAATATGTGAATGCTGTCCAGAGATGCAATAAAGTACAAGAAAAACAGCAAAATCTTGACCAAGAGAAAATGAAATACAGTAAAGAGTATCTGACACGGCGCACAAGGTTGCTATAACAGTGAGTACACTTATATCACACATATGTGCTACAATCATGAATCAGTATAAAGAGTACTGTATGCAACAATACAGAAAAAAGTCCAGATAATGGTGATGAAATCACGTAACGAAAAATGGTGTTTGAATCCCAAGAGTTATAACAAAGTTCAGTGGAGAGAAAAAATATATATAAAGATATCCATTAGTACTTAAGGGGTACTGGAGGGTGATCATCCTGTCTTCTCAGCATATTCCCTAGACTAGAGCCTGATATGTCCCTGGTCTTGAAAGCAGGTGCCTATGGCTAAATAGAGGGTTGCGCTCCCCTTCTTTATTGGTGCAGGGTACTTGAAATGAAACACAGAATACAGAGATATGTCGCTCCCATTGTAAAGTACAGCATGGCCTTTAAATCACGTGCACTGTTAACGGTTGCACTCACCAATTAGATGTTCCATATTCATACATCCTGAAGTGCCATGAATCCGTTCGTGCCGTGGATGCAGAGCCTTCTGCTGGTGGAGACGATGCGCATAAGTATAGGGGCATCAAATATAATGACTGGCCAATTAAAATTAAAATAAAATTTATTAAGAATAACAACAGATAAATTATATCACTAAAAACAGGTGCTGAGACACGTTTCAGCTTCAAAAAAGCCTTGGTCAGTGAGCAATCCTTAATGCAGCATATGAATCCGCACACTGCCGGGCAGCGCCTCTCTGCAGTATAATTCAGCATATGAATCCGCACACTGCCGGGCAGCGCCTCTCTGCAGTATAATTAATGCAGCATATGAATCCACACACTGCTGGGAAGCGCCTCTCTGCAGTATAATTAATGCAGCATATGAATCCACACACTGCTGGGAAGCGCCTCTCTGCAGTATAATTAATGCAGCATTTGAATCCGCACACTGCTGGGAAGCGCCTCTCTGCAGTATAATTAATCAGCATATGAATCCGCACACTGCTGGGAAGCGCCTCTCTGCAATATAATTAATCAGCATATGAATCCACACACTGCCGGGCAGCACCTCTCTGCAGTATAATTCAGCATATGAATTTGCATACTGCCGGACAGTGCCTCTCTGCAGTATAATTCATGCAGAATATGAATCCACACACTGCTTGGAAGCGCCTCTCTGCAGTATAATTAATGCAGTATGTGAATCCGCACACTGCGGGGAAGTGCCTCTCTGCAGTATAATTAATGCAGCATATGAATCCACACACTGCGGGGAAGTGCCTCTCTGCAGTATAATTAATGCAGCATATGAATCCACACACTGCTGGGAAGCACCTCTCTGCAGTATAATTAATGCAGCATATGAATCCGCACACTGCTGGGCAGCACCTCTCTGCAGTATAATTAATGCAGCATGTGAATCTGCACACTGCTGGGAAGCACTTCTCTGCAGTATAATTAATGCAGCATATGAATCCACACACTGCTTGGAAGCACCTCTCTGCAGTATAATTAATGCAGCATATGAATCCGCACACTGCTGGGCAGCACCTCTCTGCAGTATAATTAATGCAGCATGTGAATCTGCACACTGCTGGGAAGCACTTCTCTGCAGTATAATTAATGCAGCATATGAATCCACACACTGCTGGGCAGCGCCTCTCTGCAGTATAATTAATGCAGCATATGAATCCACACACTGCTTGGAAGCACCTTTCTGCAGTATAATTAATGCAGCATGTGAATCTGCACACTGCTGGGAAGCACCTCTCTGCAGTATAATTAATGCAGCATGTGAATCCACACACTGCTGGGAAGCACCTCTCTGCAGTATAATTAATGCAGCATATGAATCCACACACTGCTGGGAAGCGCCTCTCTGCAGTATAATTAATGCAGCATATGAATCCACACACTGCTGGGAAGCACCTCTCTGCAGTATAATTAATGCAGCATATGAATCCACACACTGCTGGGAAGCGCCTCTCTGCAGTATAATTAATGCAGCATATGAATCCACACACTGCTGGGAAGCGCCTCTCTGCAGTATAATTAATGCAGCATATGAATCCACACACTGCCGGGAATTTCCCAGCAGTGTGTGGATTCATATGCTGCATTAATTATAACTGATAAAAAATTTAAAACTGATTAAAAAATGAATCGATCCAAATCAATGAATTGATCTCCAGAGAGGTGCTGCCCGGCAGTGTGTGGATTCATATGCTGCATTAATTATACTGCAGAGAGGCATTTCCCAGCAGTGTGTGGATTCATATGCTGCATTGAAACCCATGGGTTAAAAAGCCTTGTTTCTTTAAAAAAAGTTAGGAAACCTAAAATTTCACCCAAAATATGTCTAAAAAATCCTAAAAGAATAAGTAAGTAAAGAAACTTTCATTCTATTGGTAGTAATCTACTTCCCATTCTTAAATAAGCAATATAAAATGAAATAACTCATAAAAAAGGGAAAAACCAACTGATTTGAATCACACAAAATGATCCGGATCGCCAAATCGATCCGAATCAATCGGAATCACCGAATCAAAATGATCCAGAACGAAAGAAAAACTGTCCGAAATTATCCGAAATGGGAAAAAAACACCCAAACCCCGCGAAATAAAACGAAAAAAAAAGTCATGCACATCCCTAGCCGGAATTTAAGTGGAGCAGAGCAGAGCAGATACAATTTTACTTTGTAATCCTAGCCTCAGGCTCCAGTGATGGAGCACACCCATACATACCTGGTCTGAGGAGATTTGATCAGCCTGGCAATGAAGATCCACCCACACGCACCATAATTTCTCTCCTGCTCTTCCACTCCTGGCCGCACATATATAGATGCAGTTGCACGGCCACTGCTCTGGCCTTCAATATGCATTTGCTGATGAAAAAAAAAAAAAAAGAGTGCAGTGGTGGCAAAAATATGCCACCCCCTGGAATTTGCCACTTGGAGCTGTGGCTCCATTGGGAACCTGAGTGTGCTGCTGGGATGTTTGTAACTTTTTGCATACATTTACTAATACAAACAAATATTAGTATAAATAAATAGCAACTTTTATTTAGGTTCATATTTACAAAATGTGCAGAAAGCTTGAACATATATGCAGGATTGCATTGATGAACAGGAGAACAAAAACATGACATAAAGAACTGTACATAACATATAGGATCATACAAATAGATGGATTATTTACACTATAATATTCTCTGTTATTTTGAATACTCTATGATATTTTATTCCTACTCAGATTAGTCAATCTCTGTCATTACAACTGCTGTGAAATATGCAATAATAACCCTACAGACTATTAAATCCAGGCATGCCCATATGTAGGTCTTTTCTAGATATGCTGTACATGCTATGTTTAGTATTTTAATACTATGTGTGCATTTGTGTCTGCAGAGGGGTTTCACAAGTATCCACAATCCATGGCAAGCCATTTGTGAATTTAGACCATAATTCAAGTAATATGAAACCATTAACAATAATTTTAAAAATAAAACAAAACAAAACACAGACTGTCACAAAACAATGAAATATTGTTGAACCCTTCACTAACAAGTTATTGTCCATAAAATCACTTCAGGAATAATTTTCTTTTTTGGGGGGAAATCGCTTTTTCAATAATTATACAGTAAAACATAATTTCTAATATTCACAATGTATTTTCTATTTACTAAAGTAGCCCTATTTGAGAGAAAGATGCCGCCATCTCCTGGCCACAAAATGATACTGCGGCAGGGGCTCTGTGCTTAGAAAGCTGAGGATTCCTGTTTTAGACAAAGAGTCCCAGCTGTTAGCTCCACGGTCCTCAGTTGTCATGCCGATGTGCTAAAACGTTTTGGGATCTGTAAAAAGCAACAATATTGTTGAGTGATTGTTTCCATTTTGAGAAAAAACATCCTGAAGTTATGAGATTGATAGAAGGGAAGATAGACAGACAAGTCAACTAATGGATATAGCTATTCATTCCCTGCCAGAGGGCTTTGAATTGATAAAAAGGTGAAAATGGGAATGACAGCGTGATGATTTTGTACTATGTTACAATGTGCAAAATCAGAGTGGTTTACAGCTAATCTGGCTAATCTGAAAAATACAGGTCAGATGTGTTATACATTGAATAAAACCATTATTTCATTATACTAGACTAGAATATGCAAAATATACACAAAGCAGAGACCTTTCCTATTATAAACAGATAAAATATTTCAGATTTTCCTGTGCGAACATGCAAATTTTCAGTGATTTTGAGGTCTACTCCAAGGACACTGATTATCAGACTACTAACAACATTTAATGATACATTAGTCTCCCTGAAATTTAACTTTTATCCATTAGGGTGCAGTACGTCACCATCCTTCGTAACACAAGACCTTGCTCAATGACCAGGTACTTGACTGCCCAATTTGATCTACTCATTGAACGTGCCCTAATCATACAATTGTTTTTAGCAAACATACAAGGATATTCAGAGAACGATGAAAAGCAGGAAAATCACAAGAGTGGGCGTCTGTGGAGGTGCTTACTAGGTAACTGTGGTTCCTTAAAAAAGGGGGGGTGCTGCCTACAAGGGGTTGCACATAAATCTCAACCTAAATGTGCAAATAAAGGTGTAGAAAAGGGTAAGGGTCCCAGTGGCGTCACTAGGGTTGGTGTCACCCGGTGCGGTAACTTATGGTGTCACATCCCCCCCCCGAGTTTTACAGATTTTTTTAACTACTCTTACTCCTAAATCAGTACTCCCATATAACACTGAATGCTCATACATACAGCGCACATTACTGTGAGGTTTATTGCTGTGGAGCTCTCTCATATGCTCACACAAATTTTTGCCAACTGCCAGCAAGTACAGTGCCTGTTCGAAGGCAGTGAAAGCACACATGGATATATATTGCCCCCAGCAGCTCTGGATATATTGCCCCCAGCAGCTCACCCATGGATATATATTGCCCCAGCTCACATATGGATATATTGCCCCAGTTCACAATTATATATTGCCCCCAGCAGCTCACCCATGGATATATATTGCCCCAGCTCACATATGGATATATTGCGCCTCAGCTCACATATGGATATATTGCCCCAGACCAGCTCACACATGGATATATTGCCCCAGACCAGCTCACATATGGATATATTGCCCCAGACCAGCTCACACATGGATATATTGCCCCAGACCAGCTCACACATGGATATATTGCCCCCAGACCAGCTCACACATGGATATTGCCCCAGCTCTCATGGATATGCCCCCAGCACACATGGATACTGCCCCAAGTACACTTGGATACTGCCCCCAGCACACATGGATACTGCCCCCAGCACACATGGATATGCCCCAGCTCTCATGGATATGCCCCCAGCACACATGGATACTGCCCCCAGCACACATGGATTATGCCCCAGGAGCTCTCATGGATATGCCCCAGCAGCTCTCATGGATATGCCCCAGCAGCTCTCATGGATATGCCCCAGCAGCTCTCATGGATATTGCCTCCAGCTCATGGATATGCCCCAGCAGCTCTCATGGATATGCCCCAGCAGCTCTCATGGATATGCCCCAGCTCCTCTCATGGATATTGCCCCAGCTCTTCTCATGGATATTGCCCCAGCTCCTCTCATGGATTTTGCCCCAGCTCCTCTCATGGATTTTGCCCCAGCTCCTCTCATGGATATACTGCCCCAGCTCCTCTCATGGATATACTGCCCCAGCTCATGGATAATGCCCCAGCTCATGGATATGCCCCAGCTCATGGATAATTCCCCAGCTCATGGATAATGCCCCCAGCTCATGGATAATGCCCCCAGCTCATGGATAATGCCCCAGCTCTTGGATATGTCCCAGCTCATGGATAATGCCCCAGCTCATGGATATGCCCCAGCTCATGGATAATGCCCCCAGCTCATGGATAATGCCCCCAGCTCATGTATGCTGCCCCAGCTCATGGATGCTGCCCTAGCTCATGGATATTGCCCCAGCTCATGGATAATGCCCCAGCTCATGGATAATGCCCCAGCTCATGGATATGCCCCAGCTCATGGATAATGCCCCAGCTCATGGATATACTGCCCCAGCTCATGGATAATGCCCCAGCTCATGGATATACTGCCCCAGCTCATGGATATGCCCCAGCAGCTCTCAAGTATATTGCCTCCAGCTCATGGATATGCCCCAGCAGCTCTCATGGATATGCCCCAGCAGCTCTCATGGATATGCCCCAGCTCCTCTCATGGATATTGCCCCAGCTCTTCTCATGGATTTTGCCCCAGCTCCTCTCATGGATATTGCCCCAGCTCCTCTCATGGATTTTGCCCCAGCTCCTCTCATGGATATTGCCCCAGCTCCTCTCATGGATATACTGCCCCAGCTCCTCTTATGGATATACTGCCCCAGCTCATGGATAATGCCCCAGCTCATGGATATGCCCCAGCTCATGGATAATTCCCCAGCTCATGGATAATGCCCCCAGCTCATGGATAATGCCCCCAGCTCATGGATAATGCCCCCAGCTCATGGATAATGCCCCAGCTCATGGATATGCCCCAGCTCATGGATAATGCCCCAGCTCATGGATATGCCCCAGCTCAAGGATAATGCCCCCAGCTCATGGATAATGCCCCCAGCTCATGGATGCTGCCCCAGCTCATGGATGCTGCCCTAGCTCATGGATAATGCCCCAGCTCATGGATAATGCCCCAGCTCATGGATAATGCCCCAGCTCATGGATATACTGCCCCAGCTCATGGATAATGCCCCCAGCTCATGGATAATGCCCCCAGCTCATGGATATACTTCCCCAGCTCATGGATAATGCCCCAGCTCATGGATATGCCCCAGCAGCTCATGGATATGCCCCAGCAGCTCATGAATAATGTCCCCAGCTCACCTCCTGCGCCACGTGTTCTGCTCCCTCTGAGCGTCCGGCGGCATGGAGCTTGGGCGCTCGCCTGGGGGAGCCACATGACCAGGCATGATCTCGCGAGAACTCGGCTGGTGACGTGTTTTCCCCAGGCGAGCGCCGAAGCTGCATAGCTTCGGACGCGCGCAGTGAGTGAACACTGCGTCGCAGGGTGAGACACACGCCCTTAGGGTGACGGTGTCACCCTAAGGGCGGGTGTCAGCTGGTGCGGGCCGCACCCCCGCCCCCACGTTACGACGCCCCTGAAGGGTCCTAGTGGCGCAGTGGGTGCTTCCAAATATGGAGCAATCTAGATGAGTATTTATAAATGCTGATATTATGGCTCAACTCTATTTATTAGGTGGTGATAGATAAAAGTACTCCAGTGAGTCAATGTTACACTAGTATTGTGCAAATAGCAATTCTGTGCAAATGAACAACCTTGTGCAAAATAAGCAACAACAATGGTGATAAATCCTTAAGTCATGTGTACAAATCTGCTCCTATAGCACAAAGTGTATAATAATCCACATGTGCAAAATGCATTTAAAGTACATATAAAGTGCATGTGCTCATATATCCTATTCCATTCGTAAAGTGCAGACACCGGTTATTTTTTTTATACTGAAGCCTTATTCTAGTTCTTTTATAATGAAGCCTTATATTCTATGTAGCCTTATTCTTAGCTGTTGGGTATATGGTACATTACATCTGTATTTGTGTGAAATGCCAGGATTAATTCAATTTTTATATTAACATTACACACAAATCCCATCTCGTGATGCCCCTGTTTTGCATTAAGAGCCACTATAAGCACCATGACCATTCAATATAATCTGAATGGTCATGGTAACCTGAGTGTCTACTTATTCACTCATGGGTGTCCCGAAGGGCTGATTCAGCTCCAAGCTGGGGGATTCCCTGTAAATTTACTTTTGCTTATTAGCTTTCTGGGATTTGCATTGCTGTAAATTCCTGACAAGCCAATGGCCCTTAATGCATTCCCAAAGAGAGCCATTTGACTGACTGAATGCTTGTGCTAGAATCCAGTCCCCTGCCTGCTTCAACATGGCACTCTTAAAGGAAGTTACAGTGACTGACAGATCCAGACTACTCCTGACAGAGTCACTCCAGGTTTAAAACAGGAGGGAGACACAGGGAGGGGATGAGGAATTGTTAATATTTAACCTCTGTGTGTCCTCCTAGTTAAACTCTAGAGTGTCCTTTCAGTTATGGGTCTACCTCTGTCTTTTCCCTATTCTTTAACCTCCCAATCCAGTGCCTTTTTCCCATTTTCCATTCCAGTATTTTTGACAGCTGGCTTTTCCTCTTACCAACTTCAATTGCCCCAATTTAGTAAATCTTGAAATCCATTCATCTCAATTGCATCTCATTATTTTGTTCTTTTAGGTGATCTTCCTAATCATATCCATAATTCTTACATATCCTTAGTTCCAAGAGCTATTTTCTTACAATATGTTCTCTCCTTAGGTGTTGTAGCAGTGGCGTAACTAGAAACCTGATGGCCCCGGTGCAAGAATCCATGAAGGGCCCCCTTCCCACAAAAAAAGATATTTTTACTTTTTTTCCTGCAATATAAAAAAGATAGTATTGCCCCCAGCTCACGTGGATATATTGCCCCAGCTCACATGGAGATATATATATTGCCCCCAGCTCACATGGATATATTGCCCCCAGCTCACATTGATATATATAATGTCCCCCAGCTCACATGGATATATATATATTGCCCCAGCTCACATGGATATAATGTCCCCCAGCTTACATGGATATAATGTCCCCAGCTCACATGGATATATATATTGCCCCCCAGCTCACATGGATATATTGCCCCCCAGCTCACATGGGTATATTTTCCCTAAGCTCACAGGGGTATATTTGCCCCCAGCTCATATGGATATATTGCCCCAGCTCACATGGATATATTTGACCCCAGCTCACATGGTTATATTGCCCCAGCTCCCATGGATATATTTGCCCCCAGCTCACATGGGTATATTTGCCCCCAGCTCACATGGGTATATTTGCCCCCAGCTCACACATGGATATATTGCCCCAACTCACACATGGATATATTTGCCCCCCCAGCTCACATGGGTATATTTGCCCCCAGCTCATATGGATATATTGCCCCCAGCTCACACATGGATATATTGCCCCAGCTCACATGGATGTATTTGTCCCCCAGCTCACATGGATATATTTTCCCCCCAGCTCACATGGATATATTTCACCCCCCCCCACTCACATGGATATATTTGCCCCCAGCTCCCATGGATATATTTGCCCCCAGCTCACATGGGTATATTTGCCCCCAGCTCACATGGGTATATTTGCCCCCAGCTCACACATGGATATATTGCCCCAACTCACACATGGATATATTTGCCCCCAGCTCACATGGGTATATTTGCCCCCAGCTCATATGGATATATTGCCCCCAGCTCATATGGATATATTGCCCCAGCTCACACATGGATATATTGCCCCGGCTCACATGGATATATTTGTCCCCCAGCTCACATGGATATATTTTCCCCCAAGCTCACATGGATATATTTCACCCCCCGCTCACATGGATATATTTGCCCCCAGCTCACATGGATATATTTGCCCCCAGCTCTCACCTCTGCGGACGTTCTTTTCCCTACGAGCGGCCGCCAGCATGCAGCTTGGCCGGTCGCCGGGAACCACCTGACCAGCGCAGCCGCATTCTCGTGAGAGGATCTCGTGTGCTGGTCAGGTGGTTCCCATCCCAGGCGAGTGGCCAAGCTGCAAGCCAATGGCCGCTCGTAGGGAGAGGAACGGCCAGTGGCGCTGCTCCCAGGTTCCGGTGCTGATTGCCGGAATCTGGCGGCTGCCTGGGCCCCCCTCCAGTGGCGGAATGCCAGGGCCCAGTCGCAAGTGCGACCGCTGTGACTGTGTGTTGTAGCAATCTCTACCGGCCTGTTCTTCTGTTCACCTTGATCCCATCAGTATTCACCACTACACCTCTTCATGTTTACCCCCACCTCAAATCCAATCCCTGATGGCAGTTGGTTACAGGATGAGCTTGTAGTATATGGTAAGTCCAATGATAGCTATGATATCTTTTCATGACTCTCTTGTGGTGGTGGTTCAGCAAGCAATCACTGCTAATACCAGTCCTGCAAAAGACTATGGGCAATATTACAAAGTTGGTGCTAAAGTAACCGTATTGATCAGATGGATGAGCACGACACCGCTGAATTATTAACTATAGGTATGCACCAGTTAACATGTACACTAATGTAAGGGTAAAAACCTGTGAAAAGCCCTAACAACTCCGACTATAATGGCTCTGGATAGTTTACAACAACTCTGGTTAAGTTAGCACCAACTTTGTAATATAGCCCTATAATTCTGGTCTACGGCCTGGGACTTTTACACAGTGTGCTGCACATGCAGAAGTCCACTGATGGCAGGAGTTACGTGTATGCAATAAAATTCTTTTGATATTTAATTTAATGGAGATATTGGTGATTTCACTAAATAAAATAATTATTTTTCATTGAAATTGTGTTATATACTGTAGTGCAAAGACATTACGGAGTTGTGTAACGGTTATGTAAGAACATGTGGTGATAAAGGCTCTGCTCATCTCAGCTTACGGCTTAAAAAAAATGACGTGTGGATTGACTATGCTAGCACTTGGTGATCTGCATTATTCAGAATAAAAAGTCACATTGAAGTCCACCAAAACTTCTCCCGGAGAAGGACTTTGTTTATGGTGCATCAACTCAACTCAAGTAATAATTGTGGATCACAAAATAACTATATCATGACAGCAGGAGTAATTCATTCTGAATATAACCAAGTTTGAATATAAATATCCCAAGGAAACGAGGTACACTATATTGCCAAAGGTATTCGCTCAGCCATCCAAATAATCAGAATCAGGTGTTCCAATCACTTCCATGGCCACAGGTATATAGAAACAAGCACCTAGGCATGCAGACTGTTTTTACAAATATTTGTGAAAGAATGGGTCGTTCTCAGGAGCTCAGTGAATTCCAGTGTGGAACTGTGATAAGATTCCACCTGTGCAACAAATCCAGTCGTGAAATTTCCTCGCTCCTAAAAATTCCACAGTCAACTGTCAGCTTTATTATAAGAACGTGAAAGTGTTTGGGAACGACAGCAACTCAGCCACGAAGTGGTAGGCCACGTAAGCTGATGGAGCGGGGTCAGTGGATGCTGAGGCGCATAGTGCGAAGAGGTCGCCATCTTTCTGCAGAGTCAATCGCTACAGACCTCCAAACTTCATGTGGCCTTCAGATTAGCTCAAGAACAGTGTGTAGAGAGCTTCATGGAATGGGTTTCCAAGGCCAAGCAGCTGCATCCAAGCCATACATCACCAAGTGCAATGGAAAGCGTTGGATGCAGTGGTGTAAAGCACGCCGCCACTGGACTCTAGAGCAGTGGAGACCCGTTCTCTGGAGTGAGGAATCGTGCTTCTCCATCTGACAATCTGATGGATGAGTCTGGGTTAGGCGGTTGCCAGGAGAACATAGAAACATGGAAACATAGAAAATGTCGGCTGATAAGAACCTTTTGGCCCATCTAGTCTGCCCAATTACATGGATACGTTACCTGGATTTATCTTTTATTTAGGATAGCCTTATGCCTATTAGGGATGAGCTGTTCGGTTCGATATGTTCGGAGTTTGATTCGAACATCGCCCGTTCGGCTGTTCATCGAATTCCGAACATTTCCGCGTGTTCGCCGCATGTTCCTCCACAATGGACCACAATGCACTTTTCCACTGGCCTGAAGCTTGTAATTGGCTATAGCCTGAACCTGACCACAGTTTAAGGTGCAAGACAGGTGCAAGACTATGCCAATCACGGCTCAGAGTCCTGATTGGGCAAATTTTGCCCTATCATGGGCTCACAGAGCTAAGTCCCGCAGCACACTATATAAGGCGTCCCTCGCAGCCGCAGCATGTGTATTTTGAGAGGAGATTGTTGTGTTAGTCTGTGTTCTCACTGCCACCAGCTATTGGGGGGGGGTCTCACTTCTACAAAATATCTGGGAATTGTTGTAATCTGTGTGTTCTCACTGCCAGCAGCAATTGTGGGGGTCTCACTTCTAGAAGATATCTGGGAATTCTGGTAATCTGTGTGTTCTCACTGCCAGCAGCAATTGTGGGGGTCTCACTTCTACAAAATATCTGGGAATTGTGGTAATCTGTGTGTTCTCAATGCCACCCATCAGGGGGTCTCACTGATTTATAAGAGGTTCCTGGGAATTGTAATCTGTGTGTTGTCACTGCCACCCATCAGGGGGGCTCACTGATTTATAGGATGTTTCTGGGAATTGTAATCTGTGTCTTCTCACTGCCAGCTATCAGGGGGTCCCACATACTTCTAGCAGATTTCTGCGAATTGTAATCTGTGTCTTGTCACTGCCAACCATCAGGGGGGCTCACTGATTTATAGGAGGTTCCTGGGAATTGCAATCTGTGTCTTGTCACTGCCACCCATCAGGGGGGCTCACAGATTTATAGGAGGTTTCTGGGAATTTTAATCTGTGTCTTGTCACTGGCTGCCAGCTATCAGGGTGTCTCACGGAGTTATACCAGAGTTCTGGAAATCTTTAATCTAGATAACACAGTTGAATCAGAGTTCTGCATATCT
This sequence comes from Leptobrachium leishanense, assembly GCA_009667805.1. Classification (NCBI taxonomy): domain Eukaryota; kingdom Metazoa; phylum Chordata; class Amphibia; order Anura; family Megophryidae; genus Leptobrachium; species Leptobrachium leishanense. Next base: position 134,661,514 of record CM019064.1, on the reverse strand, counting down.
CCAATTTTTTATACCAGAGTTGAATCAGAGTTCTGCAGCATATCTCCAATTTTTATAACAGAGATTAATAAGAGTTATGTATAGCTTTAATCTATATATATCACTCACCATGTCAGAAAGACCAAAAAGGACAGGCACAGGCAGACACTCCCAGACACAGATAAGAGGGCAAGCAGCCTCTGTGTCGGGAGGCTGTGCCTCTGGTCGTGGTGGACGTGGTGCATCCTCTGCAGGGGCACGCTTGTCCTTTCTAACTGGTGCTGGCCGTCTTCTTAAGCAGCAGCAACATACAGAGGATTTGGTGGATTGGCTAACCAGGCCATCCTCATCCTCCGAGTCCTCTGCCAGCCAGGCTTGTGGTGGTTTACAGTCTACCTCAGCTGTGCCAAAGCATCTAATGCAGCCTCCATGTCCACAGCTACTCCTGCCGTAGCCTCACTATCACAGAAGGAGGAGTCAGCTGAATTGTTTGACTACAATGACAGTGAAATGCTGCTTGAGGATGCGCAGCAACTACAGTGCTCTGATTCAACCTCTGAGGTTGAGGAAGGGAGTATAATCAACCTAGAGGAAGGGGGTGCCAGTGACACACAAATAACTGGCACTCATGTTGCCCCAGCAGCTGCAGCATACTGCCAAGTTGGCTCCAGTGACGAGGAGATAGGGGGTGATGACAATGATGATGAGGTCACTGACTCCACCTGGGTGCCTGATCGAACAGAGGAGTCAAGTGAGGAGGAGGAAGAGGCACAACAAACACGAGGCACAACATCCTCTATGACCAACCGTAGCCAGTCCAAGGCATCAGATGTCACAGCTGCTCAGGTGCAGAGCGCTGTTGTCTCAAAGCACACATCCAGGAACTCTGCTGTCTGGGAGTTCTTTAAGAAATGTGCAGCAGACCCCACCGTTGCTATTTGTAATCTATGTCAGATGAGGATCAAGCATGGGAAAGACATCCCACGCTTGGGTACCAAGTGCTTGAGGCGACATATGACCACCTGCCACGTATCCCGTTGGCAGAACACTTTGCATAGGTCCTCCTCCTCATCTGTCTCTACCCCCACTATATGTCCTGCCATGTCATTGCCTGCTGCAACCTCCACTGACAGGGATGATGGTACAGTATTGGGTGTACCAGGTCCTTCCTCACAATGTGACAGCATCCCATCAGCTGAAAATTTACGCAGTCAGATTATGTTGCCCCAGCTGCTGCAGCGTAAGAAAAAATATAGTCCCAACCATCCCCAAGCACAGTGTCTAAATGCCAGCTTAGCAAAATTACTCGCATTACAGCTGCTGCCTTTCCAGCTGGTGGACTCTGCTCCCTTCCGTGAATTTGCTGAATGTGCTGTACCACAGTGGCAGGTTCCAAAACGCCATTTCTTTTCACGGAAGGCCATTCCAGCACTATACCAGCACGTGGAAGACAATGTTATGGAGTCATTGGGAAAGGCAGTCAGCAGCAAGGTGCACATGACTTTAGACACGTGGTCCAGCAAGCATGGACAGGGCCGTTACATTTCCTTCACGGCACACTGGGTAACTCTGATTGCAGCTGGGAGGGATCCAAGACGGGGCTCTGTGCTGGAGATTGTTCATCCACCACGCCTCCAAAAAGCGGCTTGTATGAGGTCTGTCTGCTCCACCACCACCCCTTCCTCCTTCTCTGTCTCTGGCGAAGTGGCAGTTAAACCGATGCGTGACAGGGGCTACGCAATGGCTCAAGCAAAAAGATGCCATACTGTGCTTGAGCTGGTTTGTTTAGGGGACAGGAGCCACACCGGGCCAGAAATTCTGTCAGCTCTGCAGCGGCAGGTGCAGAGATGGTTAACACCACGCCAGCTTGAGCTGGGAATGGTCGTCTGTGATAATGGCAGCAACCTTCTCTCCGCCCTATGCCAGGGTAAGTTAACGCATGTACCATGCCTAGCACACGTCCTAAATTTGGTGGTACAGCGTTTCCTAAATAGGTACCCAGGGCTGGCAGAGCTTCTCAGCTTCTCCTGATGTTACTTTTAAACCTTTGCCCCTCTAATCTAAGACTATGTCCTCTTGTTTTGCTACTTTGTTTCCTTTTAAATATACTCCCTTCCTCTACCTTGTGGATTCCCTTAAGTATTTAAATGTTTCTATCATATCTCTTCTATTTCGTCTTTTTTCCAAGCTATACATGTTAAGATCATTAAGTCTTTCCTGGTAACTTTTCTCCTTCAAGCCGTACACCATTTTAGTAGCCCTTCTTTGAACTCTCTCTAAAAGGTGTCTATATCTTTCTGGAGATATGGTATCCAGTACTGCACACAGTACTCCAAGTGAGGTCTCACCAGTGCTCTGTACAGTGGCATGAGCACTTCCCTTTTCCTACTGCAATACCTCTCCCTACACAACCAAGCATTCTGCTAGCATTTCCTGCTGCTCTATTACATTGACTACTTACCCTTAGATCCTCTGCAATAATAACCCCTAAATCCCTTTCCTCAGATGTTGAGGTTAGGACTGTATCATATATTCTATATTCAGCCCTTGGGTTTTTACGCCCCAGGTGCATTATCTTGCACTTATCCACATTAAAACTCAATTGCCACAGCTCCGACCATTTTTTTAGTTTACCTAAATCATTCGTCATTTGGCTGATCCAGGAACGTCAACCCTGTTGCAAATCTTTGTGTCATCAGCAAAAAGACATACATTACCATTAATACTTTCTGCAATATCACTAATAAAAATATTAAAGAAAATGGGTCCGAGTACTGACCCCTGAGGTACACCACTGGTAACAAGACCTTGCGCCGAATAAACTCCATTTACCACAACCCTCTGTTGCCTGTCACTCAGCCACTGCCTAATCCATTCAACAATATTGGAATCCAAGCTCAAAGATTGCAATTTATTGATAAGCCTTCTATGCGGAACAGTATCAAAAGCCTTACTGAAATCTAAATAAGCAATGTCTACTGCACCACCTTTGTCTATTATTTTTGTTACCCAATCAAAAAAATCAATAAGATTAGTTTGGCATGATCTCCCTGAGGTAAACACATGTTGTTTCTGATCTTGTAATCTGTGTTTTTAGATGTTCAACAATCCTTTCCTTTAACATGGTTTCCATTAATTTCCCCACTACTGACGTAAGACTAACTGGCCTATAGTTCCCCGATTTCTCCCTACTACCCTTCTTGTAAATGGGCACAACATTTGCTAATTTTCAGTCTTCTGGGACGACTCCCGTTAACAACGGTACTTGTCTGACTGCATTGTGCCAAGTGTAAAGTTTGGTGGAGGGGGGATTATGGTGTGGGGTTGTTTTTGAGGAGCTGGGATTGGCCCCTTAGTTCCAGTGAAAGGAACTCTGAATGCTTCAGCATACCAAGACATTTTGGACAATTCCATGCTCCCATCTTTGTGGGAACAGTTTGGAGCTGGCCCCTTCCTCTTCCAACATGACTGTGCACCAGTGCACAAAGCAAGGTCCATAAAGACATGGATGACAGAGTCTGGTGTGGATAAACTTGACTGGCCTGTACAGAGTCCTGACCGCAACCCGATAGAACACCTTTGGGATGAATTAGAGTGGAGACTGAGAGCCAGGCCTTCTCGTCCAACATCAGTGTGTGACCTCACCAATGCGCTTCTGGAAGAATGGTCACAAATTCCCATAAACACACTCCTAAACCTTGTGGACAGCCTTCCCAGAAGAGTTGAAGCTGTTATAGCTGCAAAGGGTGAACCAACGTCATATTGAACCCTATGGATTAGGAATGGGATGTCACTTAAGTTCATATGCGAGTCAAGGCAGGTGAGTGAATCCTTTTGGCAATATAGTGTATTTCCCTGAACACCTTGTCCTAACAGCTCTCACCTCGCAAGAAACAAAAATTATCTCATGTGGAGATCTCTTTGTCATTGAGAAAACAGCTGAACCAAATAGTTAGACATCTTTAGAAGAGAGCACTCTTTCTGCGTTGCTCGGTAATCCAACTGCCTGGACTCACATCCATCTGTAGCATCTTCATCACCCACTTGTCTTTGCGTGCTCCGTCTATAAATTCATCCAAAGATAACTGGCCTGGCGGGAAAGATAAGATAATGTTAGACATGTAACAAAGAAACTTTAAATAAAAAACCTATTGTTATTAGATATGAGTGATAGGAGTATGATAACTCAGAGCAGTTAGACCAGTGATGGCGAACCTTGGCACCTCAGTTGCTTTAGAACTACAAGTTCCATGATGCCCTGCCAGACTCTGGGGCCATAGAGAGGGATTTGGTTCCCACCTCTCTTGTCCAAGTCACTGGCTGGATCCTCTCTGATGCGTCCAGCCCCCCCCCCCCCCGAACACAAGCTCCGGCTTCCTGCAAGTCAGGAGCATGTCACCTCTGTTGGATACAATTTTTTTTTTTTAAATAATATTTTTAATAAAATTTCATAACAACTGTTATGAAATAGTTATTTAAAAAAACCTAAATGGTTAACGGGAGGGGGGTACAGTGGGATAATGAGGTTTAACCCTTCTGTTTTACTACCCCTTCCTAGGACCTTTAACATATTTTGAATTACAAGCATGTGACATACAGTGGCAAGAAAAATTATGTGAACCCTTTGGGATTACATGGAGTTTTGCATGAATTGGTCATAAAATGTGCTCTGATCTTCATCTAAGTCACAACAATTTGAAAAACACAGTCTGCTTAAAATAATACAACACAAACATTATCTGTTTTCATGTGTTTATTGAACATAACATGTAAACATTCACAGTGCATGGTGGGAAAAGTATGTGAACCCCTAGCCTAATGACTTCTCCAAGATCTAATTGGAGCCAGGAGTGAGCCAACCTTGAGTCCAATCAGTGCGATATTATTGGATGTGTTGCTGAAAACTGTCCTGCCCTTTAAAAACACACACCAGTTTTGGGTTTACTGGTTTCAAGAAGCACTGCCTGATGTGAACCATGCCTCGCAGAAAAGAGCTCTCAGAAGACCTACGATCAAGAATTGTTGACTTGCATGAAGCTTGAAAGGGTTACAAAAGTATTTCCAAAAGCCTTGATGTTCATGTGTCCACGGTAAGACAGACTGTCTACAAATGGAGAAAGTTCAGCACTGTTGCTACTCTCCCTAGGCGTGGTCATCCTGTCAAGATGACTGCAAGAGCACAGCGCAGAATGCTTAATGAGGTAAAGAAGAATTCTAGAGTGTCAGCTAAAGACTTACAGAAATCTCTGGCACATGCTAACATTTTTGTTGACACATCTACAATAAGGAAAACATTAAACAAGAATGGAGTACATGGGAGGACACCACAGAGGAAGCCTTTGCTGTCCAAAAAGAATGTTGCAGCACGTTTGAAGTTTGCAAAGGAGCACCTGGATGTTCCACAGCACTACCGGCAAAAAATTCTGTGGAAAGATTAAACCAGAATTGAGTTGTTTGGAAAAAACACACAATACTATGTGTGGAGAAAAAAAGGCACAGCACACCAACATCAAAACCTCATCCCCACTGTAAAACATGGCGGAGCGAGCATCATGGTTTGGGGCTGCTTTGCTGCCTCAGGGCCTGGACGGATTATTGTCATTGATGGAAAAATGAATTCCAGGGTTTATCAAGACATTTTGCAGGAAAACGTAAGACCATCTGTCCACCAACTGAAGCTCCGCAGAGGATGGGTGATGCAACAGGACAATGACCCAAAGCATACAAGTAATTCAACAAAAGAATGGCTTCAACAAAACAAAATACGCCTTCTGGAGTGGCCCAGTCAGAGTCCTGACCTCAACCCGATTGAAATGCTGTGGCATGACCTTAAGAGAGCGATTCACACCAGACATCCCAAGAATATTGCTACACTGAAACAGTTTTGTGAAGAGGAGTGGTCCAAAATTACTCCAGATCGTTGTGCAGGTCTGATCTGCAACTACAGGAAATGTTTGGTGTAGGTTATTGCCGCCAAAGGAGGGTCAATCAGTTATTAAGTCCAAAGGTTCACATACTTTTTCCACCCTGCACTGTGAATGTTTACATGTTCTGTTCAATAAAAACATATAATGTTTGTGTTGTATTAGTTTAAGCAGACTGTGTTTTTCAAATTGTTGTGATTTAGATGAAGATCAGAGCACATTTTATGACCAATTCATGCAAAACTCCACGTAATCCCAAAGGGTTCACATACTTTTTCTTGCCACTGTATTTGTTTCTGACAATCTATATGGTCTGTATTCAACCTGATGTGGCATTGTTTTGAAATATAAAAAAGTTGGTTCCCACTAGAACCGGATATAAAACAAAAATATAAATTTACCATCTCCATTCTCATCTACTAATTGAAATATTCTATCCACGACTTCTTCTGGTGAAAGCAGTGGAATTCGGTCATCTTGCCCTTGGCGGCACACTTTCTTCAGGTTGTAAATGGACTGAAAAGAAAATGGTAGCTCAGTGATATAACAGATAGGTAAAATAAGATAAAATCCAGTGCGTATTCGTCTTGCATGCATACTAGTGAAAGTGTGATGTAATAAAGCATAAAAGCATCTTTTCTCCAATTTTTTGGAATCCATTTTTCTTCAGCCCAAAGTGACTGACTATATACTAGAAATATTTAAATTATACCCTGTGGATGCATGTTGATGTATTCCACATAGGTCTGCCTTTCAAAATAGGCAAGCATGATACTGGCTCTTAAAAGTAAGAAAACCCCATTTCATCTGCAGGCCACAGTTTTTCGAATGGTGTTATATCATATATAGTTAATTAAAATGTTCAAAATCCAGGGGTGAATTCTTACATAGGCAAACTAGGCTTCGGCCTAAGGCAGCACATGGGGATGGGGGCAGCCCTTTCTTTTCTAGGATTCTTTCATCTAGAGGTCCAAAATGTTTGAGGTGTCAGTTGCAGAGCAATAAAACACTTAAGAATTAGCCTATAAGCTATAATAAATATTCTAGAAGTCACCAGGTGTAAATTATATATTTTACGCTTGTTCCAATTTACATTTTTATTGACACAAATAGTCCTGGTAGCACGTGAATTTTTGTCTTAATTTCCTATTTGCTGTATGCAGATGCTCTTATGTCGTAGCAGAATTTGGAGTGTGTAGGCCAGCACCACGCCAGAATACACCTCGGTGAACAACTACATCAAATTTACCTCATGAACGGCCGAGGCTTTAACATTAGATGAGTTATTCACTTAGCGGTGAACTGGTAATGAGCTGAAAGGGAATTTCAATTGTTTAGACAAGATAACTAAATGATTTTTTTATTTTCCATCCCTGGTATTCTTTCAACCATTTTGACATTTCTAAGTTATATTGCATTGAACTAGCAAGATGTAATCTATGGGACTGATTCTGACCTAGGCACAAGCGGGGAGAACGTAAGGGAGAAAATCTGTGCTAGCAGATTTCCTTTACCATCTCCTTGTTACGATCTTATTCTGCAGGGCTTGTAATAACTCTGAGCTGCACACATATATCAGCAGCAGTGCTGTGCTCCTCCGTGGGTATTGGCTCCTAGAGTCTGTAGGGCTCCATGGAGTCCTGCACGCCCCTGTCCAAACTCTATGAGAGCTTGATTGTGCAGGGACCATGGAAGGAGCCATGGATGAAGACTTCCTCTGTTTCCTGGCAGAGTAAGGAAGGGTTGCGCGCCCTCTGCACCACAGGACCTGAGGTAAGTATGGAATTATTTGGAGATATTACATTGCGGTATTAAGTTATTTTACAAAAGCAAAAAACAAAATTACTTGATACCAGGGTTTCAAAGACGATATTCATTTACTAAATATTGTCAACGCTACAGGTGAATGAGCTATGTGGTAATAGTTTGTTCTCCTCTAGAGAGGGTTAAATCTCCTATATAAACTATAGGAGCTGTTAATTTACAGCACTGTTACTCATTGCGCAGCTCGCGAGCCGTAGCCAGCAGTGGCAGCTCGTGGACTGCGTAGTCAACAGTGTCGGCTCGCGGACCCTAGCTAGTGGGGCGGAGGTTGGGCGTCCTCTGGTGACGCACGGGTGCCACCTGATGACATGTGGGCACAAGAAAGAGGGGCAGAAGAAAGGAAGAGGCACAGAAGAAAGAACCACAGAAGAAAGAGGCAGAGGAAAAAAAGGCATAGAGGAATGAGGCACAGAGGGCAGATGAAAGAGGCGCAGAAGAAAGAAAGAGGCACAGAAGAGAGAAAGAAAGAAAGAGAAAGAAAGAAAGAAAGAGCACAGAGGGAAGAAAGGGCACAGAGGGAAGAAAGAGCACAGAGGGAAGAAAGAGCACAGAGGGAAGAAAGAGACACAGAGGGAAGAAAGAGACGCGAGGGAAGAAAGAGACACAGAGGGAAGAAAGAGACACAGAGGGAAGAAAGAGACACAGAGGGAAGAAAGAGACACAGAGGGAAGAAAGAGCACAGAGGGAAGAAAGAGGCACAGAGGGCAGAACGAGGCACAGAGGAAAGTAAGAGGCACAGACAGCAAAGGAAAAGAAAGACTGAAAGAAAGAAGGGCAGAGAGCAGAGTTTGCAAAGAAAGAAGCTGAGATAGAAACTGAGGAAAAAAATGTGAAATCCGAGAAGTCAAATGCTGAGACAAAGTTACAGTTAAGGTAATTAATGCATTTTTTCCGCTCATCTCCGTATTGATTTTAAAGCTAGGATTTTCTCTTCTTAGTTCCATTTAAAAAGATATAGAAGTATTACAGTTGTCTGTAGTATAGGCTTAAAATATACAGTATTTCGTGGGGGGGGGAGCAAACTGATAGGCCACAGGTATTTCGGTAGTGCGGTTCTCCTCTTGACTCATCTCTTGCCGCTGTAGCTCCCAAACAAAAAACAGTGAGTATCCCTGATTTACAGTGTGCAGCCACAAAATCCAAGCCTCATGGAAGGCTTGCAGCCCGATTGTAGTAGCTGCAGATGATTTTAAGCTAACGACTGGTGCTGGTTTCACTAGCGGCTCCAGACGTGAGCTTTATGTCCCAGCTGGAATCAGGCCGTTCATTTTTAATCAAATTATACAAGAGAGTTAGCATTACTTAATATTAGATAAATGCAATAAATGTTCCCACACCTCACCTCCACTATTTCCAGCAGCTCGGTTTTATCTATACACCCGTTGCCATCTCTGTCGTAGACTTTGAATGTCCATTTTAGTTTGTGCTCGAGTTTTCCCCGTAACACAAGATTCAGAGCTGCGACATATTCAAGGAAATCTATTGTGTTGTCCTGCAGAATGAGAGAGAAAAAAACATATTTCCAGTTCTACATAGTAAAAAATGTCCCCAACACTCTTCAAGCTCCCAGTGCATGGCAAGGCCACAGTGATATGGTACAAGATGCACCCCATGTGATCACTTTGTCATAGTTTAGTATTAAAGTTAGGGATGTGCGTTTCGGAATTTCAGTTTTTTCAGATTCGGCCGAATTTCCGAATCGGGTCAGACCCGAAAACCGATAGATCTGAAAAGTTTTCCGAGCCGAAACGAAAAAATTTCGGATTTTTCGAATGGACTTGAAATGTGTTAAATCGAAATTTATTTTTGCTCTATTCATGATTTCGGTTCCATTCGTGATTTCGATTCCATTTCGGTAATTCTGGAAATCGTATATTTAACTATTATCGGTTATATCGCTGATTCTGTAAATTTTGTATTTGTAAATGCGTATCACTTATTTCTTGTGGCATTCGGGTCAGTTTAGCGTTTTTTAAATCGTTTTGTTCATTTTTTTTGTTCCTTGGCTTTCATACCATTTTACTATGATTAAATAAAGTTGTGAAATGTATATTCAATTATTCATAAGAAAAAAAGGATCTTTATTTAATAAAAAAAAACACGATAGAATCGCCAGAATTATCGTAGACACTTTGAAACGAGGAGAACAGACGTTCCGAAAAAACGAAAATTTCCGAAATTTCCGAAAAGTCGATACAAAAAACGAGCAAAGTGACCCGAAAAATTGTCGATATTCCGAAAAAAAAATGTACACGAAAAACGAGCCGAACCGAATCGAAACAGAAATCGGTCGAAACGAGCCGAATCGAAAATTTTAAACATCCGAACAAATCGAACCGAATCGAACCGAAAAAAAAAAAAAAAAAAAAAAAAAAAATCGGTGCACAAGCCTAATTAAAGTACGACTTAGTACTTTAGTATTATTGTTAAATGATTGAAAACAGGAAAATAATCTCAAGTTCCAAAACGTCAACTGTATAGGTGTTCATACAGTGACTGGAAATATTAAATGAACATGAACACTTAAGATTGGTGGCACCCTCTTTCTTCCATAGTTCATTACCAGCACGGCACACCTCGTGATTCCTTTCTGTCATCCCTAATGGCATTGGCTTCACAAATGCTTTCAGGGTTATTCAGAGAGAGGTGAAAAGCAGCAGAATGGCTGGAGAAGTGAAAATTCTAGGTCAAAATAGCCAAACCAGGAAAATTCTCCTATTTATTCCACTTTCCAAATCGGCTATTTTGACCTAGAATTTTCCATTCCCCTGGAAAAAAAATCAATGTCAGCTGTAAGCCGCGTGCCTTGTTCATCTACAAGGAAAATCTTAAACTCCTCCCCCACCCTGACTGAGGCTCTATAATTAAGCGGAATAAGTGGTCGCCTAAGGCCTTACTCAAACAGGGGCCTCACATGATATAATTTAGGTGGAATGTCAGTGTGCACACAGTAGTCTTTTACATACAAATAATAATAATCTGCAGAGTAATAATAATTTGCAGATTCAAGAGCTTTTAAGATAAATTGGTTTTATTTATTTTCTGATTATGACGTGGGGCCTCACATTGAAGCTCTTCCTAAGGCCTCACTAACTCTAGGGCCATCTTTGCCCCCAGATGTTGCTGAACTACAACTCCCATTATTCTCTAGCCATCTGTTGTATTCCAGAAAATGTAGGCCAGCAACATCTGGACAGTTGAAGTTTGAGATCCCTGATCTACAGCCAAGTACAGTACAACATTTACCTTCATAAGTGCAGGGGACAAGTTCAATAGAGCTAAGTGTGAGATATCACCAAGATTTTTGTTCCCCAATTACAGGTAGTCATTGTCATCTCAAACTGAACCAGTCCACACACACACACACACACACACACACACACATATATATATATATATGTGTAATTATTGCAGAATTCATTTGCACATCACAGCAATTTAAAGAACTGCATCCCAGAGCTCCTGTGCTACATTCCCCATATGAAGCAAGGAACTCTGGGTAAGACATGCAAATTACATCTGTCTCACTTTTTTGCATCCTGGGTCTGTTTTTACACAGAACCTTTAAATCAATGTCATGCTATACTAGATAGCTTTTTTTAGCAGAGATCAGGTTTATGCAACTGGTCAAAGTCACTCCTGGACAGCGCTGTTTTGGGTTTATTGGACCCTTATTGGTTATTGCGTGGAGGTTTTTTATCTCAGATTTGTCTTACCCAGAGTTCCTTGCTGCATAGGGGGAATGTAGCGCATGAGCTCTGGGATGCAGTTCTTTGAATTGCTGTGATGTGCAAATGGCTTCTGCAATAATAAACCTAATAGGTTATTGCGGAGGCTTTTTATCTAAATTTTTCACCTCCACCACAACCCTAGTAAGATATATATATATAATATATATGTCCAATAGGTACAGCACTCACCGAAAAAGCATTCCTTGCCTGGTGCAATCACTCAAAAAAGATATATAGCCATTAGCAATATGAGATGCACTCTACGACTTCCAAATAAAAAAAAAAGTTTATTAATAGGCCTACATAAATTCCGACGTTTCGGCTCCGACTGAGCCTTTATCAAGGTAACCAAAATAACAACAAACAACATATTTATACATTAAAAACAGGTTGCATTAACTCACCACTTCATCTGAATGAGTATAATATTATATATATATATATATATATATATATATATATATATAGAAAGTAGTGAATGAAGGACGGCACTCTCGGTCTTAATCCAAGAACTTGATTTAATGAAGTAAAAAATAGCGACGTTTCGGTCCACTATCCGTGGACCTTCATCAGGAGGTCCACGGATAGTGGACCGAAACGTCGCTATTTTTTACTTCATTAAATCAAGTTCTTGGATTAAGACCGAGAGTGCCGTCCTTCATTCACTACTTTCTATCCTCAAGCTGGATTGGCACCAGGCATTGCTGACGTCCAGAGTGCAGGTTATTTTTCTCTTGACTATATAGATATATATATGTGTGTATATATATACACACACATGTATGAGCCAGAACACTCAGAACAGCACTCACCAAAAAACTAAGCTCAAATTGCCCCGTGCATACAACTCTCATGCAAAAATACACGAATACTTGGAAGAGAGGCACTCAAGGTCTTATAAAAATAAAAAAACTTTATTGTTTAAAAGTACAAGATGTACTTTTAAACAATTTTTTTTAATTTTTATAAGACCATGAGTGCCTCTCTTCCAAGTATTCGTGTATATATATATATTTATATCTGGGCTGGATTTTAGGGAAATAGTGGTGGAAATGCATTTTCCAAAGCATTCCTGCTTGATTAGACCACTGCATAAGCCAATTAAAAGGTAAAGCTGACTTAAGCTGTTTGAAGTGACCCTAATAGCTCAATGATGCTAACAAGCAGTTAAGTAATGGTCCTTGACAAGCATTTTCTAGAACTTGGTAGCAAAGAAAAAAACACAAAAAAAATGGCACTAATTGAGTACAGTTGAAGGCAAAAGATACAAAAGCAATAAGAAGTTGCAAACAGCTATGATAATAATTATATAAGTTCCCAAAGATATCCCAGTTTTATGCAGCAAGGAAGCCATGGTAAGAGGTGGCCAGGGAAATAAAGGCTATAAATGATTTATCATTATTAAAAATAATATATTCAAGAGTCACTCATAATAAAAACAGAAACGTACATCAGGACCGCAATAACTGTGTAGTGATGATCTGTCTGTGGAATCCCACCAGGAACTGCCCAGTAAGAATCTAGTTTGTATAATGTTAATTAAAAGCAAAAAAAAAAAACCTTTAATAAACACTTTAAAAAAATATTTATGTTATAAAAAATTCATAGGCAGTTCCTGATGTCAAGGTCCACATTCAGACCTCCCTTCTGCGCAGTTTTCAAAGTGTAAATGCAAAACGTTTCCATGAATGCCAGCTTTTTAACAAGACTTCCTCCTCTCCAACAAGGGATGCACCGATACAGATACTAGTATCGATATCGGTGCCGATACCAGGACCTGCACGGGTACTTGGTACTCGTGCAGAGGCCACCGATACCTAAACCAGTATCAGAAGCCAGCGCTGGTCTGACTTGCCGGCCGGTTTCTGTGGGGCAGTGTTCGGCGTGCTGCCAGGCTCCTCCAGCGTCTTCTTCCTTCGAGCGGCCACCAGCAAAGAGTTTTAGACCAGCTGCTCGTTGGGATCCACCCATTGGGAGTTCACGAGATCTCGTGAACTCCGGGATCTCGCGAGACCGCGTTTGTGCGTTGTTCCTAACGAGCGGATGGGCTACATCCTCTGCCGGCGGCCGCTCGAAGGAAGAAGACTGGAGGAGCCTGGCAGCGCGGGAGGGGGAGCTGGGGCAATATATGTGTGAGCTTTGGGCAATATGTGAGCTGGGGGCAATATATGAGAGCTGGGGCAATATATGTGTGAGCTGGGAGCAATATTTGAGCTGGGAGCAATATTAGAGCTGGAGCAATATTAGAGGTGGGGCAATATTTGAGGTGGGGCAATATGTGAGCTGGGGACAATGAGAGCTGGGGGCAATATTTGTGAGCTGGGGCAATACATATTTCAGCTGGGGGCAATATATATGAGGTCTGTTCGCATTGAAAAGCGGTCACATGACTTTTAGAAAGTGTCGGTACTTGTACTCGGTCTTAAAAAATGGTATCGGGGCGGAGCTAACAGCTGTTGTGAGAGGTCGCATTCTGAGGGTCTCCGCTCGGGCTTACCCAAGCGGCTACGATGGGTAAGAAGTCCCTCCGGAAACTGGATCAGGCAGAAAGCTCAAGCCAGAGAGACATCCGAGACTCCATGGGTGGGAGGTCTGCTTCCCAGGTCACGGCCCCCTCCCCCACCCTCCTATCTGGCTATAGGTCCTCGGATGAAGGCGACTGCTACTGGCCCCTTGGTGGTATGGATGGCATGCAGCTGCTTACCCTGCAACGTCTGAAGCCAGCCGGCACCGCAGCGAAGAAGCGAGCTCAGGTGACACGCCGGTCCTTGGCGGGGACACTTACGGGAGCTCAACCAGGTGCGGTGACTGCTCCGGGAGCCACGCAGGAGAGATCCGAGGAGGATCATTCGCCCCTGGCTGTGGATACCTTCTCGCTTGCTATCCATGGCTCCTTGCCTATGAGAGATCTGGCCCCTGCACTACATGCTGTTCCTGGTCTATCACAGGGGTCTGTTACACCCTGTCACGGTCCACCCTGTGTACCTGTCTTGCACACCTGGATCTTAGAACTTTGCCATGTATCCTCCTTTTCTTGGATTCCGTTCCAGGTTTTACCCAGGCTCTGCACCTGGACCAGGCTCCTGGAGATCCAGCCTGGGTCTTTCCTTTCTAGCCCTGGACTTCCAGCTGAGGCCTATCTGTGTTTAAGCCTCCTTTAAAAGGCAGAGAGACCCAGCCAGCAGTGGGTCTCCATTGTTCTCCCTGACTGAGGTCACTTGGTTGTGTCCAAACCTGCTCTTCCTGTACCAGCTTATCCTACGTATCCAGTACCCATCTGTCTACCTGTGGATTACAGTTGTTCTCACCGTCTGACCTTTTGATCAAGGTACTGCTGTCTAGACTTATCCTTGGTGGGCCCTGTCTGCAGTCTAGGACTGCATTACCCACAATCCACTGACTCTCCAAGAACTCTCCCTGGACTTTATTGCTATTCCCTTTGTTCTTTTGCCTGCAGTTAAGGACCATTTATGTTTTATTAAAGAATCTGCTTTGCGTGATTCCTGTCTGGCCTCCCCTCTGTGTCGCCGCCTGCTGGGCTCATACCAGAAGCGCACACGCCTCGTGACACACCCCCTTGCAGGTCTGTGTCCCCGATCTCCACGCCATCTACGAAGGGCGACCTCCGTTGGTTCATGGATGAAATGAGATCTTTGTGGCGAGCTGAGGTGTTGGGGATGTGAGCCGAAGTGGCGGTGGTGCGCACCAAGGTGTTGGAGGTGCAGACGCAGTCGGATGGGGTGGCGAAGGCGCAGACTCACCTTTCGAAACAAGTGGTAGATCTCTGGTCTCAGGTTGCCCTCCTTTCTCGATCCGTGGAGGCACTTGAAGGTAGGCACCGCCGAAGAAATATTCGAATTCGGGGCGTCCCAGAGACACTGCCTTTCACTGAGCTCCTGCCTTACGTGAACTGCATGGGGTGTCAGGTCTTGGGTCTGACCCCAGGGTTGCCAGCATTGTTTGCCTCGGTTTATAGTGTCAGACCTTTTTAGATATGAAATTTCTATAACGCAGGAATGTTTAAATTTGGGGCCAGGAATTGCGTCACACAAACAACTTGTCTGCGTCGTTAATATATAACAAGAATATGCGTTCTAAAGACAATGTAACAAGCAAGACTCGTTTCTATCAGCAAACATCCATTGTCCTTAATTAATTCTGGTTGTGAGAAACAAACAGATGTTAGATCAAATGGTTTAAAAGTAGGGAACACAAGGACAACTAAGATAGAAATCTCAGTATTGTGTTTATTTCGTCACATTGAAACTCTGAAAGACCACGTAAACATGGAACAATGGGTTGCCCAATAAAAAAAAAAAAAACCAAAGAAGGTTAAATGGCTTGGGTAAACCAGCTTGTAATGCTATGCTATTCGGCAATATGTACTATATGGTATGAGAATATTTATTAGTTAGAATTGATAATTTTAGCATCTTATAAAAACAGAGGCCCTACCACATTCAGTTGATTATTACAAATGTCTGGTGTACTAACCCGCATGAAGCCGATTAAGTCGGGTAACGTGTGAATGTTAAAAACGATACCACGAATGAATGAATGGATATCCTCTCACATACACATCCCTGTGGATATAAGTAAAGGGGGATGAGATGCACACACGCCGTGGCAAAGTATGCTGGCGATGCCACAATAGAAATAAATTTGAATTTGTTAACAAAATCTATGGAGTCCGGGATATAGGAATAAAAGACCCCAAACCAGTAAAAGATTGGCCAAACATAAATTAATTCCTGCAGAAGGTTGATGGATGATCTGAGAGCGCCATCTGCTGGCCAGGTAATATAACACCTGGACAGACCCCTGGAGTTGATGAATATATATATCCTCCATCAAATGAGGCCACATAGTGATGGGCTAGATCTAAAACTGGGCGGAAGACCACTATATAGAGGGGACACTCCAGAGCAAAAGAAAACACACACACTGAGAAAAGCTTGGGGAGAGACCTGAGGGACGCTTGGAGGGGAGAAAGGCAATCACCATCGGCCGCCCCCTTTAGAGACCTGACCACACCCTAATCTTCCACCACTCTATCTTCACTAACCAGATGGTAAAGTATACCTGAATAACTTGATATCTATTTTCTAATTGCATAGTCCTGACTTTAGATGTCCACCACAAACTAAAGGAATATAAATGAATTATTTTGCTGTTTGAGCCTAATAATCAGTAGAATAGAAATTCTGCCTTTACAGTCCACTGCAGAGGAGTGCTAAGGAAGAGACTATCACCGGCTGAATACTTGAGCCATAATTTAGTGAAATTATTTATATTCCAAGAATACTGGTTGTGGACATCTAAAGATCAATTATATACCTATAGTGAGATACGCTGGGACCGTGAAATAGCTTTTATATGTCAAGTACCGTCCGCCCCATTCGTAACCTAGCATAACTCCTTCCATATCCATCTTGCAGCCCTTTCGAATGAATGCATGCACTGTAAGTCATTAAGAAGCGTTAGGTTAACGTATATCGAATGAAGTGCTGTGATTGATCTGTGGAAGAGATAGTCTCCCTATCGAGTGTGTTATGTGTCTCCCTGAAGGAAGTTGCATTTAGTGAATAGGCCCCCACAATAATAAATTGTGCTGCAGGTGATGCCCAGTAACTGAGTGTTTATCTTAGCCAGGTGGAGGATTGGTTTATAATGGGAAAGGTTTAAGTGAATAGAATAGAGTTTGGTGTTTAAGAATTGAGGCGTGTATATCTGTGTGGTGCGGTCTATAACCTAAAATATCTGTCCATTAGATTATTGCGTGTCGCAGTATCGCTACTAATCACGATCTATAATCACTTGTAAATTGTATCTTGCTAATCCGTTGATAACATACGATTGTATGAAACTTGACGTGTGAATAAATTTTGGTTTGAATTGTTTTACCGTTACGCAGTCTCATATCATCTTTATTGATTTTATTGTGTTTAAAAATATCTAGAGAGCATCAAAAGAACTCGGGATAACGCGCCATATATTTGTTAAGACGTATATTCATTGATTGGTTATTAATCCCTGTCTTAGGGGTTAAATACAATTTATAACCACTGGTATTGGAGGCACTGTCAATAATATATATATATCTATATATATCTACAATAAGAAAAGTATACGTCATAATTAATATATCCCTGACCTATTAAAGAAGTCAATAATCTCTAACAATAGAATAAGGAAAGCTCCGACTGCCCCCCTGGAGGCTTCGAGGGACATCATCACGGTGGCTGTGGATATTACAGAGCAGGAGAAGCTCATGTCGGGAAGCCCCAGGATCGCAGCCGGCTGTGCAGTTCGAGGGGAAGAACCTGTTGTTGTTCTGAGAACTTCCATTCGTGACACTGCTGGCTCGCCGCAGATTTCGGGAGGTAACAATCTTTCTCCACTCCAAGGGGATCCGGTATTGATGGGGACTGGCAGGCTCCTTAGAAGTAATCCACAGGAATGTGCCGTGCTCCATCAGTGATCCAGCGGAAGCCTGGTCTCTGTTGTCTGGGGTGGGCCTTTCCCGAGATATGGCGGAGGACAGTCCGGACTGAGTGCCTTTTCCCCACATTTTCTTTCTCTCCCCTTATCACACCTGAGGAGACAGTCTTCTTCCAGGTCTCCCCCCCCCCCTTTTTTTTTTGCAGAACTCGGATAACTTGGTTTGCCAATACGGTCATGTTTGGCCCCCGAGTGCACAGGCCTGGTGTAATTTGACTCCCTTGGCCTTTCGCAACCCCCTAGGGAGGTGGGAAAGTGCCGGGGGCGGCATGGTTCTGGCTTTGCCTCTTCCCTCTTTCTAAAAAAAAAAAAAATTCACCTGACCTCACAATGAGACTTTTTGCTGTTCTCCTCCCCAAATGTTGGTTGCTGATATATACTAGAGATTTTGTTTGTCCTTCCTTGGCTGAGATGTATCTATCTTGAAGACTCTTGCATTTACTGTTTGAAACCCTTATGTACCCACAGATGTCCGCTTTCGTTGTTGTTATTATTATTATTTTTGTTTTGAATTTCCCCCATGTGTTCTGATGACTTTCTTTGGCCCTGCGAGGCCACAAATGTTGCTGTTGGCTACATCTGTTATCGGTGTCTTTAAAATAAAGAATAAAAAAAATAAATGGTATCGGTGCATCCCTATCTCCAACCTAATGAAACCGGTTCTATCCCTGTCCATTTAAACTTCTCTAATGAAAAATCTTATTACAATGCACAGGCACGCTATGATCTTCTTTGTTCTTTACTATATTATTGTGATGCACTAAGATTTGTACCTTTGGCATTCTTGTAGTCCCTACATATTGTGCCACAAAAGGGACATTCCAGAAGATAAACTACGTTTTTACTAGTAAGTGGATGAACTGTTTGATTTCAGATTCTTTTTTCGTGGCTGAACTCCTGAAATATTGGCGAATTGCCAGCGAAGGCAGTGAAATCCCCATAGAGAAGCTATGGTTAATCTATTCAGAGAACACCGAACAGCAGTGAAATGTCAGTGAAATGCCCTGATTTTTGCTATCATTCGATAGGTATAAACAGACGAATCCCATAGGTTTCAAAAAAATTCCCCATTTTCTTAAATATTTATTCGACTATTTATTCTTTTCATTAAACAGTCTACTGTATTTATTTATTAGAATTTTTAGGTATTTTTTGGCTATTTTCCCCCGATTTTTACAAAATAGTGTGGTTCTTTTTTTGTAACAGACCTTCTTATTATTATTCATAGAGCCTCCTATATTATTTTCATGCAATAGTCTTTTTAAAATGCTTCTTAAAAGTTGCAGTTTTTTTTTTATTGTTTTACCCCATTCGACAGCTGATCGACGATCTGTTTGGAAGGTCGTTGGCTTTTTTCGGATCGATTTGGCGTTTTTTTGGGAGATCGTCGGATGCATTCGGCGGTTTTTCGGATCAATTCGGCAGTTTTGTGGCGGTTTTTCGGTTCTAATCGACGCACTTCGGGAACCCCGCGGTGAATGCTGAATTCACCGCAGGGGTGGTGAATTTAATTCACCGAAGTGCAGCGAACAGGAGAGCACCAAAATCTGAACCCTGTAAGTCATATGCTTCTTTTTTTTTAGGCATACCTTACCCTCATTATACTTTTTTTGCTGAGCCTATTCAAAGAGATTGCCAGGGAGGATTCTCTGAGAGCTCCATCAATTTGATTAATTAAAGGTATCGTTCTGAACAAATATTATGTAATTCACTACTGTTTTCTATCACTTGAGGATTATATAATTTATGTTTAATATTATATTTCAGCACTAAATGTATCCTTGAAGGGGGGGGAATAAATAAATAAATCGCTGGGGCTGCAGTGCCTTTTTGGAAATATGGCTGGGTACAAACCCGGTTTTACAGTATTACTCTTCTGTAAATAACAATTGTTTGTCATAAGAATAATTATACTGTATTAGTTGAATTCCTTCTATGATAAATTTAAGCTAGTCTTCCTCAAAATTACTTGATGCATGTTTCTTAGTGTATATTTTGCACTGGATTATTGGGGTACAATGGGAAGGAACAGCTTTGGACTCTGATTCTTGTACTTGTGCATTTTAAAGGGATTTTCTAATTTTTTGAACATGGACTAATATATAAGAAAGGTGCTGTAACGCTTTTGGTAAGTCTCTGGGAAAATCCAAACATAAAACCAAGAACCCTTTACGCCATGTGCAGTACCAGACCTTACACTATGGCAGGACTTTACGTTAATGGCAACAGAGGAGAGGACTAACACGTAGTAAATGAAAACACATAATTAATCCTAGCCTCTGGTCCTTAGTGTGGCAGAGTATAAATAAAAAGAGAAACCTAAGTGGCACAACATCGCCCAATAGGGCGAAGGTAAACAAACAAGCCCATTAACAATTGTCCTGAATTGTCCTTATTAGCCACAGGCTAAGGGAGACAGAGTATCAAACAACAGAGAAACATAGCCAAGGTCAGAGGAAAACAGAGTGCCACACAATTGAGTAAACATGGCCAAGATCAAACACAGAAAATCAGTCAGGAAATACAGAGTGCACTAAACCGGTAGGAGAACCACAATAGGGCAATGTGAGACAGTGAGACTCCATCTTGTCTTAAAGAGTGTTCTCCTCCTCCCGATAGATCGGAATCACCAGATCAATGTTCAATACCTCAGCAGCTGCTGAATTGCTGCAGCAGTGTCGTTGAACCCTTTGGATGCGAATTTTGAATCCAAAATGGCTGACGATTTCTTAATGAAAAATTCAGATTATTATATTTTGTCCGAGTGATCCGAAAAACAAAGAGAAGCAGTCAGCACAATTCTGTTTTGTATGCACACACCACAAATGATAGTTTTTAATGAATAAACGTTATGTTTACTTCTGAAACAATATATAAATTGAACTCTAATATATGTCTATGTGCAGGGGGAAATAAATAAATATTTTGTGCTATGGTGAACAAAAACCTCAAAATTAACATTGCTGTACGGAATTATTACTTGCTTCGAGGCGGCGGCCATCTTGCTGTACGGCATTGTTACTTGCTTCATGGCGGCGGCCATCTTTAAAACGTCACACTCAGCATCTCCTCGGGTCGCTGCAAGTGCTAGGTTAGCACTGCTGAGCGCTGAGCGGTTGAACGGCGTTCAATGGCAAGTTGCTAACTTAGCACTTGCAGCGGCTGAGGTATTGAACAGGCCTCAGGCTGTGCCAAAACGTGCGGTATGGGAATGAGGCATGTGTGTCAGTACTCTGAGAATGATACAGTACGGGCATGGAAATAAATGCCTGGGAGCGGCCAGCGTCAGAATGACTAGCAGTTTGAGGTGAAATGATGCGCTCACTGGAAATGCCTAAATAGGGGTAGGCCTTGCACTCCAGTAGTAGTGACAGATGCACATTTACCACTCTTTCTTGTCTTCCTAGGGCATTTGAGAAGATATTGGTTATAGTATGGGCCCAGAGGTTCATAATCCCAGAGATTATTCTTTGTATCAATCACCCTTTTTTGTGACTGACAAAACATAACCAGACATCTATGGACCAGTGACGAACAAGCAGAGACTACATACCTCAATACAGAATGCACCTGTAAACATGTAACATAATGACTTTATTTCCTACATATTTATTTTTCTGTTAATCTGTATATTTGGTTTTGTGTTAATATTTTGCATTTTACTATTCTGTATTTCTGTAACATTTCAATG
This sequence comes from Leptobrachium leishanense, assembly GCA_009667805.1. Taxonomy (NCBI): domain Eukaryota; kingdom Metazoa; phylum Chordata; class Amphibia; order Anura; family Megophryidae; genus Leptobrachium; species Leptobrachium leishanense. Next base: position 134,639,864 of record CM019064.1, on the reverse strand, counting down.
TTCTTGAACCCAGGACATGCTTGAAAACGAGATAAATCTCAATGTATCCTTCCTGGTAAAATTCTTTATAAATAAACAAACAAACAAGCTTTGCTAATAGATTTCCAATAGAGTCCAAAGCCCAAAAATCATATTTTTATGTTTAATACCATGTGGTGAGGTCAGCGGCTGGTGAGGCACTGGCTAGTATCAGAGCCAGCTATACACAGGGTTACGCAGTTGCAATTAAGTGGACTGGTTCTATAAACACCACAGTTGTCTCACAATTGTTTTTTGACTGTGCGTAATTGCATTAATTAAGAGTGTGTTGCACTCTTACAGTTGTTTTTTTATTTTTGTTTGAGAAAGTATTTTATCAGGAAAGATACATTGAGATTTCTCTCGTTTTCAAGTATGTCCTGGGTGGCGAGTATGTACCGTTAGGTGTTTTGCCCAAGGACACTTACTGGAGAGGTTGCTCACTGGGATCAAACCCAGTTACAAGCATTTAAAAAGCGCCAACAGATTCCTTAGCACTGTACAATGTCACTAAATGTATGCGAATACAAGATCCTATTTTAGAGGTCTCCTGGTGATCAACTGTGAGGTGCTTTGGACCAATACAGCTACAGACTATCAGGGTTATTCAGAGAGCGTGAAAAGCAGGAGAATGACTGGAGAATGAAAAATTCTAGGTCAAAATAGCCAAACCAGAAAAATTCTCCCTTTCATCTCACTTTCCAAATCGGCTATTTTGACCTAGAATTTCATTCTCCAGTTATTCTCCTGCTTTTCACGCTCTCTGAATAACCCTGTATATGTTATCCAACACTGTACATATAGAGTGTTTGAAGTCATTACACTACTATACATAGTTGTAGGGTCTGTGCTTTGAGGTGTGTCAAATGTTAAGTCTTTCACTGTCCTACATCCTGTTGACTGTGGTTTAAATGTCAATTCCTTTGTCATGCGTGATGAAGGCTATAATGAGTCTTAAATCCAGGAGGTTGTTTTATGCAAATTGCTTTTCAGAATGCTATGATCAAGTCCCTTCTATAAAAACCTGCACACCATTTCACAAATAAAGTCTTCTAAAGTCCAGTCTTACAAAGCAGTAGTGTTGGCTTTGTTATCTTGTTATTCCATCAAAGAGAGAGAATGTTGAGACATGATGTAATCATCCTTCATCCTACGTCTGTCTGGAAATACCCAGCTTGTTTTGCTAACTCAATTGAATATAAGATTATATATAGTAGATGGAAGCCAAGACCTTAGAATGGTCTGTACTGGTGGCGTGTGAGCAGCCTCCCAAACACATGTGTCTTTATTGCACTATAAAGAAGGAATTATTTTGCAAATGAGAAGAAGGGCAGCCATCAGAAATGATGGGGACCGACGTGCACTCGCAAAACCTTTAATAACTTGCTTTTCTCCCCCTTTCAAAACAAAAAAAGACATAACACAGTTCCACAGCAATAAAACTCACAAAAATGTGCAGTGTGTATCAGTGACATGCGGTGAGGTCAGCGGCTGGTGAGGCACTGGCTAGTATCGAGCCAGATATACACAGGGTTACGCAGTTGCAATTTACGCATTTGATTATCGTAAATTGCTTCCCCTGCCACCCCTGACTGCACGTCCCTGGAGAGAGGTGGAAACCAGAATGACAGGAGAAATGAAAATTCTAGGTCAAAATAGCCAAACCAGAAAAATTCTCCCATTATCTCACTTTCCAAATCGGCTATTTTGACCTAGAATTCTCACTTCACTAGTCATTCTCCTGGTTTGCAGTTATTCTCTCTGAATAACCCTATAAGTCTCCATCAAATATGGATTCTATGGGTACCATGACTACCTGCTTTGCACTGTTACTCTTCTACATTGTCTGCCAGCCTATAATACAGTGCCACTTTTTTGTATTCTGTTTGCCAGTCTAATGCAGTGCCCCTCTTATGTATTCTGTTCAGGGGCGGACAGACAACTAATGGGGCCCCCGGGCAATAGGAGGTCATGGGGCCCCCTTGTTCCACACCCACAGGAGGCCACAACCATACAAAACCCCTCCCCTACAACGCAACACCCACATGTACATTATTGTGCTAAATAATTTATTTCTGAACTCCTTAAAATAACCTTTTTGAAAATTGTGTGAAGAAAATCCATTTGGAGCCAGCAGCAAATTGGGGGATTCACTGTGTCCCCTTCAGACTTACAGATGGCCATCTGCAGCAGCCATTACCAACTCACTACAGCTAAAACTGCACCGCGGCACAGAATGTCCCTCTGGCACATGTGGGAAACTGACCATCACTTTAAAAGATACTGTACATTACTGACACACTACACATTACAGAGCTCCACAGCAATAAGACTCCCTGTAATGTGCAGTGTGTATAAGCATATCACAGAGCTCCACAGCAATAAAACTCACTGTAATGTGTAGCATAGGCTCAGCATGTCGCCAGCAGCAAAAAGGTTAAAAGGAAAAAAGGGAATAAAATTTGAGCATGGTGCCCATTTAACCTCTTGCTGCCCCGCACCAATATTTACAGGGTTATTCAAAGAGATTCGAAAAGTCACCGCACGTTCGGTGACTTTTCGTTCCCTTCAATTCGGTGCAAATCGGCTTTCCCATTTCGGCCACCCTGCAGTGTTTTCAGCAAGCACCACAGGGCTGTCGAAGTGCAGGGAAAAGCTGCCGAAAACCCGGCGAAAACACGCCGAAAACCCGCAAAAACATCTGGATTAACCTGTTGAAGATGCCGGAAAAACCCGAGCAGGAGCCGATCACACGCAGCGAAGCCTTCGGAAAAAGCCGACACCGCAGAAGAAGGCAGTGAATAAGGCTAGGGTCAGACGAAAGCATTTTTCCCCGCGAACGTGAAAAAGTGCGTCCGAACGCATTGACGTATTTTTTCACGGAATGCGCAAAAACAGTCAGACGACGCGCATTTTCGGGCGTGATTTTGTACGGATCGTCAATAAAACTCTTTTTGTGTCTGGACGTTATGTAGGCTGGACATTAGCAGTGTCTGACATCTCCTAATCACGCAAACACGCCGCTATGCCGCAGCTGCGCACTCAGTACGTCAGTACTAGCGGTTCAGCGTTCTCAGAAAAATGCGTTCAAATTCCACTTGTGTTGCACGGCCGGACTTTTGTGCGGCCGTACATCGTATATTGGCCGTCATTGCCCGTCATCTGCTGCTAGTGCGGCCATAATTATGTGCGCCAGAACGCACGTTAAAAGTGCGCTGGTCTGACCCCAGCCTAAATTAGGAAAACAGTTTGCAAAGAAACTACTGAGCGAAAATGTCTGAAATTTACATATGAGGTCCAGGGAATCATAATAAAAAGGGATGTTACAGAAAAAATACGTAAACTTAAAAAAATTTAAAAAATAGGACTTTTTAAAAAAAAAATCCAGAAAAATGCTTAAAATATCCTAAAAAAAATCTATAAATAAAGAGACTCTTTACTGCAGAATTTTATAATGAACGGATTATTAGATATTGAATTAAAACAGGAATATTTTTAACATTGAAGCCTATGGGATTCTCCTGCATAAACCTGCCGAATTAAAACCACCGAATGGCAGGGCATTTCGGGAACCTTTCACTGCTGGTTTGTGTTCTCTGAATAGCCGAAGCAGTGCTTTTTTATGGGGATTCACTGCCCTTGAACAGGCACCGAATGTGCAGACAATTTGCCAGGATTTGGCGTATTGACTGATCTCTGGATAGCCGAATGGCCAAGAAAGGTAACCGAACGCTGATTTTCAGCGTTCGGTTACCTTTCTCCAGCCATTCGGATCTCTATGAATAACCCTATTAGTCTCCTACGTGTACCTCACGATGCTGCCAAGACACCCGCTGTCATTCTTACTTTGTGCAGTGCAGGCAGCAGATAATGTGGCGACTCTACGAGCAATACCAGCCTTTGGGATGCAAGACAAGGGGGCAAGGCCGGACTGCGACAAGGACAAAGGCGCAGGATTTTATGCACTGCAGCCTGTTTAAAGACAAATACATGCATTTACACAGCCAGCCATACATTCACATACATAACCATATCCCCTACAACCCGGGGGTATGTAGCAATAAAACTCACAGTAATGTGCAGTATGTATGAGTGTATCAGAGCTCCACAGCAATAAAACTCACAGTGATGTGCGGTGTGTATGAGCGTATTACAGAGCTCCACAGCAATAAAACTCACACTAATGTAATTGATTTATTCAACCCCCCAGCACATCAATTCATCACCCCCCAAAGGATATCAATTGTCATGTTATTCATCACCCCTCACCCTATCAATTCATCACTCCCCCTCAGCCTTTTAATTCATCACCCCCCTCAGCCTTTCAATTCATCAGCCTTTCAATTCATCACCCCCCTCAGCCTTTCAATTCATCACCCCCCCCTCCATCAACTCACGGCAGTATTCCAGGGGGACTGAACTGCAGGAATGGAGGGGGTCTCATGTACAGACCACTGTGGATGTCCTGGCAGTGAGAGCTGGTGATGCGATGCATCGACTGACGGCTGTGCCGGGGAGTGAAGGTTCCTCCAAGGAAGTACGTCCCGCTTTTCTCCTCTACTACCACCGCGCGACGTGCACACATCACATGCGGGGGCAGCCCCAGTGCAGCGTGCAGTGCTCTCGTGGTAAAACTGAGGAAGGTACTCTGGCGCTGCAGCACCGCCCCCACCGCAGTGGTTTGGAAGGACCCTGAGCCGGCTGTCACGTGGACGAGAGATCATTATAGCTCCGGTGACCGGAGCTGAGGGGAAATGGTGGGGCCCACTCTGTCTGCATTCCAAAACCGGGCCACTGCCAACCCGTGGGCCCTCGGGCAGTGCCGGAGTGCCCGACGGGTCAGTCCGCCCCTGATTCTGTTTGCCAGCCTGTAATGCAGTGGCCCGCTTATGTATTCTGTTTGCCAGCCTGTAATGCAGTGGCCCTCTTATGTATTCTCTTTGCCAGCCTGTAATGGAGTGGCCCTCTTATGCATTTTCCGTTCTGTCTGAGATTGCCAACCTGTTTTGCACTTGCATTCCTTATGTTTCCTGCATGCCAGACTGTGATACAGAACCACTCTTTTGTGTCTGAATACCAGCCTAGCACACAGTGCCATCCTGTCAGCTTTGCAGCACAGCGCCCCATTCATGCCATGTCATTCTCTGGCAGATTTGTAATGGCACAGGCAGGAAGAGGGAGGCCTCACAGGGCCCTGGTCTGTCCCCCGTTCTTATCACTTCTCTTAGGGCCCCTCTATGCAAAGCACCATGGAAGGAGGGTGTGTGGGGCCCCTGGCCAGCTCTTATCTCCGACACCGGGAGCCAGAGCAATGCACTGAAAATGACACTAGATCCTGCCAGGAAAGTCCCAATCCTCCTCAAATCGTGCAGACTATCAGCCAGGCTTTGTCTTGTTACTTTCTGCTGTGCTCTGCCTGCCCGCCCGCCGACTGACGAGGACAGTCACATGACTGTCCTGCGTCAATCAAACCATGGGGAGCTCTGCCTCCCATGGTGGGCCTATTTTAGAAAGAAAAAAAAGGAAATGCTTCAGACCAATGGAGCTTTCCCATTGGCTGAAGCTTTCATTTGCTATCAGTGCCTGGAGGCACTGAAGAGCGTGCCACCAGCTTGGGCTTCGCAATTAGCTGCGCAAATTGCGTAGCCTAGGCTGGCTCAGTGCTGCCCCTGCTGTGTGTAGTGAATCACACACACACAGCAGCCGGCAAACTGAAGTGAAAGCGAAGGACAGAGAGAAGAAGCAAGCACAGCGAGGGAGCGTGGAGAGGTGAGTATGAGAACTTTTTTCAATAACTAACCATTTATTTACAGTTTAAATATACACACAGACACACACACACGTCATTACAACACAATGAGCACATTAATTTACTGGAATGGTAGGGGAGGCTCTGCCTCCCCTGATTGCATGTCCCTGGTGTGTATGACAGTATCACAGAGCGCCACAGCAATAAAACTCACAGTAATGTGCGGTGTGTATGAGCGTATCACAGAACTCCACAGTAATAAAACTCGCAGAAATGTCCTAGAGTCCGATATAGCTGATAAAAAGTAAGGGCACTGCCAATGCCCCCCCCCGGGCCCTGGGCCCATGACAGTGGCATGGGCTGTAATGCCCTGATGGCGGCCCTGAGTAGAAGGCATTCTGTAAAATATAAAGACAGAATGATGTAAAAGAATGAAAAGAATTTTATTATTCAAGAAAAAATATAAACCTATATTAAACAGAATTTATGGTATTGGAAATGTAATTTTTTATGTATAAACATATTAAATAATGCAAATTATATATTGCCCATATTCTTTTTATGCAGTTTTTTAATCTCTTTTATATGTATACTGTATTTTTATTCACCATGGAAAGGTAACTATTGAGTATCTTTGGTAGATTTAGAGAGAATTGCATAGGGTGGGTGAAGGATACGGTGGACCAGACCAATCAAATGCATTGCATATATATTTGTAGTGAGTATATTAATAGTTACATTTATCTAAGTGCGAGTTTTATTTCTTAGGATTCTCTTTGTAAAAGTATTAATACACTATCTCTTCCTTTGTCCTTGATGGTTGTGAGCACCAATAATATTTCCAGTTTCTTTCCGCACTGAACGAAATAATGCTTTTTTGTAAAGTACAATATGACTTGTGTAGAATTCACTTGAAATTGCATTTTCCCAAGATTTTCATCCTGTTACGTAATGTACAAAATGACCATTGTTTAGTTATAGAGGGGGCAATCATCAGTTGTAATTGGTTGATTTTCGTACACCGCCCATAATGCTGCTTTTAATTATATCCTGATATTGTATTAAAGAACTTTGAGATGGCTGTAGAGAAACCCACTGAGCTTGTCTTGTGTGCTGATTTTTCTTCCTGAGATCTTGCATATACAGTTGTGATCAAAATTATTCAACCCCCAATGCTGTAAAGGGTTTTAGGGAATTTAGTGTACATTTGTAATTGTATTCAGAATGAAATCCTACAAGGACTTTTTAAAGAACCATATGCAACTAAAATGACATCAATTGGTTTTGTAATACAGTAGTAAATGTTTCTTTTGTGAATTCTTCATTGACACAATTATTCAACCCCTTAAAGACTACCACTCTGAAGAACAGAGGTTCATTCAAGTGTTTTCAATCAGGTATTGAAAACACCTGTGGATGTCACGGAGCAGCAATAAAGCATAATAAGCACCAATTAGGCAGCTTTAAAATGACTGTGATACTCAGCTCCTTCTAGACATTTACTGGTGTGGTTCCAAACATGGTGAAGTCAAGAGAATGGTCCAGGAAGACAAGAGAAGAGGTGATTACTCTTCACAGGAAGGGCAATGGCTATAAGAAGATTGCAAAGATGTTAAACATACCAAGAGAGACCATAGGAAGCATCATTCGCAAATTCAAGGCAAAGGGCACTGTTGAAACGCTACCTGGTCGTGGCAGAAAGAAGATGCTGACTTTGACTACTGTGCGCTACCTGAAGCGTAGAGTGGAGAAAAGTCCCCGTGTGACTGCTGAGGAACTGAGAAAAGATTTGTCAGATGTGGGTACTGAAGTTTCAGCTCAGACAATACGGCGCACACTGCGTAATGAAGGCCTCCATGCCAGAACTCCCAGGCGCACCCTCTTGCTGTCTCCAAAGAATAAGAAGAGTCGACTGCAGTATGCCAAAAGTCATGTGGACAAACCACAGAAGTTTTGGGATAGTGTTCTGTGGACTGATGAAACAAAATTAGAACTGTTTGGGCCCATGGATCAACGCTATGTTTGGAGGAGGAAGAACAAGGCCTATGAAGAAAAGAACACCTTGCCTACTGTGAAGCATGGCGGGGGGTCAATCATGCTTTGGGGCTGTTTTGCTTCTGCAGGTACAGGGAAGCTTCAGCGTGTGCAAGGTACCATGAATTCTCTTCAGTACCAGGAGATATTGGATGACAATGTGATGCAGACCGTCACAAACCTGAGGCTTGGGAGACGTTGGACCTTTCAACAGGACAATGATCCCAAGCATACCTCCAAGTCCACTAGAGCATGGTTGCAGATTAAAGGCTGGAACATTTTAGAGTGGCCATCGCAGTCATCTGATTTAAATCCGATTGAGAAACTCTGGTGGGACTTAAAGAAAGCAGTTGCAGTGCGCAAGCCTAAGAATGTGACTGAACTGGAGGCTTTTGCCCATGACGAATGGGCGAAGATACCCGTAGATCGCTGCAAGACACTTGTGTCAAGCTATGCTTCACGTTTAAAAGCTGTTATAACTGTAAAAGGATGTTGTACTAAGTACTAAGATTGAATGTCACTTGGGGGTTGAATAAAACTGATAATGATGTGAGCACAGAAAAGTCATTTGTGGTTATTTCATTATAAATGTTATGTTATATTTGTCTGACCTACACGTGCCTCTTTAATTTAATTGTAAGCAAGATGACTGAATGATCAAAATCAATGTCAAACTGGCCAAAACACTCAATTTCAGTGGGGGTTGAATAATTTTGAACACAACTGTAGATGTTGATCGACCAGGCTAAACACTGACCCTAACAGTGGGATTCACTAAATGCTGATGTGGGTGCAATGTGTCCCAAAATAGATGCAAAGCTGCCTGCCTCATTCACAATGCCGTAGATCCCATCATAATGGGCGTTTAAGTCTGTAAAGCCAGGATCTGCCCAGCCACGTGTCCGTGGTTGCATAATATGCCGGAAAATCACAGAGTCTCAATGTTAGGTGATCCTCCCCTTTGTACATGGCAAATTCACATGCGCATGTCCAATTCACCCCATCTCTTCTTGAGTACATGCCCATTACCCCCAACCTCAGCTGTGTACATGGCCCTTTCATCCCATCCCATCCAGTGTGAATCAGTCCATTTCCCTCACTGACAGGTCCTGCAGACCATTGTTCTTTCACACAGGAGCAGTTTTCCAATATTTTTACATGCTGGACTCTCAGAGGAGTTACATACTGGAGCTGTATTCCCAGTAGACTTGTGCACCGATTTTTTTTGCTTCGATTCGGATTTTGTAAATTTTGGTTTCGGCTCGTTTCGGCCGATTTCCGTTCGGTTCGTTTTTCATATCGACTTTTTTTTGTGATTTCGGAAATTTTCGCGTTTTTCGGAACGTCTGTTCTACTAGTTTCAAAGTGTCTATTCGTTTTGACGTAAACTAATGGTTTTTCGGATACGATAATTCTGTCGATACGATAATTCTGTCGATACGATAATTCTGCCATTGAGATTTCTCATGTTTTACAAGGAGGATACATTGAGATTTCTCTGGTTTTCCAGGAAGGATACATTGAGATGGGAATGATACAAAATTACAGAATCAGCGATATAACCGAAAAATACATTGTCCGAAATTACTGAAATGGAACCGAAATCAGGAATGGAGCCGAAATCACTAATGGAACGAAAATGATTTTGGATTTTACACATTTCTAGTCCATTCGAAAATTCCGAAAAGTTTTCGTTTCGGTTTGGAAATTTGTTCGGATCTGCCGTTTTCGGATCCGAAAATTTCCAGAAAATCGGCCGAATCCGAATGCACGAATCGGGAAATTTCGTGAAAATTTCCGAAATTCCAAAACCTGAAACGCACATCCCTAATTCCCAGCACAATGCCTGGGTAGCTAATACAGCTGTAGGAAGCATTGCACAAGAGACCACAGACTCAAAATGCAGTATATACGCATTCCCTGAAGAGCTGGGTGTGTCGTAGCTTGTCACCAGGTAGCTTCATATATGGCACAGATTTTGTACTCTCCTGTTGCAGGCACACTAATGGAGCACAGCATACTTTGTTCAACCCCTTACCGCAGGGCGGGAATGTGCCCAGCAGGCAGGGTGTTAATGCTGATGGGGTGTACAGTACTAGTAGCTCTCCTCTGGCCCACATACGCAGCTACTGTGCCGCGTGCCTCATTGACTGCAAGGGGGCGGCCTGAGCTCAGGCCATCCTACGAACAGCAAATGTCGCACGCCAAATGGTGGGTGGGCCTGTTGCGGCCTATAGATGCCATTGGGACATTGAGTTCCACCTGCCGCAGGGACAGCATAGTACGCCTCGCGGCATAAAAGGGTTAAAAAACAATAAAACATGGTGGTTCCTCATAACAAAACACACAAACACACATATATTTACACTCAAGGTCCTCAGTCCATAAAGCTGGTAACAAGTTGTCCAAACATAATTCCTGTTGAATAGTGGACTTGATCTTTGATAAAGTCCAGCGTTTTGAGATACAGATGTGTAATAAGAGTGCATTCACATCTTTTATATTGTACACTACCACCTTATTTTACGTACACTAATGGAGCACATGCAGGCACCATCCTGTACACACAGCAGAATGTACATATGAAAATACTTTGCTGTCAAGTTGCATGCAATCCCATGTCACACCTTTACACTTTGCTTACTACATTAATATTTTTAAATTATTTCAGATACATTGATAAATTATATATATACACAGGGCCGCCATCAGGGCATTATGACCCATGCTGCCGTAAGGGGCCTGGGGGGCCCCGTCGGCAGCGGTGGTGCCCTTCGTCAGCTCCGGTATCGGACTCTGAGTCTGAATCCGGAGCTGACTGTGTGTGTGTCTCTTCCTGGCAGCTTCGCTGGCTGGCTGGGCAGGGCCAAGCAGTGTGCGGGGGCCCTCCCAAGCATGCTGCTTCGGCTCCGCCCCTCCAGTCAGTGAAGCTGCCTGAGACGGAGGGCCCGGCCAGAAGACAAGAAGAAAAGAAGAGAAGAAAAGAAGAAAAGAAGAAGAAGAGAAGAGGAGAGGAGAAGAAAAGAGAAGGAGGACAGGGAAGGAAGATGGCAGAGTGGTGAGCCAGGGCCCAGACCCTGACCCCAGGCCCAGCCAGGGCCCAGGCCCAGGCCCTGACCCCAGGCCCAGGCTCAGACCCTGACCCCAAGCCCAGCCAGGGCCCAGGCCCAGCCAGGGCCCCAGACCCCGACCCCAGGCCCAGCCAGGGCCCCAGACCCCGACCCCAGGCCCAGCCAGGGCCCAGACCCCGACCCCAGGCCCAGACCCCGACCCCAGGCCAAGCCAGGGCCCCGACCCCAGGCCCAGCCAGGGCCCCGACCCCAGGCCAAGCCAGGGCCCTGACCCCGACCCCAGGCCCAGCCAGGGCCCCAACCCCAAGCCCAGCCAGGGCCTAGGTCCAGACCCCAGGCCCAGCCAGGGCCCAGACCCTAACCCCAGGCCCAGACCCTGACCCCAAGCCCAGCCAGGGCCTAGGTCCAGACCCCAGGCCCAGCCAGGGCCCAGACCCCAACCCCAGGGAGACCCCGACCCTAGGCCCAGCCAGGGCCCAGACCCCAGGCCCAGCCAGGGCCCAGAACCCAGGCCCAGACCCCAGGCCCAGCCAAGGCCCAGACCCCAGGCCCAGCCAGGGCCCAGACCCCAGGCCCAGCCAGGGCCAGACCCCAGGCCCAGCCAGGGCCAGAACCAGACCCCAGGCGCAGCCAGACCCCAGGCCCAGCCAGAACCAGCCCCCAGGCCCAGCCAGGGCCCAGGGCCAGACCCCAGGTCCAGACCCCAGGGCCCAACCAAGCCCATCATAAACACAGCACATTACTGTGAGTTTTATGGCTGTGGAGTTCTGTGATACGCTCATACACACTGCACTTTATTGTGAATTTTATTGCTGTGCAGCTCTGTGACACACTCATACACACCGCACATTACTGTTTTATTGCTGTGGACCTGTGTTATGTCCTTTTTTTGTTGTGGAAGGGGGCGAAAGGATTTTGAAGGTTGAGGAAGTTTACGGGGGGGCCCCATCGTGAGGTTCAGTAAGGGGCCCCATCAGAAATGATGGCTGCCCTGTATATACATACATGTTTCGATTCCCATCTTGGTTTTGAAGGAACACTCTACATATCCTGACAACTTTATATATTTAACCTCCCTGGCGTTATTCCCGAGTGTGACTCAGGGTTAAATTTCACTACCGCGAATGGTAACCCCAAGCCACACTCGGGCTGTATACTCACCGCATACTGCGCTCCCTCGCTGTCCCCCGCAGTCACGACAGTGTGATCGCGGCGGCCGGCGACTTGCTTCCTGGTTCCGCTCCCTGCGAGCTACGCGATGCAGGGGGGGCGGGACCTAGTAGCAAATTTGAACTGTAAAAAGAAAGTGTAAAAAATACTGTAAAATGGGCTTTGTGCAGTCCCATGTTTCAAGATATAAAAATAAATAAATAATATTTCATACCAATGGTGTTTACTGAGGCAATATGCAGTGACTAATATTGCACCCTTATTTACTGAAAGATTTCAGTGGTTTTGGATTGATTATATTATTGAATATTATTTATTTCCATTATTTTGGATAATTATTTTTTGGATAATAAATTGTTATTTTGTGTTTCAAACTTTATCTGACTCCATTTGTTTAATATGGAAAAAAAATTGAAAAACTGTGGCGCTTAAGGTGGAAAAGAAAAAGAAAAAAAGGGAGACCTCAAAGTTGATCGCTAGAACACCTATAAAGGCAGATCCCAAGCTACCAAAAAGGAAATCATATAAAGAAAAATAGTGGTGCAGTGCTCGTAACAGTTAAGGCTGGGGTCAGACCAGCGCACTTTTAACGTGCGTTCTGGCACACATAATTACGGCCGCACTAGCAGCAGATGACGGGCAATGACGGCCAATATACGATGTACGGCTGCACAAACGTCCGGCCGTGCAACGCAAGTGGAATTTGAACACATTTTTCTGAGAACGCTGAACCGCTAGTACTGACGTACTGAGTGCGCAGCTGCGGCATAGCGGCGTGTTTGCGTGATTAGGAGATGTCAGACGCTGCTAATGTCCAGCCTACATAACGTCCAGACGCGAAAAGAGTTTTATTGACGATCCGTACAAAATCACGCCCGAAAATGCACGTCGTCTGAATGTTTTTGCGCATTCCGTGAAAAAATACGTCAATGCGTTCGGACGCACTTTTTCGGGGAAAAATGCTTTCGTCTGACCCTAGCCTAAGCCACCTCCAAAGTGAAAACAAAATCACAAGGAAGTAACACTTACAGAAAAACGGGATATGAGGTCATGAACCAAATCGGTATGTTTACATAGATAACACAGAAAGACACAAATAGAATCTCATAGTGTGAATCAGTAAATAAATCGTATTATATTCTTTGTAACATATGATGTGCCACTCACATTTCAAAGAGAGTCAAAACGCTCTATGGATTCAGCATGCAGACATTTTTGGGCATGCCTGTCGGCCTCAACCACATCGAAGTCTTGGTGTATCTGATTTGCACGTTGCACGTCCTATACTCAACATTGTGAGCGCAAATGCGTTTGTGCGCTGGTACGCGGATGGTATTACAATCTATTCGCAAATTTTAACGGATAACGTTTGCGCGCATAATTTTAACGTCTTTATAAACCTGCTGTTAATGGAAAATCTGAACGTCCTGGCCGAAACCAAATACACCAGCCCAAAAAAAAAATACAGCAAAGTATAGTTACACATTCTACGCAAACCCAAACAATAAAATTGAGAGGTTGTGCGTGTTTTTATTATTGCTGCAACATATATACTCAGATTGATTTTGACAGGCGCAAAAACTTAATGGGAGACAATTGTGGTTCTTAATTCAGATTGGCTGAATTGCGTGAAAAAACTGTCCGCCCACCGGATTTCTGCCCGCAGCGTTAATGCGCGCGTGTTTTTGCGCATCATTTTTACGAGCGTTATTTTTTGACGGATGAAAAAATGCACTCGGATTTTAGTAACAGCGTTAATTTACGCGCATTAAAGTTTAAAGCTGTGCGCAAAAAAATAGCGCTGCGCGTGCGCTTTTGCGCGAAGCAGTTAATAGTGCCCGTCATTAGCAGCTGGGATTTTTTATTTTCCCAACTGCTGGTCACCAGATCGGTCACTAGTGACATCAGCATGGAGAGAGAGTGCCAACTTCACCCTTTCTGAGACAAATTTCTCTAACGAGGCATCTCAGAGAGGCAGTCAACGGATCAGATCTGCACATGCGCGCAGCTCCGATCCATCGTTCTGCGCACACGCTAGGGAACTTGCGTATGTAAAATGTGCAAGTCCTGTAGTGGTGCACAATTTCAGTTCCTACGCTACACAAGTTGAGCAGGAGCGCAAATTGCGCAGAAAATCTATACGGACTTCTGGATTCAGAAGTCCCTGAGCCAAAGAGGAGGCATAACACACAAAGGGACAAAGGGTGAGTAAATTCACCGAAAACCCAAACAAAAAACAATGAAAAAAGTATTGGGCAGAGGCTGTCAGCAGCTCCTGACCAAACATTTAAGGGCAAAAAAAAGGGAACTTTTAACTTTTTTAATATAGTTTCCCTTTAAGTTTTTCACCCTATTCGCTGCATAGTGCTAAAAACAGATGTTATAGCTTAACCACATCACAATCTTCCACTAGTTTCCATTTAATCATATTAGCTAAAACTCACCTTTTGTGACCAGGTGCTATTTTGCTGCAATATCCCAGGTTGTACTCACTTGAAGCAGGGATGCATATAACCATGTTTTCCTGTTGGCGAACTGAGCTAGTGGCGGGGGGGGTTTCAAGTAGCAATGTGTGGTTGGTACTCAGTGTGCCAACCATCAATGGTGCGCACAAACTGAGCAGAAGGCTGTCCTGTAATATGGCTTGCTGCTCAGAGATGTCATTCCTCCATGTGGCAGGTCGCATGGAGGTGTTCATTACTGACAGTCATTAAGCAACTCTGTGCAATTGGCCTTCATCAAGGACTCGACACTTAGCATGCTGGCGTGTAATCAGGTGCATGGAGTGTGAGGAAGGATGCCCTGTAGGATGGCTTTCATTCACAGTTATCACTCACTACGGTGGCATGCCATCAGAAGTGAATGATGGTAGAAGGTTGACCTCAGGTTACTCAGAATTGTCCTGTATATGTGTTACCAAAAAAAATGGCAAGACATACTAAAGTGAGAGATTCTCCTTCAAATGAGCCCAACTTTTGTTGAGCACGAAAGATGCACTTTAGTACTAACCTTTGAAAGCAGGTGTTTTTTATTTCTATAAAAAGGTAGCAGAAGTGACTAATGAGTAGACGAGTACATAGTGGATAAATTCAGTTTGACAATTTTTTTTTATGAACCAAATGTCGTTCATTGGTGGTTGGTGTCATTTGACTTTCATTTAGAAAATTTTTTTTTTGGTTAATGGAGTCCATAGGACTCCATGTAGCCAAGCACAACCCCACCGTAAACTCATGCAGTGACAGCAGAAGAACACCATGTCCCCATTTTTCTACTTTTGATGGCCAGCAGAAGTGGCGGATCTTGGCTCCCTCTTCACTATTGGATTAGAGGCAAGTAAAGAATTTTTAGCGTAAACACCTTCATTACCAGGTTTGAATATACTCAATCTTCAAAAGGCACATGCGGATACCCCAATATCCAATCTTTTCCGATTCTGGAGCAATGCAAAGGAATTTTGCTTATTGCAAACAAAATTCGTTTGAACATGGGCTCCAAAACACGACCCTGATATTTTAACACATCGGATATGATAACTAAATGTGTTGAAATTATTTGAAACGTTTTGAGATCTGTTTTTCCAGCACGGAACTGCAAAGCCCGAGCTGAAAAATATAAATGTAGTAGCCTCGTTTTGGCCAGAAGAGAGAGCCCTCTGCCTTCTGAAAAGGGCTTATGTATAGTGTGGAGAAGTAGGTACTGCGGACACAGCAACGTGGGATAACGAACGCTACTACCATGTACGCACAACACTCCCACAGTCTTATCTTTCTGTAAGTTGGCCCGGCCCACCAGTTTGCCTGACACCAAGGTTATGGCACTACCGAAGTCCGCAAGTGCCACTGCCGGTAGTCCGTTCAGCAGGACGGGCACTCGAAAAGTCCCTTCCACCAGGCCAGTCAGACATACCTTTATGGACCAGCAAAGCCTGAACGTCTGAGCCTGGCTACATTTAGGCTCTGGACCACGTGAGTGTATACAACTCTTTCCCATACAAACACACTCTGTATATACAGTGTCACGCTATGTATACCTCCTTTCTGTTTTTCATATGAGGACAAGGAGAGAAGGAGAAAAACAGTGACGAGTTCATCTTCTACGAGACTGTGATTCGGATAAGACCACTAGGTGGCAGTAGAAGACTGAACGATTCCCAGATCATCCAAAACTGAACTGGCTTTATCAGTAGTACCTTAAGAAAGACACTAGATGGCAATATATTGATAACCTGTCTTTGAATACAACCAACCGGACTATTGTATCCATAAACAAAGGCAACTATCATTTCCTCGACCAATACTACCTAATCAAACTATTGTGTCTATAAATAAAGGGGACTACTACACTGCCCTATTATCTGGCAGTCATACCTATATACAAACCTGGTTTTTCCAAAACCACAAAAAAAATATCCATTGAATATCGATACACTCACTGGATACAACATATGTGGCAAGTACACACCATTACATTTCACCACCAGAAGTTCTCCACTCCACTTTACGAAGTGTGAGTGACCCGTATATACAGGTAGCGCCCGACAGAGATATAACCCCCCATTTCTCAGTCAGACATATCAGTCCGCAGAAATTCCAGGGGTCCTCACCCAGCCCACACTGCATGGGCTCGGACGTGTTAGGACACCTGGCTCTAATATGTCCCAGTTCGCCACACTCAAAGCACTGTATAGAGTTCCTTTGCGGCTCATTCCCTCTTCGAAAAGTGTCACTGTGGTCTGAGTAACGCACTGGTCCCCCAGGTGCTGGCAGGATTGCCGACCTGTTTGACCTGGTTGTGGAGCCGAAGACTTTTTGAGGCTGCTCCTTTCTATGGGTGGGGATGCTCCCCACAACGACTTTTGGAGACCTCCTGGGCGAGTCCTCGAAGTTTTTGGCAGCCAGGTAGCGCTCTACTTGGGCCACCATGTCATCATAGGTACCCGGGTTCCCTTGTCCCACCCATTCACGGAGGCTGCGTGGGAGTCCGCGTAGGAACTTATCCAACACCAGGGTTTCCACTATCTGCGTGGGGCTTTGGTGCTCAGGTTGGAGCCACTTCCAAGCCAAATGCATTAGGTCGAACATCTGTGTCCGGGGTGGTGTCTTCTCCTCATACGTCCAGTTAGAGAAGCGCCGCGCTCTCACAGCTTTGGTTACTCCGAACCGGCCAGGATTTCGGCCTTTAAAAGTTTATAGTCCGTAGCCTGGACTTCCTCCAGGTCATAGTAGGCCTTTTGGGCCTCTCCAATCAGGAAGGGTGCGATAATCCCCGCCCACTTGTCTGCAGGCCAGGCCTCCCGGTAGCAGTGCGCTCAAAGGCACGGAGGTATGCTTCCACGTCATCTTCAGGCAACATCTTCTGAAGGTAGCAACTAGCTCGAATCCTGGTCTCCTGGCAAGGGGGTGCTTGCGTCGCCAAACTTCGTACAGTTGCTTTAAGCAGCTCGTGGTCAGCTTTCTGGGCCTCCACCACGGCACCAATCTGTGCCTGTATTAGGCGGTTGCTCTCCTGCTGCGTTGCCGTGGCACTTACCAGTGCTTTTAATAAGTCCTCCATTGTAACTGTGGGTTCTGTACCCTTGTTGCTACTGCCAGCGCACAGCAGGTACAAAATCCCACCGCTGCCACCACTTGTGGAGAAGTAGGTACTGCGGACACAGCAACGTGGGTTTTCTAAGCGTCTTTTATTTGCAGCAGCAAAGGGGTTTTCCACAAGCAGAGAAAATAAACAACAAAAAAAAGAAATCCTACTCCCTTTTGGGAGGCTACCTGACAATAGACGAACCTGTCTACTCCTGGGCCCACTAAACGGGTTCCCCCAGTAAAACAAAACACGCTTTCCAATATAAGCGATTCCTTACTTTTTTCCACCACAGTCTCCAACTCCTTCCTCCTTCTGTCTCCAAACCCCTCAATGAACTGGAAGGAACTGAGACTTCTTATAGGGAAGGGTGGGGCAGCTGTGGTAAATGAGCAATCATTCAGTTAACCCTGAACTGGGAAGGTGGCTACTTCCTGCCGTCTACTCAGGTACCGGCCCTCACATAGCCTGCCCGAGTGAACCCGTCACAATAGTCAACATACAGAGGGGCATGAAAGAAAGTAATAAAAATCCTGCTTGGTGCATTTTCTAATTGTTAATCCAATGAGAAATCGGATTGCGAACAAACAATGCATTATATATATCATGGACAAGTAAGAGAGAGTGTGTGTGTGTGTGTGTGTGTGTGCGTGTGGAGATGTACACACATATATACAGACTATACAGTACTATATATATAATAACCCATTATGTGTATATGTCACATCAGAATGCTCTATCAAAAAATGTCAAATTTAAATTTCTATTCAAATTTCAATCATTTACACCTCACTTGACCTTGTGGGGTGTTTAGCATGGAGATACAGGGGATCCCCATCTCTACTCCCACAGGTGCACTGGCTTATATTTTAGATGACCGGTGTATAACTATGCAGTTGTTAACTCCTCCACACTTGATACCGGCGATAGAAATGAGTAGGTAAGTTATGACAGCTGCGTTGTTTGCTTTATATGTAAAAGTTGAAAATACAAATGCTTTGAAAAAAAAATCAATAGATTTAATTTATTTTTTTAATTTTGTTTTTGATTTCTACACAATGCATGGTCATGTTTTGTATCACTGGAAAGGCAAGACCCTGACCTGTCCAATGACAAGTCGTTTGAGTTAGTGGGTGTATAGTGGACAACACTGCTGCTTTTAAACAGAAAAAAGGAATAATTTTATATTTATCATTTTTATTTTAGAGACTACATGGTCTTGTTTGGTATCATTTGTAAGGCCACACTTGTGGCATGCATGGAGCCAGAGAAACAGGGGTCCTTTGGAACCCTGTATCTTTTATAATGGGATTTGCCACATCCACACACACGCGCAAGGGGCGTGATGACATCAGAAATGAGGCAGGAGGTCATCACACCCTATGGGTAGGTGTGGCTGTCCCATAAGTTTGGGTATATACCCGATAATTGGCTCTAAGCCATAACTGGCGCTAACAGTGCCTCGATGTGTATGCATTAGCGCCAGGATAAATGTGTTTAACGCATGACACCCATCTTGTAATCCTGGCGCTACCCCCGATAGCAATCCGTTTGCGCAAAGGTTTTTGCGCGAGCTTACTGTACTTTGTGCATCTTATACTCAACCTGGGGAGCACAAACATACATTAGCATTTCGATATGTAAGGTATTATAAAGTGCTAGCGCAAATTACCGCTGGGATGCGGAAAGACAAAATTTTATCACTTTCTAAAAGCTGGTGCTAAATGATTCTGCCAATGCAAAATCATTTAACACCCCCTAACCCCCACCCATTAAATCCAATATCTCTCATCCCAGAGCGAGAAGGGTGGGAAGGGTGGCCCGATCTGTTGCTTCTTCTGGCCGTGAGGAGGTTGAGACTGAGATCAAATAGTTCCCAGTCACCCTCCGCAATCACTACGTGGCACTGAGCAGTCTCAGAAAAACGTGCAGGGCTCGCGGCGAAGCTCAACTCTCTATGAAGTCTTATGGACTCCAGGAGGTGATACTCGCAGTGGCACAGAAGCAGTGGCGTAGCGTGGGTTGTCAGCGCCCCGGGCCAGCCAAGAATTGTGCGCCCCCCCAACCTGTGGACACGTTAGCATGCCCTGATTCCCTTCCACCATTAGGGCATTGAACCCCTTAACTGTGATACAACAACCACTCAGGATACTTGGTTCCAGCCAAACAACATGGTACTCTAGGGTATAAACAGCCGCAGACTTGAAGTTGTGAAAATGAAAGGTCTTTTTATTCCAACATAAACAAACACAACACTTGCCTTTTTTTTTGGGAAAGGATTTTTACCAGGAAGGATACATTGAGATTTCTCTCGTTTTCAAGTATGTCCTGGGTGGCGAGTATGTACCGTTAGGTGTCTTGCCAAGGACACTTACTGGAGAGGTTGCTCGCTGGGATCGAACCCATGACTCCACAGGCTCTCTCCATGCAGAGCGGTGACATTACCTCTACTCCATCCAGCCGGTGAATAACTATTGCAGGTGATTAAACAAAAAACTACAAATGAAAACTAGGGATGCACCAATACCACTTTTTTTTAACACTGAGTACGAGTACCGATATTTTTTAAAAGTACTCACCGATACCGAGTACCGATACTTTTATTTTATGTCATGTGAACGCTTTCCAATAAGAACAGACCTCATATAAAAATGCCCCAAGCTCATATGTATATACCCCTAGATACATATATGCAGAATGTCCCCAGCTCACATGTAGAATGTCCCCAGCTCACATGTAGATTGCCCCCAGCTCACATGTAGATTGCCCCCAGCTCACATGTAGATTGCCCCCAGCTCACATGGATATTGCCCCCAGCTCACATGGATATTGCCCCCAGCTCACATGGATATTGCCCCAGCTCATATGGATATTGCCCCAGCTCATATGGATATTGCCCCAGCTCACATGGATATTGCCCTCAGCTCACATGGATATTGCCACAGCTCTCATGGATATTGCCCCAGCTCACCCAGATATTGCCCCAGCTCACCCGGATATTGCCCCAGCTCACCCAGATATTAACCCCAGCTCTCATGGGGCCGGATGACATGCAGGGTGTGGGGGCCGGATGCCATGCAGGGGGTGGGGGCCAGATGCCATGCAGGGGGTGGGGGCCAGATGCCATGCAGCATGAGAGTCCATGTTGAAGGGGAGGTGGCTGCGTGCGTGCGCAGGTTTCGCGGTCCGGCCAGTCAGGTGGTACAGAGACTCAGTACCAACTGACTGGCCGGACCGCGTGACCTGCACGCGCACGCACGCACGCAGCCGCCTCCCCTTCAATACGGACTCACGCTGTTCAGGACCGGGCACTCCCGCTGCATGACATCCGGGGCCCCTCAACTCGCGGGCCCTTGGGCGGCACCCGACGGGTCAGTCCGGGCCTGCTCATTGGGAACTTTTAGGGGCACAAATTTCTTTTGAAATTATGCGCCCCTAAGAAACTGCGCCCGGGGCCACCGCTCCCCCACGCTACGCCACTGCACAGAAGCGCTACCGCGAGTATCAATGCGTTAGCGCTGAGTTCAGGGGTGAGGGGCTCAGCTACTACCTGCCCTGGAATACCATCCCTAATATGAGGACGACATGGAAAAATCTGTGCAGATTTTCCTCGTCAGCGTCCCCATGTTAGCATAAACTATGGACCAGTGCCCAATGTGTCTAGCAGGTCTTCTGTAGTTAAGGAGTTAACGAAAATTTTACATTTTATGGGGCTGTATAGGTTTAATTTATACTGTATATGTTATAACACTTGAGTATCCCTTTGTGGAGTAATGGGTGCTTGGCAGCAAGTGTTAGTCTGGACCTCACACACTTATTTGTTATGGTATAAAGCCAAAGACTTCCGTATTTTTCACCTTCCCTGGCCTATTTTACTATTGATAATTTTGTGTTCAGCCTGTGTTCTTTCCGTGTTGTTGCTACAGTTGAGGTTTTGAGTCCCTGCCAACCTACAACAGCACATGTTGAAATATGGAGTCAATCTTTGGCCTATGACTGATGTGGGACTTTGGAAGATTAATGTTTGTTCCTCCTATTAAAAAAACGCCAACCCAGTTGGCTGATGTCCAAACCCAGAAGAAGGCTGGCAAATTATTATCAGTTTTAACAAAAGTCGGGGCAGGAGAGGTGCCCAGTGGGTGTCTGCTGGATGACGTGGCCCTGCTTCTCTCATAAAGTGATGTTTTATTTGGTGTAAGTAAATATTTCCCATGGAGAACCAAAACAATTACCAATAAGTACACTTTACACTTGGCGTTAATTAACTTTACCCTTGTAGTTATATACTATAAGTCAGGGATGTGCGGTGAGGTCAGTGGCTGGTGAGGCACTGGCAAGTATCAGAGCCAGATATACACAGGTTACGTAGTCACCATTTATGCATTTGATTCTCGTTATATAAGAGAATAGAGTTTTGCTATTTATACTCATGTAAAAAAACAAATATACATATATATATATATATTTTGCATGGTCACACTGTGATATTTACAAATGCTGCACTTCAATATGTTTTTCAGTTACCTTTTTGTTTATTCTGCATATTACTGCCAAAGATTACAATATATGTTGTAAATGAGACCGTCGTTTCACGCAGTTATGCTACTTAATCATTACAATTGAAAAAAATGGAAAATAAATTCAGTTAAAAAAAAAACACATTTAACAGATCTGCGTTGTTTGTGTTTAGGTCTAATTTCCATCTTAACCATTTACAGTACCCACACATATTATATACCATTTTTCACACCATTATTTTCATCTTATCATATAAATTAATATTAAAAAAACTAGGGATGCACCGATACCATTTTTTTAAGACTGAGTACAAGTACTTTTTAAAAGTACTCACCGTTACCGAGTACCAATACTTTTATTTAATGTCATGTGACACTTTTCAATAAATAATTTAGGATTAAGTTAATATTGCAATGTATGGTCAGACACCCCATTTACCCACTGCCTGCACACACCCTGACCACACACAGACACCAGATATACATACACACTGGTGTATTTTGGCCTAGGCCAACAAGGCCTAGGCCTAGGGCGGCACTCTCCAGGGGGCGGCGGTGGCCCGCTGGGTGGCCCCACCCCTAAAAATAATTTTTTTTATTTTTTTACTTTTGCAAACTATTTTACCAGGAAGGGAACATTGAGATGTCACTAATTTTCAAGTATGTCCTGGGTAGGCAACGCCTAGGCTTTCACTTTCCAGGGGGCAACAAAAAACCTCACCACTAATTGGGTTACTCACAGAGCACCGAAATGACGCCAACATTTTGGTGTTCTGTAGTTCCCTGCACTTCAGGGAATAAAATTTCCCCACCCTGCAGTGAATTCACCATTCACCGCAGGGTCCCCAAAGTGCATGGAGTCGGCCGCTGTATGCTGCCGCTGCAAACCCATGGCCTGCTGTTTTCAAAAGAACTACTGAACGAAAATGTCTGGAATTTACATATAAGATCCTATGATTGATAATAAAAAGTTCTGTTACAGAAAAAGAAGAACCGATATTAAAAAAAGGGGGGGGGATTTTGCCAAAAAAAAATCTGAAAAATTACTAAATGGTACTAAAAAAAAAAAAATCAATAAAGACTTTTTACTGCAGATTAAAATAAGTGGTTTATTAGATATTGCATAAAAACGGGAATATTTTTAACATTGAAACCTATGGGGTTCGCCTGAATACCTGAACCTGCTGATTGAACCCACCGAACATCAGGGTATTTCACTGTCATTTCTCTGCTGTTTGGTGTTCTCTGAATAGATTAACCATTACTTCTCTATGGGGATTTGCACTGCCTTCAAACAGCACCGTACTTGCTGGCAGTTCGCCAAACTTGTGTGTGAGCATATCACCAGAACAGTGGTGTACTTAGAGGAGTGGCGGAGGGCGGGCCGCCCCAGGTACCAGTGATTATTGGGGTGTCATTAGGGGGTACTAGGAGGTGCCACTGTCACTGTGTGTCAGCTTTGAGCTGTGTTCTCAAACAACGAGCAGCGGAGCATGGCGTTTGCATACAGAATAAAATCGAATAGAATAAAAATCCCCCTCTCCTCCCTCCATAGCTCCTCCCCTGCCCCGCAGCAGCTCTAGGAGGGGGATGATTGTGTCCAGAGAGAGAAGATGACAGTAAACGGCAGGTAAAGGGGGGGGGTATCAGCAGAATATGAAGCCCTGTCTGCTTACTGCTGTTTAAAGTGGACCTTTCCTTAACCAGCACTGCAGTGATAGAAATTTGTCATTGAGCTGCCTGGCTCCTGGTGAGGCTGCGTGCGTGCAGGTCACACTCGGTCCGGCCAGTCAGGTGGTACTGAGTCTCAGTACCACCTGACTGGCTGAACCATGTGACACGCACGCAGCTGCCCACCCTTTCGTTAACATGGACTGTCACTCTATTCTGGACTGAACACCACCAGGAAGGGAATCAAAGCCACGGTGCACCCTCTGGCAGTGGCACCCCACTGCTGACAAGATGGCTCCACGCACAGGCACAGCCGCGATCCTACATGGCCTGGAGGGACCTCCTGCTGAGTCTGTACACAGTCCCTGCTGACTCTGCACACAGCCCTACCGCGGACTGAGGCCGGTAAATGTAGAATAAATAATTGCTGTGTGCTCATATACACTCGGTTTGCTGGGAGTTTTATTGCAGTGGATTCTGATGCACTCATACACTCCACACATTGCATTGCTGGGAGTTTTATTGCCGTGGATTCTGATATGCTGACACACACCACAAATTGCATTGCTGGGAGTTTTATTGCAGTGGATTCTGATGCACTCATACAACCACACATTGCATTGCTGGGAGTTTTATTGCCGTGGATTCTGATATGCTGACACACACCACATTGCATTGCACACAGCCCTACGCGGCGGAGGCGGAAATGTAGAATAATAATTGCTGTGGCTCATATACACTCGTTTGCTGGGAGTTTTATTGCAGTGATTCTGATGCCTCATACACTCCACACATTGCATTGCTGGGAGTTTTATTGCCGTGGATTCTGATATGCTGACACACACCACAAATTGCATTGCTGGGAGTTTTATTGCAGTGGATTCTGATGCACTCATACACACTGCACATTGCATTGCTGGAATTTTTATTGCTGTGGATTCTGATACGCTGACACACTCCAAACATTGCATTGCTGAGAGTTTTATTGCTGTGGATTCTGTGATACACACTGCATAGTACTGTGAGTTTTATTGCCTTGGAGCTCTGGGATACACTCATACACACTGCACATTACTGTGAGTTTTATTGCTGTGCAGTTCTGTGATATGCTCATACACAGTGCACATTTCTGTGGGTTTTATTGCTGTGCAGCTCTGTGATACGTGCACATTTCTGTGGATTTTATTGTTCAACCAATTAGAGCGGCTGTGATCCAGTATACTTAACATGCATGGCTGTTCTTTGTAAAAATGCTTGCATTTAAACATTTCATAATTTTATTTATCTCAATAGATACATTTGAAATGGTATACAAAATATACAAGTAGGCACTTGGTATCCACTTTTAATATAAAGAGAGGAAAAGGCGTAGCTCTAAGAGGAAAAGGTGGAGCTTAAAGAGGAAGGGTGGGGATTAACCAGGAAGAGGTGTGGCCTTGACAGGAAGGGGTGTCTCAAATTTAAATTAGGGGTGCACGAGTTTAGTCAGGCCTAGGGCAGCACAAAACCTAAATACACCACTGCATATATACACACACACTGGTCTGGTGACGTGTGTGTGTGTTGTGTGTGTGTGTGTGTGTGTGTGTGTGTGAGATATATAAATATATGAATTCCTTGCTGCATACGGGGAATGTGGCACAGGAGCTCTGGGATGCAATTCATTGAATTGCTGTGATGTGCAAGTGGCTTCTGCAATAATAAACACACTTATTATAGTGTGGAGGCTTTTTATCTCACTTTTTGTCCTCCACTACAACCCTTATTAGGATTCTGTGTAACAACAGATCCAGGATGCATAAAAGTTAGACAGATGTCATTTGCATATCCTACCCAGAATTCATTGCTGCATATGGGGAATGTGGCACAGGGCTCTGGGATGCAATTCATCGAATTGCTGTGATGTGCAGGTGGCTTCTGCAATAATAAACACACTTATTATAGTGTGGAAGCTTTTTATCCTCCACTACATCCCTTTGGTATATATATATATATATATATATATATAATATATATATATATATATATAATATATATATATATACACACACACTATACCAAACTACTCAGCACAACTCTGGGTAAATGTCTCTTCTGCCGAGGTGCTGAATCCAAAAACAATAATAGAAGATGGCAAAGATAGCACTTTATTAAGTCCGTGAGTTCTCCTATCTTTGCTATATATATATATATATTATATATATATATATATACACACAGGTGTGTTCAAAATTATTCAACCCCCACTGAAATTGAGTGTTTTGGCCAGTTTGACATTGATTTTGATCATTCAGTCATCTTGCTTACAATTAAATCAAAGAGGCACGTGTAGGTCAGACAAATATAACATAACATTTATAATGAAATAACCACAATTGTCTTTTCTGTGCTCACATCATTATCAGTTTTATTCAACCTCCAAGTGACATTCAATCTTAGTACAACATCCTTTTACAGTTATAACAGCTTTTAAACGTGAAGCATAGCTTGACACAAGTGTCTTGCAGCGATCTACGGGTATCTTCGCCCATTCGTCATGGGCAAAAACCTCCAGTTCAGTCACATTCTTAGGCTTGCGCACTGCGAAAGCTTTCTTTAAGTCCCACCAGAGGTTCTCAATCGGATTTAAGTCAGGTGACTGTGATGGCCACTCCAAAATGTTCCAGCCTTTAATCTGCAACCATGCTCTAGTGGACTTGGAGGTATGCTTGGGATCATTGTCCTGTTGAAAGGTCCAACGTCTCCCAAGCCTCAGGTTTGTGATGGACTGCATCACATTGTCATCCAATATCTCCTCGTACTGAAGAGAATTCATGGTACCTCGCACACGCTGAAGCTTCCCTGTACCTGCAGAAGCAAAACAGCCCCAAAGCATGATTGACCCCCCGACCATGCTTCACAGTAGGCAAGGTGTTCTTTTCTTCATAGGCCTTGTTCTTCCTCCTCCAAACATAGCGTTGATCCATGGGCCCAAACAGTTCTAATTTTGTTTCATCAGTCCACAGAACTCTATCCCAAAACTTCTGTGGTTTGTCCACATGACTTTTGGCATACTGCAGTCGACTCTTCTTATTCTTTGGAGACAGCAAGGGGGTGCGCCTGGGAGTTCTGGCATGGAGGCCTTCATTACGCAGTGTGCGCCGTATTGTCTGAGCTGAAACTTCAGTACCCACATCTGACAAATCTTTTCTCAGTTCCTCAGCAGTCACACGGAGACTTTTCTCCACTCTACGCTTCAGGTAGCGCACAGCATCTTCTTTCTGCCACGACCAAGTAGCGTTTCAACAGTGCCCTTTGCCTTGAATTTGCGAATGATGCTTCCTATGGTCTCTCTTGGTATGTTTAACTTTTTTGCAATCTTCTTATAGCCATTGCCCTTCCTGTGAAGAGTAATCACCTCTTCTCTTGTCTTCCTGGACCATTCTCTTAACTTCACCATGTTTGTAACCACACCAGTAAATGTCTAGAAGGAGCTGAGTATCACAGTCATTTTAAAGCTGCCTAATTGGTGCTTATTATGCTTTATTGCTGCTCCGTGACATCCACAGGTGTTTTCAATACCTGATTGAAAACACTTGAATGAACCTCTGTTCTTCAGAGAGGTAGTCTTTAAGGGGTTGAATAATTGTGTCAATGAAAAATTCACAAAAGAAACATTTACTACTGTATTACAAAACCAATTGATGTCATTTTAGTTGCATATGGTTCTTTAAAAAGTTCTTGTAGGATTTCATTCTGAATACAATTTCAAATGTACACTAAATTCCCTAAAACCCTTTACAGCATTGTGGGTTGAATAATTTTGAACACAACTGTATAGTGCTGCCCCTCTCGTGTATTTTGTATATATATATAATCACACACACACACTTACTTCAGACCTGAGTGTGTGTATATATTGTCACACGGGGGCGCTATAGCGCAGTCCTCTAGGGCAAGTATGTCACGGAAACAGCCTCTTTATAGCGGAGTTTTATTGTGGCACTCCAGCATACAAACAAAATAAAACAGAAATCAAAGTCTAACTCATCTGAGTCTTACTAACAAAATATATGTCCCTTACTAACGCAGGTAAATACCAAAATAATGGAACACTTTGCCAACCTTTTCCTTTGGGAAGCTGCCAACCTCAGCACTTCACCAACTCTGCTGCTGCTGATCTCTCTCAGTCTGTCTGTGTCTCTCATTCAAATCTCCTTACTTCCTTCTCACCGGTTTCCCACACCCAGGAAACATTTAAGGGCATTTAATTAGCAGGTGTGGAGACCTTGCAGCAGAGGGGAACAATTTAAAACACATTTTTTCCTCCTGGATTCCCAATGCCCGCTCAAACATCCCAATGCCCGCTCAAAAACACAGGGGATTCCCACACACCACTGCACACAATTCCCCTCACCTTATCACAATATATACACATACACACTGGCACATTTCAGACCTCAGTGTGTGTGTATGTGTAATATATGTACACAAACACACACTGGCACATTTCAGACCTCGGTGTGTGTGTATGTGTAATATATATACACACATACACACACACTGGCACATTTCAGACCTCGGTGTTGCAAGATCGTGGCTGGCGGCTTCCCAATGAGCGGACGCGCGAAGACTTTGCCGGCGGCGCTCGTGGAAGGTATGAATGCGGTCAGCTGCAGGGGCCTGTCCGAATGCCGTTAGAGCATTCGGACAGCCGCCCCAGCACTCGGATTCCGGAAAGCCAGCTCAATGCTGGCTTCCAGTATCGGGGGAAATATCGGGGGAATCTGCACGAGTACCAAGTACTCATACAGAACCCGGGATCGGCACCGATACTGATACTAGTATGTGATTTGGAGTGAAAGTTAGAAAAAGTAGGTTTTTTTTCAATTTTTTTCTAACTTTGACCTCTAAAATCCGTTACACATTTACAACCCCCCAAACGACCCCATCTAAATAGCTCCTATGTTTTCTACTGAGTTTAGAAATACTGAATATTTACATGTTTTTTTGCGAGTTATAAGGCAATAAGTACAAGTAGTATTTTAACTAACTTTCTGTGGTTCGTGTTTAGCTGTAAATGATCTTTTACTCATTTACTATGCCCACACATATTATATACTGTTTTTCTCGCCATTAAATTGACTTTCTAATCATACCATTATTTTTTTTTTTTGAGAATGGATTTTACCAGGAAGGATACATTGAGATTTCTCTCGTTTTCAAGTATGTCCTGGGTGGTGAGTATGTACTGTTAGGTGTCTTGCCCAAGGACACTTACTGGAGAGGTTGTTCGCTGGGATCAAACCCAGCTCTCTCCATGCAGAGCAGTGATGTTACCTCTATTCCACCTAGCCGGGATTTTCATTATATCATATATTTTACTAAATTTTACTTTACTAAAATAAATAAAATATGATAGAAAAACGGTTTTTGTTTTCATTTTTTCACCATATATATTTTTTTTAATAGTAAAGTATATGATATGATGAAAGTAATGATATCTTTAGAAAGTCCATTTAATGGCGAGAAAAACGCTATATAATATGTGTGGGTTCAGTAAATGAGTAAGAGTAAAATTACAGCTAAACACAAACAGCGCAGAAATGCTAAAAAATAGTCCAGTCACTAAGGAGTAAAATAAAAGATGTCCACCCATAAATATATACACAAGTGGGTGTTTTTAAAAGACTAATTACTGACGTTTTAAGTTATAATTTAATATGGATTAATTCTATTTATTGTTAAGTAGTTAATTACTGACATTTGAAGTTATAATTTATATGTATTTATTATTCTATTTAGTGTGAAATAATTACTGACATTTGCAATTTTTGCATTAAATATACATATTCATTTAACTTTATAAAAACACCTTGTCAGGGTAGAATAAATCTTGGCCACAATAGACCAGAGGCAAACTCCTCCTTCTGGTGTGGCCAACGGGCTATGCAAATTGCGTAGGCTGCGAAAAGAAAGCGCGCTACGCAAATTTTTACTGACAACTGAGCGGACTGTGTAAACGGGAAGAAGTCAGAGGACAAAGTTGACGGCGGGGGAAAGCGGAGCCGGTGAGTTTACTTTATGTTCTTTTATTAATTAATTTTGCTTAATGGCAGGAGAGGCTCTGCCTCACCTGCCTCCCCTGACGTGGTGTATTCTGGCATAGTCCACCTGGCATGGGTGTATTCTGGCATAGATCACCTGGGCCTGGGCCTAAAGCAGCAGATTGGAGTGGTTGCAAAATTTTTTAATACAGAGTAAAAGTAATAGCTGCTATTAAGAGGGAGAAATTTAATATAAAACTCTCATTCCCTTTTTTTCCTATTATCCTTTTAGAGGTCCAATATATTTGAGGTGTGTGGGTGTATATGAGCTGCAAGTCAATAAAACTCTCAGCAAGTAGTTTCTTAACCATAATAAACGTTGTTAGGATCATTTGAAGTAAATAAGATCATTTACTTTGCTTCTATGTTACTTTTTTATATACAGTTAGGCCGTATGACACACAATTTTCCCTTAGACTTCCCGATTACATGGCAATCCTTTAGTATCACCCGGTCCTGAGGGAAATGGTAACGTGAGTGCCTGTTTAATGCAAGCAGCACTGATTTATGAGTAGCCCTGTTTGGCCTTGATAGGGCAGCTGGCCACTCTGTCACACATGCGCCAACGTGACTGACCCCTTTTGGGGACAACTGTAATACCAGTAATGTGACTGAAATCATGGCCACGTCCTCTCAGTGGTCACCTCATGTTAGACCTGCCAAAATTCAGTAGGTCTGTAAATGGACCTAACAGGCTATGTATATTTTCTTTCAATTCATATTGACAAATTTAAGGTAAGGACAGAATTTTAAGATAGCACAAGGCCTAAAAATGTACCTCTATTAGTTTATCAAACGATGGATTTTCCTGTGGTGATTGTGTTACACATGCCACCAGTTAAATGTAGCGTCTAGATACCACATAAAACATAATAAAGCAAGGCATAAACATCTATCATTTTTTTCAAACATGCCAAATGGATTTATATATTTATATATATTATATTTGCCAAAATAATAAAAATAAATTAAGAAAAATAATAATTTAGTTCAAACTGGTACATCTGTCATGAAGGGTACAGTTCTAACAATAATATGAGTGCTTCCCTATTTATATCTTCACATGTGTCTATTATAATACAATCCCAGAACTTAACCTTTATATTCTAACTCCCAAATTCAGGACATAAAAGCAAAAACTACAAATAAGTGTATATTCGACACGTGAATATTTATGTCCAGTCTCAAAAGTCAGCGCATAGCTCTTCCTATAAATATCCTGCCGGCAAATCTCATTACCGTGGCATTATTGTGTGAGTAAATCCAACAGCAAGCGAGACAAAAAGCCTCCTAGGGCGCTGAGGCTAACCTTGGCATTGCAGACGTTTGTGGACTACATTTCCCACAATACCTAGCTAGTGGAGTTAATAAAGGTAGTTCACTGACCTGTTCTATAAAAATACAAATTCAACAACTGAAATTCTCTTTTACAATTCGGCATTCCTTTCTTATTTCACAAATGTATCTAGTTTATATATATATATATCACGAGTATAGCAGTACGTAGTGATAGCTTTTTTATTGGACTAACGTTACATTTAAAAGACAAGCTTTTGAGAGGATTCCTCTCTTCCTCAGGTCTGGAAGCTATCAGACCTTAGGAAGAGAGGAATCCTCTCGAAAGCTTGTCTTTTAAATGTAACGTTAGTCCAATAGAAAATTGATGATTTTGGCATCTGGACTAACACGGCCTATCGTATATACTTGAAAACGAGAGAAATCTCAATGTATCCTTCCTGGTAAAATCCTTTATAAATAAATAAAATATATATTACAGCAGATCATTAAGATATACAGATGCTCTACATAATGCAATTTCATGGAGGTCTGCAAACCAAGCTTTATGGTAGGCAAAAAATCTATTTATGCAAAAACATAATTTTAAGGGTTATAATATGTATTATGTAGGCAATAGCTTCTTGATCCAATGAGAAATCTGACCACCAACTGGGGTCAAGAAGGAATTTTTTTCCCAGTATGTTGCATATTGGTGACCGCTTCAGACTGGGTTTTTTGCCTTCTTTTGGATCAATAGCAGTAGGTGATGGGCTGAACCTGTGTGAAAGGCTGAACCTGATAGCCGCATGTCTTCTTTCAGCCTATGTAACTATTTATGACATCTTTTGGCAATCTAATCGTGTGTATTTAAATATGATTTGAGTTGCTTCTGGCAGCACTTACCCCATTTTTATCAAAGGCTCTAAACATATGCTCCAAATAATCGGCTGCTTCCTGATTGTCCGCCACCCCGAAAAATCTCTTAAATTCGTGCATGAAAAGAGTTCCGCTCGGACATTCCACCACAAACTTCTTGTACCATTCCTGCAGCTCTGCCACATCGATTTCCACTGTGCTGGATTCATCACTCAGCTGCTGTCCCATTTTCAGTAAAACTGGTGACTGAGATCACGTTTTCCTCGGTTTTATTTAGACTTCTTGATGTCGGTTTCCTCCTTTTTTTCTTTAATTCTGATATTAAACACGTCTAACGCCGAGCTTCCCCCATGTATCTCTTCGGTATCTCAAACTGTAGTACAAGTCCAACAATTATAGCTGTAAGAATTCTTGGTCTTGTTACTTTGCCTTTTAAAAATAAGGATGTTTTTGTCCCATTGCTTATGTAGAGATGGATTAGAGCTCAGATAGGTTTATCGTTCAAATTATGTGCACCACAAATTATTTATTCTTGTCTTCGTTCCTTTATCTTCTAGTTCCATCACCAGATCTGGTCTTGGAGTAGAAATGTTTTCGCCTTGTCAATAATAAATTATAGTCTAAGGTCATTTATTGACCTTTAGTTTTTTCAATGCTACTATTCTGTAGAGAAAAAAATGGGAATATGGATTATTTTTACCTTTTATTTTGTCCCTCCTGGCTGCATTTCAAAGCTAAACACGACGGCTGGCAGGGTCAGGCTCTTACTCTGTGTTTTCCCACATGCGGATAAGATCGTCTAAGATCATTATAAGATTCTCACGTGGAATTTGTTGTTACGACACGCCTACTCTGAAGGCAGCATGTACCATGTTCTTGGATCTGATAAAAATGATCATAGAAACAGTGCTATGGTTTTCGCTTCATCACAATATGGTTTTCTAGAGGTAGGTATTTTGGAACGCGACTGCATTTTCAGTATGAGATAGCGGAAAGAAGAGCAGCTGCTGCTGCATTTTATATCGGCCTGCTGCAACATACACAGGTGCTGAATTGTGTGTTTTATTTTAACCCTTTAAGGACCAAGGGGCTTTAGGGTAAATGCATTTATGACGGAACGGTTCCATCATTGGTCCTTAAGGGGTTAATAAAAATTTTCTTTGACAGGCAGGGATTGCACTATTTCTTTAATCTTTTTTTGTTGTTGTTATTTTGGCAAAATTGTATATAACAAATCTATAGCATCAATCACGAGAGCTGTGCTGTTTATTATGAGCCTGTTGCTGCAGGAAGGTGACTGCAATATTGTATCACAGGAATCAGTACACAAGGTGGTTGTCCTGTTCATTAGAAGTATGCTGTGGCAGGAACAGTAGATGCAGTACAACAGTGTTCGCAGACAACATCATTAGGTTTGGCATACATGTAGGGCACTATCACCCCGTTAACGCTAACGCTCACATAAATGAGCAATAGCACTAGGTTAATTTAGGTTATAGCGTTCCGCCTGTATCCCCTCCTGATCGCTAACGGGTTAAAAAATCCATTAGCGAATTGGTATTACCACTTTTTAGCAAACGCTTACTGTACTTGGCGCTCCCTATGCTTAACATGGGGAACACAAGTGTAAACAGAGTAATTAGCGTTAGGATCACATAGTCCTAATGCTAATTACAAACAGCTGTCGCTAACTAAAAAAGTTAGCTACAGCTCTGAGCTGCTGCTAACGGATTCCGCAGCTGCAGAATCTGTTAGCAGCAGCTGTAACCAACCCCCCATCAAAATAAAAAAAATCAAATACTAACCTCTCATCCTGCTGCGAGAACGGCGGCCCGATCCGCTGCTTCTGGCCGCCAGAGCAGAGTGAGACTGGGGGAAAAAGGTCCCCAGCCTCCCTCCACGACCTGCAGGATCTCGGGGGAGGCGAGATCCTGCCGGTCATGTGACCCGGCAGCAGAATCCTCCATGGAGTCCTTTAGCAATTAGCGCTGCCCCGAGCATTCTGGACCCTAGCAGCCACTGCTGAACTCAGTGCCTATCCTGTAATCTACAGGTAAAACAGGGACACTAAGGGGAGATTAGCGATCACAAATTTTTCCCCTTAGCATACCTGTTTTAGCTGTAGGGATGTGAAAAATTCATTAGCACATTGTTTTTTGCGCTAGCTTGTGCAAGCTTACTGTACTTTGCACACCCTATACTTAACATGGGGAGTGCAATCAGTAATTAGCATTAGGATAAGTAAGGTATAAGTCCTAGTCGGGGGATACTCTCATGCCCAGGGAAAAACTGATTATTATGAGGATTTTTCGTGTCCTAATATATACTCCTTTATTCACACTGGATATATTGCCCCCAGCTCACACATAAATATATTGCCCCAGACCAACTCACATGGCTTTATTGCCCCCAGCTCACATGGATATATAGCCCCAGGCCAGCTCACATGAATATATTGCCCCAGGCCAGCTCGCATGGATATATTGCCCCAGACCAGCTCATATGGATTTATTGCCCCAGCTCACATGGATATATAGCCCTAGGCCAGCTCACATGGATATATTGCCCCAGGCCAGCTCACATGGATATATTGCCCCAGGCCAGCTCACATGGATATATTGCCCCAGACCAGCGCAGATGGATATATTGCCCCAGACCAGCTCATATGAATTTATTGCCCCAGCTTACATGGATATATAGCCCTAGGCCAGCTCACATGGATATATTGCCCCAGGCCAGCTCACATGGATATATTGCCCCAGACCAGCGCAGATGGATATATTGCCCCAGACCAGCTCATATGAATTTATTGCCCCCAGCTCACATGGATATATTGCCCCAGGCCAGCTTACATGGATATATTGCCCCAGGCTCACATGGATATATTGCCCCCAGCTCACATGGATATATTGCCCCAGACCAGCTCACATAGATATATTGCCCCCAGCTCACATGGATATATTGCCCCAGCTCACATGGATATATTGCCCCCAGCTCACATGGATATATTGCCTCCAGCTCACATGGATATATTGCCCCCAGCTCACATGGATATATTGCTCCAGGCTCACATGGATATATTGCCCCAGGCTCACACATGGATATATTGCCCCAGCTTACATGGATATATTGCCCCAGGCTCAAATGGATATAGTGTTCCAAGCTCACACATGGATATATTGCCCCAGGCTCACATGAATATATCGCCCCAAGCTCACATGGGTATATATTGCCCGAGCTCACATGGCTATATTGCCCCAAGCTCACATGGATATATTGCCCCAGCTCACATGGATATATTGCCCCAGCTCATATGGATATATTGCCTCCAGCTCACATGGATATATTGCCCCCAGCTCACATGGATATATTGCTCCAGGTTCACATGGATATATTGCCCCAGGCTCACACATGGATATATTGCCCCAGCTTACATGGATATATTGCCCCAAGCTCACACATGGATATATTGCCCCAGGCTCACATGGATATATTGCCCCCAGCTCACATGGATATATTGCCCCCGGCTCACAAGGATATATTGCCCCAGCTCACATGGATATATTGCCCCCAGCTCACATGGATATATTGCCCCAGCTCACATGGATATATTTCCCCAGCTTACATGGATATATTGCCCCAGGCTCAAATGGATATATTGCCCCAAGCTCACACATGGATATATTGCCCCATGCTCACACATGGATATATTGCCCCATGCTCACACATGGATATATTGCTCCAGGCTCAAGTGGATATATTGCCCCCAGCTCACATGGATATATTGCTCCAGGCTCACATGGATATATTGTCCCAGGCTCACACATGGATATATTGCCCCAGCTTACATGGATATATTTCCCCAGGCTCAAATGGATATATTGCCCCAAGCTCACACATGGATATATTGCCCCAGGATCACACATGGATATATTGCCCCAGCTCACATGGATATATTGCCCCCAGCTCACATGGATATATTGCCCCAGCTCACATGGATATATTGCCCCCAGCTCACATGGATATATTGCTCCAGGCTCACATGGATATATTGCCCCAGGCTCACACATGGATATATTGCCCCAGCTTACATGGATATATTGCCCCAGGCTCAAATGGATATAGTGTTCCAAGCTCACACATGGATATATTGCCCCAGGCTCACACATGGATATATTGCCCCAGACCAGCTCATATGGATATATTGCCCCAGGCTCACATGAATATATCGCCCCAAGCTCACATGGGTATATATTGCCCGAGCTCACATGGCTATATTGCCCCAAGCTCACATGGATATATTGCCCCAGCTCACATGGATATATTGCCCCAGCTCATATGGATATATTGCCTCCAGCTCACATGGATATATTGCCCCCAGCTCACATGGATATATTGCTCCAGGTTCACATGGATATATTGCCCCAGGCTCACACATGGATATATTGCCCCAGCTTACATGGATATATTGCCCCAAGCTCACACATGGATATATTGCCCCAGGCTCACATGGATATATTGCCCCCAGCTCACATGGATATATTGCCCCCGGCTCACAAGGATATATTGCCCCAGCTCACATGGATATATTGCCCCCAGCTCACATGGATATATTGCCCCAGCTCACATGGATATATTGCCCCAGCTTACATGGATATATTGCCCCAGGCTCAAATGGATATATTGCCCCAAGCTCACACATGGATATATTGCCCCATGCTCACACATGGATATATTGCCCCATGCTCACACATGGATATATTGCTCCAGGCTCAAGTGGATATATTGCCCCCAGCTCACATGGATATATTGCTCCAGGCTCACATGGATATATTGTCCCAGGCTCACACATGGATATATTGCCCCAGCTTACATGGATATATTTCCCCAGGCTCAAATGGATATATTGCCCCAAGCTCACACATGGATATATTGCCCCAGGATCACACATGGATATATTGCCCCAGACCAGCTCACACGAATATATTGCCCCAGGCTCACATGGATATATTGCCCCAGACCAGCTCACATGGATATATTCCCAAGGCTCACATGGATATATTGCCCCAGGCTCACATGGATATATTGCCCCAGCTCACATGGATATATTGCCCCAAGCTCACATGGATATATTGCCTCCAGCTCACATGGATATATTGCCCCCAGCTCACATGGATATATTGCTCCAGGCTCACATGGATATATTGTCCCAGGCTCACACATGGATATATTGCCCCAGCTTACATGGATATATTTCCCCAGGCTCAAATGGATATATTGCCCCAAGCTCACACATGGATATATTGCCCCAGGATCACACATGGATATATTGCCCCAGACCAGCTCACACGAATATATTGCCCCAGGCTCACATGGATATATTGCCCCAGACCAGCTCACATGGATATATTCCCAAGGCTCACATGGATATATTGCCCCAGGCTCACATGAATATATTGCCCCCAGCTCACATGGATATATTGCCCCAGGTCACATGGATATATTGCTCCCAGCTCACATGTATATATTGCCTCCAGCTCACATGGATATATTGCCCCAAGCTCACATGGATATATTGCCTCCAGCTCACATGGATATATTGCCCCCAGCTCACATGGATATATTGCTCCAGGCTCACATTGATATATTGCCCCAGGCTCACACATGGATATATTGCCCCAGCTTACATGGATATATTTCCCCAGGCTCAAATGGATATATTGCCCCAAGCTCACACATGGATATATTGCCCCAGGATCACACATGGATATATTGCCCCAGACCAGCTCACATGGATATATTCCCAAGGCTCACATGGATATATTGCCCCAGGCTCACATGGATATATTGCCCCCAGCTCACATGAATATATTGCCCCCAGCTCACATGGATATATTGCCCCAGGTCACATGGATATATTGCTCCCAGCTCACATGTATATATTGCCTCCAGCTCACATGGATATATTGCCCCAAGCTCACATGGATATATTGCCTCCAGCTCACATGGATATATTGCCCCCAGCTCACATGGATATATTGCTCCAGGCTCACATTGATATATTGCCCCAGGCTCACACATGGATATATTGCCCCAGGCTCACACATGGATATATTGCCCCAGGCACAAATGGATATATTGCCCCAAGCTCACACATGGATATATTGCCCCAAGCTCACACATGGATATATTGCCCCAAGCTCACACATGGATATATTGCCCCAGGCTCACACATGGATATATTGCCCCAGGCTCACACATGGATATATTGCCCCAGGCTCACATGGATATATTGCCCCAGGCTCACATGGATATATTGCCCCAGCTCACATGGATATATTGCCCCAGGCTCACATGGATATATTGCCCCAGCTCACATGGATATATTGCCCCAGGCTCACATGGATATATTGCCCCAGGCTCACATGGATATATTTCCAAGGCTCACATGGATATATTGCCCCAAGCTCACATGGATATATTGACCCAGGTTCACACAGATATATTGCCCCAGGCTCACACATGGATATATTGCCCTAGCTTACATGGATATATTGCCCCAGGCTCAAATGGATATATTGCCCCAGGCTCACACATGAATATATTGCCCCAAGCTCACACATGGATATATTGCCCCAGCTCACACATGGATATATTGCCCCAGCTCACACATGGATATATTGCCCCAGGCTCACATGGATATAAATTGCCCCCAGCTCATCTAAGCCAGGCCCCACCGAGATTGTGGAGTTCACGTGAACTCTGCGATCTCGCGAGATCGTGGCAGGCTGGAGGGTGGATCCCAGGCGAGCAGCAGATACTCATGCAGGCGGCCACTCGTTGAAGGAACGAACGCGGCGGCCGCTGGATCTGCCGCTTCACCGACGAGACAGCTCCGGATTTGGACTCCGAGAGTCCGATACCGGAGCTGCAAAAAATTAAAGGTGGCTGGCGATGAGGTGCCGGTACGGCGTACCGACGTGTACCGCCTAAAAAAAACCCTGGTCCTAGTGATAATTACTGCACCGATGGGTTAACAAAATTTTTACCATGTCCTCAAAGCTGCTGCTAACTGATTCGGCTTTTGAAGAATCATTTAGCACCACCTAAACCCCCCAATAAATCTGATACTCACCTCTCATGCCACATCAAGAAGGGTGGCCCGATTCGCTTCTTCTTGCCGTCAGGAGCAGAGTGAGACTGGATCAAATAATCCCCAGTCCCCCCCCCCACGATCACTCCGTGGTGCTGTGCTATCTCGAGAGCGGCCCACAGCGCTTCCCTCCATGGAGTCCTATGAACTCCAGTAGGTGATACTCACAGCGGTGCGGAAGCGCTACCACGAGTATCACTGAGGGTAGTGCATCTTTCCAGGGAAAGATGCTGAAGCAGCGCCTTTCGCAGAATCTTACGCAGCCACAGGTTTTACCCGTTAGCATCCCCATTTTACCATGAGTTTTGTGCTCGGGCCCTGTAATGGATATCTCTAATCCCCACACACAGACACTGCACAACCTACACTGCCGGTCTTTAGACTAGACAGGAATCTAGCAACAAGACAGACACATAGAAAAGACAGGGTTAAGAACAAATCAGAATCAAGAGCCAGAGAGGGTAGTCAGACAGTTCAGGCTCTGGTACACACGGTTAAACAAATATATTTATTTATTTATTAATTTAGAAAGGATTTTACCAGGAAGGATACATTGAGATTTCTCTCATTTTCAAGTATGTCCTGGGTGGCGAGTATGTACCGTTAGGTGTCTTGCCCAAGGACACTTACTGGAGAGGTTGCTTGCTGGGATCAAACCCATGATGCCACAGGCTCTCGCCACGCAAGTGATGTTGCCTCTACTCCACCCAGCCGGTGCTGGGGTACTTGAGGTATATCAATAGAGATCTCTTAAGTGACTTTAAACTGAGGGAAGATTTGATGGCGTCTGTGAGGTTAATCCATAATTGTGGTGCTCTGTAGGAAAATGAGCATCGAGCCACTGTCTTTTTGTATTGTGGTATTGCAAGTAAGTTGCAGGTCCTGGATCGGAGGTTATAGGATGAGGGAACTGCTGGGGGAAGCAGCCTATTCAGGTAGGGTGGTAGCTTCCCAGAAAAGCTCTTAAACACCAGGTTGGAAAAATGAAGAGTGTGTCTAGATTCCAGCGACGGCCAGTTTAGCTCTTTTAACATGTCACAATGGTGGGTCATGTAGTTACATTGTAGCACAAAGCAGCAGAATGAGTTATACAATGTGGTAAGTTTCTGGAGGTGTGTTTGAGGGTCGCTGCATACACTACATCTCCATATTCAATAGCCGGCATAAGCATTTGTTGCACAATTTTCTTTCTTACCGCGGGGCTCTTTCAGGATTTGTTTCTGTACAGGGCACCTAGTTTGGGGTAAAGTTTAGATGAGAGTTTTTCGATGTGGGTGCCAAAGGATAGATTTGGGTCTAACCACATACCTAGATATTTGAGAGACGGGACTGTGGCCAACGTGTCATTTGATCTTGTCCTGACACATAGATGGGGCGTTTGCAATTTGTGTAGTTTAGGTGCTGTTCCAAAGAGCATTGTAACAGTTTTGTCAGTATTTAGAAAAAGTTTGTTATCTTTGATCCACTTTTTTACCTCTGTGAATTGTTCTTGCAGCATGGCCTCCAGCTGCGGGAGATTTGGTTTGCTGGTATAGATTACTTTGTCATCTGCGTACATGTGTACAGTTGAAGCTTTGCAGATGTTGGGCAGATCATTTATGAATATTGTGAATAGCAGGGGGCCAAGTATCGAGCCTTGGGGTACACCACACGTGACTGGGAGGGGGTGGGAAGTGCTGTCAGAAATGGACACATATTGAGACCGATCAGACACATATGATTGAAACCAGGTTAGTGTGCGATCACCAATACCAGAGTTTTTACGTTTTTGTAATAAGATGCCATGGTCTACTGTGTCAAAGGCCTTGGCAAAATCAAGGAAGATGGCTCCAGTTAGCTTTCCTTGCTCCATGTCAGCTTGGATATCATTACAAACTTTTAAAAGGGCGGTTGTAGTTGAATGATTTGGACGAAAGCCTGATTGTATAACCTGATATATAACTCAGCCAAGAGAATAGTCAGTAAACGGAGCAAAGATAAATACACAGTAAAACAGGAATAGCAAGGGTTAACGACAAGAGAAAAAATTGCAGTCTGTTGCTGCGTTTTAATTTGTACGATTTTATCAATAGCACTGCATAATACTCTAATTTCATGCATTAGAATAATTAAATGATGTCACACCATTTATAGACGATACTGACTTCAAAATTCTCACTTTCTCTTTTTACCATGCTCTGACTTTAAAGGCCTAGGCATATTTTTAGCCCTGTTAACCACACAGGATCATCCCATAATCTACCATGTAACCTGGTATTGTCAGTTGCCTATTCTTTGTGAACCATAAGATACACTTTCATGAAGTACACCATTCTAGATAGAGGGATTGGTGTTGGTGACTTGTTACTCCAGCTATGGCTCTGTGGTTCACTCATCAAACTGTGATATGTAAGTGGTGTAAAGGACACAAAGCAGTGGGGAAAGTATTAAGTACATAGCATGTAATAAAAGAGATACTTAGCGCTAGCGCTCACATAAATGAATCTTAGCGCTCCGAGTGAAAAGTCCGTTAGCGAATCAGGATTAGCATTTTTTTAGTGCGAGCTTACAGTACTTTGCTCTCCTTATGTGTGACATGGGGAGCACAAAGTGTAAGCACAGAGTAACTTGAGTTAGGATCACAAGGTCCTAACACTAGTTAAGCTGGCTTTAACTAAAAATGTTTGCTACAGCTCTAAGCTGGTGCTAACTGATTGATTAAGCTGCTGCAGAATCAGTTAGCAGCAGCTGAAACCCCCCCCCAAAAAAATGAATACTCGCTTCTCATCCCGCGGCGAGAACGGCAGCCCGATCCGCTGCTTCTGGCTGCCGGGAGCTGAGTGAGACTGAGGAAAATAGTGCCCAGTCTCCCTCCACGATCACTCTGCCGACCAGCAGCATCTCACGAGAGGTGAGATCGTGCTAGTCATGTCAAGAAAGCAGCAGAAGCATCCATGGAGAGGATGCTCAGGACGGCGCGTTAGTGCTGCCCTGTGCATACAGGAGACTAGCGGACGCTACGGGGCAGGCTGCTGGACTCAGCGCCTGCCCCGTAAGCGAATGGTAAAACAAAAGCGATAGGGGGAGATTAACGAATGCTAATTTGTCCCTTATTGTCCCCATTTTAGCTGTAGGCAGCTGATAGGGCCCTTAGTATTTATTTCATGGGTTTCATGCAAGTTCAGACTAGTACCATCATTCAGATTAGGCTGGAATTGAAGCAAAGGCAGGACCAGGGTGCAAGTTGCCACCAGAAAATGCATACTATTCCACAGGGGTCAAGTACAGGGGGGGACGGGGACGGTAGGAAGGCAGTTCCTGCACTATTTTTGCAGAGGGAACTGAGTTCCTTTTGGTCCCACACAGTATAATGCTTGTATGCAGGTGTTCAATCATGTTTCCCCGTTAAATCATAAATTTATTGTAACTTATTATAGATTTTTGCTAAAATTCATATATATAAATCAGATTTGATTGTGGGTTTGTGCTATGTGCGAGATGATCATTGCTAATTGGAGGACAGAAAATCTGAAGTGCCCTCTCACTTCTTTTTTTAGGACTTTACCCCTACACCAAATCCTACAGTTATCTGGAGGTCTCCGGATCACTACATCACACACAAAGAAATGGGTGAAGGGCCTTATAGGAAGATCATATGATTTTCCCCATGGAAGATAATGCTCAAGACAGCAGAGCATTCCTGCATGGGTCATATGGGGCGCCATATGAGGAACCCCATGTGGACTGTGACTCTTGTCCATTGCAATGCCCTGGGTCACTGGCGGGCACAGAGCGTTCCATTAGGGTGTGCACCCATAGAACATTTATTAACTGAAAACGTATGTTTAGAAAATTTTGCCCAAAATGCACATTTTTTCATTAGAAATAACAGGCCTGTAATCAGAGATAGTCAGTTTTTATGTTATTCATCTTGAACCAGAGAAGTGACATCTAAAATGTCACCCAACAATAGGGTGTGCCTGGGCACACCAGGCACACCCCCTGCGCACACCTATGCCCTGGGTATTTGTCCAGTCTACAAATGGCCAGTGTGGTCCTAGTTTTCCGGGTATATATAAAAAAAGAAACATTAATAAATGCCATTACAAATATTACATCACATTACAATATGTTACAGCCACAGAAAAGGAAATGAATACCACAGAATTTTTAAGACCGTACACCTTTGCACATTTCTTCCTTGATAATAATTTTTAAAATGCAAATCACTATTACCTAATGCAGCCTATTCCATAAATTTCAAAAATCAGAACAATTAACAAAATGAATGAAAATATATTAAAAAGGCCCATGTGTTACAATCACGGAAAATATTTCTACAGTGGTGAGTTTGTCAAATGCAGACAGTATTTACCATCTAACGTGCTTTTAAAATGTCATGTAAGAATTTATGTGAAAGACGCAATGTTCTTATGGATGATATAACAATATGTTTCTTGAAGCATATGGCAAAATATAATGACCTGCTTCTAAAAATGCTCCAAGATGCTTAGATAGGATTCC
Source organism: Leptobrachium leishanense (assembly GCA_009667805.1). Classification (NCBI taxonomy): domain Eukaryota; kingdom Metazoa; phylum Chordata; class Amphibia; order Anura; family Megophryidae; genus Leptobrachium; species Leptobrachium leishanense. The sequence goes on along the minus strand of CM019064.1, from coordinate 134,596,161 downwards.
ACGTATAAGAGGATTGGTGTCGTTTTAAAAGGACATGATGGATCATAGAATGTGCAGCACACAATGTGGGACTGTCATGCTGTTATTCAAAATTTATTACACAGGGAAAGTGACAGAGAGTGAGCGTAATCAGCGCCAGATCACCTTCTCTAATACGGATTTCATATTCATTGATATGTTATTTATTGGAGTGATATTTCAATTTGGCAGTCTATAAATTCTCTCCTGTGTATCAGCAGGGAACCCATGGAGTCTTGTTTGTGCAAGAAAAAACAAATCTTGTGCAATTTCTGTGAAATAAATGTGACTTCTGTTTGCGAATATTTTACGGATTAAAACCTTGCAAAATAAATTATTAAAGTGCAGTCTCACCTTTGAATGAGTTTTTTTTTGTTCCCCTCACCATCATATTAGGCACAAAAAAGTACCCTCTAAGTAATGTAAGTTGCCATAACTACCATAACTGGTAAGACAAAATGCTGTTTTGGTGCAGTGTTATTATAAAGTAGCTATAGCTAATGAAAGCATCTAGCATGCTTTTATCCAGTCTTAAAAGGACTGCTTAGGACTAATTCACAATATTCATAAACGATCTGCCCAATGTCTGCAAAGCTTCAACTGTACACATGTACGCAGACGACACTGTAATCTATACCAGCAAACCAAATCTCCCACAGCTGGAGGCCGTGCTGCAAGAACAATTCACAGAGATAGAAACGAGGATCGCAGAGAACAAACTTTTTCTAAATACTGACAAAACTGTTACAATGCTCTTTGGAACTGCACCTAAACTACACAAATTGCAAACACCCCATCTATGTGTTGGGACAAAATCAAATGGCACACTGACCACAGTCACTTCTCTCAAATACTTAGGTATGTGGTTAGACCCAAATCTATCTTTTGGCCCCCACATCGAAAAACTCTCATCTAAACTCTACCCCAAACTAGGTGCCCTGTACAGAAACAAATCCTGCCTGAGCCCCGCGGTAAGAAAGCAGATTGTGCAACAAATGCTTATGCCAGCCATTGAATACGGAGATGTAGTGTATGCAGCCGCCCCACAAACACACCTCCAGAAACTTACTACATTGTATAACTCATTCTGCCGCTTTGTGCTACAATGTAACTACATGACACACCATTGTGACATTTTAAAAGAACTAAACTGGCCATCATTGGACTCTAGACGCACCCTTCACCTTTCCAACCTGGTGTTTAAGAGCTTTTCTGGGAAGCTACCACCCTACCTGAATATGCTGCTTCCCCCGGCAGTTCCCTCATCCTATAACCTCAGATCCAGGACCAGCACCTTACTTGCAATACCGCAATACAAAAAGAAAATGGCTCGATCCTCATTTTCCTACAGAGCACCGCAAATATGGAATAACCTCCCAGACACCATCAAATCTTCCCCCAGTCTAAAGTCCCTTAAGACTTCCCTATTAACATACCTCAATACAGAATGCACCTGTAAACATGTAACATAATGACTTTATTTCCTCCATATTTATTTTTCGGTTAATCTGTTTATTTGGTCTTGTGTTAATATCTTGCATTTTTACTATTTTGTATTTCTGTAACCACTCAATGTTCTCGAACCCAGGACATACTTGAAAACGAGAGAAATCTCAATGTATCCTTCCTGGTAAAATCCTTTATATATAAATAAATAAATAATGACTTGGTCATGGTATGCTAGGTGGCCCTCATCATCCCTTAGGTGTCTATTCAGGTTATGACCAGGCCTGGACTGCCCAAAAATCACTGGTCAGGTGGGCCGATGTACTTCAGGGCCAGTCAGGCGTTGCTCTTAACTGCCAACCAACCAATGCACGAGGGAGACAGTCGGGCGGTATGACTGTTGACATCACATTCAAAAGACATAGACATTACTATAGAGTTGGTCCCCACTTTGCAGCTATAATGGCTTCCACTCTCCTGGTAAGGCTTTCCACAAGATTTTGGAGTGTTTCTGTGAGACCTTTTACCAATTCATCCAGTAGCATTTGTGAGGTCAAGTACTAATGTTGGACTAGAAGGCCTGGCTCATGATCTCTGTTTCAGTTCATTCACGAAGCTCCCGCTGCATAATTTTTGTGTTGATATTAATGCCAGTGGAACTCTTCAACTATGGAGCATTGGCAACTTTTATTCATCATGCGCCTCAGCACTTGGTGACTCCGTTCTGTGACTTTACGTGTCTTACGCTTTGTGTCTGAGTTGCTGCTGTACCTAAAGACTTCCAATTTCCAATACCATTTGCAAGTGACCGTGGAATATCTGGCATGGATGAAATTTCAACAGGCTTATTGCATAGGTGGCATCCTACCACACTTGAATTCTCTGAGCTCTTCAGAACAACCCATGTTTGGCACAAATGTGTAAATCCAGACTGTATGGCTAGGTGCTTGATTTTATACACCTGTGGCAATGGGTCTGATTGAAACATCGGAATTCAGTAATAAAGAGGTGTGTCCCAGTACTTTTTCCACATAGTGTAGAGCATCTCCAGGGAGCATGATGCTTTTGGGCTGCATTATGTTGGGCTGGGGCCTTCATTGTTTGCCAGAGGGGCTACTGATGGATTGCTTAAGGAGGATCCTGTGCCAGTTGGGATACCTACAGGGTTATTCAGAGAGAGGTGAAAACCAGGAGAATGACTGGTGAAGTGAAAATTTTAGGTCAAAATAGCCAAACCTGAAAAATTCTCCCATTTATCTCACTTTCCAAATCGGCTATTTTGACCTTGAATTTTCACTTCTCCAGTCATTCTCCTGGTTTTCACCACTCTCTGAATAACCCTTCTAATGATTGTGTGACTGCTCTGGCTAGTAAGTATAAAAAAGTGGAACTGATTGCAGGGACCTCTGATTCTACTGATGATTTGGATAGCTCGACTGAGATCAGGGATAAGGGTCACAAGAAAATTTTTAGGTTAATATGAAGGCTAATGAATAGCATAGACTCTGGTTTGTTCATCTGACACAGGTGCCTTTCGATTTGCATGCACATGTCAAGGTACTTGTCACTTGGAAGGGAGGTACAGTAAAATATTTGAGCTTTTGAAGGAGGCTTAACGCAATTGGGAGATGTTGGTGGGTAGAATGGAAGATAGGAATACTTGTTGTCCAGAAAGTGATGACGAATGGGTTTATTGTTTCAGAGTTATCGCGTCCTTTCTTTGAGTCTGACCCATCACAGGCACCGAATATTCTAAAAATATATAAGATGCTATTGATAGCATTCATACCACTGTGAAGGGATTGTCCGGCCTCAGTGCAAATAATAGTTTTGGCGGTATTTAAAAGTGAATTCTTTCCTTAAATTTTGGTATGATGGAGATGGATTTGTGGTCCAAATTTTTTTTATGTGGAGTTTAAGTCAGGGTCTGCAGGTAACAAAGTGCAGCCATGAATGCTGGCACATTCAGTGCCACAAGGGGCAGCATTGCTTGTTCTGTCATGTCTGCATTTATTGCAGGTCCGACTCCAGACACACTGGTGCCGACTGAAGCAGACGGGGTTGCTGGGACAGTTGCCCAGATAAGTGCCTCAGGGAAAAGGCTCCCTCCCCTCTGAAGTTAGCTCCATCACTCAAATTTCTTCATCTATATCTTGACCAGAGTGCAGGGAAGTTTAATGCAAGAGGATTTAATGTTTGGTTTTAAGATTCCTTCTGTACATCTGGTTTGTTTGAGACAGCCTACTTGTCATTTGGTGTCAGTATATGAATCTCTGGATGCCCTGCAGGTGAAGTTAGATAGGTAAATATTTGGTTTGGATTATTTTTTCTGATGACCACCCTCCATTGCCAGGCAAGGTCTTCTCCCCCTTGGGTCTCATACCCATGAAGGAGCAGACTCTCTGGCGATACACAAATACCTATTAGTCTGGCATCTTTTATTGCGGGACCTGATGAGATCTGCTTATGGCTGCCATATTCAGTTTCTAACCAATCATTGCCCATTTATATGGATGCTGCCAGTGGTTTGCACTTTAAAGCTTGTTTTCAGGGTTCTTGTTGTGTATTTTCTTGGCTGTCAGATTGCTCAGCTTTGTGTCTGCTACAGAACCCAAAAGGACAAGTTTTGTGGGGCCATCTGGCTAATATGGTTGTTATTGTTTAGTGTGACAATGTGAGTGTGGTGCACTGCATTAACCATTTGTCTGCTTCCCGGTCATTAATGTTTTCATCAATTGGTGTAATGCTATTTGAGTCAAAAGATCACGTTTCGCACTTGCCATGTCCTAGTTGTGTCAAATTTTTCACTGTGATTTATTTGAGGAGGACGCTCCCAGGGTCGATCTGGAATATGAAATGTGGCTCAGCACAGTCAAAAACTGACTAAATGGGAGTGAGGGGTGTACGGCTTGAAGGAGAAAAGTTACCAGGAAAGGCTTAATGATCTTAACATGTACAGCTTGGAAAAAAGACGAGACAGAGGAGATATGATAGAAACATTTAAATACGGAAAGGGAATCCACAAGGTAGAGGAAGGGAGTATATTTAAAAGGAAACAAAGTAGCAAAACAAGAGGACATAGTCTTAGATTAGAGGGGCAAAGGTTTAAAAGTAACATCAGGAAGCATTATTTTACTGAGCGGGTGGTGGATACATGGAACAGTCTTCCAGTTGAAGTGGTAGAGGCCAAAACAGTAATTGAATTTAATCAAGCATGGGATAGGCATAAGGCTATCCTAAACAAAAGATAAATCCAGGTAAAGTATCCATGTAATTGGGCAGACTAGATGGGCCAAAAGGTTCTTATCTGCCGACATTTTTCTATGCAAAACAGTTAAAAAATGAATACATACAGTGATTGATGTTGCCTCAAAAGAATTTGTGGGATGTGCTGGAACAAAAAATTTGATCCATGGAGGCCCCATCTCGCAAGTTGCACGACTTATACGATATGCTGCTAATATCTTAGTGCCAGATACCACAAGACATGCCAAAAGGTCTTTTGGAGCCCATTCCTCGATGCATCAAAGCCATTTTGGCAGCACAAGAGGGACTAACATGATATGAGGTAGCTGGTTTTAATGTTGTGACTGATCAGTATTTGTGGGGGAGCACTAAATAAGGAAGTGGAAACCCACAGGTGAACATGTACGTACCAATTTGCTCTGGTCCTTAACACAAACCATGGGTAAACAGCTGTGTACCTTATTTATTTATAAAGGATTTTACAGGATACATTGAGATTTCTCTCGTTTTCAAGTACAGTGGGGCAAAAAAGTTTTTAGTCAGCCACCAATTTTGCAGGTTCTCCCACTTAAAAAGATGAGAGAGGCCTGTAATTGTCATAATAGGTACACTTCAACTATGAGGCTGGGTTCACACCTGGGCGTTTTAACGCGCGTTCGTGCGCGCTTTAAAACGCAGGAACGGGGAAATCCCATGCTTTGCTATGGGACCCATTCAGACCTAAGCGTTTTACAGCGCGCAGGAACGCGCGTTAAAACGGCCAACGCAAAAAGAAGTTCGGGAGCTTCTTTTCGGGCATACAGCAGCGTGCTCGCGGCCAGATCATAGCCGCGAACGCGCTGCAATGCGCATTTTTTTGTATGCGCGGACGCGCGGAAAAAAACGCGCGCATTGCGCGACGCAGCGCTACGCCCGGGTGTGAACCCAGCCTGAGAGACAAAATGAGAGAAAAAAAATCCAGAAAATCACATTGTCTGATTTTTAAAGAATTTATTTGCAAATTATGGTGAAAATAAGTATTTGGTCACCTACAGTACAGTACAAACAAGAAAGATTTCTGGCTCTCACAGACCTTCTTTAAGAGGCTCCTCTGTCCTCCACTCGTTACCTGTATGAATGGCACGTGGTTGAACTTGTTATCAGTATAAAAGACACCTGTCCACATCCTCAAACAGATACACTCCAAACTCCACTATGGTCAAGACCAAAGAGCTGTCGAAGGACACCAGAAACAAAATTGTAGACCTGCACCAGGCTGGGACAACTGAATCTGCAATAGGCAAGCAGCTTGGTGTGAAGAAATCAACTGTGGGAGCAATCATTAGAAAATGGAAGACATACAAGACCACTGATAATCTCCATCGATCTGGGGCTCCACGCAAGATCTCACCCCGTGGGGTCAAAATGATCACAAGAACGGTGAGCAAAAATCCCAGAACCACACGGGGGACTTAGTGAATGACCTGCAGAGAGCTGGGACCAAAGTAACAAAGGCTACCATCAGTAACACACTACGCCGCCAGGGACTCAAATCCTGCAGTGCCAGACGTGTCCCCCTGCTTAAGCCAGTACATGTCCGGGCCCATCTGAAGTTTGCTAGAGAGAATTTGGATGATCCAGAAGAGGATTGGGAGAATGTCATATGGTCAGATGAAACCAAAGTAGAACTTTTTGGTAAAAACTCAACTCGTCGTGTTTGGAGGAGAGAGAATGCTGAGTTGCATCCAAAGAACACCATACCTACTGTGAAGCATGGTGGCGGAAACATCATGCTTTGGGGCTGTTTTTCTACAAAGGGACCGGGACGACTGATCCGTGTAAAGGGAAGAATGAATGGGGCCATGTATCATGAGATTTTGAGTGAAAACCTCCTTCCATCAGCAAGGGCATTGAAGATGAAACAGGGCTGGGTCTTTCAGCAGGACAATGATCCCAAATACACCGCCTGGGCAGCGAAGGAGTGGCTTCGTAAGAAGCACATCAAGGTCCTGGAGTGGCCTAGCCAGTCTCCAGATCTCAACCCCATACAAAACCTTTGGAGGGAGATGAAGGTCCGTGTTGCCCAGCGACAGCCCCAAAACATCACTGCTCTAGAGGAGATCTGCATGGAGGAATGGGCAAAAATACCAGCAACAGTGTGTGAAAACCTTGTGAAGACTTACAAAAAACGTTTGACCTCTGTCATTGCCAAAGGATATATAACAAAGTATTGAGATGGACTTTTGATATTGACCAAATACTTATTTTCCACCATAATTTGCAAATAAATTCTTTAAAAATCAGACAATGAGATTTTCTGGATTTTATTTTCACATGTTGTCTCTCATAGTTGAAGTGTACCTATGATGACAATTACAGGCCTCTCTCATCTTTTTAAGTGGGAGAACCTGCACAATTGGTGGCTGACTAAATACTTTCTTGCCCCACTGTACTCAGATTGATCTTGACAGGCGCAAAAACTGAATGGGAGAAAATTGTGGTTCTTAATTCTGATTGGCTGAATCGCGTTAAACAGTCTGCCCACCGATTTCTGCGCGCAGCGTTAATTTGCTTGCGTTTTTGCGTGTATTTTTTACGCGCGATATTTTCGGACGGATGAAAAAATGCGCTCGGATTGTAATACCAGCGTTGATTTACACGCGTTAACGTTTAACTCTGCACGCATAAAAAATTTCCCCAAGCGTTTTTGCGCAAGGAATGTAATAGAACCTTATATTGGTTATATTGCTATGACCATTTCAAGACAAAAGTACGAGAAGGAAAACCAAGGAAATGGCCTTGCCTGCCTATGGTTTGATAGCTTTTAAGTAAAGGGCTTAGCAAAATATTTAGCATGTTGACATCAAAGTAGCTGGTGATGTGAGTAGGGATGAGAATTACTATTCCTGGCAGGAACTTAATTTGCGAGTGTCAAGTCTGTGTCCATGTAAAAGAGTGAAGGATCAATAGAGGAGGTCAGATTTGCTGGACAGTAAATCACTTAGGTATTAGTGGGCAAGCTATTTTCCCCTAGGCTATTTGTTCACATTATAAGAGATCCTAACTGGAAGGACAGGTTTTTTGGGTGATCTCTTGTATCCTCAGGGAGGGGAGTGTGGATTAGAAATTTAAGATCCCAGTGGAAATAATGCCACTGGTTTAAATGGAAATCTTAACTTCCAAGCCAAGGATTTCAGACATTCACTTTAAGGAAGGGTGTTAGAGGAGTTATGGAAAATGTACCCTAGAGGACTGCTTTACAATCATTACTGCCCTGCAGGTTAGAGTTTTTGTTTTATGGTAAGCCTACCTCCTTCCAACTTTAGGAGGAAATCTGTTCATCAAATATAACCTCTAAGATTTAAATAATAAAAAACCTTACTTTAAAATGACCAGGCCTATATACATTAAGGGATATTACATTCTTCGCGCAAAAATGTGCGCATGCGCAAAAATGCATTAACGCGAGGGGAAAAACCCTTTGTGCTGACCGTCAAATTACGACGTTCTCGCATACGATGCGCGTTAACGTCTAACGCGCGTTACCCTGCGCGAGCGAAAGTTTGGGCACGCATCCCATACTTAACATTGTGAGCGCAAATGCGTTTGTGCACTGGTACGCGGCTGATATTACAAGCCAGCGCAACTTTTTCCGAACGACGTTTGCGCGCATAATTTTAACGTCTTTGAAAAGCTAGTGGTAACTGCAAATCTGAACGTTCTGGCCGAAACAAAAAACACCAGCACAAAAAAAAAAAATACAGCACAGTATAGTTACACATTCTACACATACCCAAACAATAAAATGGAGAAGTTGTGCGTGTTTTTATTATTGCTGCAGCATATATACTCAGATTGATTTTGACAGGCGCAAAAACTAAACAGGAGACAATTGTGGTTCTTAATTCTGATTGGCTGAATCGCGTGAAAAAACAGTCTGCCCACTGATTTCGGCGCGCAGCGTTAATTTCGCTCGTTTTTGCACGTCTTTTTTACACGCGATATTTTCGGACAGATGAAAAAATGCGCTCGGATCCTAATACCAGCGTTAATTTACGCAAGTTAACGTTTAACGCTGCGCGCAAAAAAAAATTGCGCTGCGCGGACGAATTTGCATGCAGAATATAATAGAGCCCTAAGAGGGATATTCACTAATCTTCGAATTTCACTGAAGATGCAATTTCGGGGCAATTTGTGTATTAACAGGTGAAAACTGGCGAAAACTGTGGACAGCTGAAAAACTGGTATAAATACTAGGATATATATATAGTTAAGGAATATGGACAAGCAAAACCCTTTATGAATTTACGAAAATCTAATCAGGGTTATTCAAAGAGAAACCCGAATTGTGGCGAAAGGTAACCGAACAGTGAAATTTAGCGTACGGTTACCTTTCCTGGCCATTCGGCTGTCCAGAGAGCAGGAAGTTCGCCAAATCTAGGTGAATTGCCAGCACATATGGTGCCTGTTCGTTGCCTGTTCGAGGGCAGTGAAATCCCCATAGAGAAGCAATGCTTTGTCTATTCACAGAACAAAAACCAGCAGTGAAAAGTTGCCGAATTGACCTGCTGTTTGGTGGTTTCATTCGACAGGTTTATTCAGACGATTCCCCTAGGCTTCAATGTTAAAAAAATTCCCGTTTTAATGCAATATCTAATAAACCGTTGATTATAATATTCTGCAGTAAAAAGTCTCTTTATGTATAGATTTTTTAGGATCACCCAAAAAACCTGTCCTTCCTTTTAGGATCTTTTTTTCAGGGTTTTTTTTGCAAAAAAATTGTTTTTTTTTTATCTTTCTTTTTTCTGTAACAGTCCTTTTTATTATCATTCATTGGACCTTATATGTAAATTTCAGACATTTTCGTTCTGTAGTTTCTTTGCAAACAGCGTTTCACTTTTCAAACATTCAAGCCTACCGTTTTTTTCGACTCCATTCGTCTGCGGTGTCAGCTTTTTTTGGCGGCTGCTCTGCGCCGTGATCGGCAGCTGCTCGGGTTTCTCCGGCGTGTTCGGCGGGGTTAATACACAGGTTTTTGCGGGTTTCAGTGTGCGTTTGCCAGGTTTTGCGGTGACTGTTCGGCGGGTTTGCGGCGGCTTTTCCCTGCGCTACGACGGCCCTGTGGTGCTTGCTGAATACACCGCAGGGTCGCCGAAATGGGATCGCCAAATCACACCGAATTGAAGAGAACGAAAAGTCACCGAACGTGCGGTGACTTTTCGATTCTCTTTCAATAACCCTGTATATAAAACCTGGCTTGACAAATCTAGATTCCAGGCTACCACAGGTTCTTAGAATTTTACTTCCAGTTCCTAAATTTCGGATTTCTAATTTTTTAAATATTATCCATGAATCTCGGCCTTCAGTCTTTGGTGACCTTGTGTGTCTATGTAATTATGACATTGTGTTTATACAGTATTTAAACCTGGCTTTTACCGGCCACTTTCAATTTCATAGAAACTTACTATCAATGTTTCTTCCTCCTTTCATGTAGTAAACCTCTCAAAATGATGACTTTGCAGCCCTTATCTCAGACATATCACTGATAGCTTTAATCAGTCTGTCTGCACCCAGATACAAAAACAATAAGAGCATCTGACTGACAACAATCAACTGATAATATGGAGAATGTCTTGATCTAGTTACAAATGTATGGTACAATTACTGTCTGATGAAGCAGGGATTTCACACCATATCTATTGAGCTGACCTGATATGTAAATTGTTAGATTAATACATAAAACAGTGATCAAAAGGCTGTTTTATGTAGATATACTGTAGATTATATACTGTATACATTTGCAAAGATACCATCAGAATTTCAGTCTAGTGTCCTGAGTCTTTTATCAGTACCATTATCCGTTTGACCGCTTTGATCTAGGTATGTTTTTTCCTGGTCTCTCAATGTGTCTGACTACAGAAGAAATAAATTACAGTATTTACAACTGTCCCCTAATTACAATCCAGTGTATTTTTCAAGATGAATCGGGAGCTTTTTAAGCAACCATATTGAGAATAATCAACATGTCTTGAGGTGTTTACATTATTGATCTTACCCGTAGGTAATGCGTCACTGTAAAGGTATGACTTTAAAATGGTGATCTTAGTGTGTGGTGACCAGTATTACAGTTACGTAGAAATGTCATCTTGTATAGGGGAGTCATTACGGAAATACTAAGGGCTCTATTACATTCTCCACGCAAAAACGCATGCAGAACGCGTGAATTTTTGCGCGAAGCGTTAAACGTTAACGTGCGCAAAAAAACGCTGGTATTACAATCCTCTCGCATTTTTTAATCCGTCAAAAAATAATGCGTAAAACAGATGGGCAAAAACGCGCGCACAGAAATCGGTGTGCGGACTGTTTTTTCATGCGATTCAGTCAATCAGAATTAAGAACCGCAATTGTCCCACGTTAAGTTTTTGCGCCTGTCAAAGTCAATCTGCGCATATATGCTGCATCAATAAAAAAAAAACACACACAACTTCTCAAGTTTATTGGTTTGGTATGTGTAGAATACGTAACTATACAAATGCGTATTTTATTTTGGGCTGGTGTATTTGGTTTCGGCCAGGTTGATAGAATTTGCCATTAATACCAGCTTTTATGAGTTGCTAAAATTATGCGCGCAAAGGCTGTGCTTTACGAACTGCGCATAGATTGTAATACCATCCGAGTACCAGCGCACAAACGCATTTGCGCTCACAATGTTAAGTTTAGGACACGCGAAGTACAGTAATCTTGCGCAGCGTGCGCGCAGATTCACCCGCGGTAGACGTATATGCGCGTTTGTTGCGCTGAGATTGTAATACGATGTTCTGCCCAAAGGGTTTTGCCCCTCCGTTATTGCGTTTTTGTGCGGGCGCAAACGTATGTGCAAAGAATGTAATAGAGCCCTAAGAAAGGCCGCATTCTGAATTAGGCTGAGAAGAATACGAGACATAGTCTACACTCTACAGCATCTTGAATGCAGGTGTATCCTAAATCTAGGTCCCCATATCACTGATCCGCTAGGGCACGCAGAATGCAAATATTTGGCTAGAAATAACCAACCATTATGCAGAGATGCAGTCAATGTTTATGCTACCTATCATGAACCAGATACGGAAGATTCAAAAAGCAGGGAGGTCAAGGATCCAGCATAATGGTCACCTGGCATGTGCACATCTATTCCCATAAACCTGAACCCCTTTAACTCCAAAATCACCCTACTCTGTATCCCCCTGAATGCCAAGACCATGTAACCCTGGATTCCAGTATGCTTTATAACCAGAAACCTCAGCGCCTTACCAGACGCATGGTACATACAATGTGCCGTGCACTATGATAATCACAATTAGGGGAAGAGATTATTATGGATGTATTTATTTTATGGAATTATCCATTTCAGTCTGAGTTACCACTGAGATGTTCGATTTGGCTGTTAAAGCAAAGTGGCACTTGTTGGCCTCCAATCAGGTAATCCCAAAAAAAAAAAACGTTGAGTCTTTTGGTTATTTTGTTATAGGCCACAAGTGGATAATGTATTAAATGGCAAAAAATCCTTTTCATGTAAACATGGGCTGTTGCTTTTGATATAGATAGTTGCTTGTGATTGATATATATTTTCTAATATATTTCTTATATCTATAGTGTATTTAGATGCTGATTTATCTGTACGGTCTGTAAAAAGAGGGCAAATAAAAATAAATAAATATGGAGTTCAACAAATAAATTCACTCATCCGTCCTTGCCATGTGAATAAGGTCACTTTATTTATTGCCATTTATATAGCGCCAACAGTTTCCGCAGCGCTTTACAATAACCAAAGGGAACGATATACAGATAAACGGACATATGAAACAAGAGGTGTAGAGGGCCCTGCTCATAGGAGTTTACAATCTAGAGGGATTGGGGTTTAGTAAGACATGGGGAATTTTACTGGACGGCAGGATGATTGGTGCCGGTGGTTTGGGAATGGTGGGGCCATTGAAGTAGCTTTAATCATGTGTGAGTAGGTGAGCAGAGGTATGAGTTGCATCAGTAATGTGGTATGCTGAAGAGATGGGTTTTGAGGGATTTCCTGAAGGCCCAAAGATTGGGGAGAGTTTGATAGGACGAGGCAAGTCATTCCACAGGACCAGAGCTGCCCTTGAGAAGTCTTGGAGGCGAGAGTTGGCCGTGCGTGTGTAGACAGATGACAGGTGGAGATCGCCCGACGACTGAAGTTGTCTAGACAGGACTTTGTATATAGATTTAATCTTCCTAGCTATTGTTTATTTTATTTTCTTGGCTATATAAGTATATATATATGGCTATGCCACCATGACTTTAAGATACTTATACCTTTAGAATAAAGAAACTACTCCCTTACATTCTGGCGACCTCCTCCCATGCCCTTAACCATGGCATACTGATTTATATGCGGTGTAGATCTGGTGCACGCCATTATGAAAAATGCTTGAAAAAGAGGGGCTGTGGCTTCTGTTTCTTCAAATTCCACATCAGTAAATACAGTACAAATAAACACATTAAAGAAGCTCATGTAAAATTAAAATGCAATTACTTTTCTGATAAGCTCCCTTTCCAGTAACCGACATGACCCTGCAATGTACCAGAAGCGAGCTCATACTCCCTATAGGGCAATGGCTGGAAAAATACAGGACAACCATGTGTACAGGTGGGTATGTCCTTCATATGGACATTCATTAGTATTATAGCATATATAACCACACCTGTCATATTTAATGTCACTATCTGTCATGTCCCGCGTTACTGGGGGGGGGGGTGTCTCTGCAACGGGCGTTATGGCGCTCACCCCAGAGCAGTGTAGTTTGGATCTTTATGGACAGATTTCTTTGATACAAAATTTCAAAGCAAAAGAGACTAATACCTAGAATCCCCAGCCAGGGAGGTAATACAAAACCCTGAATACCACTCAGCACCAAATGGTTTTGTGACCAAGAGGTTGCTGAGCGAAAGCACTTTAACTATATACAAATAGATACAGTGACTTAAGACATGAGCATAAATTGATCCAAGAAAAGCGTGATTATTGGCATACTTCAAATCGGTACCAATAATGGTTGGGGTACATGAAGTATCTATAACAGAGGAAATACTCTTATACTTGCTCTCAACCATATAGAGTAGGTACTCCCTGTGTTCAGCAACCTGCAGGGCAGGCCTACGATTAGAGATTAGGTTACTGTATTGCGACTTGGTTTTAAACAGATCACTTGAAAGACAGTTATATTCAGAAGCCTGCAGGGCAGGCCTACAATCATAGATCGTGCGATATGCTTTGCAATTACAGCAGACGTTACTCAAGCAACTTGAACTTTTGATTGACAGACCCATATACTGAGAACATACATGGTATGGTGTACCCAGACTCAGGCAGACCGGGAGGTTGAGTAAATGAGCAACCTGAAGGGCAGATCTCCCAAGAGAAAACATGCGGCTAAGCATAGGCATGAAAACACAAACAAACATACAGGGGTAAAGCGTGAGAATTGTCAGTGGGTAGTCCAGGTCAATCAACAAAACAAGGTCCTCCATACACGCAAATGATCGGCAACGAAAATACAACGTACACTGAGACAGGCTCAAGAGTCAGCTGGCGATGTGGAAAAATTACTCCACGTCAGGGCGGCGAGCAAAGACTCGCGCCCTGTATTTAAGGCCGGCGGCTCAGCGTCATCACGCCAAGCCCTGCCCCTTCAGACGCCGATTGGCCAGCTTGTGCTCCTGGTACCCAGCCAGCCAGCGATGCCGCCGGGCGCCCAGACCCCCCAGGCAGTGCCGCGGGGGCAGAGGACGTCACAGTCTGATGCTGATCCTGGGGATGCCCGGCACCCGACAGCACCTTCCCCGCTGTTAGCTGGCCAGGTGTCGGCTCAGGGAGGTCACGTGGCTGATCAGGACGTGGGGCGCGGTGTTATGACACGTAGCCACAGTGTTTAAAAGCAGACTGCGTGAACTAACTCATTGCCCTGTCATGGAGTTACTTCCCCAGCGCTTGGTAATCCGAATCGTTCGACTCATTGATTCTTTTGCTTCTATTACTGTTCCGGCTTTTCTGAGAACCCTCTATGTATACCGAATTGCCGATTCCTGACTACCCTGAGTTGTGTAACGATTTGGCTTTGTATGAGAACCACGGTTTGTGTACTGACTCGGCGATTACTGACTCCTCTTATTTATGTATCAGTCAGGTTGCTCCCGTTAACCCTGTCCGGTCTCTATATTGCTGCTTTAAGGGTTGATCTGATAAGGCCTGCGTGTTACTTGTCTGCTGGGGCCTGTTAATAACCAGCAAGGGTTGTTTCCCTGCAGATAGTCAGTTTACCGACCATTCAAGGATCGGAGGGATAGATAGGGATCTGTATACAGGGACCAGCATCGTAGTATCGGGGGATCCATGACATTATCTATATCTAGACAGCCTGTTGTGCAGTTTGATTTAAAAATAAATGTATAAATAAACCACACATAAACAAAAAAGGAATTAGTAGGACCCTAGGTGTTTCAGCACAACATGTCAGGCTGCTCTAAGCCTCAAATATCAGTTACAGGCATTTATATAGCACCAGCAAATTCCGTAGCGCTTTACAATGGGGAAGCACAAACAGGAGACGTACATGATAAATGAGGAAAAGACAACTCTGCCCGTAGGACAACTGTCCAGATAATACAGCACTTTAAGCAAGTGCCCAGCCAGGCATCCTGTGAGCTTACAATTTAGGATGGGGGTAAATGAAACAAATGGGAGCAGAGGGAAGGTGAAGGTGGGGGTCAGAAAGAAAATAGCAGGGCTTGGGAAGGACCAGAAGCTTGGGAAAATTCTAAATTATGAATAAGTATATAGCTTCTGAAAAATGTTATTATTTCCTACAAAAAATACTTTTACAAATAGAATTAACAGTTCTCGTTTTTGCATGTAGTCATTAAATCATCTTTTGACACGTATGACAGATGAAACTTGTTTATTTTATGGAGAGCAGTAGAAAGTGCAATATTCATGGTTTCAGCTCCAGGAAATGATTTAAGCTGGGGAAATTCCAGTTGCAGGGTTATTCACAGTTACTAAGTGACGTTCTTCTCACGCCTTGGAAATCAACAGTGTTTGTTCACTAAATTGTAGACTACTATTGTTTTTATTATCATTACATTAGCAATGATATGTAAGCTAAAATAGATGAACTGGAAGTTTTCAAACTAAACAATTAGATCTAAAAGGTTGCACTTTGAGGGTCAATTCCTTACTCAGTGATTAAACGGGATCTGTTTAAAATGTGGACTATACATGCTTTATGATTTAATTATATGATAGCTTAGACCTCCTGTTAACTGTTGAAATCTTGTGATACTTGAAATTCCTTTAAGGGGGCTAAGGTAAAGATATAATTTGTGCTGGCTGGATGGAGTAGAGGTAACATCACTGCTCTGCTTGGAGAGAGCCTGTGGAGACACAGGTTCGATCCCAGCAAGAGCACCTCTCCAGTAAGCAGTGGCGACTCTAGGAATAATATTTAGGGGGGCACATAGGATACCGCAGTCAAAACTGGGGGGGGGCACTAATAATTTTCACCACTCAATAAAACTAAGGGTCCTTTGACCTGGTGTGAGCTAAAACGCCATCGCTAAAGGAAAGATTTTGTGCGAGTCTCTAAAACGTGTGTGTCTGACGACCTACTAACATCACCTTGTCCACAGTAGTGCATGAACAAGGTCGTTTAGCGCACGCTAGGGAAACTAATGCGGTTGTGTACAGGATAGAACTGTTTTTTTTCCAGTGCAGAGTGCCGGGCCATACCTGTCTCCCGCCCTAACAAGGTAAACACATCCAGTGAATAACCTCACACCCCTGCATTTTTCTAAATCCTCCATGGTGGCCGTATCATCCATGTTTTGATGCACACATATATTAAGGCTGATGGACATTGCATGATAAATGCCATCCAGTAGCATGTAGAATCATTACACTGCATGTAATAGATCCAAAAGGAAGGCCGGGTGATACGCAATAACTTCCCTGCTGCAGCATATAAATAAAACATGTTTCAGGGCAAGACTTATTCAGGTTTCCCTTTAAAAACGTGGTCCACACAGTCACCCTAATAATCAACCGCTTCCATACTATGAATAACCCCCAGCATAAAATGTTTAGAATTAGGCAATATATTAGAATTAGGATATACAGTTGTGTTCAAAATTATTCAACCCCCACTGAAATTGAGTGTTTTGGCCAGTTTGACATTGATTTTGATCATTCAGTCATCTTGCTTACAATTAAATCAAAGAGGCACGTGTAGGTCAGAGAAATATAACATAACATTTATAATGAAATAACCACAAATGTCTTTTCTGTGCTCACATCATTATCAGTTTTATTCAACCCCCAAGTGACATTCAATCTTAGTACTTATAACTGTAAAAGGATGTTGTACTAACAGCTTTTAAACGTGAAGCATAGCTTGACACAAGTGTCTTGCAGCGATCTACGGGTATCTTCGCCCATTCGTCATGGGCAAAAGCCTCCAGTTCAGTCACATTCTTAGGCTTGCGCACTGCAACTGCATTCTTTAAGTCCCACCAGAGGTTCTCAATCGGATTTAAGTCAGGTGACTGCGATGGCCACTCCAAAATGTTCCAGCCTTTAATCTGCAACCATGCTCTAGTGGACTTGGAGGTATGCTTGGGATCATTTTCCTGTTGAAAGGTCCAACGTCTCCCAAGCCTCAGGTTTGTGACGGACTGCATCACATTGTCATCCAATATCTCCTGATACTGAAGAGAATTCATGGTACCTTGCACACGCTGAAGCTGCCCTGTACCTGCAGAAGCAAAACAGCCCCAAAGCATGATTGACCCCCCCACCATGCTTCACAGTAGGCAAGGTGTTCTTTTCTTCATAGGCCTTGTTCTTCCTCCTCAAACATAGCGTTGATCCATGGGCCCAAACAGTTCTAATTTTGTTTCATCAGTCCACAGAACACTATCCCAAAACTTCTGTGGTTTGTCCACATGACTTTTGGCATACTGCAGTCGACTCTTCTTATTCTTTGGAGACAGCAAGGGGGTGCGCCTGGGAGTTCTGGCATGGAGGCCTTCATTACGCAGTGTGCGCCGTATTGTCTGAGCTGAAACTTCAGTACCCACATCTGACAAATCTTTTCTCAGTTCCTCAGCAGTCACACGGGGACTTTTCTCCACTCTACGCTTCAGGTAGCGCACAGCAGTCGAAGTCAGCATCTTCTTTCTGCCACAACCAGGTAGCATTTCAACAGTGCCCTTTGCCTTGAATTTGCGAATGATGACTGATTTGCAATCTTCTTATAGCCATTGCCCTTCCTGTGAAGAGTAATCACCTCTTCTCTTGTCTTCCTAGACCATTCTCTTAACTTCACCATGTTTGTAACCACACCAGTAAATGTCTAGAAGGAGCTGAGTATCACAGTCATTTTAAAGCTGCCTAATTGGTGCTTATTATGCTTTATTGCTGCTCCGTGACATCCACAGGTGTTTTCAATACCTGATTGAAAACACTTGAATGAACCTCTGTTCTTCAGAGTGGTAGTCTTTAAGGGGGTTGAATAATTGTGTCAATGAAGAATTCACAAAAGAAACATTTACTACTGTATTACAAAACCAATTGATGTCATTTTAGTTGCATATGGTTCTTTAAAAAGTCCTTGTAGGATTTCATTCTGAATACAATTACAAATGTACACTAAATTCCCTAAAACCCTTTACAGCATTGGGGGTTGAATAATTTTGAACACAACTGTATGTGGATAAAGGAGACATTTATAATAGTGCCTACTACAACAGCAGCGACATTGTTGACCAGATCCATTACTATGGTGTATGGAGCCAAGAGAACACCTGTGCTGCATCCCTTCACATTGCCTGTTAATTTTGGGTGAGGATCTGTTTTTTCTGTCTTTTTAGAGTTAGCATCAGGGTTGAGCAGTAGGTAAAATGTTGCAATTAGCGCCCCTCAAAAAATTTGCGCTGGCACCAAGTGTTCTGTTGGCTGCAAAAGCGCTAGAGATCTCTAGCGCTCCCAGTCTTAAGTAAAGGACGCGGAAAATACAGTAAGCCCGCGGTCCAAATTGCTAATAGCAACGCCCTAAGTGATTTTTCCCGTTTGCAGCAGGTGGCAAACAATCTGTTGGTCAGGCGCTAGACTCAATTAACCTGGCGCTAACGCAAAACCATGCCGACGCAAGGTTAGCTCACACCAGGTAATAGTGCCCTAAATAAGAGTTCAAACCCCAGAGTAATGTGATGCAATGAGTAATGTGATGCAATGATGCCTTTTCATTGTACTAACCTGATACTTAAATTCAATATTTTATTTGCTGCAATTCGGCAGTTTTCGCTGAATGTCTGATAACTGCTTCAGCGACTCCACTTTTAGCAAATTACAGTGACCATTCGCTAAATAAGGAATTCACCTTATTTTCGGCGAAATAAATTCCCCGAAATGTGATGAAAAGCAGAGGATCTAAAGATCATTAGACCCTTTAGATTCTAACTTCCATAATAGAAACATAGAAAAATGTCGGCAGATAAGAACCTTTCGGCCCTTAATAACCCTTAAAATGCCATAAACCCAGGGAAATACAATAAAAATAATAAACAATGTGGCATTTAGCTACCAGTTAACACCTAAATGTAATTGATCAAGGGAAAACATGAAATGAATACACTGTAAGGCATGTAGCTACCCATTAACCCCTAAAATGCCATTAATCAAGGAAAAAATAAAATGTATACTGTGAGGGATGAAGCCTACCCATTAACCCTTGATACAGAACTAAATCCAAGGCAAAAACTAACGTAATACACAATGTAATGTATAGTCTGAACATTAACCACTTCACTGCTGAGCCATTTCAACCCTGTGAAATTTTTTTACGCTTAAGTGCACATTTTTATTTAACGTTTTATGACTTTTACTTTACAATGAATATGGTCATGTTAGATATCATTGGAAAGGCCAGAATCTGCCCTTTCCAATGACACCATATAACGATGGGGAGGAATGGAGATACCGTGGTCCGAAAAGTGTGGGAAGTTGAATGCTGATTTTTGGTGGGGGGGGGCACATGGGGGGCAAGGAATAACCTAGGGGGGCAATTGCCCCCCTTGCCCCCCTGTAGAGACGCCTATGCCAGTAAGTGTCCTTGGGCAAGACACCTAATGATACATAATCGCCACCCAGGACATACTTGAAAACGAGAGAAATCTCAAGGTATCCTTCCTGGTAAAATCCTTTATAAAAAAAATAAAAAAAATTAGGTCTCAAAACATAAAAAGACAAATGTGTAGTGCTCTCAACATAACAGAGTTCACAAACCCTGTCCTGAAGCACTCGTAACAGGCCAGGTTTGCAAGATAGCTAAAGTAGAATACAGGTGATATAATTTGCTGCTCAGTGATTGAAGTATTCAGTGTGCTTTTCCCCCAAAGTAATCCCTAAAATCTGGTCTGATGAGGACCAGGGTTTGGAACTACTTCACTAGAAGGAACCACAAAATACCCTTTTATTGGTCAGATATTTGAAGACACAAAATATCTTGCATTTTATTTTTTTCCAATCATTGACTTTTTGTCCATATTCAACTTTGATAATGTGCTGTTCACACTGTGGTCAAAAGGTAGACCACTTCAGCTGTTACCCTAAAATTAATTTGAGGCCATAAAGCTTGTCATATTTTGATCTCTTCTACACCTGCAAGGTCTATACTTTTGGACACATGTTTTAGATATGAAACCACACAAGAGTTCACTTCGTTCAGCATTTCAGATGGCAAGCAAGATATAACGGAGAACAAGAAAGGACCTGTGCTTCTTTCTGATTATGCAACTACATATGGGTGAACAGAACAGCACACAAAAAAATGCTGTATCAGGCTATTTGGTCTGTAGAGCAAATGCAATGTGAATGGTCAAGTGCCACTACCACTTACATAAGCTGAAACTGTGATTACGCATGCGATACAAATAAAAACATATGCTGCTGTTTTTTTTTATTGTCTGAATTGCATGTGTAGCGCTCACTCCCGGAGGAGCCGCTGAAAATGAACCACGGGTCAGTCTCCCCGCACTAGGGAATAAATATACTCCAGCACCGTTGTGGATTTTATAAATTATATAGTTTACTAAAGTAAAAGGCATATAATGAGACACGGTGTTCGTAGATATATTTACAGTATTTCGTATCGCGGTAAACGCGCAGCGGAAAAAGAAATGCGAGACTTCGTATTTCTGAAAAATGCGCGACCGAACAGAAAAGTACAATGCTTCGTAATTACGAGAAACGCGCAGCGGAAAGAGAATACAATATTTCGTAATTCGAGAAACGCGCAGCAGAAAACAAAATAAGATGCGAATCTTTGCCCCTTTTTCGGATACTAGGGAGTGAGTCCCGAACAGGTTAAGTCCCGAACTGTGAGTGTATGTGTGTGTTATGGTAACCGGGTACTATTCAACTGGCCAGTGAATCTCTTAAACGATGTCTTCGACTAGTCAAGTTGGGGCCCTGTGGGTTTTAGAAATAATCAACAGCGTGCTTTCTTGACTTTGTAAAACCGGCCTTGGAGGCCTCTCACCCATCCGCTCGATCACCAAGGCTCCGCTGACCCAGGACGTCTCTCCGCTTGATGCCTTGCTGGGATACCCACTACTGGATCTGTGGTCAGGCTTTCTTTGCTCCGGCCCGGACTTGTCCAGCTACCGCCTGCTCTCCCATCCAATGGACTTGCGGTACTCCTTACTCGGGGTCCTCTGCTTGTCTTGATAGCAGCTTGGGTAATGTCTGTGGATAACTAGGGCTCCTTCTTGCAAGGCTGGATAACCCCACTTGGAATCCTGATAGGCCACACTTGCGCTCCGGCCTAGTCACGGTTCCACTCTGCAGCACTGTGTCCTCTCTCATGCACTCCCTGGCGCGCTCTGCCAGCTATCTCCACGAGGCTCAGGATGTATAGCGTCTGTGTCCCACCCACTTCCTGTCTCTGTTTGCAAAGCATGCCGGGAAACGTAGTCCCAATGTTCAGTGTCTCTTATCGCGCTTGTCTCCCTCCGGTGGCCAAAAATAGGTACTGCCACAGTAAGGTTTTAAACACATGTAAAAAGGTAAAATAAAATTATTTTTTTTAATCTCCGGTTTCCATTTTTTTGTATTTTTCGCCAACATTTACCAAAATCTTATGGTGAGTGTTATTTGTGGCTGTGCTTTATCTCATACAGTATTTAACAGTTAATAAGGTGGAGGAGAGAATGTTTTGATAAGGCAGCATGGGATGTATTGCCCTGCCTCTACTACCTGAGATAAGAGTTTACAGCTGAATGAGATATGACAAGGAGTTTACAACACTGCCAATCTATCCCCTGGCAATGTCCATTGAATACATCCCACACAATACAATGATTTGAGTCAGTGATTGGCCCATAAACTCCATTCTATGGCCATTGTCACAGAGTGAGGAGCATGATAAGGAAATATACTGTGGCAGCAGTTTACAACACAAAATTGATGCACCCAGTGACACATATAGAATACAATACAAGCACATGTAAAATCTCACCAACATAAAATAAACACAATAAGGACATTTCATATTTTGGTGGTAGTGGTTCTTGAAGTGATCAAAGATCTCCAAATTGGTCCAGAGTGGCTACTGTAAGCCAGTCTCTGAATCAATCGAAGTGATTCCGTTTTTTGGATGATTATTTCGGCAGTGTTACTTGCATAATTTCAATTTGCCGTTATCAGTTTTATTCTGGCCCAGTCAGAGACCAGGCATTAACGCTATTGAGCACCTCTGAAGGGATCTGAAAAAGGATTGTCCACTGATGATCTCCATCCACTGACAGAGCTAGAGAGGACCTACAGAAATTAATGTCACAACCATCCCAAATCCAGGTGTGCAACGTTTATTGTGTCTTACACAAAAAGGCTTGAGGCTATAGTCACTGCCAAAGGTGCTTCAACTATGAGTCTTAAAAGTTATAGTCAATGTGTTACTTCAGATTTTCCTTTTAATAAATTTGCAATGTTGTAAAAAAAATCTAGTTTTGTCCTTATAGAGTACGGAGTGCAGGTTGGAAGAAATAAATAAATAAGTGGTCGCACTGTAGAGCAGAAATCCGCAACCTTGGTCCTCCAGATGTTTTGGAACTACATCTCTGATGATGCTCAGATAAATTGCTAGGTCGTTAACTCTTGGGAAATGTAGATCCAAAACATCTGGAAGGCCAAGGCTGCTGACTCTTGGTGGAGAATGTCACTTTTACTCTCAGGAGAAACTAAACCAAAAAAAATGACTTACTAGCATAAATTTATGTCACAAAATTAAAACAGCATTCCTGTTCACAACACTGTGTCTCAGCCAGTTACTGCAGATTATGAATATGTAGAGATGTAAAATTCCCAGTAATTTTGAAACCATGGAGTAAAAAAAAAAAAAAAAAAAGGTTTTGCCCTGGAAAGATTGGAAATTAAGAAAAATTTAAAACATGCACCAATGGTTTACAAATTAATTTTGTTTCACTTGAAATAAAAGTACAGTTTATTTAGTAATTTGAATTAGCTTTATATAATTTTATCTTTTGTTTCAAATGGAATAACAAGCAAGGACTGTATATGTTTATTAGGAGAACAAGTAACCAGCCCTCCGTTTCCTGAAGAGCAACAATAAAAGCAAGAAACCGTCAACATAAAAAAAATTAATCTATATCAAATGTGCCCCTTAGCACCAATAGCAAAAGGAAGTAACTGCCATTATTTGTGCCTGTAGGATATGGATACATCAAAATATAAATCGCCACGTTGAGGTTTAACTTTCGTTCTTTAAAATAATAAAATTGAAAAGGAAAAAAAGACACAACATATACAATATATGCAATTTAAAGTCATTTTCTAATCTATCATTTTCTGTTTTTACTTCCTCTCCATATTTGTCATTTTTATAATTGACTTCTAAAAACGTAAGGTTTGCATGAATTGAAACAAGCGTTTCTCCCCTGTCACAGGTTAGTTTGTTTCTTGATTTGGTTTGAATATTAGCAAACATTGAGTAGATTCTTTCCCAGCAGCAGAAGATGCCGTATCTGAAGTAAGCGAGATGCAAGAGGTGGCAGAGGTTGTGGTGTGCAGAGACCTTGTCACCTTGTTGCAGGAGGGATATGTTTTGCAGAATCCCAGACTGTACTGGGCAGTAGGGACAAATTTTATCCTCTTACCGGTCAATTAAAGCCTGAGAAGACAGAAACTATCATCAACTGTATCCCAACAACCACTGTAGGAGGTCCAAGATGGAACTCACAATCATGAAGTCTTTTTTCCTGCAGTGCCCCCTAGAGGCTGAAATGCATATTTTTGTTGTCTTAGGCCCCATCACACCTCAGCAGTTTTTCATATGCGTGTAATACGCGTGTTTGTCGCGTGTATTGTGCAAATGTGAAAAACGCGCGAGCACGCATTGCAGCGCGTTCATGTACTTCTTTGGGTGTAGGGCGTTTTACAGCACGTTCCTACACGCTGTAAAAGGCCAAAGGTGTGAACGGGCCCCATAGGAAAGCATGGGATTTCCGTGTTTGGGCATTTTACAGCACGTAGGAACGCGCTGTAAAATGCACAGATGTGAACGGGGCCTAGTATTGCATTGAGAAGTGTTACTTGAATTGTATTCCAGGGTTTGCTTGTCTTCAGCTGAGAGAACGAGTAATGACTAAAGACTTTAAATAAAGTCCAGAAGTCTTTCATTAAGGTCTTAATGTTATGATATGGTATTAAATCTATATTAGACATTTCATATATCATTGTAAAAGAACATATCACACACACACTTTTGTTTTTTTCCAATATTTCCAGAAAAAAAAAATGGTTTCCCCCAATTTGTTTCCAGGCCTTCCCATCTCTATGAATATGGCACAATCATGACATAGTGCATCCATACTGTATATTGACTTTGCCTCTACTTTGTATAGGAGGTGTGACTTATTACAAAGTAGCTTGTTCTTCTGTCTTGGAGATGGTGTTTCTCAAAGAAGTACAGAGTCCTAAAAGCTGGTATTAAGGGATTCTGCAAAGCCACTTAAAAACACTCATACTCACTTCTCATCCCATGGTGAAGAGGGTGGTGATCCACCACGTGAGACTGATAACAAATAGTTCCCATTCTCCCTCCACAATTTAACCACTGCCCTGCATGACCCTGCAGGCTTGGGGCTGTGACATACTGGGCTCCATGGAGTCCTATGGACTGTACCAGGGCCAGCACAAGCTAATGTGCTGCCTGGAGCGAAGGATGAAATGTTGCCCCTCCCCCCCCCTTTTATTAAAAATAAAAAAATAATAAAAAAAAACACACATGACATGTATGAGCGTATCACAGAGCTCCAGAGCAATAAACCTCACATAACTGAGTTTTATTGCTGTGGAGTTTTGTGTTATGCTCATACACAACGCACATTACTGTATCACAGAGCTCCACAGCAATGAAACGCACAGTAATCTTAGCACAAATCTCACTTCACAACTGTGGTATAAGATAAAGCAGTGGAGAATAGGCAATTAGGTGGGAAATGTTTATACAAAAATACAGGGGGTCCATTGTGCAATCCACTCAGACACATCAGTATTGATATACACATATAATGGTGCAGTATATATCTCTTTTAGAGTTACTCCCCAATCTTTTTATACACTTATTTCTATGTCAGTGCCAATAGGAGGAGACGCTGGGGGAGGTCAACTCTAAAAACTGTCTGAGTGGATTGCGTTCCGGATGTGGAGGGGTGGACTTCAACACCTGATTGCGGAGACTGATTATTTGGGACACTATTTAAAAGATTTGATAGAGATGTGTTATTATGATTCATTTTTCCCTGATGAAGTCTATCTTTGATATAGACGAAACGCGTTGGACATTTTATCTTTTGTTGCCGATTAAATTTTTACTGCTGCTGTTGGAACGAGCCTGGCGTGGTTATTTTCCTGTGACGGCGGGGTATCCAGTCCGGCTGACTGTATCCAGTGCAGCGGTAACGCTGCAACATTTATTGATGTGCCTAAATTACTGTTACTTCTTGTGAGTGCAATCCTTAAAGGGGGTGTCAGGTTGGGAGTGCGGCGGTGGGTGAAGTAAGCCCATGATGCAGTGATCGTAGGAGTCACACAGGTTGCTGGGTACTGAAGGTTTATTAAAGAATAAACAAAACAAGTAGCAATTGATATGAGCACTAGCAGGCAGGCAACAGACTGTATGCAGGTTTCAGCTTGAAAACGAGGATTCTCGAGAGCGGGGTACCTTGATAGAGATTCTCCTTGGAGCAGGGTTCCACTTGGGAGTATCACTGGAGGGATTCAGGTACAATGGTAGGGAGCTTCAGGGACAGGTCTGGTTGTCTGCACTTCCAGGAACATGAATGTTGAAGCCCTGATGGAAGGGTGGATCCCTCTTTTAACCCTTTCGCTGCTGAGCCTTTTCCCACCTCTGTGCTGAGCTAATTTTTACCGGTTTCGCTCATCATGTTTAAACGCGTTTTGAAGCCTTATTTTAATATATGACCCAGACATATTATATATCGTTCTTTCCGGCAGACTGTGCAGATTCATAATATGTCATTATTATATGTATACGTTATGTCATGTCTGTATATTATAACAAAAAATGCAATAAAATTTGAATTTTCAATAATTTACAATGTGTAAAGTGTTTTTTTTCACATTTTAAAATGCGATTGTTTGCGGTTATATTTTCTATGGGGTGCGCTTGTTAAAAAAATTAGAAATGAGGAATCGTTACTTTTTTTGGGGAAAATTCCGTGTTTTTTTAGCAAACGCCGCCCCATAGAAAAAATCGTTAGTGCAGCATCATTGTTCACATTATAATTGAAATGGGAACAATATTGTTGCACTAATAAATCTAAAAAAAAAAAAAAAATTTTTTTTTATTTTATTTTTATTTTTAATTTATTTTTTTACTTTTTACATGGTCATGTTTGGTATCATTGGAAAGGCCAAGCTCTGGCCGTTCCAATGATAGTAAACATTAACCCCTAGCTGTCACGGATCGGGAGATAGGGGGTTCCAATGAACCCCCTATCTCCACTATAGGTGGCAGCAAGGGGTTAATTTAAAAACTGGCGCCATCGCGCTCTGCGCGATGACGCCAGTCATTAGGGGGATATCCCGGAAGCTTGGCCAACATCCAAGATGTCGGCCAGCTCCGGGAGGGGACCACGATACGGCGCATGTCGGCGCCATATCGCGATCCAGCCCCCTAGAGGTTAAAGACAGCCGCCGCTTGGAAGGGCAGGCTGTGCCCTTCCAGGCGGTGCCTGCCTTTAATCGCTGGCCCGCACGGATGGGGAGGGGTCCGAAGGACCTCCCCCCCCTCCCCTTCAGGCACCTTCCCTGCAATGGCAGGGGGGGGGGTGCCTGAAATAGACGTCATCGCGCATGCGCGATGACACCTATCGTGCCCGCCGGGGTCCCGGAGGTTGGGCTGACATCGATGATGTCAGCCCGCACCGGGGGGCCGAGCGATCATCCGGAATACCGGCTGATCGCGGGCTGCAAAGGGAGGACGCGCTCAGCGCGTCCTCCGCAGCCAAGTACCAATGCGGTTGGACGCGCTGAGCGTGTCCACCGCATTGAAGTGGTCAAGCAGGCTTCATTTAGGTGAAATAGCATACACCTGTAGGTACCACAACAGAAGATTAACAGCCAGATAGGGACATCTGTAACCTGCATACAAACATAGGCAGGTGACTAAGGGTTTGCCAGGGATTAGGTGCGGGCACAGGCTTGATTCTTGACAGGGGGCCTCTTTAAACTACATCAGTATTAATATACTGCACCATTATATGTGTTTTTATCTCTTGTTAGAGTTACTCGGCAATCTTTTTATACACTTATTTCTACGTCAGCGCCAATAGGAGGAGACGCTGGGGGAGGTCAACTCTAAAGATAAGCCTATTTACACCTTGTGGGATCTCACGATTGTATGTGTGCTGTACAATACAAAATATCACAGAATGGATGCACGCAGTGACACAGAGTAAAATATTTTCTTAACCCCTTGCCACCGCCAGGCATGCTATCCAGTTCCGGTGGCGGTTGGGACTGAAAGCCAAGGGACGGCATAGCATGCCCTGTGGTTCTTCGGCAACTCCCCCAGCCACTCCCTTCCCTGCAGTCGATCATCGCAATTGGCTGCAGGCGGGCTACTCGCGTTCAGACAGTCAAGTCTGCAGCCAATTCCGGCAATCAGTGGTAGGGAAGAGAGGAGTTGCCGGAGAAGTATAGCACGCCCCGCAGTGTCCACGCCTTCCTCCCAGTGCTACCCTGGTGTTAACTAAACATACGCAAAAACAAAGTACATGTAAAGTATCAGCAACATAAAATAAACAAAATAAGAACATTTCATTTTTTGGTGGCATTGTCCCTTTAAGCATTTTTGGGTTGAGCTATTTCAATTGTGTTTTAATTGAATGTGTTCATTACAAACAGCTGAAAGTCTGTAAATTTTGACAATAAACCTGATCTGTAATGGGGGGGGGGTTTGAATAATTTTGATTACAACTCTATAAATGCAATAGATCAGTGGTTCCCAATCGCGGTCCACAAGTACCCCTAACAGGCCAGGCTTTAACCACTTGGCTGCTAAGGACGCACTCAGCGAGACCAGTCAAGTGGTTGTCCTGTGCTATGGACAAGCTGAGCACGTCCTAGCACAGGAGGAAGCAATCAGCTGGGATTCCGGCCGATTGCTGCGCCCCCCCCCCCCGGTGCGGACTGACATCTTGGATGTCAGCCCGGCACCCCGGCAGGGCCAATAGATGTCATTGCGCTAGCGAGATGACATCTATTCCAGGCGCCTCCCGCGAGTGCGGGGAAGGTGCCTGAAAGGGAGAGGGGAGATTCTTTGTACCTCTCTCCCTCCCGATCGGCCGGGGGCAGCGGTTAAAGGTAGGCACCATTTGGAAGGGCACAGCCTGCCCTTCCAAACAGTGGCTGTCTTTAACCCCTTGGGGCCCGGATCATGATTCGGCACCAAATCACGATCCTCTACCGGAGCTGGCCGACATCTTGGATGTCAGTCAAGCTTCCGGGATGTCCCCCTGACGACTGGCATCATCATGCATAGCGTGATGACATCAGTTCTGGAGTTAACCCCTAGCTGCCACCAATGGTGGAGATGAATGAAGCACCTATCTTCCGATCCGTGGCAGCTCGGGGTCAATGTTTGGTATCGTTGGATCGGCCAGAGCATGGCCTTTCCAACGATACCAAACAAGACGGTGTTAAAAGTTAATACAAAATTAACAAAATATTTTAAAAAAATAAAATAAAAAGATGAACAGTTTTTTTTGTTTTGTTTTGTTAATGCAGCAATATTGTTCCCATTTCAATTATAATGTGAACAATGATGCTGCACTAACGATTTTTGTATGGGGTGCGTTTGTTAAAAATCGTGTAATTTTCCCCCAAAAAAATGTAACAAGTTCCCCATTTCTAATTTTTATAACAAACGCCACTCATAGAAAATATAACCGCAAACGCTCGCATGTTAAAATGTAAAAAAAACACTTTACACATTGTAAATTATTGAAAATTCAACTTGCGCTCATACACAATGTGCGTAGAAATCACAAATTGTGCAGCTCTACAGACCTTTGCACGTTATGTAAGCAAGTTCCGTAGGGCCTATGCAGAACGATGGATCTGACCGATTGCTGCCTGAGACTGCTCACTAATGAAGGTGTTCTCAAAGAGGGTGCCATCAGCACGCTGTGTGTTGACATCACTAGTGACCTATTTGTTGACTGGCAAACGGGAAATTCAAAGTCCTGGCTGGTGGTGACATCGGGTGGAGTGTTGGAAACTCCTCCACTTCACCCAGCGTTTTCTCCAGAACGGGGCAGCGGGGAGCACTCCTCCCATCCTGAACACTTTAAAAGAATTAAATGGTCAGGATGAGTAAAGTGTCCCTGGAACAACGCATTGAATTGTTTGAAAGTCTGGGCAAGTGTTGCCGGCCATCTCTCTGTATTAACATCCTTAAGATAGGCCTATTAGTTCATAGATTGGGGCTATTCTCATTTCTAAGGAAAGGGTCTTTTGGAAATGTTCCTGCAGGACAATGATTCAAACAATCACCTCATCCTTTCACATGCAAGATGCCCTGGGGGACATTGTTCTCTTTTCATATGTAAAGATGGAGCAGTATTCCAGGCCAGATTAAAACAATGGCTGCCTGACACCCCTTGCAGGGTACAGGAAAGTCAAAAGGAAAGAAAAAAAGAATACTTAAGCTGTAAATATCAACATAGTAAACAGCAAGAACACTTAAATATAGTTAAAAAAAATCCATAGACACGTGTGCCCTACCCAAGGTTTGTGGGCGAATAATGCCAGGATATGTCATGGCAGGCAGAGGACTGATGCCAACATAGTAACCAAATACAAACAGGATGATGGCGTAAGAGGGATGAATCAGCACCTCTGCCTCAGAAATGACCGGTTTGTGACGCTTTGCGTCGATTTAACAATACAGGTGCATCATGGGGACAGCATGGCATCTCTGCGCTAGGAATTACTCTGTGCATGCCAACCTCATTCTTTTCGCATAAACAGCAGGTAGTCTACATTTCCAGAGGTATGAGTAACGCACACATAAAGAATACAGTCTGAACACACACACACACACTGGTATTAACGCGTGGCTCTTACGTGTGTAACATATATTCACATTTGTAAATATCCAACAGTATATGATAGTGATGGTCTGCAGACAGACGTGGAACTGAGGGGCAGACGGACATGGTACAGTCCAGAAATCCCTTAAAACCCATTGCTTCAGATTCGCTTACCCATCCCTCTCCTCACTAATCCTACAACATGAATGATGTCCATGTTCCCCACCATTTCTGTAACACTAGTGCTGATGATCCTGAAGACCAATAAATCTCCTCGTCTTCCTCCACCACAATACTCACCCGACGAGGGCCCTTTACACCTCGGGCCCTATTACATTCTTCACGCAAAAACGTGCAAGCAACGTGTGAATTTGTGCGCCCAGCGTTAAACGTTAATGCGTGTAAATCAACGCTGGAATTACAATCTTCACGCATTTTTTCATCAGTCGAGCAATATCGCGTGTAAAACGGACGCGCACAGCAACGTTGCGCGCAGAAATCAGCGTGCGCACCGTTATTTTCACACAATTCAGCCAATCAGAATTAAGAACCACAATTGTCTCACGTTACGTTTTTGTGCCTGTCAAAGTCAATCTGCGCATATATGCTGCATCAATAAAAAAAGCATGCACAACTGCTCAATTTTATTGGTTTGGCATGTTTAGAATGTGTAACTATACTTTGCTGCGTATTTTGTTTTTGGGCTGGTGTATTTAGTTTCGGCCAGGTCCATCAGATTTGCCATTAACACCAGCTTTTAGGCTAGGGACAGATGAGCGCATTTTCTGCGGCCACCGTCAAAATGTACGTCGATGCGTGCGCACGCATTTTTTCACGGAATACGCTTAAGTGGTCAGACGATGCGCAATTCTGGACGTATTTCATGACGGTGGGGTGAAAAGAAGTCTAGGGAAATCCGGCTGTTTGAACGTTATGTTGGCCGCACACTAGCAGCGTCTGACGTCTCCTAATCACGCACACACGCTGCTATGCGGCCGCAGCGCACTCTGTACGTCAGTACCAGCGGTTTAACGTTCTCGAAAAAATGCGTTCATTTTCCACTTGCGTTGCGCGGCCGGACTTTTGTGCGACCGTACTTCGTATATTGGCTGTCATTGCCCGGCATCTGCTGCTAGTGCGGCCGTGATTATGTGTGCCAGAACGCGCGTTCGCACTGCCTCAGTCTGACCCTAGCCTTAGGAGTTGCTAAAATTATGCGCACAAAGGCTGTGCGTTACAAACTGCGCATAGATTGTAATACCATCTGCGTACCAGCGCACAAACGCATTTGCGCTCACAATGTTAAGTATAGGACGCGCAAAGTACAGTAAGCTCGCGCTGCGTTCGCGCAGGTTCACCCGCAGTAGACGTATACGCGCGTTTGTTGCACTGACATTGTAATACGACGTTCAGCGCAAAGGGTTTTACCCCTCACGTTAATGCGTTTTTGCGCAGGCACAATCGTGTGCGCGAAGATTGTAATAGGGCCCCTCATGTTATTGTTTTCATTCTGTCTCTTCCCAATGGTTATTGTAAAGCACTGCGGAAACGGTTGGCGCTATATAAATTATAATACATATAATGACACACAGCTCTCTCTCTATTACACACAAGCTCTGTCTCTCTGTATTACACAAAGGGGCTGTCTATATTAGACATGCAGACAGGGCTCTCTGTGTGTATTACACGTGGGGCTCAGTCTCTCTCTGTATTACACACAGGTCTGTGCTCCTCTGTATTACACACCCGGGGCTCCGTTTTAAACACAGAGGGAACTCTGCCTCTATCACATACACCGGGCTCGGTCACACGCAGACACACGGAGCGCGCGCAGCAAGGTGTGTCGCGTCGCCCTGGGCCATGCGGTGACGTCACGGTTACCTGAGCCAAGCAGGCGGACAGGAAGCGGAGCGGCCCATTAGCGGAGGGGGGTGGATTGACTCACTGTCTGAGTGTGAGTGAGCGCGGAGAGGGACACAGTGAGGACTGTAGCGGAGTCCGTGAGAGGAAGTCGCGCCAAGAGTGAGCCGTCTGACCGGTGAGTGTACTTCACGCTATGCAGGTACAGGCGGGGAGGTCACGGAGACCGGGCAGGGCGCGGCTACCTGGCAGGGTCCCCCCCCCCCGTGAGCTGCTCCCCTGAAGTCCCAGTCCGTCGGCGGACACCGTGTGAAAGGTGCTGCCCGCACTATGGGAATAACGAGGCACGGCGAGTCGAATGGAACCCCTCATGCAGCCAGACAGGAAGCCGGGCAGCACCTCTCATGCGCAGCCCGTGGGCTCATACCAGCTTATGAGAAAGCAAGATATGCAGGGGTCCTGTTGTGTTACTGCGCCCAGAGGGTGAGGGCTGGGTATACTGACCGCAAAAACATCATTGAGCGGGGTAACCAGGAGCTGAGGACAGTCCCCCAGCCGTGTGTATCAACTCCAGAGTGTGACCAGGAAGCCAGGGACTGTTTGTGTGTATATGTACAGCACCCCCCCCCCCCGGGTGTGACATATTCAGGGGCTCCTAGCATCCAAACTCTGGATCCTCAATATTCAGACCTGCACAATAGCTTTGTGACTGGCTCCTGCCTTCCACATATGTTTATGTGCGTTTGCAACATAATGCACAATGATATCATCAATACTGTATCACCACATAGCACTTGATGGAAACCATGCAAATTAATGGAATATGCATCCTGCCTCCCATGAGGGAGCGTGCCAATGTCACTATCTCTGTGACCAATCACGTTGGCTCAGAGCAGCTGCCATGGATTGGCAATGCGCAAGCGATACTGGACTTTTCCTTTTAGGCTGGGGTCAGACGAACGCTGTTTGAACGTGCTTTTAGTGCACTTTATTATGGCCGTAGTAGCAGCAAATGACGGCCAACATACAAAGTACGGCCGCATGAAAGTTCAGCCGCGCAACACAAGTGGCAAACACATTTTTTCCAGAACGTCGAACTGCTAGTACTGATGCAGAGTGCGCTGCGTCGGCATAGCGACGTGTGTGCGTGATTAGGAGACGTCAGACGCTGCACAAGTCTGGCCAACATCACGTCCATTTGTTTTTTATAACTCCGTCAAAAATCACGGCTGTAATTGCGCACTGTGTGACCGTTATCGCGTCTGCCGTCAAAAAGTGTGTCCATGCGTCCGGACATACTTTTTGACGGAAGAGGCGAAAAATGTGTTTCGTCAGACCCTAGCCTTAAGGTTTGGAGGAGGTATGCGATGAGTGCCGCCATCACTCCATAGAAGGCTGACGGCACACTAGCAAACATTTTGCGTCCGTCTGACCGTACTGTTTGCTGTCCGTCATACCTTTTATAAAGGAGTCAATTAAACACCCCACACAAAGCCCCTGCGCACTTGTTCACGGACGGGCAAAGCATAAAGCCACGGACGCAAAAATAACATCGACGTGAAAAAGCTAAACGGACGCAGAAACAACGCTGCCATGTATTTCCCTAGGGTGTGGAGACATCAGACATTACGGACGCACTTTATGCAGTACTCACAATATCTCCCGTGAAAAAGTGTGTCCGTAATGGACGCAGTACAGTATGCTAGTGTGCCGGCTGCCTAAGAGGTGTTTTCTAGGTGTCACAGCTGTTTTAGCACCGGTCGTGCTGTTCTGGGATATCGACCACAATGTAGGACAGGGTTCAGCTTCCTGGCCCTCCAAATATTTTGGAGCTATCAATGATGCTTGGTCAATACGTCTACTATTATTTGCGTACTTTCTGGCAGCGTTTAGTGTAGACTTCACATAGGTTCCACGTGTTTCAGTTGTTGCAAACAACAGTAAAAGGAGAGTAGCCGAAGTTTACTCTTTTTATGGCAGAATAATGTTGTAACTTTTCCTGCCGCTAGTGAATTCTCCCCTGGATAGCTGAAATTCACCATATTGTGAAAACAGGAATTTTTACCATTGTGCAACTACAATGTACTTAGGTGAAGCTTATGTATCTTGTGTATATCTCCTCTGGGCATCTCTCCAATCTGTATAGTAG
Source organism: Leptobrachium leishanense (assembly GCA_009667805.1). Classification (NCBI taxonomy): domain Eukaryota; kingdom Metazoa; phylum Chordata; class Amphibia; order Anura; family Megophryidae; genus Leptobrachium; species Leptobrachium leishanense. The sequence continues at coordinate 134,561,759 of CM019064.1, read as the reverse complement.
TCATGGTGTGTATACACAGGCTGTCCTGCATAGCAGTGGGCTCATTGTAGTATGGAGCTGCTGTGTATCTTCTGACAGTAAAACATGTTTTGGATGACATTATTGTGACATCGTACCCAGCCTGTACATGTTGCTCTGTCCCTGTGTTGGTTATACAGAGGCAGATGGGTGTTTGATTTATTTATAAAGGATTTTACCAGGAAGGATACATTGAGATTTCTCTCGTTTTCAAGTATGTCCTGATTGCCCAGCAGATGCCCTGCGCTACACGGCATGTGGATGTCAAGCCATTCTGTGTGTACATGCACCCGCATCCTGTAACCAGGATCTCCCTTTAGCACAGACACTGCATTTCTCACCCAACTGGAAACATCTGGGGGTGTCATTTGATCAAAGGCTCCCAGCAGGAAGTGTTTGGAACTGTTTTATGTTTTCCAGTAAATGGGCTGAATGCAATGAGGAGTCTTTCGTTTTTGGATATATAATAAAATATTCTTCCTTCTACAAAGCTGGGATTATTTTTTTATTATCGTATTTAGGCCTCAATAATGTATACCGGTTGTAAACCCAACAAGATGAGTTAGTTGGTGTTCAAACCACTATGTTTTACCATGGGGAATATTAAAAAGCACCCGTGAACACCATAGTTACAAAGCATTTCTCAAAAGTTGGATCAAACAGTGGCAGGAGAGACTTTTTTTTCAGGGGTTTGCAAACACATCAGCGTTTATTGAGTTACCCCCTATGTAATGAAATAACCTGTCACATTCATTCATTGGAAGCTCCAATGGCTCTGGGTCCCCCCTCACCACCTGATGTCATCGCGCATGACGCAATGATGTCAGTTAGCCGGGGAACCCCTAGCTGCCTGGGGATTTCCGAGATAGGGGTTTCGTTTGAACCTCCATTCCTCCCAAACGGTGGGAGCTAGAGGGTCATGGCAGGTATCTTCCGAAAGGCCTGACCATGGCCTTTCGAATGATATCAAACATGACCATGTTAAAAGTAAAAAGAAGGAAAAAAAAAATTGCGTGTTTTTATTAATGCAGCAAAATTGTTCACGTTTCAATTATAATGTGAACAATGATGTTTCTCTAATGTTTTTTTTTTTTTTTATATGGGGTGTGTTTGCGATAAATCACGTAATTCCCCCCCCCAAAAAAAATGTAACGAGTCTCCATTTCAAATTTTTTTTAACAAGCACACCCCATTAGAAAAGATAAACGCCAAGGCTCACATGATAAAAATGTGAAAAAAAACCACTTACACACTGTAGATGATTGAAAATTCTAATTTTATTGCATTTTTTGCTATAATATAAAGGCAGGACATGACGTATACTTATAATGATATATTATGAATCTGCGGAGTCTCACGGAAAGAACGATCTATACTATGATTGGATCATATAATAAAACGTGGCATCAAATCGCGTTTAAACATGATAAGCAAAAGCGGTAAAAATGACCTCCGCACACAGACGTGAAATGGCTCAGCAGCGAAAGGGTTCAACAGTTTATCCATTTCATTTTCAGCAAACTTGTGTTTTTATTTATTTTTTTTGGAATATTTTGATGTATTTTTTTAGGTAAAATTTTTGATTCCCAATTGTTGTCGTTTTTTTTTTTAAATTCTGTAACAGACCTTTTTAAGGGCCTGTGGCTACATAATCAGTTATTCAAAAACTCTCAAGTAGAGAAACAATGAAATCTACAGATGAGCGTTTTTCTGAGTGTTTTAGAAATTCTGCGATTCATAGGAGTGATATTTATATTAAATATAAGAGTCATAGAGAGCTCTGCGTAATAGTTTGCACAGAATAATCCAGGAATGTAGGAGACAGAGATAAAATTGTAGAAGTCGCCAGCTGTCTGCCTCCTGTACTTGTCGATACTAGACTTGGGATTGTCTTAAATTTGCACTTGTAAAGTTGTAATGCAGGAGCCTCAAAGTTACTTGGCCCCCACCTTCCTTGTAGACTTGAAATGATCTTTTGCTTTTACAAATCCTGTCTCGGCATATTGTGCTGATGTGCCTCTTGGCGTAACTTCTCACAGGTAAGACGATCACATATTGTAGATGATGTACTTGGTCGTCTATTTGAATTTGGTCTGGATTTTCTCGCTGTCTTTTTCTTTTCCATTCTGAGTAGAGCTCAGTACTTGCTGGTGATGTTCCATAGTAAGATGCAGTTACTGCATGAAACGTCCTCCCTAATCCTGCGGTAGTGGGTTAAATATTAAAAGCTTGGCACGTGTATGACATTTAAGAGGCGGTGGGACGGAGCTTGACAAATCCTTGGCCGCGGGTCACTAGAATTTTATCTGACTCCTAATATATTTGGATTATGCATTTCTACTACAAACCCTTCCCCGATTCCTATCAAGTACAACAATCTCAGAAGTTTTAAGTTTGTCAAATCCTGCTGTAGGAAAAGCTACATACAGTGGCGAGAAAAAGTGAACTTTGCATTTAATAGCTAATTTGTTTTGGCAGCAGTAGACTTAACATGCGTTTCCTTCCATAGCTGCAGATTAGACCCTCACAATGTTAAAGAGGAATTTTGGACCTTCTTCCTTTCACAACGTCTCCGATTTAACCATTGTCTGAGGGTGTTTGGTGTGAACAACTGAGGTCATTCTATGGCATCTCTCTGGGGTTAAGGTCTAGTCCAGGGGTCAGCAACCTTGGCTCCTTGAGGTTTTGGGAACTACATCTCCCATGATGCACAGTCACCTATTAGGCTGACTGGGCCACATGGGAAATGTAGTTCCCAAAACAACAGGGAGCCAAGGTTGCCGACCCCTGAGGGGCGTTCAGTTCCACAGCAGCTGCTGAATTGCTTCAGTGCAGCAGTCTCACTGAATGCTTTGGCTGTGCATATGGAAGCGAAGGGGCAGAGGATTGCTTAATGATAGGTGTTGTTTCTGAAAAATCCACTTTTGTCCATTTTATTACAACTTTAGGGTTAATGTTTACCATGTTCCAATAAATATTTGGTGTTTTGCTCCACCAAAACTTCAAACTGAATATTTCCTTATTGGATTGTTCCGTGGAGGCAGCCATCTTTCTTACATCACACTTGAAGGAAAAGGAATCCTCAGACCACCATCTGCTAACCTATAAGAAGGACCCTATAAGTAGTTAAATAACCCCAGGAATATAATATTAATAGATAAATTAAGGTTTAAAATATAAGAAATAGTTTTAGATAAATTGATTAGTCAGCTAATTATAGGACTAAGGTTCACTTCTCAAGATGTTTGCAAATGTCTTTTAGAATGACAAGGATACTGATGTTTGCAAATGTTTTCTCAAGTGATAAAGAAAAGTGCTGATCTGAAGAATGCTGATATCTCAAGAAATCACATGCCGAGGCCACGGGACTGTCTAGAAATGTGTCACCAGACCTGTATTGAAACTGGCCAATGAACTATGTTATGTTTTGAAATGTTAACTAATGAAATAAAGAGCAGCGCCTTGACACAGGTATAAATAAGTGTCAAAGGACCGTTGGAAGGCAGAGAGAGATGCCAGACTAAAACATGCCTCGTGTGTTTTGATTTCTCTCTCTCCCTGCGCAGAAGGAGAGTTAACTCAAGGTGTGCCTAAGACAGGATCTTAGGGGTTAAGGACGGACAATTGGAGACCATTATTCTCTTCAACACTCAGCTAACCCTGCAGCACCTCTTGACTTGGCTGCAAGTGCTAAATTAGCAGTGCTAGCTGCAGCACAGTATTCAGTGCCAAGTTGCTAATTTAGCACTTGCAGCAGCTGACGAACTGAACGCGCCACTGGTCTAGGGTCTGACTGAGCCACTGCAAAAAGCAGATTTTATTTATTTTTGATGCCATTCTGTAGTGGATTTACATAGATGTTTCAGATCATTGTCCTGCTGTAGCACACAGCGTCTCCTGATCTTCAACTGGTACACAGCAACCCTGATATCCTGTGGGATATCTTGAAAATTTAGGAATATATTTTTGCCTTCATGCTGGCAAGCGGTCCAGGCCCCAAAGCAGCCTCAAATTGTGGTGTTCCCGCTATTGTATTTAACTGTTGGGATGATGTTTTCATGTTGGTATACGGTGCTTTTTTATGTCATAAGTGCTGCTTGTTCTTTCTAAACAAGTCATCGCTTATCAGTCCACAAAACATTTTCCAGCAGAACTGTGGAATGTCAAGGTGGTCTTTGGCAAACGTCTGATGCCAGCATTGTTTTGGAAACTGGGACTTTCTTTGGTGTTCTCCCATAGACACCATGCTTGTTCAATGTTTTCTGTATATTTGATTCATGGACCGAGATGTTACCCAGTGCCAATGATTTCTTCAAATCTGTAGCTGTCACTCTTTTGTTGTGTGTTTTACCTCAAGATTTGCGCGGTGTACCCTCTGAGTTCTCTTTGGTGTCCATTTCTGGGGAGAGTGGACAGATGAATATATAACTAAGCTCTTTGAGATAACTTTTGTAACCTTATCCAGCTTTATGAAATGCATCAATTCTTGATCACAGGTTTTATGAGAGGTATTTTTGTGAGGCCTGGTTCACATCAACATTTGCTTTTTGTAAATAGCTAACTCAATGTTTGAGTGCCTTTTACAAGTCAGAGTATCTCTAAAGCACACCTCCAATGTCCTTTGCCGATTTTCAAGTCTAATTTGCTTTTGTTGAAAACGTTGGCCTAGTTCATGGGTCGGCATCCTTGGCCCTCCAGTTATTTTGAAATCACATCTCATGTGATGCTCAGGTACCCATTGGATTGGCTGAGGCTCATGGGAAATGCAGTTTTAAGCATTAAGGTTGCCGAGTCCTGGCCCAGGGCTTCATACTTCTTTTTTTTTTTTTTTTTTTTTTTTTATTAAATCTTACATTGTGAATAAGTACAAGAACCAGCCAATAATTTGCGTATTGGATACCATGAATTGTGTTGATTACTGTAATTTAAATATCAATCCAGATGTCAGGAAAAATGTATACATAAATACAGTCATTTCTAAAGGGATCACATACTTTCTCTTGCAACTGGGTTTGTAGGAGCCAGGCAAATGTTCTGTATAGGTTTGTTTTAATTCAGTGGTTCCCAACCCTGTCCCTAAAGCCCCCCTAACAGGAAAAATGCAGACTGAAGCAAACACAAAGCACTTAGCACACCACAGGGATGTGTCTATGGTACCAAAGTGAGATCTTGGTCCCAAATATCAAAATAATCCTCTATTAAGAAGAATATTAATACAACAATCACTAGACAAACAAATTTATAAAACACATTAAATGGTGAAGATTCAGAGAGTACAGGTAGAAACGCAATGTGATAGATGCACAGTCATTGGATATACACCTCAGTCAGGGAAATACATTATATGATGCTAGTAGTCAATTTGATTACACACAATCTAGACAATTTCATACAAAAACAATAAGGGCCCAGATTTTCCTCTGCAGACCACCACTGATATTCCAACATAAACGGCCGCTAGTTACAAGTGCAAACCAGGAAGCAACCACAAGGTTATACTAATAGAGGGACCGCAGTTCAGCCAATTGCATCTCACCGCCAGGTTGCCTATTCAGCTGCCGAAGGTCGATACCAGCAAAGTGCACCACGTCAGGCCCAGTGTATGTGCATCCCTTTCTCAATAAAGGGTCATAGTTCCCCATCAAACAGTTAGAAACACTCAACGCGTTTCGCCCGTCTGACAGGCTTTCTGAAGAGTGAGTGGGACATACTCATGGACATGTATAAATTCCTGGATACGTTTCGGTCACAGGCTCACGCCGGCCAATGAGGGGGTTACACACTCGAGGACAATAATCTTGGGCCAGAGCCCCGTTCAATACCTCAGCAGCTTCTGAATTGCTGCAGTGCAGCAATTCAGTTTGCTGCAGCAGTGTCATTGAACGCTTTGGATGCGAATTTTGAATCCAAAATGGCGTATTTTTTTTTTTTTAATTAAGGCTAGGGTCAGACGAGCGTGATTTCTACGGACTGTACGTCCGTGCACACGGACGTACGTTAGTACGGAAGACGCAGTAGTGGCCAGACAGTCCGTTTTTTTCACTGACGTATATATTTTGACGGATGTAGGAGGGAAAATAAATTAAAAAGCAAAACCATTTTGTCCGTGAAAAATGCTGGACGTATAAATGCAGTCCGTCTGACCACATTCCATCACTCACACACAAAGCTATGCAGACGTTGCGGACGCAGCGCACTTTGTGCGGCCGTTCTAGCGGTTGTACGTTCTTGCCTGCCTTGCGTCCGTGGGCCGCGGCCGTTGTGCGTCCGCAGTTCAGTGCGGACGTACTTCGTGTGTCGGGCTCCGATGGGCTTCCTGTCATGCTATCACGGACGTACTTTTAGGCGCAATCACGGACGTGAACACTACGCTCGTCTGACAGCAGCCTTAAGATTCAGATTGTTTTTCGTATGACTCGGTCAAAATATGATAAAGAAAAGCAGTCAGCACAATTCCGTTTTGTATGCCCACACCACAAATGATAGTTTTTATTGAATAAACGTTATGTTTACTTCTGAAACAAAATATAAATTGAGCTGTAATATATGTCTATGTGCAGGGGTAAATAATAAATATTTTGTGCTTTGGTGAACAAAAACCTCAAAATTAACATTGCTGTACGGAATTGTTACTTGCTTCATGGCGGCGGCCATCTTTAACACGTCACACTCAGCTACTCGCAGCATCTCCTCGGGTCGCTGCAAGTGCTGAGTGGTTGAACGGCGTTCAATGGCAAGTTGCTAACTTAGCACTTGCAGTGGCTGAGGTATTGAACGCGCCTCAGGTGTCTCTCCTCTAACAATCTTGCCGAGGGTAGAATCCTGCTACTCGGCAATCAGCAGTCTCCTGTGCAACGAGATGCTCCTTTCCGCGTGTGCGTTTCCTGTAATCACTGAGCAGAAAGTCATATCAACTTTGCTGTGCTTCAGATATCTGGCAAACCTGGCCTGTTAGGGTTAATTGAAGACCTGAGTTGTGAATTACTGGCTTAGAATTAATACCCTCCCCTTTATTCCTGTCGAGTCCTTGGGTTAAAGGGACTCTTAAACGGCTTATAGTTTTGATCATGGTATATGGCGGGTACGGGCACAGACTGTCCTCCCTGTGCCATTTCACTGGCTTTTTAGATGGCAATGACAATTTGGCTGCTTTTAGTGGGGTCAAAGTTAGGTGTCAAAATCCTGCTGCCTTCTATCATTGCTTGGTGTGAACTGGCAATGTGTGATCACACCATCCAAGTGGATGGATCCTGAGGAGGTGAGACATCCTCATTACGACACCTCCTGTGGATGCCTGACAAACCTCCAAGTTGCTCCCTATCAACTTTATTTTAAAAGCTACCATGAGCTGCACTGGGACATACAAAGGCTCCAAGCACTATAACCACTTTAAGTTGTTACCCTGTTCCCTTCTTATGCCGAAATGGCCCCTCTTACTGTTATAGCCCTTATTATGGTGTGGTTTAACACCCTTTAAAGGTAATAAGGACTCACATTGCCATTCAGTTGACATCAAGACACTGCTGTCACGTGTCTAACGAGCACGTTTCCACAGGTCATTCTTGCCAAAATGATATACTCTATTCCAGCGATGACAACTTCAGAAGCCAGGTAGCCACTGAATCCTAAATTCATGCATTTTTTCTGGCTCCTTGGAAGTTTGGAATACATTTTGCCAAGCTTTATACTATTGAAACAAGTCTTATAATTTTGGCACAACAACTTTACATATTTTTCCATTCCATTTGTCTACCCTGTTACTTGATATTTGAATAGGGAAGTGAAAGGCTTTAAAGAAAAATATTTGTTGGTGTACATACGCAGCTTTTTTGTTGCCAAAGTAAAAAAAATAAATAAAAATTAATCCAGTACATCAGCCTCATCGGGGCTTGTGAAATCCAGGTAGTTCCAGGCTCAAGATTTTTACCTATGGCCAGGATGGGATTAAGATCTCTATGGGTCTGGAGCTGAAGGTTTTGGTGTTTTTTTTTTTTTTTTTTAAATGAAATTAAAACCTATATTTTAGGTTATTTAATAGTGCAGATACAAGTATATCTAACCAGGCAGATACTGTGTGAGTAAATTTCCGTTCAGATTTCAATCATTTACAGCATGTAAAATTATGTTTTCACATTTTATCATCATCCAAGCCTTTATGGTTATATATTCTATAGGGCATTATTATTAAGAGAAAATTTTTAAATGGGAACTTGTTACTACTTTTTTCTGAGAAAATACACAATTTTAACCAAAATTGCTAATTTTATACCTTTATAAATTATTATTATTCTTTATTTATAAAGCGCCGGCATATTCCGCAGCGCTGTACAATAGGCACAGTATAGACAGGGATACAATACAATGAACAACATTTGACAAACAGTACAGGAGGAGATGAGGGCCCTATTCCCATAGGAACTCACAATCTAGCAATGCCATTGCTTTGGAACTAAAAATAACATTTATTTTCCTTTTTTATTTTATTTTATTATACCTGGTCATGTTTGGTATCAATGCAAAGATCAGACACTGATCTGTCCAATGATGCCTCACTTGAACTTGTGCGTTGTAAAGATTAAAGACACAGGGTTCCAAAGACCACCTATCCAGTGCTCCTCGCTGCAGTGGTTTAGGTTTTCGATGGAACAATGCGTAATAACGGATTGTGCCATCACCTATATACTTGTTGTTGACATGAGATGGTGAGTGTGTGTAGCATCATTGTTCACTTTATAATTGAAAAGTGAACAATATTGCTGTTAACAAAAAAATATTTTTTCTTTCTACGTAAAACCATGCTCTGACCTTTCCGGTGATACCTCACGTGATCTTGTAGTTGCTATGGAGGCAGAGATACAGGAGTCCAAATGCCCATCTATGCAGACATAGTTATCCTTTCTCTGGGCCTATTATGGGGCATGGGCCTGGAGCTGCTGCTCCATCAGCCCCTATGTTAATCCGGCCCTGCCTATGGCTCCTACATTTTTGGATTATTCTAAATGTATGTATTAAAATTTGCGCCTCTCCACAAATGTGCGGTTGGGCTGTAAATTCGATAAATATTTGTCAAACCTTGCTGTAGGAAAACATGACAACTCACAACACACTTTGAGAGTGCGGCTTAGTTTTGTAAAGACATTTAGGAGCCAAATGTAAACTTGTAGTTGGTAGCTTTTTGAGCCCTGGTTACATCAAAGCCCAGAGTTAACATCCTGCTTGAAGTGCTTTCATGCCTGGAGGCTGTTCTTTTCTAAATGAAGTGTTCTCATCATACAAAACGCGTTGACCCTATAGAGCATGAGGTGTGAGAATACTATTAAGAGGGAAGCCCATATTCCTAAGGGGTTATTCATAAAGCATCAAACTGGGAATTTCACCATATGGTGCAATTTCAGGGCAGTTTGTTTTTTCACAAAGCTGTCAATTCTCGAAATACATTGCAGTTCTGTGGTCTTTGGCAGCAGAGAAATTTTCAATTTTAAAATGTAATATCATTTTTAAATATTTAAAAATAAATTTATATATATACAAAAGGTGTTCTTAAAAAAATAATTATAATATATATATATATATATATATATATTATAATTATTTTTTTAGACAATTTTTGTTTCCCTATTTTTTAAAAGTCAGGCAGTTTTTATTCTGGATCAGACCTTTTTACTTGGAAAAAAAATATATATATATATATATATAACACCTTGAAAAAGGCCCCTGTGAGGGCCGAAACATCGGCTGGTGCCATTGGGCACAAAATTTTAATTCATATTTAATAAATCATCGTTTTTTATCACGTTACCTAAGTCCTGGAGTGCGTCCTATACTTGAAGATACCTTTACTACTACCTTTTGGATTTGTGCACCCAGGCTCCTTTTTATTTTTTGTTTAAACACCTTTTTAGGAGAATAGGAGAGTTCAGTTTTTGTTTTGTTTTTTTTGCAGTTCGGTGGATTTCACCAAGGCCAGTTTGCCGGTCTTTAGCGACGTACACCAACTGCTCTTTACTTCTACCTTTCTCCTTAAATGGAACTCCTGCCCCTCTACCACCGACCCCTACACTATCTGCATCTCTCCCTCCCTCCTATCGTCCCACATGATGGCCTCGCATGAGCTCCTTTGTTTCCTCAGAACATGGTCTCCCTCTAACTCTCGTGCTGCCAATCACTCCCACAAATCCCATTCCCACCTTCTCTTTCTCACCCTCCTGCTGTTACTCTATGCAGGTGACATATCCCCTAACCCTGGCCCCACAACACATCCAATACTTCCCTCTCATCCTATCTCCATCGCAAATCACCTCCCTGCAAGCCCAGCAACCTCCTTCCCATAATCCCTCAGCGCCTGTCCTCTTTCTCCTGCGCCCTCTGGAACGCTCGCTCTGTGTGCAACAAACTCACAGCAATCCATGACCTCTTCCTTTCAAACTCCTTCAACCTCCTAGCTTTAACTGAAACCTGGCTAACTTCCTCTGACACGGCTCTCTCACATGGTGGTCTACACTTGAGCCATACCCCCAGACCGGGTGAGAGAAATGGTGGCGGGGTCGGAATCCTGCTCTCTCCCACCTGCACCTACCAGCATCTCCCTCCTTCGAGACACACTGCATCCGCCTGTTCTCTCCTCTGGCCCTCAGGGTGGCAGTCATCTACCGCCCACCGGGACCAACCTCCCAGTTCTTTGACCACTTTGCTACCTGGCTTTCTCACTTCCTGTCTTCTAATCTTCCATGCCTAATTCTCGGGGACTTCAACATTCCCATTGATGATCCTTCCGCCCCTGCTGCCTCCAAACTTCTTTCACTCACGTCCTCCCTTGGACTCACACAATCCTCCCTACCCACCGTGATGGTCACGCTATTGACCTTGTCTTTTCCAACCTCTGCTCCATTTCTGAGTTCAACTGTCGCCCTTTCCCCATCTCTGACCACCACCTTCTCTCTTTCAACCTATCTGGACTTCCTAAACACCCTGCTCCCCCACCCCACACACACACTCGCAGAAATCTACATGCTGTGGACCCCCATCAATTCTCCAACCTACTTCACCACCTCCCTCACACCTCATCCTTCACCTGCCCTGATGCTGCCACTAATCACTACAACACTACGCTTATCTCTGCTCTAGACACTCTTGCTCCTCTTCGACTCTGTAAGGCCCCACGCCGCCAGCTTCAGCCCTGGCACACCCTCCAGACTCGCTACCTGCAAAGATGCTCCCGCACTGCAGAGCGTGCCTGGAGGAAATCCCGCTCTGAAGCTGATTTTTGTTCACTTCAAGTTTATTCTCCGGTCATACACCTCTGCCCGCCACTTGGCCAAACAATCCTTCTTCTCATCTCTTATATCTACGCTGTCCTCCAACCCTAAACGGCTCTGGTCCACCTTCAACACCCTCCTCTACCCACCTGCACCTCCCCCCTCAGCTGCCTTCAGCGCTCAAGACCTGGCTGACTACTTCCTCAGTAAAACTCTATCAGAAGCAACATCCCAACACAAGATAGTTATCTGCCACCTCCACAGGTCCCTTCTGCCGCTTCCTCCCAGCCACTGAGGAGGAAGTCAATTCCTTATTGTCCTCCTCACATCTCACCACGTGCCCGCTCAACCCCATTCCCTCACATTTAATTCCTCCCCTCTCCTCCTCCCTCACCCCTGCTCTCACACACATCTTCAACCTATCTCTCTCCACTGGCTCCTTTCCATCCGCCTTCAAACACGCGCTAGTTACCCCTTTTACTAAAGAAACCATCCCTCGATCCCAACTCTCCAGCCAACTACCGCCCTGTATCCCTGCTTCCCTTTACCTCTAAGCTCTTAGAAAAACTAGTCTTCAACCGCCTCTCCCTCTTCCTGTCCTCCAATTCCCTACTTGACCCCCTGCAATCTGGCTTCCGTCCCCTACACTCAACTGAAACTGCCCTCACCAAAGTCACCAACAGCTAAAAAACACGGCCACTATTCTATTCTCATCCTGCTTGACCTCTCGGCTGCTTTTGACACTGTTGACCCCCCTCCTTCTACAGACCCTCAACTCTCTGGGTCTCGGTGACACTGCACTTGCTTGGGTTGACTCCTATTTATCCAACAGGTCCTTCTGTGTGTCCTTTGCTGGTAAACCTCCTCTCATTGCCTCTATCTGTTGGTGTACCTCAAGGCTCTGTCCTTGGTCCTCTGCTCTTTTCCATCTACACCTCTTCCCTGGGCAAAATCATCAACAGCTTTGGCTTTAATTACCACCTCTACGCTGGTGACACTCAGATCTACCTCTCTACCCCTGATCTCTCTCCCCCTGTCCTTTCAAAAGTCAGTGACTGTTTATCTGGCATCTCCTCCTGGATGGCCTCCCACCACCTAAAGATCAACATGTCAAAGACTGAACTCCTACTTATTCCTCCCTGCAAAGCCCCCCAACTCCTGACTTCTCTATCACGGTGGAGGGTATCACCATCTCCCCATCAAACCAAGCTTGCTGTCTTGGAGTTACACTGGACTCTGCTCTTTCCTTCATCCCCCACATCAAGTCTCTTTCCTCCTGCCGATACCAACTGCGTAATATTTCCAGAATTCGGCCATTTCTCACCGCTGTCACCACAAAACAACTCATACACGCCCTGGTAATCTCCCGACTCGACTATTGCAATAATCTCTTATCTGGCCTCCCTCTGTCCCACCTCTCCCCCCTACAATCCATCCTGAACGCCTCCGCCAGGCTAATTCACCTCACCTGCGGCTCTGTCTCTGCCGCTCCCCTCTGCGAGTCCCTTCACTGGCTCCCCATCCACTGCAGAATTAAGTTCAAAATCCTTGTCCTTACCTACAAAGCTCTCACTAACTCAGCTCCCCACTACCTGTCCTCACTAATCACCAAATACACCCCTGCCCGCTCCCTAAGGTCAAACAGTGACCTGCGCCTAGCTTCTCCCTGCATCACCTCTTCCCATGATAGACTGCAGGATTTCTCACGCGCAGCCCCCACTCTCTGGAACGCTCTCCCTCGTACTGTCAGACTTTCCCCTAACTTCTCTTCCTTCAAACGCTCCCTTAAAACGTTCCTATTTAGGGAAGCCTACCACCCAACTCACTGACGCAACCATCAATCACTCTCACCTTACAGTCCTCTCCTCCTGTTTCCAACCCCAACCCTCCCAGATTGTGAGTTCCTACGGGAATAGGGCCTCATCTCCTCCTGTACTGTTTGTCAAATGTTGTTCAATGTATTGTAACCCTGTCTATACTGTGCCTATTGTACAGCGCTGCGGAATATGCTGGCGCTTTATAAATAAATAAATAAATAAAAAATAATATTATTATTATTATTATTAACTTTTTCAAGAGGCTTCGGCAACTCCACTACGGTGACCCTATAGTCAATTCACTGTAGTGTGCCGACTTTGAAAGCGCACTGAAATTTCGGTGCTTTTTTGAATAACCCCCTATAGTCTACTAAAGAACATGCAGTGACTGACCCTTTTGTAGTGTAATATATGACTATTTAAGACCAGGAAGTAAGCACATGTCTTACTCTGTGTTCAGCTCGGAATATTTCCAAAGGGGATAGCGTGTGCACCCCAAAATAAAGAGAATGATGAGTTTGAGGAAGGATGAAGTAGAGTTACATGTTCTGTAGCTCTGTACAATGTGAAAATTTATTTTCAGTGAGCTCTGTAGATGTCAAAGGGTCATGCAAGTGCTTTTTTTAAATTTATTTTTTGTTTAAGAGTACGCCTTCATAATTCATGTCTGGTAAAAGAAGCAATTTAGCATCTGCAATTCTTTACTTCTCGTTGGGCAAAAGAAAATAATTCCTAGTTATTAAGCAGCATTGAGGACACTGTGGCCTCAGCCATGATCCTGCTTGTTCACAGCATCGGGTGGGATTTTCAGTAATTGCTTTCACAGAGGTGAGGAAGAGATTGATATCATCTTACAGAGAAAGTGGTTGCCAGGAAACAAGCTTAATGTGCAAGGTATTTGCCTAAAATATTAATAAATGGCATGCTTTCCAAAGAACTCAAGGAACACTCTACTGAAAAATTAGTTTCCTTCTTTTGCCCTTAAATAATTGGGCAGAGGCTACTGACAGCCTCTGCCCAATTATTTTAATTAATTTTTCTTGGTGAATTGGTGAATTTACTCACCTTTTGTCCCTCGCCAGACGCAGCTCCTCCTCTTCGGCTCAGGGACTCCTGAACCCAGAAGTCCCGGAGTTTTTTTTTTTTTTTACTTTACCAATTTGCACTCCCTGTGCTAATTACATAGCTTGGGAAATGCAAATTGCTCACCGCAAGGGGATTGCAAACTTTACATACGCAAGTTCTGTAGTGCCTGTGCAGAACGATGGATCGGGCACTTCCAATCCATCGCAGCCCCGGAGTCTAATCACTAACGCAATTTGTCTCAGAGGTAGTGATGTCCGCACGCTCGCTGCCTGCCTACATCACTAGTAACTGAATAGTAACCGGCAGCTGGGAAATTCAAATTCCCCGGGCTGCTGGTGACGCTGGATAGGGTGGAGGAAACTCCTCCACTTCACCCAGCTTTTTACCAAAAGACATGGGGCTGGGAGGAGGGAAAAGGGGAGCACTCCTCACATTCTGACCATATTAAAACTATTAAGTGTTTAGGATATGTGTAGTGTTCCTTTTTTTTTTTTATTTTTTTAAAGAGAATCATATTTATTGTGTGTGTATGACACAATGACTTTATACTAGGATAGAATAATATGTTTTAACCTTTTTATCGTAGAATTTGTAATGTCATCATTTTGGGTTGTAGGGGAGATTGCAATGGCGGGTGGCCTGCCCTGCTTGTTGTAACATGTGGTCCCGCAACCACGTGCAGAATTCTCCCCTCGTTGTGAGTATCCCGAAGGAGTACTGGTTCTGGCCCAAACCCACCCAGTCAATATCTGGAGCTCCTGGTAGGGTGAAAACAAAACTGAGAATAAGAATAAAACGCAGACATCAGGGAATAGGGCACAGAAAACACAAACACCCTACACCTAGAACTGTAGGTACAGGGTGACTCCAACACAGAGGACTGGGATACAACACATCAAGTCCACACCTCCCAAATGCATCTCTCAGTTCATGTACCCCAAGTCCTGAGATGTCGTTTCCAACTGTTGTTTTCACATGGCTCTGTTGTCATGCATAATGTGGTCCCCCAACACCTAAACTGTGTTTTAAAAGCAGCTTTTTTCACTAAATGCCTGTGTAACAAGGATTTTATTCAATCTATTCAGTCCATAACCTTAAATAGATTGGTATCACTAGGCATCCTAAGTCCTTCACAACTGAAATGTCTCACTGAATATTTTCCCAGTAATGAGTAGCTGGATACCAATACCGTTGTGCAATATTACAAAGTTGGTGCTAACTTAACCAGAGCTGTTGTAAACTTAACTCAATAGACTATAATGGTTCTGGTAAGTTTACAACAGCTCTGGTTAAGTTAGCACAGCTTTGTGATACTGCCAGTTGTCTCTATATAGGAGTAAAGCTGGAAATATAAACTGTATGTTCCACAGCTTGGAAAGCAGATGGCCCGGTGACAGCTGATTTAGACTTTTACCTCTGGGTTATCCATCCACAATATCGAATTAGAAATGTTTCTTGGGTTTTGTGTACATTTGATACAAATTCTCCAATCCCTTTGTCGCACATATCCATAAGCAAGTAATAGATGCTAAATTCCACCTGATAACATGGATCCTTCTTATGCTCGATTTCTAATACCATAGTGAGCGGTCGCATACCTTTTACTCCTCGTGTTAATTATTTCATGACTTAACGAGTTATTTAGTAAGTGCTAAGTGTTGCAATGCTGGCATTTCACAAAAGTAGTATCCAAACAGGAAAAGTTACACTATGACGCTCTCTGTGTTTAGGTTTTGGATTGCCAATGCTTGTCAGCGTTGTCATGATCATGCCACACCGGCACCTAATTTTGTTTTTTATTGAAAATGATTATAATTAATGCATGTCTTGCCCCTTTAAATCTTTGCTCTTGTTTGCAACGGGGAGGTTGGGGGCGCTGGCCCTTGGCCCACTCTGGATCATACCCCCCCCCTTTACTTCTGCTGTATGTGATGTCATTTCATACTTCTACTACTGGCTTGCTATTCTCTGCCTGGTTCCCAACCCCATTTTTTCTTACCCACACACCACACACACACACACTTTTATTTTTCTTCTCTTTTCTCTATCTTAGATCTACCTTTTTTGTTTGGACAATGGAACACAAGCATATACCTGGTGGGGGCTCATTCAGTTATGTTTCAGCCTGGGTTTGACGCATATACCCCCGGCGTCTTTGCAATTTTTATCTGATTGCATGTGATTACTATGTAGTTTTGGTGTACTTACCATCTGATGTTTGATTTCTCCTTATGTATCCTCTTGCATCTTTTACCTGATGACTGTACTAACTTTTTCTTACAATAAAATAAAAAAAAACTGTTACCACTCAAAAGATTTCTTTTTTTATGTCTCCCTGCCTTCACTATGTGCCTTTGCTGCACCTCCTTCTTGGCGGGTGAATGGTTTGTGTTAAAAGGAGCCCGCAAGGCAGTCGGGTAATCACTAGGATAGGATATGGCGAGAGAGAGCTCATAAAAGTCTTTCACCTGTTCATATTCATCCATTTCATTGTGTCGGCTTGTAAAAGGGAGCTTTTTGCACGTCTGGCCTGTCACACAGGGTTTAATTCTGAGTTGGTGACGTACATCGTTTCATAGTGTTTACATTTTACCTACAGGCTCCCCGTGCCGCCTTCACGCACGGAGAACACTATGATCCATTTAAGGTGACGCCGTTGCCTGTAATTTTCCTTCCATAATTGTAAATTGAGCAGGTTGTGCAAAAACAGTGGGTTATATTACAAAGCTTAATATTGGGAAAGGGAAAAAGTGGAGCGTCACACCAAAACAACAATCCCCTCACGATACCCTACGACGTCGCTATGTCCCCTCTTGGTGGTTTCCCCAAAGAAACCAGATATTCAGACCCTACAGTCCCAATAAGTTCAAAAAAATGGGTACAGCGCACTCCAATCTCTGTCAAAGTATCTGTGTTCAGATGGATGTTCACATATTCTCCGTGGAATGTTCAGACATAGAATAAATAAATGAGAAAAAACAATTGGTGCAGTACGTTTCACTGGTTCTCAATATATACTGTAGGTCTCAAAATTGTAAACTTACAAAGAGCCCAGGTACCGGCTCTAGTATTATTCGCCTTCTAGGTATTTTTCTTCTTTTACAGGCACATATACAACCTGTTAGAATATTCTTTCTCCAGATATTCCATATAGAAGGGAAACCTAAAACAGAGGGAGAATCCCCTAGTGTAATTCCACAACAAATACTTATTATATGTGCAAAGCAAGGGCTTACTCACTCAGAGGAGAGCCTCCAGGCGCTTGGGGTATCCACAGATGAATTTTTAGGAAAAAATTCTCAAAAACCACTCCAAGCGCAAAGAAGCAGGAACGGCAGGATTCAAAAAGCGTATTTATTAAAATAAAATAAAATTCCAGAACGCGTTTCGACGGAGCACCGTCTTCATCAGCTGGTAAAACAGGTATATGATATACCTGTTTTACCAGCTGATGAAGACAGTGCTGACAGGATCTCTGGTGCATGCTCAATGTTTGAGGTAGAATTACATATAACCCCTCATTTGAAGTATTTGCTTGTATATACTTTATTGGCCATATCTTAACTTTCTGGGTAACTAGCTCTTTGTATATTAGATATGTGTTCAAAAAATGCAGGAAATGCGCTTTTCTGCTGATTGTACAAAGTGCACGTATGGGCCCCTATCCTTATCTAGGGTTACTTAGCCGAATCACATAGGTCCAAGTGTCTTGGGAAAAATAATATCCTATGTCATGTTAATGTTTCTTTAAATCAGTGGAAAACCCTGAAAGCGATATTTATAACTAGCAAATAAGTTTGTGTGTAAAAAAATAAATAAAAATAAAAAATCTTCCCAGCCTTAAAATTCCCATTTTGATTAGAGATAAGAAGTTTAAAATAATACGGACAATACATTATACATCATATAATTCATGAAATACAATGTGCCAAAATACATGAGAAAATAAGTTCTTTCCTGAGAAGAATGCAGTATCCTGTTCTCGATTTCTGAATTTTTCAAGAGTATCCTACAGATTTAGAATATCTTGCAATAAAGGTTCGCATGATGGAATATGTAAAAAATAAATTCAAATGCTATAAATGATTTGAATTTACTGATAAAACGTTTATATCTTGTTTGGATTCTGCTATAAAACATGACTACAAGTAGCGGTTAAATGGGAGGAGCTACAAATTGTCAGCATTAGCTTGGAGGCTCAGAGTTGAAATGGCTCAGCAGTGAAAGGGTTACACTACAGTATTTTAATTCCCCACCCCCCCCCCCATCATAGTAGATTTTGGAATAGATGCATGCACTCTTACAGTGATCACTCTCTAACCCTAGCTGTGGATATAACCCCGTTAGCAAACCACACAAGTGTTCCTATCAAGGAAATGCATTCTGAATTTAGGACCCAAGTCCCCCTGTCCCTTCCTTTTTATGGGCTCCAGATATTCAGGTTATTCTCTTGATCACCCGGGATACGCAAGCCTGCACAGGTAAGAGTAAATAGAAGATAAGTGCTGAGGTGAAAGGTGTGTAAACCCGCAGGCTGCTATTTGCTTTGTGATTCTTATCCCTTGCTATAGCACATACTTGGACAAATCTACAGGAGGCCGTGAGCGCTCTGTTCTTACATAATGTGTGGGCTATTTTAAAGCAGAAATGTTGGTACATTTTATCCATCGGTCTGCTTTACATACATTCACACTTTTTACTGTAGGATATGCCCAGCTCATTCCTTACTGACTTTGCTGTATACTACAATACATTCAGCACTTGAATGCTGCTTTTCTGTGGATGTGGGCGCAGTGAGATTTGGAGTAATGCGCTCTATACGGTGCCTCCTAGTCTGGATGAGCTAAAAAGAGGGAGCTGCTATTGGAGAAATTTGCAGTGAGCTTTTATCCTTTAGTGACTCCCACTTACAGATGTGCGGACGTGTTGTCAGCTGAATGCACTTAAATAGCATTCAGTGAATGACTTCATGGGACCTGAAGTGATAACCGATACATGACAATGTAAGATTGGACAGTAGTCGACACCTTTCTGAAACCTTGGGTTATGCAAATCGACAGCTATAGGAAGCCGAGTGTTCAACATTTAATGCTAATTATAGTTTGCATGAATTGGTGCATTTCTCCTCGATTATATGCTCTGAGGAATGTCTAAGCAGAATATTTGTGTGCTGACAGAGCTGGACAGTTGAAATTCCATTTCTACAACACACCTTGTCCGATCAGTCACCTGGAAGCTGGAGTATAACCTAATCTATTTTTTTTGTGTGTGACCTCATTATATAACTGTTTTCTGCTTGCCCTGTACCTTTTCTAAATCTATTGAAATACCTGCTGCTTAATACTCCTTGGTCCAATTTCATCATTGTTTTGTTGTTACAGATCATGGCTCTGCATCCTCGTCGTGTTCGGCTAAAGCCATGGCTGGTGGCCCAAGTAGACAGTGGGATGTACCCGGGTCTCGTGTGGCTGGATAGAGACGCCAAGAGGTTCCAGATCCCATGGAGGCACGCAACCCGGCATAGTCCCCAGCATGAGGAAGAGAACACAATCTTTAAGGTGAGGAACAGGAAACATTGTATATACATTTATTAATCTCCGATCTTGGCCCGCTGTTTTTGCATCGGGTGTTTATATTAAGTATCTTTTCTTAGGTCTGTCACCTACAGGTAAGGAACTAGAAATCAGACATGGGAGTGGTTGAATTTGGGTTTTGGAGTGTTTATCCAACCTGGCATGTTGTTTATGCCTCTGTGCCTTTATCTCATTTACCTAGTGGGACAAAGGAACAGTTGACTATCTCCACTTACAAGCCCACAAACTCTTCCTGTGTTTATTTTAGTTTATCCAAATTCTAGGTGGTACATCTGTGGTTTTATTTTTCTCCCAGAACTAAAATATTGGTAAAATATGTTACTTGCTATTCATGGATAATTATTGTTGTTAAAGTGTATCCACATTCAGAATTGAAGCTGCTTCTTCTAGGTACAGAAATAACAGAATAGGCTTGTAAAATTATAAAGGAGTGTTTTTTTTTGTTTGTTTTTCCATTTTTTTTTTTGATCCTTTTTATAAATCCAGGGTATTTGAGAAATAACCCAAACTCACAATCTGCCCCTCACAAGGCTTTCCTAAGAGAAGCCACTGGTGCTGCTTGCTTTGGGGGCCATCACACAGTAATAATAAACATAAGCGTATGCATCCGATTCGTTAGGATGTGCATTTACGTTATTATTTTTAAAATGAGGCTTGACATATAAATGTTTTGCATGGCAATAATTAAGAATGAGTGTGTGTGTGTTAGGGCTGTGCAATATTGACAAAATAATCATATTGCGATTTCTTGAATGAATATTGCGATTGCGATTGCATTTGCGATTTAGCCAATTGTTTTTGCTTTTTCAAACATGCTACATACATTCTAAATGTATTCAATATTCAGCACATGGATATACTGCCCCAGCTCATGGATATTCTGCCCCAGCTCATGGATATACTGCCCCAGCACATGGAAATACTGCCCCAGCACATGGAAATACTGCCCAGCACATGGATATACTGCCCCAGCACATGGAAATACTGCCCCAGCACATGGAAATACTGCCCCAGCACATGGAAATACTGCCCCAGCACATGGAAATACTGCCCCAGCACATGGAATTACTGCCCCAGCACATGGATATACTGCCCCAGCACATGGATATACTGCCCAGCACATGGATATACTGCCCCAGCACATGGATATACTGCCCAGCACATGGATATACTGCCCCAGCACATGGATATACTGCCCCAGCACATGGATATACTGCCCCAGCACATGGATATACTGCCCCAGCACATGGATATACTGCCCCAGCACATGGATATACTGCCCCAGCACATGGAATTACTGCCCCAGCACATGGAATTACTGCCCCAGCACATGGAATTACTGCCCCAGAACATGGATATACTGCCCCAGCTCATGGATATACTGCCCCAGCTCATGGATATACTGCCCCAGCTCATGGATATACTGCCCCAGCTCATGGATATACTGCCCCAGCTCATGGATATACTGCCCCAGCTCATGGATATACTGCCCCAGCTCACCTCTGTGCGCCACGTGTTCGGCTCCCTGTTAACTTCCGGCGGCATGGAGCTTGGGCGCTCGCCTGGGGGAACCATGTGACGAGCCGCGAGAACGCGGCTCGTCACGTGGTTCTCCCTGCGAGCGCCCAAAGCACCATGCCGCCAGAAGTTAACAGGGAGCCGAAAATTGCAGCCTTATGCGATTTAGAAATTGCAGGGTTGGAAATCGCGATTCGATTGCGATTGCAATTAATTGCACAGCCCTAGTGTGTGTGTATATATAATTCCAGTGGTAGCCAGATGGGAAAAAAGTAAGAGGCTGAGGGTTTGCCTGCGCAACTCACTCTGACTCTAAAGAAGACTCCAAGTCCTTATAGCTTTTTGTTGTTCTAGATGCACCCTTCTGTGTTTACATTTGTAGTTTTAATTTAATGTAAAATTGGGAAGAATGCAAAGATCCTCCCTTCAGTGTCATTGGAAAGCCCATAGCAGGAAGTAATGTTTGTTTTTGTTTTTTTCTGGTTATGGCTGGGTAGATGTTCCTTCCATCAAATTACCATTTATAATACATCTGCTGCCTTGGTGTGACTCTTGACTCCAGTCTTTCCTTCAGTCCCCACATCCAATCGCTCTTCTCATCTTGCCGCAATCTCTTTAGCAATATTGCCACAATTTGACTGCTGACACCATCAAGCCACACTCTTATAATTCCCTGCTTATACTATTGCAATAACCTTATGACTGGCCTTCCTCTCTTCTGCCTCTCCCCCTTGGAATCCACCTTAACCGTATCAGCCTGGCTTATCCATCTTGACCAATCGCGTAGTCTCTGCTGCTCCTCTCTGTGAAAAACCTTGCACTGGCTGTCTATCCACAGCAGAATTTAAGTTGCTCACCCTGACCTACAAACCTCACCAACACTGCTCCTCATTACCTGCTCTCACTAGCCACCAAATACACCCCAGCCCGTCCCCTAAGATTCAACAATGACCTGCTTCTGGCATCCACCTTCATTACCTCTTCACAAGCCAGACTGCAGGACTTTTCTCGTGCGGCGCCGACCCTATGGAACACTCTTCCTCGCGCTATCATACTCTCCTCCAATCTGGCTTCTTTTAAACGATCCATAAAGACCTTTTGTTTAGGGAAACTTACCACCTGACTCTGTGTAATAAACATCCAACCAGCTCATTAACCGTCCTCCCCTCTCTCTACATTACCATCAATCGCATCATCGCAGTCCTCCTTCCTGTTTCTCACCCCTCCACCCATCTAGATTGTAAATTCCCACAGGAATAGGGCTGTCATCTCCTCCTGTATCTGAAATATTGACTTGCCTGTTTGTTGTATTGTAGAACTGTCTTGTTATTACCCATTGTACCTCTGTACAGCGCTGTGGGATGTGTTGGCATTTAACAAATAAAATAATAATAAATAAAATGGTTTGTTGCTATAAACCTTAATTGGACAATTATGTGGCGATAGATGCTTTGCTCACCAGCTATCTTCTTTTGTATTCATTCAGGCTTGGGCGGTGGAAACTGGTAAATATCAAGAAGGCTCAGACGATCCAGACCCAGCAAAGTGGAAAGCCCAGCTCCGATGTGCACTTAATAAAAGTCGAGAGTTTAAACTCATGTATGATGGAACTAAAGAGGTTCCCATGAACCCCATCAAAATTTATGAGGTCTGTGACATTCCACAGTCCCAGGGATCTGTCATTAACCCAGGTGAGAACTCAATATCCTTAAAGATTTTTTTTGTCTCTTAACTGGTAAAGCCTCTGGCTTTACTATTCGTCTTCCGAAACATCCTCAGACATATCTAAAACATCCAATGTCACATGTCTTATGTGTAGGTTGTACAATAACAAGAGCATTCACAAATTGATTGCTTTCGTTGTAAATCTTTTTTTTTTTGTACAAGACACTAATTGGTACACTAGGACCCTTACCCTTTTCTACACATTAACTATTTTTCTTTGCAGTGTTCTGTATCTTAAGCCACATATCAAAGCAGTAATTTCATTATATAATCTTTTCAGAGAATATATAGATAGATATAGATCTTGTCATGTGATTTATGATCTGACAGATTTAATAGAAGGAAGTGGAGAGTAAAATACCAGAGATAAATCTGCTGTTAAGGGAAACTGTATGTAACAGATCTCTGTAGCCCAACTTGGTCACATCTGTTAATGCTGCGCCCTTGTTGGACCCTCTTTCTCCCACCGGCAGTCTTTCATGTCTTTCTCCGGCCCTTAGCCGAAGTTAAGGACGGGTACACTGAAAGCGCGGTGATAGCGTTCCCCAGAAATTAGTCAGCACACAGATCTTAAGGTTTGAACCGTCAGACTGAACTGAGCCGTTAATGAATAATGTATAGAGTGCCAGATGGGGCCTAGTGGCGAATGGAAAATCCTTCCCTGATGTCTTTCTGTCTGTGACATAATTAGACCAGGGACAGTTAATGTGATTTACGCTGGTCACCAAGACGCATTGCGCAACCCTAGCAATAAAGCAGATCAATAGGACAATAGCAGATTGTGAGGATAAACAGGGGAATCAGATTGTACAGGATCAGATAATGGGGGAATGTTTGCCAGACAAACGAAGACCACTCCAACCTTTAACAGATGTACACATATTGTAGATAGGGGGAAGAGGTCGGAAAGGGCTACACCAACCCACACAGTAAACCTGTTGGCAGATTTTAACCGATAAAAATAGACAATAATGATAATACAATAACTGTATTCATGGGTAGCACAGATGACACTAACACCCTGCACCTATAATTGTAGGTACAGGGTGACTTCAACAATGGAGAGGGCTTGGAAACCATATAGCACAACGGGCCTGCACCTCCCAAATGCATCTCCTAGGTTCATGTACCCCAAGTACAAAGTGCCTCTCGTCACACTGTACCTTACACTTTTTGCTAAATCAATTTATAAATTAATTAGAACATTTATAACTCTTCTCAACAAAGCAGATAAACTGAAATGTTGGCCACCTTCACTGTTAATGCTAGTCTTCTGTTCTCAATTGTCTCCTATTCAAGTGAACAATCCTGTTTATGTGCAGGAATCTATTTTAGAAAAAGAAAATGTGTGATAATACAGCAAATTTAATGATCTCAGCAAGCCCCCCCCCCCCCAATGATTGCAAAAACACAGCTTGTTGTGTCTTTGTGTTTTTTTTATCCTCTGCCTCCTAATGCAGTTATGAAATAATCATTGTATTATTCCTTATTTAAGGGCTGTGGAAAATGGGTACTATATTGTAATGTTTTGCTGTGGTGTTGCCTTGTGACAGCTGTGTGCAAAATACATGACTACGTGAGGAAAGCAGGAGTGTGAAATTATCAAAAAATATAGTGCATGGATGCGTCTTGATTTAATTTACATATTGATAAGGTATTACTTTGGGAGAGCAACACTTTTTGTGTGTGTGTGTGCTTTTCCTTTTCTTTAATACCTCAGGGTCTTTAGTGTATGCGAGTATGATTAACATGTTTTTAAATGACAATGAGTGCATTCAAAATAAGGCTAAACCAGTGTACTTAAATGCCTTGACTGCAAACCTGAGTGATGCCTTGTGGTGCACAAGAGTACAATCACTGTCTTGATGTCATTGCAGGAGCATGTGTCTATGCATGCTGCCTTTCTAATAATTCCCTTAAAGGACTGGGGACACATGGCATTGAGATGCTTAAAGCCTCCCAGCAGAGTCATTCTAGGTAAAAGTGGCCTGAATTAATGACTTCCTGCAGTGGAGTGTTTTTTCCTTTCATCATAAATCATTTTAATTATTACAGTATCAAACAATTCAGCAATTTAGAATAAATTACTTTACATTTTACTTATTTCCTTTTTTTTTTTTTTTTTTTTTAGCTCTCCTCATTTGATTTAAAGTGAGCTTTTTGTGTTTTTGTTTCTAGAGAACTCTGACACCATCGCAGATACCAGTGAATAAAAGGGATAGGTTAAATTAATCTGAAAATTCTTGTGTCCATCTAGTGCTACATCTCCTTATTGCTCATGATCCAGTAAGGCTAGGTTTCAGACGAATGCTTTTTTTCACGCGACTGTCAAAAAGTTCGTCCATGCGTCCGGATGCACTTTTTCACGGAAGACGTGATAGCGGTCATACAGTGCGCAATTACGGCCATGTTTTTGACGAAGCTATTAAAAACTAATGGACGTGATGTTGGCCGGACATGTGCAGCGTCTGACGTCTCCTAATCACACACACACGCCGCTATGCAGACGCAGCGCACTCTATGCGTCAGTACTAGCGCAGGCCTCAAAATTTCAAGTCCCAAGCTACTAGCCAGGCCTTAAGAGTTACTCGCCACTAGTTGCCCCACCTAACTCCTATACAGCCATGCCTCTGCATTCCCACTCGCCCTCATGTAGTTTGCGAGCAGGCGAGTGGAAATTTTGAGGCCTGTACTAGCGGTTCTACATTCTTGAAAAAATGCGTTTGTTTGCCACTTGCGTTGCGCGGCTGAACTTTCGTGCAGCTGTACTTCGTATATTGGCTGTCATTGGACGTCATTTACGGCTACTACGGCCGTGATAAAGTGAGGCTGAACCCACGTTCGCATTGTGTTCGCCTGACCCCAGCCTAAGCCATAAGAAGCCAGTCTGAAGGCACAATTGTTTCGTAAAGCAAGTTTTATGGTTTTAGGCTGGCGTCAGGCGAGCACACTATGTGCGCCTGTACTGACGTGCCTCCTGGCGTCCGTCACAGCAATGAGACTCCGTGACTGGGCCAGCCACACGCTGTTGCGCGCGCACAACAGCAGCCGTGCTGTGTCTGTGCAGCAGCCCTCTCCGTCAAAGCGCTAGGACATGCGTTGACGAAGCTGCAAAGCGCGATCCTCCATAGGAGGATCGAGCTTTGCAGCGATGAGCGCACTAAGTGGAAGGAAGGCTCACGGACGTTCCTTCCGCTCTTCAAATACGCTCGTCTGACGCCAGGGATGCAGTCATAGGATATTTTAGTATGGTTTCTTAAATTGTCTCTGCGTTCTGATATCCCGCTGTTTCAGATGTCTTTCAGCCTGTTCAAAAGTTTTTGAGAGTTTTTTGCTGTTTCTTTGTTTTAAAATACCCAGCTCATCATAGTTTCTTAGAAATATCCGTTCTTGAGAGAACCAGAAAGTAAAGACCTAGGTTACTCGGTCAAATAGGTCCTTCCATCCTTTTCCTTTACTCCATGCCCTACTTACTCCTTCAGTGACATTTACTTACAGTCATCTTGAAATACCCACCATTTTTTTTCTCTTTTAACTGGATATTATGATATCTACAGCACAGACTGTGACACCTGTACCTCCGGATAATTACTTATTTTTTTTTCCTAAGCTTGTATCTTTGACCCTTACAGTTTAATCTGATGCAAATGGTTTTTATTTTCTTTGGTAGGTTCGACTGCGTCGTCTCCTTGGGGCGATGATGAGTTTGATGAAGACGAGATAGCAACTCAACATCATGTTCCTATCCAGGAACCCTTCAACTGTTTAAATATTAATGGTCAGTATTTTTATACTCCTACACGTTTAATGTGCTATTTATAATGTTGTTTGCCTCTTACATTTTTACTAACACCTACCAACATACACCACGTTCTTACTAACACTATGCTGTCACTGAAACCTTCTAATGGCTGTATTGAGCCCATTCTTTTCCTTTTATACATTCGTCACACTTTTTGTCTATTCTTTTATCTCTTTATGCTTTAATAGTTTCCATTTCTTGTCAACTCCTTATATACATTTATCTGGTCTCTAATATGGCAATCTCCATATTATCTCATTCTGCCCCAGCTTCATGAAATGAAATTTCCTTTTTTTTCTACTAGGTCTAAACATCCACTGATCCTTACTTCCATACTACATCTGCCTGGAACCATTTTCTTCCTTTCTAGCCCTGTTCCCTCTCAACACCCTCCATATGTCCTGCTCTTTCAACCACATTTCTTCTGGGGTTTTTTTTCCTCTTCTTTTTTTTTTTTTTTTTTTTTTTTTAGCAGATCTTCTTTCCCATTATGTACCCCCTTCATTTCAATAAGCCACACAAGGTGAAAGAACCCAGTTGTCTCCTCCTCGTCACATTAGTAAAATCCTACCACCCCTCCAACCAACTATTTCATATCACGGTTTTTCCCTTCTAAATATAGTAGTTTTCATTTGCGCTCACCACTGTGGCTCCATGCGAAACAAAACACAGAGGTTTTGGTTTACTTGAATAGCTATTAAAGTGTAAGCCCACCCGCCACGTCACAGCACCTCTGGGTCAGGTGGGTCCTACC
Source organism: Leptobrachium leishanense (assembly GCA_009667805.1). NCBI lineage: Eukaryota > Metazoa > Chordata > Amphibia > Anura > Megophryidae > Leptobrachium > Leptobrachium leishanense. The sequence continues at coordinate 134,534,190 of CM019064.1, read as the reverse complement.
TAATGAAACCAAGAGCTGCTTTCTAAGCAACCACATATCCTCATGCTGTCTCTCAGCCAAGAGGCAAAACTGATGGGTTTATATTTATACCCTCACCAGGAACAATTCCACTTTGGGATTAAAAAGAAACTATGGAAAGGGGCAGCAGCAATAATGACCAGGCTGGGGATACAACAAAATATACATAGGCGCAAAACCGTTTTTCTGCATATTCCCTATCAGGGCGGCTGTGGAGACCAGAAGTATCCAGCCTGCTTCATGTATAAAACAGAAGGAAAAAAAAGTTGTAATTTTTCTTATGTTTTATACATGAAGCAGGCGGGTGCCGGACAAAATCCCTACAGCCAGGTTCCCTAATGCCAACATCCCGACGGCCAACTTCCAGACAGAACAAGTGCCGGACATACCAAGTTCCCTACACGGCCACCTTCTAGACATCCATAATCCCAGCGGCTAACCCTAATACTAAACCCTAACCCTTAGGGGGGGGGTTAGGGCTAGCTTTAGGGGGTTAGGGCTAGCTTTAGGAGGTTAGGGCTAGCTTTAGGGAGGTTAGGGCTAGCTTTAGGAGGGGTTAGGGCTAGCTTTAGGAGGGGTTAGGGCTAGCTTTAGGGGGTTAGGGCTAGGCTTAGGGGGGGTTAGGGCTAGGCTTAGGGGGGTTAGGGCTAGTGCTAGGCTTAGGGGGGTTAGGGTTAGGGCCAGGTCTAAGGAGGGTTAGGGCCAGGTTTAGGGGGGGTTAGGTTTAGGGGGTTAGGGAGTAGGGTTAGCCGCTGGGATTTTGGATGTCTGGAAGTAGCCGTCTAGGGGAGTTGTCCGTCTAGGGGAGTTGTCCGTCTAGGGGAGTTGTCCGTCTAGGGGAGTTGTCCGTCTAGGGGAGTTGTCCGTCTAGGGGAGTTGTCCGTCTAGGGGAGTTGTCCGTCTAGGGGAGTTGTCCGTCTAGGGGAGTTGTCCGTCTAGGGGAGTTGTCCGTCTAGGGGAGTTGTCTGTCTAATGTCTGTCTAGGGGAGTTGTCTGTCAGGATTTTGGCATTAGGGAACCTGGTTGTAGGTTTTTTGACCCGAAGCAGGCTGGATACTTCTGGTCTCCGCAGCTGCCCTGATAGGGAATAGATGCAAAACCTTTTTTTTCTGCATACGTTTCTCTCCTCCTACTCGTCCTTGCTAGGCTAACGTTTCCTTCCTTGGTTGGGCTCAAAACTACCTGTTTATCTCCTGCTTTTTCAGAGCCAGCATCCATGTAGATGTTGGTTCAGTCTCTAACAAGTTACCTGATCTTCATGTCATGATAAAATAAATAAATATATAGTGTTTTTGCTCAATGATCACATGAAACCAGCCTGGTATGATAGCCGATGTGCGTGCAGGCAGACCCTGGGTGTGATTTATAGGCATTTGAGTGGCAGTAGTGACACCAGTACCATAGCAACACCATCCTTATTTAAGGGGCAAGGGGCATTTAAACTCTTCTAGAGTGCCAAAAATAAAACCTTGAAACTTCAAGTGAGACTTGGCAATCTGTCTGGTCTTCATTTTTGTGTTTGTAGACAGTAAAGTTCAATATTAACCTTCATAAAATTTTAAAAACAATGTACAGGCAACGTGGAATGAAGCTTATTAATATTGGCGAGGGAAATGTTCTGTTGCAGGAAGCTAAATTAGTTTTGTTTTCTAAATGCCAGCAGTATTGGATTACTAGACTTACGATGGCCTTTTAAAAATGTATTACTCCTAAAACGCACCTGGGTTGTATTGTTGTGGATTTAGTTATTCCTACTACAGTGAAACCCCAGAAGTTGTGGGTGTTTGTCGAAACTGGTAAAAGCGAACATATTGTCTTCCTTTTAAGATGTTCATATTTCTTTTCTCCTGCACATGATACTTGACACTCGTTCCTGAGGTTACCTTTATTAATTCAGCCCTTTGCCGTACAAAGAGCCTTTTGTGCCGGTAAATTATAGATGCCGAGGCCTAGTGTAAAGGCGTAGCAATGCTGACCAGCCAGTCTGCCAGGGCTTTGGAATGAAGTCTGTTATGCTTCAAATATGCAGCCTCGTCTTCAGTATCTTCCTGCTTCGTTCTTACTACTGAAACCCAGCTACTTTCTGTACAATCCTGTTTGGTTTTGATTCTACAGAACAGAAACGTAGATTATAATTACAGATAAATGCTGCTTATGAAATCTCTATTCTCCCACACACATAGAATAATTATTTTATGGTGCACTCTGTAGGTTTGTATGATTCTGTTGAATTGTTTGAGTGCCCCTGTAAGGTTTTGTAAAACGGTTCTTGCGTGAAATTCTCATTTGTTCTGCCATTTTTATTTCTGTTTCTGTCATAGATTCTACAGTGGTTTGTAAAGCACATAAATAATAATCATGATGGTGGTGGTTTAGGCAGGATAAACCAGAAATGACAGGCGATACAGTATACCAATATACCTGTCGTTGCCTTTTTCTTCTTTGGTTGTGGGGGAAGATGAACCTCAAAAACAGAGCACCAGTGGAGCTGCCCAATGTTTAATTGGAAAAACTCGCCTGGTCTGGACTGCATTTTTCCTGATGTGGCGTTGGGCGAATGATACTTTTTCATTTACAAATTCTGTGAAAACTTTGTCTAGCAAGCTTTGTATGAATGTTGAGAAAGCTCTTTGTTTGTAAAACGCCATTGCATTCCTTTTGATTATAGCAAGTCGTTTCTTCTTTATGTTGCCAATTATGAATGGCTCAGTACTCGACAAACCCAGGCTCCAGGTAGCCACCAGGTCTTCTACGTTAACCTCATTTTCCTGTTTGGACTGTTCTTAGGTTATTCTAAATAAACCTTCATATATGCCAATGCCGGTCTTCTACAAATTGGAAGTTGACACACAACTTATTCTTAAGGTTTAGATAAAGATTCTGCGTTCTATGATGTCTGATTTTCTAATCAGTTTATCAATAATCCAAGGAACACTGTCAAAATATCTTAAGATCACTCTCTTTAAGACCCTAGTTCTCAACCTGTGGGACGGATACCCTGAAGAAGGTGGGTACACTCATCACGACCAAGGAGTATGCAAAACAGGGCTGGTCCTTGACCACACCACTCCCACACCGGGTGCCATGTCATCAGGGACATGTGCCGTTCGGTGCAGTTTCAATGGGGAGACAATCCCTTGATTTAAAGGGAGTCATGGGAACAGATTCCCAAGCTGCCCTATTATGGATGGAGTGGTCACAGCATTCTGCGCTGCTGGAAGATATCGGCTCCTATGACTTTCAATGCGGCCAAGCACACGAGGGAGAACAATGAGCCCCCAACTAACACATGTGTGGAAATATACGGAGTCTGGGGTTCTCTACCTGCACCTGCCTGGACCTTAGAGTGGTTAAACAGGTGTATTTACCTAACGTGATCTTTTAATGGCTTGCAAAACATAGAGAATTGAGAAAAATGTTCCACCATAGTGTACCCACATAAACTACAATTTCTTCCGAATGTGCACTGCTGCCTACTTATAAATGATATATGAACGTATGAATAGATGGGTGAGGGGGGGGGGGGGTCTGTCCAATCTGAGTGATTTTGAAGATTATTTCTCTCTACAAATATATCAGAATATAACAGAATATCAGTCCAGATGATCTGTTACTTTGTAGATGCAATGTTTTAAAAATGTCTCCCTTCCATCAGATTCCCCCATGGGTCCGTCCCCTATGGGCCCTTCGAGTGTGGGCAGTTGTGCAACAGAGGAAACGTGGACAAAATCTGAGCCTTTGGACATGGAGGTGCCTGCAGCACCTGGCCCTGCAGAGTTTTTTAGCTCTCCTGAGCTGTGGATCAGCTCACTACCAAGTGAGTAAGACGTACTTCAATTTGAGAATAGATTGTTGGACTGGTTTTCCATTCTTTATTAACTTTCCAAAATATTTGGATTGTGCATGAAGAATACACCCCTCACCCCCACCTTGTATGCATCCTCTACTTGCTTTACTTTTTCCAGTTGCATCCTTTCCTGTCATTCGACTTTATGTAGGTCCCATTTACATAATAATGCAGCAAATTTCCATTTGTCAACTTGTATGTGACAAGTAAAATTTTATTGGTAATTTAATTTCTCCTTTGCCGTATACTCTAGGCTTGTCTGTTTATCAGCCTTAATCAAATTCAATTGCAACACCCCCAGCTAGTAAGGTGCTTCCTACCTCATAAAAGATAGAAAAATTTATTTGATATAACTGGCAATACCGCAAGTTTCATTATATTTTCTACTTTCTGAAACTCTATTAAATATATACATCATGTTTATGCACACTTTATGAATAAATAACACATGGCTCAATTTTTTTTTTTCCGTCAACAGTGACAGACTTGGAGATTCAGTTTCTATATCGGGGAAAAGAGGTGGGCCAGACCATGACAGTCAGCAATCCTCAAGGCTGCAGACTTTTCTATGGAGACCTTGGACCCATGCCCAACCAAGAAGAACTGTTCGGCCCCTTAAGCCTTGAACAGGTTCGGTTTCCTGGCACAGAGCAAATAGCCAATGAGAAACAGAAGCTTTTCACAGGTCGCCTCTTGGACGTCATGGACAGGGGTCTTATACTAGAGGTCAGCGGGCACGCAATCTATGCTGTGAGGCTGTGCCAGTGCAAAGTCTACTGGAGTGGACCCTGCGCCCCATCCCCGACTACACCAAATCTTATTGAGAGGCAGAAGAGGGTAAAACTTTTCTGTTTGGAGAACTTCTTGAGTGGTGAGTCTTCATTGAAGGTTTTGTCCATTCCCCCCCCCCCCCCCCGGCTCTTTTAGCAAGTGTTTATAAGTATCCACACTATTTAAGGGATATTACACACCCACTCATAATGTGAATATTTCAAATGCGGTTTTGCCACCATACCCCAAGGTTGGGGCGGACAGGTGGTAGTGCCCATATTGAGCAATTGAGTCCTATGGGGCGTGAACTCAAGGACTTTACCCTCATTCGTCACTGGATCCTCCTCCCCTTCATCTGAATCGGTAGTCTGCTAGAATGAAAAGGGCCGCATGGCACTGTCATTTAACAACCTCCACTGTGCTAAAGGAAGACGCTTCTGAAAAATGGTGGGGTTTTTTGCCTTTAAATAATTGGGCAGAGGCTGCTGTCAGCCTCTGCTCAATTATTTTTTTTATTTTTTGTGATCTTACTCCCCTTTTGTCGTTCCGCATACGCAGCTCATCCTCTTCTGCTCAGGGACTCCCGACTGTGAAAGGCCTGGAGTATCTTTTCTGTGCTACTTGTGATGCCTAGGGAACGCAAGTGGCGCACCACAATGGGACTTGCGAACTTTACGCACGCAAGTGTACTTGCACACAACGATGGACCGGGGCTGCTCACGCATGCGTAGATCAGCTTGAGCGCTCTGACATCTCATGTGACCAAACTAGTTACAGACAGCCGGGAAGTTCAAACCTCCCGGCTACCTGGTCCTGCGGGGGGATTTGGAGGAATCTCTCCACTTCACCCTGCATTTTAAAATGTTTGGGGGAGTAGGGGAATGGATACTCCAAAGTGGTCAAAGTTTGGATACTCCAAAATGGATACGTCCCTAGTGGGACGTATGTTTTTTTTTTTGCACAATGGCCAATTGGCTGGTCCTGGCAGTAGTACGGGGTTGCCAGTCCCTTGGGGGACTGTCCGTAGACTGTACATCAGGGTCAGCCTAGGGTGCAAGCGCTGGCTCCGTGGAGGGTGCTTACAAGGAGATCCCCGTGGACCTGAGGTGCAAGGTTAATTGGAGACAGTGAGCTGGGCATTGAGAACAGCATTGCATGAACGTTCCCATAGCTCAGATAGGGTAGAGACAGCGAAGTAACGGCACGGGACACCGATGACTGCAGAGAGGCCTCCATCTTAGCGAAGTGGAGATATCCGTGCAGAAAACTGTCTGCAGAGCGTCTTCACACGATGACTGGCAGGCAAGACGCCGGCCGTCCTATGTCGTGTGACTAGCAGTGTGTCCTGGGTTGAGTTCGTGACAGAGTGTGCGAAGATGCACCAAGGGAGCAGAAAAAGTAGAAAAGAAGGGGGGTGGACAGATTAAGGAACAAGATCAAAGGGTTAGAAAAGGAAATTGGCCAAACCCACCACCAGAAAACCATGCTTGTGCTGGGAGACAGCACACACAGGCCACCTGCCACGGCTGAGACCTGGTCAGGTGAGCCCAAGGAACACTAGAGACACTTGAATATAAGAGAAAAATGGAACCTTTTACACTAAGGGAAACAAGGAAAAAATCCAATACTAATCTTTGCAGGTGTCACCGCCGTGAGCAGTAAAGAAAGAGGAGATGCTAATTCTGTAGGGGCCCTTTATTGGACTGTAGGGCAGAATCTGGGAGTGCCTTCCCTGCATTGGGGGAGGGAGCAATCTGCGCTTTTTCTATGCTGGCTGGGGCAGTGGAGAGAGAAATGCAAATATGCGCCTCCGTGTCTTACATTAAAATTCATACAGTACTCATCTGTCCATGTTCAGCAATTTTTCTCCTGAACAGTCCTTGACATCTTTGGAGCATTGTCTGTCTCACTTTCTGAAATAATGTAATTCACAACAGATTGTGAGCATGAAAAGGAGCTCTGCTTGGTGTACAGGCCAATGCATTTACTAATCGTGTTAATGATACCACACGCATCAACATGTGTCTTCAGACTGTTCGCTTAGTAAGCATTCTAGAACACAAAGGGAAAAACCTGATTTAATCCTCACAATAAATGTAAAGAATGTAAGCCTGTTGTCTTTGTATTTTTTTGCCTATACATAATGACGTACTGATCTTTATTATTTTTTTTTATTTTTAAGACCTTATTTACCATCAAAAGGGTGGCCCCAGCAAGCAGCCAGCTCACGAAATATATCTGTGCTTTGGCGAAGAGTGGCCAGATGGCAAACCCAGGGAAAGAAAGCTCATCATTGTGCAGGTGAGTGAGTATTAGGAAATGTTTGTATGAATTACAGAATAGAGAAGCAACATGGTGAGAAAAATAAGGTTTCTACTTTCTTAGTTCTTCAAAGCAGCGCCCTCTGTGTTATAACCGCTTTCTCATTTGCATTTGGAATAATCTCGGAAAACGCCTTAAACAGAAGTGCTCTCAGACATTAGTTACAAATGTGTTTGTGGTGGTGATTTGCACACACAGATTTGTTCTCTTTATTTGTAATTGACTGACATGATCTCAGGAGAGCCCCCCATATTACATAAAATGAGCTAGAAATGCGAATCACTAACCCCTTGAGCCATACCACCTGTGTGCAGTTTTGTCCTCCTCATGTTAAGTATACTAGAAGTGGTGTGTGAGGGGCACAGTCACCCTGACCCAACACCCTGGAAAATCTGTTCTTGCAAGATGTGTGTGTACCTGGGAACGCAATCCCCATAAATTCAGAGTGCTGACCCACTGGACTACCACAGAAAAGATGGGGTTTAGGATCTGGTAGCTGCTTTTTACCCACAGCTACTCAACGGTTTGGGGTGGTTCTGCAAGTATAGGTTCCTTTCCTGTGGTCCACTTGAATTACTTACATGTTTGCCTGCTGTTAGGGTAATTGGTATTACAGTCTAGAGCAGTGTTTCTCAAACCTGTCCTCGGGACCCTCAACCAGGCCAGATTTTGCAGATCACCTTGGGGAAATGCAGACCGATTCCTGCAATCACTGAGCAGCAAATCATGTCAACTGTGCTTTAGAGATCTGCAAACCTGGCCTGTTAGGGGGCCCTGAGGACAGGTTTGAGAAACACTTGTCTAGATGGGGTATGATTTGGAGGGGCTTCCTACATTTAATTTACACTTTTCTCGTTTTAGATCATTCCAGTGGTGGCTCGGATGATCCTTGAGATGTTTTCCGGAGATACCACACGCTCCTTTGACAGTGGAAGCGTGCGCCTGCAGATTTCGGTCCCTGACATCAAAGACAACATTGTTACTCATCTGAAACAGCTCTATCGCCTCCTACAGAATCACCAGACACCAGACGCCTGGCATTTACTGCCGCAACAAAACATGCAAATGACTCCTGCTTTGCAAGCCCAGTGAGCTCTGTTTGTTTTGATTCAGAACGTTTTTTGTTTCGCCTGAAACCTAGGCATATTTCAAGTGCTTCACTGGTGCTTCGGAGTTATGATCTGCTGAAGAGGCCCAGCGCTGCACACAGCACCCTAGAAGAGTCTTCATACATGGAGAGCAAGATGGTGTCCGTTTTCTTGAGTGTGGAACTGCTTCTAGATGTAGCTACTTTGTAACCTCCGCTCTAAGTAGTTAAATCTGGTTCTTTTTAAACATATACCCACTTTTATGTTGTCTTTAGGGGATTTTTATATATAATTTTTTTTTTTCCCGTTTTCTTAATGATGAATGCAAATTCTTATGTGCCTAGAAAGAGCTGGCTTTTCTGTGGCCTGTACAAATATAAGTAAATCTACCAATTTTTAGCATGTCCAACATAGTCAATATACATATTTATTTTTTAAAGCGGCAAAGAAACAATGTATCATTCTATAATTAAACTGGAGGGTGGGGAGAATAAGCCTCAATAAAATAATCGTAAACCTAGTTTACGCCATTTCTTCAACATTTAGAGTTTTAGTCTTCACTGTATACAAGAAACAATATCTACTTTAAAATGCATTGTTTGTGTTTTTGGAGAGGGATGGCTTTCCCAGACTTAACCACTGGTCTAGACAATAAAGATTTTCAGCCCTGGTCCTCAAGTATCCCTAACAGGCCATGTTTTAGGCTGGGGTCAGACGAGCGTAGTGTTCACGTCCGTGATTGCGCCTAAAAGTACGTCCGTGATAGCATGAAAGTAAGTCCATTGGAGCCTGACACATGAAGTACGTCCGCACTGAACTGCGGACGCACAACGGCCACGGCAAACGGACGCAGGTTAGGCAAGAACGTAATACTGCTAGAACGGACGTGCGGAGTGCGCCACGTCCACAACCTCTGCATAGCTTTGTGTGTGAGTGATGGAGCGAGGTCAGACGGACTGCATTTATACGTCCAGCATTTTTGACGGACAGAATGTTTTTTCATTGTAATTTATTTTCCCCTCCTACATCCGTCAAAAAATAACTTCAGTGAAAAAACGGACTGTGTGACCACTACTGCGTCATCCGTACTGACTATGTCCGTACTGCACGGACGTACAGTCCGTAGAAATCACGCTCGTCTGACCCCAGCCTTAAGGATCACCTTGGGGAAATGCAGACTGAGTCCTGCAATCACTGAGCAGCAAATCATATCACCTGTGCTTCAGATATCTGGCACACATGGCCTGTTAGGCTAGGGTCAGACAAACGCATTTTTCACATCTACCGTCAAAAAGTGTTTTGATGCGTCCGAACGCATTTTTTCACGGAATACGCGATAGCGGTTATATGATGCGCAATTTCGGCCGTGATTTTTTTACGGATCCAAACCAGGAAACTTTGGATGTCTGGAGGTTATATTGGCCGGACATGAGCAGCATCTGACGTCTCCTAATCTTGCACACGCGCCGCTATGTGAACGCAGCGCACTCTGTACGTCAGTACTAGCGGTTCGACATTCTTACAAAAATGCGTTAGTTTGCCGCTTGCGTTGCGCGGCCGAACTTTTGTGCGGCCGTACTTCGTGTGTGGGCCTGCATTGGACGTCATTTGCTGCTACCACGGCTGTAATAAAGTGCGGCTAAACGCACGTTCGCACTGCATTCGTCTGACCCCAGCCTTAGGGGGACTTGAGTGCAGGGTTTGGAACCACTGTTCTAGAGGGAATCTGTTTGGATTCCAGGCTGTGCAACATATTTTGGGTTTCAATAAATTTTACAGAGCGTTCTATGAAATCTAAAGTTAAAGAGAATCTATATCCATGAGATGAGTCTAATATTCCCCTTAAGAGAATATACTGTAACAAACAGAATTTAACCTTCATATTAATTCTCTGAACCAGGAATTGTGTGGAGGAATCACAAAAGAAACAGAGTAACAGGGCTATTCAGAAAGCGGTGAGAACCTTGAGAATGACTGGAGAATTAAATTCTAGGTTAAAATAGTCAAACCAGAAAAATTCTCCCGTTTATCTCACTTTCCAAATTGACTATTTGGTCTAGATTGTTCAGTCTCCTGGCAATTCTCAAGGTTTTCACCTCTCTGTATAGCCCTTTATACTTTTAAATTTTAGAGTAAACCTGGATGGCTGGTTCCTTGTTTGGGAACCTGTGCCTGTTCCTCCACAGTTTGTCCCTTCTTAGAAGGGGAAACCCACCAGCAAGGTTTCTGCTTCATCCAGCACTTCCCAACTAGTAATGTCAGCTGTCCTCCAAAGTGCATCCAGGAACAGAATATTTTGCCCAGAGTTGCCCACAAACACCAGCAAGACACTTGATGCAGTGGAGAGGAATACTGATTTTATCTCACAATTCTGGACAGTTATACAAACTTGTATACAAGTCGGTAGGAATAAACATTGCATAGAACAAACCTATGGACTGTATACTCACTGGCCACTTTATTAGGTATAACGTGCTAGTACCGGGTTGGACTCCATTTTGCCAACAGAACTGCCTTAATTCTTCATGGCATAGATTCAACAAGGTGTTGGAAACATTCCTTAGAGATTTTGGTCCATATTGACATGATAGCATCTCACAATATCAAGAAAAAAAATACTCCGCATATGGCAATAAATTCTGGCTTTATTCCATCAACATAGCAGAACAACGTTTCGACCTGAAACCAGGTCTTTGTCAAGTCTACTAAACATATCTCTACAGCTTCTTAAATACATCATAGGTAATTAACATCATTAAAAACAGCGGTGTTGTACACAGATTCCTCATTGTAACACCTGTTTGCAATGCTTGTGTCCACAGCACAAACCTTGCCATTAAAACCAATGTTGCTACCAATTCTCCAATGGTGTCAATTGTAGATTTTTGTGCTGTGGACACAATCATTGCAAACAGGTGTTACAATGCGGAATCTGTGTACAACACAGCTGTTTTTAATGATGTTAATTACCTATGATGTATTTAAGAAGGTGTGGAGAGACGTTTAGTAGACTTGCCAAAGACCTGGTTGCAGGTCGAAACGTTGTTCTGCTATGTTGATGGAATAAAGCCAGAATTTATTGCCATATGCTGGAGTATTTTCTTTTCTTGATATTGTGCTACGTCCTTGGAGTGAGGACTTTCCAGCGGCAGCTCAAAGGTGGGTGGCAGCAACCTGAACTGAACTTTATATGATAGAGAACCTTTGGGATGTGAGATGCTATTTGATTGAGATCTGGTGACTGTAGATGCCATTGGTGTCCAGTGAACTCGTTGTCATGTTCAAGAAACCAGTTAAAGTGAAGTTATCATGGCCAAGATCACCTTAAGGATTTATATTTTAGCTGTACAGTGAGCCAATGTATAGATCAGAACGGTCTATGCCACAAGAAATCCAACCGGTGAGAGCAGTGCCCACAGACCACTGTTACAGTGCAACCCATTGCTGTACTGAAGCTGTGCCCCTCGATCGCTTCAGTATTTCACTGATCAATGTGAGATTCCCTGCGATTGAGGCGTTATTCCACCTCTTGATGACCGTTTCACATTAACATTGAATCCTGGAGAAGATAATAAATTTCAAACTTGACATGAACAAGTCTCTGTTTACTGAATAATCCCCTTGTTTTCTGTACATAGGTGATGCCTATAAAAATGACATTAACAGGGTTATCCAAAGAGATCCGAATTGCTGGAGAGAGGTAACCGAACGCTGAAAATCAGCGTTCGGTTACCTTTCTCGGCCATTCGGCTATCCAGAGAGCAGGCAATTCGCCAAATCCTGACGAATTGCCTGCACATTCGGTGCCTGTTCGAGGGCAGTGAATCCCCATAAAAAAGCACTGCTTCGGCTATTCAGAGAACACAAACCAGCAGTGAAAGGTTCCAGGAATGCTCTGCCATTCGGTGGTTTAATTCGGCAGGTTTATTCAGGCGAATCCCATAGGCTTCAATGTTAAAAATATTCCCGTTTTTTAATTCAATAAACCATTCATTATAAAATTCTGCAGTAAAGAATCTCTTTATTTATAGATTTTTTTTAGGATATTCTAAGCCTTTTTTTTTTTGGATTTTTATTTTTTTGAAAAAAAAAAATCATTTTTTTTTAAGTCTACTTTTTTCTGTAACGGCCCTTTTTATTATCATTCATTGGACCTCACATGTAAATTTCCGACATTTTTGCTCAGTAGTTAATTTGCAAACAGCGTTTCACTTTACAAACATTCAAGCAAACTCTTTTTCTAATTTATTCACTGCATTCGTCTGCAGTGTCGGCTTTTTCCGGCGGCTTTGCTGCATGTGATCGGCTCCTGCTCGGGTTTTTTCGGTGGGTTAATCCAGATGTTTTTGCGGGTTTTAGGTGTGCATTCGTCGGGTTTTGCAGTTTTCGTCAGGTTTGCGGCGGCCTTTCCCTGCGGGGACCCTGTGGTGCTTGCTGAAAATACCGCAGAGTTGCCAAAATGGGATTGGCAAAACCAACGGAGTTAAAGAGAACGAAAAGTCATCGAACGTGCGGTGAGTTTTCGATTCTCTTGGAATTACCCTGTAAGCGTGTGATTTAATACAGTCAATCATATGGACGTAACCATAGCAATGCAAATTTTATCAAAATAACCAGGCTAAACACAAAAAACTGTCACCTAAGTGCCTTTTGTTTCAAGTGATTCACGGCCTTGGTATTTTAAGCAATCCGTGAAGCTAACCTTGATATTTCAGAATGACATGTCCTATGATGCTCAGCAAAGCTTACAGAGATGGTTCTGGAACATCCAGTGCTCAAAGGATATCCATTTGTCTTTGAGTGATTCCTTCTGGATTAAGGGCAGGTTTATTATACAGTCAGGTCCAGAAATATTGGGTCATCGACACAATTCTAACATCTTTACACCACCACAATGGAGTTGGAATGAAACAGACACAATGTGCTTTAACTGCAGACTGCTTTAATTTGAGGGTATGTACATCCAACTCAGGTGAACGGTGTAGGACTTACAGCAGTTTGCAGATGTGCCTCCCACTTGTTAAGGGACCAAAGGTAATGGGACAATTGGCTTCTCAGCTGTTCGATGGCCAGGTGTGTGATATTCCCTCATTACCCCAGAGTTCATTTCAAGTGTGCTATTTGCATTTGGAATCTGTTGTCAACTCTCAAGATGAGATCCAAAGAGCTGTCGCTTTCAGTGAAGCAAGCCATCGTTAGGCTGAAGAAACAAAACAAGCCCATCAGAGAGATAGCAAGAACATTAGGTGTGGCCAAAACAACTGTTTGGAACATTCTCAATAAGAAGGAACGCACTGGTGAGCTCAGCAACACGAAAAGACCCGGGAGACCACGGAAAACAACTGTGGTGAATGACCGAAGAATTCTTTCCCTGGTGAAGAAAACACCCTTCACAACAGTTGGCCAGATCAAGAACCCTCTCCAGGAGGTAGGTGTGTGTGTGTGTGTTAAAGTCAACAATCAAGAGACGACTTCACAAGTCACCAGAGTGAATACAGAGGGTTCACCACAAGATGTAAACCATTGGTGAGCCTCAAAAACAGGAAGGCCAGATTAGAGTTTGCCAAACACCAAACAAAGTCTTCACAGTTCTGGAAGAAGATCCTATGGACAGATGAGACCAAGATCAACTTGTACCAGAGTATGGAGAAGGAAAGGAACTGCTCATGATCCTAAGCATACCACCTCATCAGTGAAGCATGGTGGTAGTGTCATGGCGTGGGCATGTATGGCTGCCAATGGAACTGGTTCTCTTGTATTTATTGATGATGTGACTGCTGACAAAAGCAGCAGGATGAATTCTGAAGTGTTTCGGGCAATATTATCTGCTCACATTCAGCCAAATGCTGCAGAACTCATTGGACGGCGCTTCACAGTGCAGATGGACAATGACCCAAAGAGCAACCAAAGCAACCAAACCAAACCAAAAGCAACCAAAGAGTTTTGAAGGGACAGAAGTGGAATGTTATGCAATGACCAAGTCAATCACCAAACCTGAATCCCATTGGGCATGCATTTCACTTGCTGAAGACAAAACTGAAGGGAAAATGCCCCAAGAACAAGCAGGAACTGAAGACCGTTGCAGTAGAGGCCTGGCAGAGCATCACCAGGGATGAAACCCAGCGTCTGGTGATGTCTATGCGTTCCAGACTTCAGGCTGTGATTGACTGCAAAGGATTTGCAACCAAGTATTAAGAAAAAGTTTGATTTATGATTATTATTCTGTCCCATTACATTTGGTCCCCTAACAAGTGGGAGGCACATCTGCAAACTGCTGTAAGTCCTACACTGTTCACCTGAGTTGGATGTACATACCCTCAAATTAAAGCTGACAGTCTGCAGTTAAAGCACATTGTGTTTGTTTCATTCCAACTCCATTGTGGTGGTGTATAGAGCCAAAGATGTTAGAATTGTGTCGATGTCCCAATATTTCTGGACCTGACTGTATAACACTGGCCTTTCCAATGACACCAGAACACTGTCCTTTTGGGACACACGGGACTAGAGATACTGGTGTCTAAATGACCCCTGCAATGTGTTTTTTCTGCCGGGAATGGAGAAATCCCAGTTTGAGATGTCATTACAGACAGGCCCGATGACTCCTCTGGCCAGGGAGGCTGTCCCACATAGCAGGGGCTGACATCCAGGATGACAGCTCGCTGTGGTTGCAGCCCCAGATCAGCGCCGAGAAGAGACAAATCAGGACTAGGGATGGACAAAACTCGCTCGAGTTCGGTTCGCCGTCGAACCCGAACAATACCCAAATTTTGCGTGCGAACATAGTTCGAATCCAATGCAAGTCAATGGGACTTGAACGCTCGTTTTTTAGAGTGCCCTCCAAGAGGGCATATATGCAAGATATTTGCCATAAAAGGTGTATGGGGGTCCGAGTAGTGCCCTGGGGGACAGGAAACAAGGGAAAAAAAGTGAGGTTTCCATGAACTAAGGGTTAAAAATAAAAACAAAAAATTCCTTCAAATATCGTGCCTAGGAGGTCCCCATAACCTGCCCGTGAAGTGGCGGATTTTTCAGATGTATAGAAATATGAAAAAAACAAAAAATGACATTTCAAATGACGGTAAATGGTTTTCCTTTAATATATCCATAAACAACTGGCTGCGGCGGCAGTCTGTATGAAAAGAGGAGACATTTTAGGATACGCAGAACAAGTTTAGTGATTTTTTTGGCTAAATTATTGTGAAACTTATGCAGGCTTTGGATGAAAGTAACAATAGGTGCTTTAAAATTGGGCCTTTAGTGTCAACAGTGCCGTCACACCGTAACCCCTCTGTGGTATTGTGGAAGAGTGCAGGGTTGGACCCTGCGGTCCAATATTAAAATGATATGAATCTGGTAATATAGGCGTCAGTGGCAGTGCACCAAATATTGTGCCTTTGGTGGCAGCAAGTGCCTTCACACCGTAAGTAACCCCTCTGTGGTATTGTGGAAGAGTGCCGGGTTGGACCCTGCGGTCCAATATTAAAATGATATGAATCTGGTAATATAGGCGTCAGTGGCAGTGCACCCAAATATTGTGCCTTTGGTGGCAGCAAGTGCCTTCACACCGTAAGTAACCCCTCTGTGGTATTGTGGAAGAGTGCCGGGTTGGACCCTGCGGTCCAATATTAAAATGATATGAATCTGGTAATATAGGCGTCAGTGGCAGTGCACCCAAATATTGTGCCTTTGGTGGCAGCAAGTGCCTTCACACCGTAAGTATGTGACACCCCCTGATAGCTGACTGTCAGTGACTGAGAAGACACACTTTCCACCACCAATTCCCAGATATCTGCAACAATTGAGCCCCCCAAATTGCTGCTGTCACTGACTGAGAAGACACACTTTCCACCAATTCCCTGATATCTGCAACAAGTGAGACCCCCCCCCCCCCAATAGCTGTCACTGGCAGTGAGAAGACACACTGACAGAACAATCTCAAGATATTTGCCATAAAAGGTGTATGGGGGTCCGAGTAGTGCCCTGGGGGACAGGAAACAAGGGAAAACAAGTGAGGTTTCCATGAACTAAGGGTTAAAAATAAAAACAAAAAATTCCTTCAAATATCGTGCCTAGGAGGTCCCCATAACCTGCCCGTGAAGTGGCGGATTTTTCAGATGTATTGAAATATGAAAAAAACAAAAAAATGACATTTCAAATGACGGTAAATGGTTTTCCTTTAATATATCCATAAACAACTGCTTGCGGCGGCAGTCTGTATGAAAAGAGGAGACATTTTAGGATACGCAGAACAAGTTTAGTGATTTTTTGGCTAAATTATTGTGAAACGTATGCAGGCTTTGGATGAAAGTAACAATAGGTGCTTTAAAATTGGGCCTTTAGTGTCGGCAACAGTGCCGTCACACAGTCCTCTGAGGATATGAATCTGGTACAGGCGTCAGTGGCAGTGCCAGTGGTGTATTTAGGTTTTGTGCTGCCCTAGACCTGACTAAACTCGTGCACCCCCCAATTTAAATTTAAGGCACCCCTTCCTGTCAAGGGCACACCTCTTCCTGGTTAATCCCCACCCTTCATCTTAAAGCTCCACCTTTTCCTCTTAGAGCTCTGCCTTTTCCTCTCTTTATATTAAAAGTGGATACCAAGTGCCTACTTGTATATTTTGTATACCATTTCAAATGTATCTATTGAGATAAAGAAAATTATGAAATGTTTAAATTCAAGCATTTTTAGAGAGTATCACAGAGCTGCACAGCAATAAAACCCACAGAAATGGGCATTGTGTATGAGCTTATCAGAGTTGCACAGCAATAAAACCCACAGAAATGTGCACTGTGTATGAGCATATCACAGAACTGCACAGCAATAAAACTCACAGTAATGTGCAGTGTGTATGAGCGTATCCCAGAGCTCCAGTGCAATAAAACTCACAGTAATATGCAGTGTGTATCACAGAATCCACAGCAATAAAACTCCCAGCAATGCAATGTTTGGTGTGTGTCAGCGTATCAGAATCCACAGCAATAAAACTCCCAGCAATGCAATGTTTGGTGTGTGTCAGCGCATCAGAATCCACTGCAATAAAACTCCCAGCAATGGCTGGGTGGAGTAGAGGTAATGTCACTGCTCTGCATGGAGAGAGCCTGTGGAGTCATGGGTTCGATCCCAGCGAGCAACCTCTCCAGTAAGTGCCCTTGGCAAGACACCTAACGGTACCTACTTGCCACCCAGGACATACTTGAAAACAAGAGAAATCTTAATGTATCCTTCCTGGTAAATTCCTTTCTCGAAAAAAAATAAATGTGCGGTGTGTATCAGTGCATCAGAATTCACAGCAATAAAACTCACAGCAATGTGTGGTGTGTGTCAGCGTATCAGAATCCACAGCAATAAAACTCCCAGCAATGCAATGTGCGGTGTGTATGAGTGCATCAGAATCCACTGCAATAAAACTCCCGGCAAACCGGGTGTATATGAGCACACAGCAATTATGCTGTGTAGCCATCTTGTCAGCAGTGGGGTGCCACTGCCAGAGGGTGCACTGTAGCTTTGATTCCTTTCCCAGTGGGTGTTCAGTCCAGAATAGAGTCTGTGTTAACGAAAGGGCAGGCACCTGCGCGCGTGCGTTTCACGTGGTTCAGCCAGTCATGTGGTACTGAGACTCAGAGAAATGGCAGTAAAATGCCCTGATGTTCGGTGGTTTCAATCAGCAGGTTTATTCAGGCGAACCCCATAGGTTTCAATGTTAAAAATATTCCCATTTTTATGCAATATCTAATAAATCATTTATTATTTTAATCTGCAGTAAAAAGTCTTTATTTATAGATTTTTTTTAGTACCTTTTAGTCATTTTTCAGATTTTTTTGGGCAAAATTTCCCCCCCCCTTTTTTTAATAGCGGTTTTTCTTTTTTCTGTAACAGAACTTTTTATTATCTATCATAGGATCTTATATGTAAATTCCAGACATTTTCGTTCAGTAGTTCTTTTGAAAGCAGCAGGCCACGGGTTTGCGGTGGCAGCATTCAGCGACCGACTCCATGCACTTTGGGGACCCTGCGGTGAATGGTGAATGGGGAAATTTTATTCTCCTAAGTGCAGGGAACTACAGAACACGAAAAAGTTGGCGTCATTTCGGTGCTCTGTGAGTAACCAATTTAGTGGTGAGATTTTTTGCTGCCCCCTGGAAAGTGAAAGCCTAGGCCTTGCCTACCCAGGACATACTTGAAAATTTGTGAAATCTCAATGTATCCTTCCTGGTAAAAAAAATTTATTTAAGGGGTGGGGCCACCCAGTGCGGACCGCCGCCCCCTGGAAAGTGCCGCCCTAGGCCTGGGCCTAGTCGGCCTAGGCCAAAATACACCACTGGGCAGTGCACCCAAATATTGTGCCTTTGGTGGCAGGCCAGCAAGTGCCATCATACAGTAACCCCTCTGTGGTATTGTGGAAGAATGCAGGGGTGGACCATGTGGTCCTATATTAAAATATATGAATCTGGTAAAGGCGTCAGTGCACCGAAATATTGTGCCTTTGGTGCCATGCCAGCAAGTGCCATTATACAGTAAACCCTCTGTGGTATTGTAGAAGAGTGCAGTGGTGGAGGTTTTGGGATGTAACTGATCTATTCAGTTACATCAGCATTCAGCATCAGGGGAGTGATAGCTGCTGATCCAGGACTGATTCATTTTTATAAATGTCAGCCGGTCTACAGATTCGGTGGACAGACGCACTCTTTTGTCTGTGACCAGTGGCGTCGCAAGGTGGGGGCGGGGGGTGCGGCCCGCACCAGGTGACACCCGCCCTTAGGGTGACACCGTCACCCTAAGAGCGGGTGTCTCACCCTGCGATGCAGTGTTCAGCTCCCTGCGAGCGCCCGAAGCTATGGAGCTTCAGCGCTCGCCTGGGGCAACCACGTCACCAGCCGAGTTCTCGCGAGATCGCGGCTGGTCACGTGGCTCCCCCAGGCGAGCGCCCAAGCTCCATGCCGCCGGACGCTCAGAGGGAGCCGAACACGCGGCGGCGGCAGGAGGTGAGCTGGGGCATTATCCGTGAGAGCTGCTGGGGCATATCCATGAGAGCTGCTGGGGCATATCCATGAGAGCTCCTGGGGCATATCCATGAGCTGGGGGCAATATCCATGAGAGCTGCTGGGGCATATCCATGAGAGCTCCTGGGGCAATATCCATGAGAGCTTCTGGGGCATATCCATGAGCTGGGGGCAATATCCATGAGAGCTCCTGGGGCATATCCATGAGAGCTCCTGGGCATATCCATGAGAGGAGCTGGGGCATATCCATGAGCTGGGGGTAATATCCATGAGAGCTGCTGGGGCATATCCATGAGCTGAGGGCAATATCCATGAGAGCTGCTGGGGCATATCCATGAGAGCTCCTGGGGCAATATCCATGAGAACTTCTGGGGCATATCCATGAGCTGGGGGCAATATCCATGAGAGCTGCTGGGGCATATCCATGAGCTGGGGGCAATATCCATGAGAGCTTCTGGGGCATATCCATGAGCTGGGGGCAATATCCATGAGAGCTCCTGGGGCATATCCATGAGAGCTGGGGCAGTATCCATGTGTGCTGGGGGCATATCCATGAGAGCCTGGGCAATATATCCATGTGTGAGCTGGTCTGGGGCAATATATCCATATGTGAGCTGAGGCGCAATATATCCATGTGTGCTGGGGCAATATATATCCATGGGTGAGCTGCTGGGGGCAATATATAATTGTGAGCTGGGGCAATATATCCATATGTGAGCTGGGGCAATATATATCCCCGATCTATTCAGTTACATCAGCATTCAGCATCAGGACTGATTAATTTTTCATGCTGATCCAGGACTGATTAATTTTTATAAATGTCAGCCGGTCTACAGAGTTGGTGGACAGATGCACTCTTTTGTCTGTGACCAGTGGCGTCGCAAGGTGGGGGTGGGGGGTGTGGCCCGCACCAGGTGACACCCGCCCTTAGAGACACCCGCCCTATGGAGCTTCGGCGCTCGCCTGGGGCAACCACGTCACCAGCCGAGTTCTCGCGAGATCGCGGCTGGTCACGTGGCTCCCCCAGGCGAGCGCCCAAGCTACATGCCGCCGGACGCTCAGAGGGAGCTGAACACGCGGAGGCGGCAGGAGGTGAGCTGGGGCATTATCCATGAGAGCTGCTGGGGCATATCCATGAGAGCTGCTGGGGCATATCCATGAGAGGAGCTGGGGCATATCCATGAGCTGGGGGTAATATCCATGAGAGCTGCTGGGGCATCTCCATCAGCTGGGGGCAATATCCATGAGCTGGTGGCAATATCCATGAGAGCTCCTGGGGCATATCCATGAGAGCTGGGGCATATCCACGAGAGCTGGGGCATAACCATGAGAGCTGCTGGGGCATATCCATGAGAGCTCCTGGGGCATATCCATGAGAGCTCCTGGGGCATACCCATGAGAGCTTGGGCAGTATCCATGTGAGCTGGGGCAGTATCCATGTGTGCTGGGGGCATATCCATGAGAGCTGGGGCAATATATCCATGTGTGAGCTGGTCTGGGGCAATATATCCATGTGTGAGCTGGTCTGGGACAATATATCCATATGTGAGCTGGTCTGGGGCAATATATCCATATGTGAGCTGAGGCGCACTATATCCATATGTGAGCTGGGGCAATATATATCCATGGGTGAGCTGCTGGGGGCAATATATAATTGTGAGCTGGGGCAATATATCCATATGTGAGCTGGGGGCAATATATATCCATGGGTGAGCTGCTGGGGGCAATATAGCCAGAGCTGCTGGGGGCAATGTATATCCATGTGTGCTTTCACTGCCTTCGAACAGGCACCGTACTTGCTGGCAGTTGGCAAAAATTTGTGTGAGCATATGAGAGAGCTCCACAGCAATAAACCTCACAGTAATATGCGCTGTGTGTATGAGCATTCAGTGTTATATGGGAGTACTGATTTAGGAGTAAGAGTAGTTAAAAAAAATCTGTAAAACTCGGGGGGGGGGTGACACCGTAAGTTACCGCCACTGTCTGTGACAAAACCTCCAGCGGCACTGAACGTCCTTTCAGAAAGCACACTGGATAAAGGGCAACCTAGTAGATGCATAGCATATTGCTTGGGGCGGCAGTTTGTATGAAAAGAGCAGACATTTTAGGACATGCAGAACAAGTTTAGTGATTTTTTTGGCTAAATTATGGTGAAACTTATGCAGGCTTTGGATGAAAGTAACAATAGGTGCTTTAAAATTGGGCCTTTAGTGTCGGCAACAGTGCCGTCACACCGTAACCCCTCTGTGGTATTGTGGAAGAGTGCAGGGTTGGACCCTGCGGTCCAATATTAAAATGATATGAATCTGGTAATATAGGCGTCAGTGGCAGTGCACCCAAATATTGTGCCTTTGGTGGCAGCAAGTGCCTTTACACCGTAAGTAACCCCTCTGTGGTATTTTATGGAAGTATGTGACACCCCCTGATAGCTGACTGTCAGTGACTGAGAAGACACACTTTCCACCACCAATTCCCAGATATCTGCAACAATTGAGCCCCCCAAATTGCTGCTGTCACTGACTGAGAAGACACACTTTCCACCAATTCCCTGATATCTGCAACAAGTGAGACCCCCCCCCCAATAGCTGTCACTGGCAGTGAGAAGACACACTGACAGAACAATCTCCTCTCACTCCTGCAGAAAAACACGTGCTGGCTGGGCTGGGTTGAAAGCCTTATATATAGTGTGCTGCGGGACTTAGGCAAAATTTGCCCAATAAGGACTCTGAGCCGTGATTGGCATAGTCTTGCACCTGTCTTGTGGTCAGGTCCGAGGCTCTAGCCAATTACATGCTTCAGGGAAGTGGAAAACGGCATTGTGGTCCATAGTGGTGCATCGTGGGCGAACTCGAGACGAACACGCGGAAATGTTTGCAGTTCGCGAACTATCGAACATGCGATGTTCGATGCGAACTCTCGAACGCATCGAACCGAACGCCCTGGGAGTCTTTTCATTATTTTAAAGTCATTACACCGGCACTCAAGGGGCAGTTACGCAGATTGGGCCCACCCATCCAGGCCCTTTTAAAGTCATTACATGGTACCAGAAGTGGGGTACACAGAAGCATGACAGGCAGCCACAGCACAAAGAGCATCCCTTCCCTGGATTTAGAATCTGGCAATATAGCAGAGAACTGGCCAAAATGGAAGGAGCTGATAGAGCTGGTTTATGCAGGACCTGATGCAGCACAGTGGACTGATCAACAAAAGGCAGCATTTTTCCTCATCAGTGTGGGCCAAACAGGTCGTGATGCGTGCAGAGCATGGTGTGCAAGTGGAAACATGTCAGCAGAGGACAAGAAAAAGACAGAGGTACTGTTTGAAGCATACTGCAATCCACAGAAAATCACCACAGTGCAAAGAAAGCTGTTCTATGAGAGGAACCAAAGGGTTAGTGAATCAGTTAATGAATGGGTCACTCAGCTGCAGCTACTTGCTAAAGATTATGTTTTTCATGACTCTGGTGATATGATAAAAGACAGGATATTAATGGGCAGCCAGTTCAAGGCAGCGCAAGAAAAGTTACTGCAGGAGGAGGATTTAACATTTGTTAACCTCCCTGACGGTTAAATTTCACCCCTGAGAGCGGTAACCCCGAGACACACTCGGGCTGTATACATTACCTTTCCCTGCGCTCCCTCGCTGATCTCTGCAGTCTCCTCCCGGCGATCGCAGCGTTTTACTTCCTAGATTCCTTCTCGCGAGGAAGGAACCAGGAAGTATAAGGTCGCGGTCGCCGGAGGAGGCAGCTCGGGACATCGAGGGAGCGCAGGGAGAGGTGATGTATCCAGCGGCATCCCGAGTGTTGCTCGGGGTTACCGCTTCCAACATAGGAATGTAACCCCCGAGCCACACTCGGGAATACCGCTAGGGGGGGGGGGGAATAGACCGCTTTTAAATTAGGTTTTTCTCAAAAATTAGACAGCAAGGGAGGTTAAAGCTCTCAGAATTGCAAGAGCATATGTAATGCCAAGACATGATATGCAGGTGCTAGCAGGGACACATCAGATTAGTGCAATTGAAAAACAACAGTCACCAAACAGAACAAAGGGAAGTATGGAGAAGGAATAGAAGAGACAAAAGAGTCAGAGATACAGAAACAGCCTGTGGAAACATGCATAGCAGTGACACTATATGCCCTGCAAGAGGTCAAATATGAAATAAATGCAGGAAAAAAGGGCACTTTGCTAGAATGTGTAATAGATGAACAAGCTCAGCAAAGTCACAGCCAAAAAACGTCTATATCGTAGCTAACAAGGATACTACTTCAGATGATGACACAGCTCCCAGATATACCTCGCATCTGTACATGACACACAAACCTCTGCAGATGAGGCTTTGGTCACGTTGGAACTAGGGGTTTCTAAAATCCCGATCAAGTTTAAAATTGATATAGGAGCGCAGGTAAATTGTATTCCAGGTCATGTATATCGCAAACTCTTACGTGAAGAAATACATCTGGACAGACAAAAGCTACCGAAGTTGATGGGGTATGGAGGAGAGATCCTGGATGTTATTGGACGGTGTCATACAAAGTGTGCATATAAAGGATCTGAAACTAGCTTGCAGTTGTTTGTAATTGAGACACAAGCCCCTGCCGTGCTGGGCCTGGGGACAAGCCAGGAGATTGGTCTTATCAAAATCATAATGACCGTTAATAGAGATGGCAACACACTTACTGCAAATAGCATTAAACATGATTTCAGAGATGTATGCAGTGGACTTGGTTGTCTTCCAGGGTTATCCAAAATTTGCATACAAGAAGGATCACACCCTGTTATACATGCACCGAGAAAAATACCTCTTGCTCTTCTAAGCAAGGTGAAGCAAGAACTCTTAAGGATGGAGGAACTAGGGGTGATCAAGAGAGTCACAGAACCATCTAAATGGGTCAGCTCTATGGTGGTGGTTGAAAAGAAAAACACTGGAGCAATCAGAATATGCATTGACCCGCATGATTTAAACAAGGTTATCATGAGAGAACATTACACATTACCCACTCTAGAGGACATAGGTCATTAACTTGTTGGAGCATCAGTGTTCAGCGTGTTGGATGCACAGTCTGGATATTGGCAACTGCGTCTAGATAAGAATAGCAGTCGCCTAACTACGTTTAACTCCCCAGTTGGATGATGGCGCTTTACACGAGTTCCTTTTGGGGTAGCATCTGCTCAGGAAATATTCATAAATATTCCAGAAAAAAAAATCACACAAGCTCATTTCAGGCCCGCGGGGTGTAGACGTCTTAGGCTAGGGTCAGACTGAGGCAGTGCGAACGCGCGTGCAGCCGCACTTAATCACGGCCGCACTAGCAGCAGATGCCGGGCAATGACGGCCAATATACGAAGTACGGTCGCACAAAAGTCGGCTGCGCAACGCAAGTGGAAAATGAACGCATTTTTCGAGAACGTGAAACCGCAACTGACGTACAGAGTGCGCTGCGTCCGCTAGCGGCGTGTGTGCGTGATTAGGAGACGTCAGACGCTGCTAATGTCCGGCCAACATAACGTCCAGACACAAAAAGTGTTTTATTGATGATCCATACAAAATCACGGACGAAAATGCGCATAGTATGACCACTATCACGTATTCTGTGAAAAAATGCGTCCATCGTTCGAACGCACTTTTTCACAGACAACATAAAAATGCGTTAGTCTGACCCTAGCCATAATTGATGATTTCTTGGTCTAGCGCAAAGACCGAAACGAACATGACCAAAACCTAATTGCACTATTTGAGCGTTGTCGTGAGAAAAATTTGAAACTAAACCCAAACAAACCTCAGATTGGAGTTGAGGAGGTGAGCTACTTTGGTCACATCATCTGTAAAGAAGGTTTGAAACCGGATCCCAACAAAATACAAGCAATTACTAAAATGCAGGCGCCGACCTCTAGGAAAGAGTTAGAAACATCATTGGGTATTTTCAACCATCTGTCAAAGTTCTCACAAGGTTTAACTCAGCAAACTGCACCAATACGAGCTCTGCTTCGAAAAAATGCATGCTGGTCTTGGGATGCAAATATGCAGAAAACATTTGAGAAGATAAAGGCAACAATCTGCAAACAGCCTGGACCAATATTAAAATTCTTTGATGTGAATTGCGACACTGTCCTTCAAGTTGATGCATCACAAGCTGGGTTGGGTGGTGTTCTATTGCAAAGAGGTCATCCAGTAGCCTATGCCCCCTGGGCGCTCACAACAGCCCAATCCAACTATGCCCAAATTGAGAAGGAAATGTTAGCTATCGTGAAAGGGTGCGAAAACTTTCATCAGTATATCTACGGGCATCCTTTACTAGTAGAAACTGACTGCAAGCCTTTGGAACACATAATGCTGAAACCACTAAACTCAGTTCCGCCACCCTTACAAAGGATGGTAATGAAGCTGCAACCATATGATATCACTGTAAAATACAAGCCAGGAAAAGACATCCCGATGGCTGATACTCTGTCCAGGGTGTTTCCAGCTGGACATGAAGCACGGAAGGAACCTGATCTGGAGGAGCAAATTCACACGGGTTTGGTTATTGTACCAATATCAGATGTCAGACTGGAAAAAATAAGACAGGAAACCCTGCGGGACAAGCTACTAGAAAAATTATGCAGAGTCATGTGCAATGACTGGCCAGAGAAATGCAAGAAACTGCCAGCAGAGTTACAGGTATTTTGGCATGTGAGACACGAATTGTCGAATAATGAGGGCATTATCTTTATGGCTGAACGTGTGCTCATACCCAAGAGTCATCAGAAGCTGGTCTTAGAACAAATTCACTCAGGACATTTAGGCATTGCACTCTGCAAAAGAAGGGCACGTGAATTGGTGTATTGGCCTAACATGGACTCTGATATTGAGACATTTGTTAAAGTTTGTGATACCTGCAGTGAATTTCAAAGACAGAACACAAAGGAACCGCTCATCCCTTGCAGTCTCCCTTCTCGTGCAGGGCAAAGACTGGCTACAGACATTTTCGCGATAAAGAGAAGAACTACTTGATCATTGTTGATTACTATAGCAAATATTTTTAAATAATGCATCTAAAGGACTTGAAATCCTCCACTGTCGTATTGGCTTTCAAATCCATACTCGCCAGGCATGGTGTGTGTGAGGAACTCGTCTCAGACAATGGACCACAATATATAAGTGCTGAATTTCAAACCTTCTTGAGGGAATGGGGCATTAAGCATAAACCTGTTAGTCCCTACCTACCACAGGCAAAGGGGTTGGCTGAAAAGTATGTTGGCATCGCCAAGTCTAATTTAATGAAGGCAAAATCCTCTGGGCAAGATGTTCATCTGGATTTACTGAACTATCGTGTGACTCCACTAGAAGGATTATGTTCTCCTGTGCAGCTGCTTATGGGCAGAACACTGAGAACCACAGTGCCCATTTCTCCAAAGAAACTTCAGCCACAGAGTTTTACTCATGAGCGTGTTGCAGCTCAACGTTACAAAAACATTTTGAAACAAAAGCGTTATTGCGACAAATCAGCCAAGCCTCTCCCACCACTTAACTTAGGACAAGCTGTGAGACACAGGACCAATGGGAAGACATGGGAGCCGGCAACGCATTGTACGTGTTTCTGTATCCCCAAGATCTTGTGTGATTGAAAATACTCATGGTCAGGAATTCAGACGAAACAGATGCCATCTACGTCCTGACTATTCAAGTTCTGAGACATGTGATTCGAGCGATGATGAAATTCCCTTCACACCTGTTGACAACCGACAGCTTGACTCGCGTACTGCAAGCAACATTGAAACAAATGATGCTGAAGACGAAATGGATTCTCCAGATGCAAATGATGGGGATCCTACTGGAGAGGAATCATCAAATTCTCATTGTAGTGCAAGAGACACTTACTCCAGTTATGGTCGTAAACTAAAGCCAAAATATGGAAGGATTTTGTTTCACTGTAACTCTGTAAATCTTGAGGAGGAAGATGTGATATATTTATTTATTTGAGAAAGGATTTTACCAGGAAGGATACATTGAGATTTCTCTCGTTTTCAAGTATGTCCTGGGTGGCGAGTATGTACCGTTATATCTCATTTATATATGTGAATTCTCTGATGTTAAATATTTTTATGTTACTACTCTGTACCACCTTAAACGGTTAATGTATTGGTCCACCTTAAATCCTGTCATGTACAACCTGGACAGGAAATAGGTCACAGGATATTGTGTTCAAAGTCCATACCTGTTTTACTCCTGGAGTCTTTTCATTATTTTAAAGTCATTAAACCGGCACTCAAGGGGCAGTTAGGCAGACGGGGGGGGGGGCATCCAGGCTCTTGAGCAGTACCGATTGTCTGATGGGTCAGTCTGCCCCTGACTCTGTCTTTGTCTATCTCCAGAAACCTACCCATTCACCCCATTAATGTACTCATCATCCACAAACCAGATATCTATATCCTACTCAACCATCAACCCTCCAACACCACATTTATCTACCCACCCATCCAGCTACCCAACTCCTGTCTACTCGCCCATCCAGCCACCCATGTTAGGGTGGCACCTGGCAATAGCCATGGTGGGACCCAATGTTCAACTGATATATCCCAAGCTCTGTGGGTGAGCAGTGCAGGCAGGGCCGGATTAACATAGGGGCAGATGGAGCAGCAGCTCCAGGCCCATGCCTCAGAATAGGCCCAGAGAAAGAATAACTATGTCTGCATTTGGACCCATGTATCTCCACCTCCATAGCAGCTACAGGGTCAAGTGAGGTATCACTGGAAAGACCAGAGCATGGCCTTTCCAGCGATACCAAACATGACCAGTTTTTAAGTAATAAAATTAAATAATAAATATAAAAATTTTCTTTTTCTTTCCAACAGTAATATTTTTCACTTTTCAATTATAAAGTAAACAATGATGCTGCACTAACTAACCATCACATTTCTCATGTCACCAACAAGTGTGGAGGTGATGGGTGATGGTAAAATCCATTGTTACGAATTGTTACATCAAAAACCTAAACCGCCGCATTGCAGCGAAGAGCAGTGCGGGGAACTTTGGACCCCATGCGCCACTAATCTTTACACCTCACAAGGTCAAGTGAGATGTCATTGGACAGGGCAGAGTCTGGCCTTTCCATTAATACCAAACCTGATCATGTAAAATCTAAAAAAAAGAAAAACATTTTTTATTTATTTTTAGTTCCAAAGCGATGGCATGGTCCATTTTTTCACATAGAAAATGAGCAATACCACTGCCATTACTCACCTTCTCATTTCTCACGTTGGGAGAAGGTCACTGTTTTATACATAGTCATATTATTCGTAAAAAAAACATGTTCCAAAACACAAGGGAAATATTTCATTTTGTTTTCATTTTTGGGTTAAAATTGTATATTTTCTCAGAAAAATGCAGTAACAGGTTCCTATTTCACATTTTTAACAAGAATGCCCTATAGAATATATAACCACAAAGGTTTGGATGATAAAATGGAAAAAAAAATGTACACTCTTTAAATGATTGAAATCTGAATGAAAAATTAATCACACACTATCTGCATGGTTAGATATACCCGTATCTGCACTATTAAATAACCACCAAAAAGCCCACCAAAATCTTCAGCTCCAGGCCCATAGAGATCTTAATCCGGGCCTGAGTGCAGGCATAAACTAGACACATTGAAACAAGTATGTAATATAATAAAGTCACGGTAATTGACAAGGCTGTATAACTAAGAATAAGACTGGGCTGTGGGAAACCAAGAATACCGGGTAGAACAAAGCAAGGTGTAGGTAGACTGGAGTACTTGGTCACTGGATAGGGCAGAGAAAGGAACGGCTGCAGATGGTGGGCTATGGAGTATTAGGAGTTAGACTCCATGCAGGCAGGAATGGTGAGACATGTTTTGAAAGTCTTGGTAACTGGATACCTTGTAGCCACAGATGGTGAGACACGTAGTGGAGGTCCTAGCAGCCACAGATAGTGTGGCACGCTGCAGGTCTTTATAGCAGGATACTGGAGCTCTGGATAAAGCTCAACAGGACACAGGATCCAGGTAGAACAAGGATGAGGAAAACGAGGGACAATAAAAGGCTGAGGCTAAACAGATTAGGAGCTGGAGCACAGGAAGCACCTCCAAACACAGGAGTCTGAGACTCAATGCTTGAGAGGGGTGTAACAGGTGAGTAATTGGTGGTAAAGCAAACGGCCCAAAGTGGGTCCAGTCCATAGGCCTGAGTGGGGGAAAAACTGGCCCAGATCCGGGAGAATGCTAGAATTCCCTCCAGCCGGCACCAGGGCTTGAAGCATGACAACCCTACCTTCATCTACCCATCCAGACCTAACCCCCATCTATCTATCCAAACCCATCTAGCCATCCAACCCTTATCTAGGGTCTGGGGAAAAGCCAAATCGATGCTCTTTTCATTAAAAAGTGCCGGATCCGGCCGATCCATGAAGTTTTTGCGAAATTACACCGGATCTTTGCATTTTTTTCAATAAATCACAATATTATTCTGCAGGATCCACACCTTTTCCCCCCAAAAATTACTGGAATCTTATAGACTTGTGCGCATTTTCATTAAAAAAGTGCAGGATCCACGCATTTTCTTTTTTTTTTAAGAAATCACACCGGATCTTTAAATTTTTCCATTAATCACAATATTATCCTTCAGGATACACATTTTTCCTTAAAAACTGCTGGATCCATCCAAGAAAGTTGTGGTTCCTGAAGGATAATATTGTGTTTTATTGAAAAATGAATAGATCCAGTGTGATTTCTCAAATAAAAAGCCTGGATCCAGTAGGATCCGGCAATTTTTCAAGACAAAATATGTGGATCCTGAAGGATAATATTGAGGTCAATTGAAATATGAAAGGATACAGTGTGATTTCTCAGATAATGCATGGATCCGGCAGGATCTGGCCCTTTTTTAACGAAACAGCACATGGTTCCAGTGGCGTCTCTAGGAACAATATATAGGGGGGCACATAAGATACCACAGTCAAAATGGGGGGGCGCATTAATAATTTTCGCCACTAAATCCTACCACTGGAAAAAAAACTAAATAGGTATATAAATAAGATCCCAAAAAATCCCAGTTATGTGGTGCAATGATACCTTTTTGTTGCATTAACTAGATACTTAATAACTAGATACCGATAACTGCTTCAGTGACTCCAATTTTCACAAATTACGGTGACCATTGGCTAAATAGGGAATTCATCATATTTTCGCTGAAATAGCAGGGGAATACAATATAAATAATAAATAGTGTGACATGTAGCCTACCCCCATTAACCCCTACAAATGTCATTAATCAAGAGAAAGCATGAAATGAATACACTGTGAGGCATGTAGCCTACCCTTTAACTCCTACAATGCATTTAATCAAGGGAAGCATGAAATGAATACACCGTGAGGCAGTGGCGTAGCGTGGGGGGGGCAGGGGGGCCGTGGCCCCGGGCGCAGTTTTGTTAGGGGCGCATAATTTCAAAAGAAATTTGCGCCCCTAAAACTTGATGCCCGGACTGACCCGCCGGGCCCTCGGGCGCCGCCCAAGGGCCCGCGGGTTGAGGGGACCCAGATGCCGGGCAGCAGGAGTGCCTGCCCGGTCCTGAACAGTGAGTCCATCCGTGTTGAAAGGGAGGCGGCTGCGTGCAGGCGCAGCCGGTCACGTGGTCCGGCTAATCAGGTGGTACTGAGTCTCTGTACCACCTGACTGGCCGGACCGCGTGACCTGCGCACGCACGCAGCCGCCTCCCCTTCAACACGGACGGACTCACACGCTGTTCAGGACCGGGCAGGCACTCCCGCTGCCCGGGCATCTGGGCCCCCTCAACCCCTGCTGGATCCAGAGCTGGGGCAAGTATCCATGTGAGAGCTGGCTGCCGCTGGGGCAATATCCAGGTGAGAGCTGGGGCAAATCCATGAGCTGGGGCAATATCCATGTGTGAGCTGGGGCAATATCCATGTGTGAGCTGGGTCATATCCATGAGCTGGGGGCAAATCCATGAGCTGGGGCAATATCCATGTGTGAGCTGGGGCAAATCCATGAGCTGGGGGCAAATCTATGTGAGAACTGGGGCAAATCCATGAGCTGGGGGCAAATCCATGTGAGAACTGGGGCAAATCCATGTGAGAACTGGGGCAAATCCATGAGCTGGGGGCAAATTCATGAGCTGGGGCAAATCCATGTGAGAACTGGGGCAAATCCATGAACTGGGGGCAAATCCATGAGCTGGGGGCAAATCCATGAGCTGGGGCAAATCCATGTGAGAACTGGGGCAAATCCATGAGCTGGGGCAAATCCATGAGCTGGGGCAAATCCATGTGAGAACTGGGGCAAATCCATGAGCTGGGGGCAAATCCATGAGCTGGGGCATATCCATGAGCTGGGTCAAATCCATGTGTGAGCTGGGGCATATCCATGAGCTGGGGCAAATCCATGAGCTGGGTCAAATCCATGTGTGAGCTGGGGCATATCCATGAGCTGGGGCAAATCCATGTGTGAGCTGGGGCAAATCCATGAGCTGGGGCAAATCCATGTGTGAGCTGGGGCAATATCCATGGGACAGCTGGGGCAAATCCATGTGTGAGCTGGGGCAAATCCATGTGTGAGCTGGGGCAAATCCATGTGTGAGCTGGGGCAATATCCATATGTGAGCTGGGGCAAATCCATGAGCTGGGGGCAAATCCATGTGCTGGGGGCAAATCCATGTGAGAACTGGGGCAAATCCATGAGCTGGGGGCAAATCCATGTGAGAACTGGGGCAAATCCATGTGAGAACTGGGGCAAATCCATGAGCTGGGGGCAAATCCATGAGCTGGGGCAAATCCATGTGAGAACTGGGGAAAATCCATGAACTGGGGGCAAATCCATGAGCTGGGGGCAAATCCATGAGCTGGGGCAAATCCATGTGAGAACTGGGGCAAATCCATGAGCTGGGGCAAATCCATGTGAGAACTGGGGCAAATCCATGAGCTGGGGGCAAATCCATGAGCTGGGGCATATCCATGAGCTGGGTCAAATCCATGTGTGAGCTGGGGCAAATCCATGAGCTGGGTCAAATCCATGTGTGAGCTGGGGCATATCCATGAGCTGGGGCAAATCCATGTGTGAGCTGGGGCAAATCCATGAGCTGGGGCAAATGCATGTGTGAGCTGGGGCAATATCCATGGGAGAGCTGGGGCAAATCCATGTGTGAGCTGGGGCAAATCCATGTGTGAGCTGGGGCAAATCCATGTGTGAGCTGGGGCAATATCCATGTGTGAGCTGGGGCAAATCCATGTGTGAGCTGGGGCATATCCATGAGCTGGGGCATATCCATGTATGAGTTGGGGCAATATCCATGTGTGAGCTGGGGCAATATCCATGTGTGAGCTGGGGCATATCCATGTATGAGTTGGGGCAATATCCATGTGTGAGCTGGGGCAATATTCATGTGTGAGCTGGGGCAATATCCAAGTGTGAGCTGGGGCAATATCGATAACGTGTCCACAGGTTGGGGGGGCGCACAATTCTTGGCTGGCCCCGGGCGCTGACAACCCACGCTACGCCACTGCCGTGAGGCATGTAGCCTACCTATTAACCCCTAAAATGGCAGTTAGCAAGATAAAACCTGAAATATATACACACTGTGAGGCACATAGCCTACCCATTAACCCTTAAAATGACATTAATCAAGGGAAAACATGAATTGTATACTGAGGCATGTAGCCTACCCATTAACCCTTAAAATGACATTAATCAAGGGAAAACATGAAATGTATACTGAGGCATGTAGCCTACCCATTAATCCCTAAAATGCCATTAATCAAGGGAAAATTAAAATGTATACTTTGTGGAATGAAGCCTGCCCATTAACCCTTAATATACCACTAAACAGAGGCAAAAATGAAAAGTAATACACAATGTAATATATAGTCTGACCATTAGCCCCTTCACTGCTGAGCCATTTCAACCTTGTGAAAAAAAGAAATAGTTTAGTTTTTATTTTATTTATTTTACACTGAATATGGTCATGTTGAGTATCATTGGAAAGGGTCAGCCTCTGCCCTTTCTAATGACACCTTGAACGACCTTGTACAACGTAATGTATGGGGATGCGGCGGTCCGAAGAAGTGGGGGAAGCTGGATGATTATACCTGGTGGAGGGGCACATGGGGGGTAAGGAATGATGCCTATGCATGGTTCTGTTAGAATCCAGCAATTGTTTGGGAATAATATTGTGAACGCCTGTGTCAGGCTGATCCACCTCACCTCCCGCACCTCGCCACTTTGTCAATCTCTGCACTGGCTCCCTGTCTCCTTTAGAATCCAATTCAATATACTGGTGCTCGTGTAAAAAAGCTCTCCATAACCGAGCCCCTGCCTACATATACTCCCTTATTAGCAGGTATATCCTATCCCAATCACTTCGCTCCACCAATGATTTGATATTATCTTCTCCTTGTACCCACACCCCCAACTCCCGCCTTCAGGAATTCTCCTGAGTTGCCCCCTTTCTATGGAACTCCCTCCATCGCACCAACAGACTCTCCCCATCTCTCCTGGCCTTCAAGAAGTCTCTGAAAACACATTACTTTAGAGAAGCCTATCATCTCACCCCATAATCCCCCTCTGTACATTTCTTGCCCCCACGACTTCACATGCCCAGCTCTTTACCCTCACCTAGTGTGTTACTGTCACCCCTCTCTTAGATTGTAAGCTCTCGAGCAGGGTCCTCTCTCCTTCTGTTCCGTGTGTGTAACCTGTATATGTATATTTGTTATTCTGTCTCTCCCATTGTACAGCGCTACGGAACTTGTTGGCGCTTTCTAAATATCTGTAACTGTGTTTTATTGAAAAATGCAAAGATCCGGTGTGATTTCTCAAAACTCTGCATGGAAACCAACCTTAGCATGACCCCGGCCCTTTTTAATTAAAAGTACATTTTACTTTTACCCAGACCCCCTTATCTATCCATACACAGCCACCACCCAATATCCATCCACCCAACCCTCTTCATCTGCCTTTCTTGCTATCCATCCAATCACCTCCCAATACACCTGTCTATGCATCATCCATCTATCCGTCCAGCTACACTCACAGACTAAATCAATGCTTTATTTTATTTTCAGAATGTTGTATTTGTTTAAAAGGTAAAGCGTGTAATAAGGAAACTATAAAAAGACATGTATAGAATAAAGTGCTGTCACTCAGCTTCCTCTGTCAGACGGTCCCCTTAATGGAGGGTGTGGCTTAATTGCAAGTGAGCAGGTCATGTGATCAGCAAGTAGGAAGTCGGTGCAGGAAGCTGTGTGCCTGCATGGCTGAGTAAGTGATTGAGTGCCAGGGCTCCCACGTGGAACCAGAGGGATGTTGTTTTGTAATCTATAAAGTGTATTGTAATGAATAGCACAGTCTAGTCTGTGTCAGCTCCTCCTGCGGTGTTGTATGTGTGTGCGTCCCAGCCCCTCCTTCGGTGCTGTATATGTGTGTCCCAGCCCCCTGCATTGCTGTTTGTGTGTGTCCCAGCCCCCTGCATTGCTGTTTGTGTGTGTCCCAGCCCCCTGCAGTGCTGTGTGTCCCAGCCCCCCTGCAGTGCTGTGTGTCCCAGCCCCCCTGCAGTGCTGTGTGTCCCAGCCCCCTGCAGTGCTGTGTCCCAGCCCCCTGCAGTGCTGTGTGTCCCAGCCCCCTGCAGTGCTGTGTCGCAGCCCCCTGCAGTGCTGTGTGTTGCAGCCCCCCTGCAGTGCTGTGTCGCAGCCCCCTGCAGTGCTGTGTTGCAGCCCCCCTGCAGTGCTGTGTGTCGCAGCCCCCCTGCAGTGCTGTGTGTCGCAGCCCCCCTGCAGTGCTGTGTGTCGCAGCCCCCCTGCAGTGCTGTGTGTGTGTGTCCCAGCCCCCCTGTAGTGCTGTATCTCACAGGGAGCAGCAGGAGGCATTTCTTGCATAAATAACTTGAATCAGAGCCGTAGCTAGCTCCTTTTGCACCCGAGGCAAGAATAGAAAATTGTGCCCCCCCCCACACACACAATATTTTTTCACTATGTTACATGTTTACAGGTGCATTCTGTATATAGTCACTATGTTACATGTTTACAGGTGCATTCTGTATATAGTCACTGTTACATGTTTACAGGTGCATTCTGTATATAGTCACTATGTTACATGTTTACAGGTGCATTCTGTACTGTATATAGTCACTGTTACATTTTTACAGGTGCATTCTGTATATAGTCACTGTGTTACATGTTTACAGGTGTACTCTGTATATAGTCACTGTGTTACATGTTTACAGGTGTATTCTGTATATAGTCACTGTGTTACATGTTTACAGGTGCATTCTGTATATAGTCACTGTGTTACATGTTTACAGGTGCATTCTGTATATAGTCACTGTGTTACATGTTTACAGGTGCATTCTGTATATAGTCACTGTGTTACATGTTTACAGGCGCATTCTGTATATGGTCACTATGTTACATGTTTACAGGTGCATTTTGTATATAGTCACTGTTACTTGTTTACAGGTGCATTCTGTATATAGTTACTATGTTACATGTTTACAGGTGCATTCTGTGTATAGTCACTATGTTACATGTTTACAGGTGCATTCTGTATATGGTCACTGTGTTACATATTTACAGGTGCATTCTGTATATAGTCACTATGCAGTGGCGTAACTAGAAACCTGAGGGCCCCGATAGAAGAATCCATGAAGGCCCCCCTCACATGGATATATTTGCCCCAGCTCACATGGATATATTTGCCCCAGCTCACATGGGTATATTTGCCCCCGCTCACATGGGTATATATTGCTCCCAGCTCACATGGATATATTGCCCCAACTCACATGGGTATATATTGCCCCCAGCTCACATGGATATATATTGCCCCAGCTCACATGGATATATTTGCCCCAGCACACATGGATATATTTGCCCCAGCTCACATGGATATATATAGCCCCCAGCTCACATGGATATATATAGCCCCCAGCTCACATGGATATATATAGCCCCCAGCTCACATGGATATATATAGCTCCCAGCTCACATGGATATATATAGCCCCCAGCTCACATGGATATAATTGCCCCTGGCTGGGCTGGCTGGCGCTACTCAGAGTCTGTCCCCTCGAATCGCGGCTCCACCCCTACAGTTCAGCGATGAATGATCATAGCTGCAGGCTGTGACATGTGCAGGCGGCGCTCCCCACGTGGTTGCAGTCATGTGACCATGAAGCGAAAATGTCACATGTGGCTGCACCTCCGCACTCTGAGCTGTTCAGTGCAGCAGCTAGACGGTGACCTCTCTCCCTCCGGCAGTCAGAGAAGTAATTTCTTTTCCCCAGGAGCCCAGGCACACACCGGATTATCATGATCCCTTGCAAATCGCGATGTCCGTTTGGACCGGTCATCGCGATTTGCGTTATTCCAAATCCACCATTTATTTTCTGAGTGACAGTCAGATCACCCCTGGCTGCGCCTGTGCCCCCTTGCAGCTGTGCCCGAGGCGAACGCCTCACTCGCCTCGCCCTCCCTACTGCCCTGACTTGAATGTATCTCCAGCTTTTTATGTTCATTTAATATCTTGATTTTTAT
The DNA here is from genome assembly GCA_009667805.1 of Leptobrachium leishanense. Lineage (NCBI taxonomy): Eukaryota > Metazoa > Chordata > Amphibia > Anura > Megophryidae > Leptobrachium > Leptobrachium leishanense. The sequence goes on along the minus strand of CM019064.1, from coordinate 134,497,606 downwards.
TCTGGGAAACCGGATACAAAGTGGTGTATTCAAAAAGACAGCGCAGTGGTTCTGCTACCTGTAAAGTAAAATCACCGACACCGGAGCAATCTGAAAGCATGGGGGTTGTGGGGGCTTAATTATTAGAAGCATAGTATAAACTGAAATATGTGGGGGATTGCAGTGTTTTTAAATATCCCCCCTCCTTCCGGATCTGCACACAACCTGTATAAAATTGATCTGAATCTTAGGCCCGTGTCAGACTAACGCAGTGATCACGTCCGTGTCGCTGCACAGTTGAGGCTAATATCAGACGAACGCACTCTGCGTGCCTGCATAACGGATAGACGTACTGACGGAAGATACCGTAGACGCCACACAATCTGTTTTTTCTTGCCGGACGTGGAAAAAAAAACTGAACTATGGGAAATAAAATTAATATTAAAAATTAGAAAAGGATATGAAAAGGCATTTTGTGCGTCAAGGTGCTGGACGTCGAAATGTGCTGCGTCTGACTTCTCATCACTCACACAGAACTCTACGCGGCCGTGTCGCACTCTGCACGTCCGTGGTAGCGGTTTTACGTTCTTGCCTAACTTGCGTCCGATTTCCACGTGCGTTGTGCGTGCGCAGTTCGGTGCGCACCTACTTAGTGTGTGGGTCTCTATTGCTCATGATTCTATGCTACGACGGACGTTAAACTGTGCGGCAACACGGACGGGATAACTGCGTTCGTCTGACATTAGCCTTAACGTCCGTCGTAGCATAGAATCGTGATCAATAGAGACCCACACACTAAGTACGTGCGCACCAAACTGCGCACGCACAATGCACGTGGCAAACGTACGCAAGTCAGGCAAGAATGTAAAACTGCTAAGACGGATGCGCAGAGTGCGCCACGTCCGCGTAGCGGCCTGTGTACGTGATGACACAAAGTCAGATGCAGCGTATTTGCGACGTCCAGCACCTTGGCGCACAAAATGGCTTTTCATATCATTTTTTTTATCATTTTTCATATTAATTTTGTTTTCCATAATTTTTATTTTTTCTACATCTGTCAAAAAAAAACGTGTGGTGTCTACAGTATATTCCGTCAGTACGTCTGTCCGTTATGCACGCACCCAGAGTGGCTCTGACTGCCTTCATCTGACATTAGCCTTTAGATGGCTAGCTCCTGGGACCATCCGATCAGTCATGTTTTCCAGGACTCGTATAGTTTGTTCATTCTGATGGTTAGTGCGGGAAAATGCTACCCTTCAACATGTAGAATCCATATGCTGAAGGTAAGAAAAGAAATTCCAAGTGACTTGCCTTGGGCCCTGTTCACACTGTGCGATTTTTATCGCGACATTGTGCTATGTAGCATCTCCAATGGAGTTGTTAACATCTTGCCGCGGTAGCTTGTGGCTGGTACATGACCTTTTATTTTGCAATTTGCATTGGTGGTGCTTTGCAAAATCGCACAAAACCGCGACATTATCGCTCTATGTTGCGAATATGAAAATCGCACAGTATGAACGGGGCCTTAATCTTCCTGCAGCATATGAACTATACATGTTACAGGGCAGCACATTCTCCTGTGCTCCCCTTTGCATGAAATAGCACTATCTGGCAATTCTAGTAGCTCCACTCTTCTCACCATGACTGTTTTTTTTTTTTTTTTTTTTTTGCCTTTTCACTGAAAAGGGCAAAAAAATAATTTAAATGGGTAAAAATACTTACCTTTTGCCGATCAATGTGTGGCGCTCATCTGCGTTGGCTCGGGGCTCCAGAATCTGGAAGTCCTTGGAGCTTTGGCTATGCAAATTGCGTAGTGTAGGATCTAGAAAATGTGCATCGCTTGGGACTTGTGTACCCTACGTACACGTTCCGTAGCACCTGCACAGAACGAAGGATCAGAGCTAGGGTTGCCATATCGGCTAGGTTTTCCTGGTCACACGTAATTTATTCATGCTAATGGGCAGTGGGGGAATAATACAAAACCACAGCATGTAGAATCCATGAACTGCAAGTAAGAAATTAAAAAAGGATTTCCTTCCTGCAGCGTATGAATTATTCACACTGCAGGGCAACACTTTTCCATATGCTTCCCCTCTGCATGAGATCGTAATAGGTGTCCAGGTAAACCTGGCTGATCTAGCAACCCAAATCGGAGCTCCACACGCATGTGTAGAGCAGATCCATCAACTGCCTGATTTCAAGCACCTGTCCACTATTGTGGGTGGTCTGAGAGATGGTGACGTCTGCCCACAGAGCTGGTGACCGATATGGATGTGACTGGTGGCTGGGGAAATTCAAGATTCCTGGTGATGGAGGGGCACAATTTGAAAAGCTTAAGTCAGTGATGGCGAACCTATGGCATGCGTGCCACACATGGCACGCAAGGCCGACTGAGTCGGCACGGGTGCCATAGGCTTTCCTCACTGCCGCAAGCATCTTCCTCCCAGCGCGCGCCAGCAAAGGATGTTTCCCGGCTGCTCGTTGAAGTCCACCAGCCGCGAGATCGCTGCGTTAACTCCGGAGTTAATGCCGCAAATCTCACGAGATTGCGGCTGTGTGGATCTCAACGAGCGGCCGGGGAACATCCTTTACCGGTGCGTGCTGGGGAGGAAGAAGCTTGCTGTGAGGTGCGAGGACCAAGTGAGTGTTGGTTATGTATGAAAGAGGCACTGGAGTCTTGTGAATCTGCAGTAGAGAACTTTACTTTGTGCATATAGCAATAAAACAACTTATAACAGATTAGTCACTGGATATATATCAGGATGCTTCATCATCACACAGCTAGAAAGGAAGAAGGAAGTAAAGCAGAGACAATAGAGACTTATTTCCTGTGAACATATACCAACGAGTTTAGAACACATTTAACCTGTACTAACAGCGCCACCTGCAGTCCATAGTATAATATATGCTGTTGTATCTCCAACACCCCTTCTCAACAGCATGTGCATAATCATACAACATTCAGCTTCTTTTGAAGAAAACAATAACGTTCCTTTGGCAACGGTTTGGTGAGTGCATCTGCAGTCATCTCTTCTGATGGGCAATACTGAATATCGATAAGTCCTTGCTCTTGTGTGTCCCTGAGCAGATGATATTTTACGTCTATGTGCTTGGTTCTAGGGTTGATCCTTTCTGATTGTGTCAACTTTATACATCCCTGGTTGTCTTCAAAGATGGGTATCGGTTTAGACATATCCAGTCCCATGTCTAATAGAAGTTGACGAATCCAAATTGCTTCTTGACATGCATGTGCTGCTGCTATGTATTCTGCTTCAGTTGAAGAGAGTGCAACAGTCGCTTGTTTTCGACTAGACCAGCTGATGGTTCCTTCTCCGTACTGGAAGATGTAACCAGTAGTAGATTTGCGGTCTGTGATATCTCCGGCCCAGTCAGCATCTACATATCCAATTAAGTTTGCATTGGGTGTTGCTGGCAGTCGCAGTTTCATATGAATTGTTCCTTTTAGATACTGTATCACCCTTTTTACGGCATTCCAATCACGTTGACAGGGTGTTGAAACTTTTCTACAGAGTATACTCAATGCTGCGGCAATGTCTGGTCTTGTCACAGTTGCAATGTATAACAATTTTCCAATTGCTTTGCGGTACTTCTCATTGTTAGGTAACAAGTTTTCCATTCCATTGTCTTTCTGATAAGCTGGTTCCATAGGCGTTTTCACCTCTTTTGCATCTTGCATGTGAAACTCTGCTAGAATATCTGTAATTTTCTGACTTTGGTGAAGAAGATAACTTCCGTCTTCTTCTTTCTCGATTTGGATTCCTAAATAGTGAGCAATGTTCCCAAGCTCTTTAATCTCAAAGTTTTGTTTCAATGTGCTAGTTATTTGATCATAATCCCCTTCTTGTTCAAAACAAATTATGATGTCATCAACATAAATTAGTAGGTAGATCCATTTGTTGTCTTGATTCTTTGAATACAGGCATGGATCAGCGTTACTTCTTGAAAATCCTTCTGTTGTGAGTACTTCGTTCACTTTTTCATTCCACATTCTTGCTGCTTGTTTGAGACCATAGATGCTCTTTTGCAGTTTACACACAAGGTTCTGTCCTGTATTAAACCCTGGTGGCTGCTCCATGTAGAGTTCCTCTTTGATATCTCCATATAGAAAAGCTGTTTTGACATCCAGGTGCTTCACTTGCATTTGTTTTTCAGCTGCAATGCTGAGGAATGTTCTAATGGTTGTGTGCTTTACCACTGGAGCAAATGTTTCATCATAATCTTCTCCATATTTCTGGGAATATCCCTTGGCGACTACTCTTGCCTTGTATCTGTGAATGTTTCCTTCTGCGTCGTACTTCACTTTAAAAATCCATTTACTTCCTATAGTTTTGTGACCGGGAGGGAGCTCTGTGAGAGTCCAGGTTTCATTTTTCTGAAGTGATTTTAGTTCTTCTTCAGCCGCCTTTCTCCACTGATTGGCTTCCCCTTTTGGTAGTTTATCTATGTCTTCCCAAGATGTTGGTTCAAATGTCTCATGTGTCTTAACAGTGTATGACAGCTTGCGCGGTGGGATCCCTTTTGTTGTCCGAGTAGATCTTCTGATTTCTGGTTGTTCTGTCGGTTCTACTGGATTGTGAACAGTTAAGTCATCAATTGTGAGTTCCACTTCTTGGTCTGACTCCTGCACAGTTTCCTTTTGGTCAGCATCTCTTGCTATTTCAATCGGCACCTTTTCTTCGTGTTTTTCGGGAGTCATTATTTCTGATGTTTGGCTTTCATCAAAATAAACACTGCGGCTTACTGTGACCTTGTTGGTCTTTGGATTAAGGATTCTGTATCCCTTACTTTGTTCACTGTAGCCTATTAGAATGCCTTCTATGGCTCTGTTCTCCACTTGGAGCGTTTTTCACTTGGAATGTAAACGTATGCTTTGCAACCAAACACTCTAATATGACCTATACTAGGTTTTGATCTGTTCCACATTTCATAAGGGGTACTTTCAATAGCTTTAGATGGTAGTCTGTTCTGTAGATATGTTGCAGTCATTATTGCTTCTCCCCAGTACTTGTTGTGTAGGTTGGCATCTGAAAGCATGCATCTGGCCATTTCTACAAGAGTGCGATTTTTTTCTTTCAGCTACACCGTTTTGTTCTGGAGTGTACGGTACGGTTGTCTGGTGTATGATACCATGTTTCTTTAGATATGATTCCACTTCTTTACCCATATATTCCCCTCCATTGTCCGTGCGTATTATTCCGGGTTTCCTTTGAAATTTGTTGCTAGTCATCGCTACAAATTCTTGAAGTTTATCAGTTGTCTCACTTTTGTGTTTCATCAGATATGTCGTTGTGTACCTGGAATAGTCATCAATGAAGGTTATTAAATATTTGTTGCGCTGGGTGTCGGGGTTTTCATTGGTCCACACACGTCACTGTGTATAAGTTCCATGGGTTTAGTGGTTTTTCTTTGACTGGCTTGTGGAAGTGGTGTACGTGTGGCCTTTGCTTTGATGCAACACGTGCACTTCATCAACTTTGGACAAGGTATCATTATCATGTCTTCTGATAATTCTCTCTTAGAAAGTTCCTTTATAGCTTCTGAGTTTCGATGCCCCAATCGTCTGTGCCATAGATGGATGCACTTGTCATGTGGATTATGAGTGACTGTTTTGACTTGAACACGTTCAGTGACGATTTTGTATAGGTGTTCATTCAACCTTCCTTTTGCAACGATTTCTTTTCTGTTTCGAATTGTGCATTCATTACCTCGGAATTGTACTGTAAGTCCATTGTTAGCAAGGTTTTTTACTGATAGGAGGCTTCCTTCTAGACTTGGAACATACAGAACGTTCTTTACAAGGATGCTTCGGTTACCTCCTGATGGTGTGATGCAGTTCAGAAATCCTTGACCTTTACCTTCTGATGTAATACTTTTCCCATTTGCTAGGAAGACTTTGTCTTTTGTATTAAAATTAATTTCTGTGAAGAAGGTCTCATCACTGGTCATGTGACTTGTTGCTCCTGAGTCAATGTACCATCCATGCGGGGTAGTATTCTGAGTTACTTTAAAACTTGCACTCCACGCTGTGTCTTTGCTTTCCTGTGTGGCTGCTTTAGCTCTTTCTTTTGTGAATGTCTCTCTCCTTCGCTGTTCTGCTTTCCAGATTGAACAATTATATTTCAAATGACCTGTCCTTTTGCAGCGAAAACACACTCTGGTCTCTTTGTTTTGTTTTGTGTTTTCATTCACCTTTAGAGCTACTTCTGTTTTGTCATTCTCTTCACCACGTATATTTTCCTTCTTTCTGTTGTATTCATCAATTAATTTCCCTTTAGCATATTCCAGTGTTAGTTCTTCCTCTGGTCTGGTTTCTAGAGCGTTTATCAGGGCACTATATGATTCTGGAAGGCTGCATAATAGTAATGCCACTACATGATTGTCTTTTATTTCTTCTCCAATTGCACGTAATTGCTCCACAATTTCCAGCATAGCGTTCACATGTTCACACATTTCCTGGCCTTTTTCCAGCCTCATCTTATACAGTTTACGTAGCAGATATAGTTTACTGTTTAAGTTTGAACGCTCGTGCAGTTTCTGTAGCGCAGTCCACATACCTTTAGCTGTGTTTTCTTTTCTTATATGGATTAGTTGATCATCCTCCACTAACAGGCTTATAACTGCTTTTGCTTGCCTGTTTCTTTTGTCCCATTCTTCTGGGTTGTCAGTGGGTCTGATTGTATCCAGCACCTGCCACAGATCATCTTTGGATAACAGCATTTCCAGCTTAAACTTCCACAGCTGATAATTGGTATTGTTTAGCTTTGCTATTGCATATTTCACATCTGAGCCACTTGCCATCTTTCAGTATATTGGATGCAGCTCCTTTCCTCACACACAGCAGGTATTTGGATGATAGCTGCAGCACTTACTGATTTGTAGTTTCGTTTTCAGTGTCTGGGCCCATAACCTGTTGGTTATGTATGAAAGAGGCACTGGAGTCTTGTGAATCTGCAGTAGAGAACTTTACTTTGTGCATATAGCAATAAAACAACTTATAACAGATTAGTCACTGGATATATATCAGGATGCTTCATCATCACACAGCTAGAAAGAAGAAGGAAGTAAAGCAGAGACAATAGAGACTTATTTCCTGTGAACATATACCAACGAGTTTAGAACACATTTAACCTGTACTAACAGCGCCACCTGCAGTCCATAGTATAATATATGCTGTTGTATCTCCAACAGTGAGTAGGGGGCCAATATATATCCATGTGTGAGCTTGGGGCAGATATATCCATGCGTGAAGGAAAAAGGGGGGGTTCCTAGTGGAGCAACAAGTTATGCACAGCACATCACAGTGTCGTGCTTTTAGACCGTCAGATGTGCGTAAATCCTTACGGTTCGTATGGGTGCAGCTTTAGTCGTGCAAGTTCAGGGTAAAGTGCTAGTGCCACAATTTATGCAGTGTTAAAGTGCAACAGTGACAAATAAGGTATTTTGAGAGGTGCAGGCTATGCAAATACATGCAATGGTGCTGCAATGGGAGGTGCGTCCCATGCACGGCTCTTTATACGGGTGACGTTCAAAACAATACGTGCTAGTGTCACTTTTCATGTAATAAGAATTTTTGTAACAGCAGATTGATAAATATTAGAGGGGTGCAGATACACGTATCAACGTTGTGATAACTGGTGCGACTCAGATTTGAGTACTTAGTGTCTATTTATAGGTATACAAATGACCTCACACTGGCTTCTCGTGCGTATTGAAGGTCTAGTGTCCTTGGTGTCTTTTCTCGCAGAAGTCCTAAATAGCAGAATGTGCACCAAACGTGCTCTGCCGTGTGCTTAATTCAGCGTCTCCTCCTATAGCGTTGGTTAACTCCAATTAAGTGGGAGACAAAGAACGGGGGGGGGGGGAGAGAGAAAAGATAATAGTGCAGCAACGTTTTATATCAGTGAACTGGTGTGTGTTCAATAATGCACACTTACAGGAAACAGAGCCGCTTATATCCGGGCTCTGGAGTGAAACGCCTTGTGCCAACTATAGGGTGACCACTGCCCTTCTTTAATGCATCGCCTTCACTTCAGGTGGGGAGACATAAAAGGGGGAGAGAGTGCTCTCATGGCACAACATCAGTGATTATTGGCTTAATACAATAAGAGGGGGATGGTTACACTCACCGATTTGGGAGCCTTATCACTCCAGGCTCAACTGCTGTGCCTGTGGTACTGCTTAACGTGAGCACCAGGACCCCTTTCAGCTGCTCCTTTAGGTACAGGTTGCGGTGTCCGTGGTAGGTCTTGCGGGTCTGCCCTAATCACGTTGGGCTCAATAACCAAAAAGACCTATATTCTTGGTTAGAGGAATTTATTGATATATAAAAATTAACAATTCATAAGTTCAATAGGTGTGGGGGGGAGGGGGGATGTATAATGTCTCGAGACGCGTTTCGGCGCTGTTCCTGCGCCTTCCTCAGTCGATATTTGGAAGAAATAGGGGGGATATGAGGATTGTCCAAAGCCTCTTTTTATTCAAAAGGGTTTCAAATTAAGCACACGGCAGAGCACGTTTGGTGCACATTCTGCTATTTAGGACTTCTGGGAGAAAAGACACCAAGGACACTAGACCTTCAATACGCACGAGAAGCCAGTGTGCGGTCATTTGTATACCTATAAATAGACGCTAAGTACTCAAATCAGAGTCGCACCAGTTATCACAACGTTGATACGTGTATCTGCACCTCTCTAATATTTATCAATCTGCTGTTACTTTTCATGTAATAAGAATTTTTGTGACACTAGCACGTATTGTTTTGAACGTCACCCGTATATAGAGCCGTGCATGGGACGCACCTCCCATTGCGGCACCATTGCATGTATTTGCATAGCCTGTACCTTTCAAAATACCTTATTTGTCACTGTTGCACTTTAACACTGCATAAATTGTGGCACTAGCACTTTACCCTGAACTTGCACGACTAAAGCTGCACCCATACGAACCGTAAGGATTTACACACATCTGACGGTCTAAAAGCACGACACTGTGATGTGCTGTGCATAACTTGTTGCGCCACTAGGAACCCCCCCTTTTTTCTTCTATTGATATCTGCACACCCAACTCGAGAGTCTGTGCTATCCCCTAGACGGCAGCAAACCAAAATAAACACTCCTACCTAGATACGAGTGCCCATACCGATCCCCCTCCTACCCATAATATCCATGCGTGAGCTTGGGGCAGATATATCCATGCGTGAGCTTGGGGCAGATATATCCATGCGTGAGCTTGGGGCAGATATATCCATGCGTGAGCTTGGGGCAGATATATCCATGCGTGAGCTTGGGGCAGATATATCCATGCGTGAGCTTGGGGCAGATATATCCATGCGTGAGCTTGGGGCCAAGATATATCCATGCGTGAGCTTGGGGCCAAGATATATCCATGCGTGAGCTTGGGGCCAAGATATATCCATGCGTGAGCTTGGGGCCAAGATATATCATGCGTGAGCTTGGGGCCAAGATATATCCATGCGTGAGCTTGGGGCCAAGATATATCCATGCGTGAGCTTGGGGCCAAGATATATCCATGCGTGAGCTTGGGGGATATATCCATGCGTGAGCTTGGGGCAAGATATATCCATGCGTGAGCTTGGGGCCAAGATATATCCATGCGTGAGCTTGGGGCCAAGATATATCCATGCGTGAGCTTGGGGCCGATATATCCATGCGTGAGCTTGGGGCCAAGATATATCCATGCGTGAGCTTGGGGCCAGATATATCCATGCGTGAGCTTGGGGCCAAGATATCCATGCGTGAGCTTGGGGCCAAGATATATCCATGCGTGAGCTTGGGGCCAAGATATATCCATGCGTGAGCTTGGGGCCAAGATATATCCATGCGTGAGCTTGGGGCCAAGATATATCCATGCGTGAGCTTGGGGCCAAGATATATCCATGCGTGAGCTTGGGGCCAAGATATATCCATGCGTGAGCTTGGGGCCAAGATATATCCATGCGTGAGCTTGGGGCCAAGATATATCCATGCGTGAGCTTGGGGCCAAGATATATCCATGCCTGAGCTTGGGGCAAGATATATCCATGCCTGAGCTTGGGGCATATATATCCACGAGTGAGCTTGGGGCAGATATATCCACGCGTGAGCTTGGGGCAGATATATCCACGCGTGAGCTTGGGGCAGATATATCCACGCGTGAGCTTGGGGCAGATATATCCACGCGTGAGCTTGGGGCAGATATATCCACGCGTGAGCTTGGGGCAGATATATCCACGCGTGAGCTTGGGGCAGATATATCCACGCGTGAGCTTGGGGCAGATATATCCACGCGTGAGCTTGGGGCCAAATATATAAATTTCTTCTAAGACTTAAGCACATAATTAATTCAAACAGTGGTATGAAGTGTTTTTTCTAAAATAAATCAGCATTCAGGTCTAATTGCGGGGTTGGCACTTTGAGACACATATGTTGGTTCAGCGATCCAGTTTGGGCACTCGGACTCAAAGGTTCGCCATCCCTGGCTTAAGTGGTCAGGATGAGTAGAGTGTCCCTTTAAATTAGAGACATGCTGTCAATGACATATCATAAACAAGCATAGTCAGTTTTCATGCACTGTACAATCAATTAGACAAGAAATCCTCATACGGTGTAGATGAGGATCAAAAAGATACTCCCTACAGGAGCCAGCTCCTCTTCTTTGCACACTCAGACAGGCAGCGGTGATGTCATAACGAGCAGTTCACATCACAAACACCCTGCTGCTATATAAGCATCTGTAACTGTTAGCTTTGCCTACAGGCTTCACCTAAGCAGGAAATGGTATCACATTTTAAATGGACACTCTAGGGCAGTGATGGTGAACCTTGTAGTTCAGAATCATCTGGGGTGACATGTCCCATGATGCTCAGTCAGTCTTAAATCTGGGGTGCCAAGGTTCACCATCACTGCTCTAGGGAAAAACAGGGGGAGTAGGGTTGGAGGCATCTCTGTCCCAGCAGTCCTGTAAGAGACTATGTCAGTTGAGTAGTAGTGTTACCGGAATCCACCTGGTTCACTCGGGACGAGGCCGGGCCGGCACGAGCAAGGATTGACTGGACACGAGTCTCTCCAGGAAAGGCAAACTTTATTGTGACGTCACAGATGCTCACACAGGATTCAATCGCAAAGAGTGAGCCCCGATTTCACTCCAACAAGGGGTTTTATACCCCGAATACATAATTAGGTACATCCCAATTAGCCCACCCCGCTGTGACACTATCCCACCCCACGTGGGTCCGTACCTCCCTTAATAGAATACAAAGACATTGCACACATTGGTCATAAATTGGCAGGCTTCATGTTATTTTGACAGAAGAGGATTTACCACTTTCTCTGGTTCCTGCCTATGCCCACCTCCCAAGGACTTGTTTATTGTATATTCTAGATAAGGCCTCGTCTGGTTTCACACTTCTCTTTGTTCAGGCTCTGGCTCCGCTGACCTCGATGTAACTATTCTCTATCCTGTCACTTGTGTGCCCAGCTACGGCCCGGATCCTCGTTAGTTTAATTGCCTTACTGTTAGTTTAACACATTCCTACGATTCTATGCAAGCTACATCCTAATTTCAGCTAATATCTACTATTTAGATTCAAGTGAACCAATGTTCTGAGCAAGATGGCCGCCTGGCTCAAGATGGCGGTCATCTACAGGCCTGAGTCCCTTACACTAGTAGTAGTAGTAGTAAGGAGGCAAACGCACTTTAATGTGACACAATTCAGTTTTTCAGCCAATAAATGGGTGCGTATGGGTCCCAGAGCTTGCCAGGGCTCACAAAACACCTACAGGGTTATTCAGAGAGCGTGAAAAGCAGGAGAATGACTGGAGAATGGCTGGAGAATGAAAAATTCTAGGTCAAAATAGCTGATTTGGAAAGTGAGATGAAAGGGAGAATTTTTCTGGTTTGGCTATTTTGACCTAGAATTTTTCATTCTCCAGTTATTCTCCTGCTTTTCACACTATCTGAATAACCCTGCTAGATTCCAAAAGCGAGGTCCAGGAACTACAAAAAGGCCTTAAAATAGATGTTTATTCAAGGACAGCCGGTAAACCGTGTTTGTCAAGGCCTTGAGCTGAATCATTGAGGTTTCCTAGAATAAACGCCTATTTGGTGCCTGGACTCTTGTGACCTCACCAGCTGCTTGTGTATGTGATACTCATAGTTACACGTCTCAAACTGTAAAGGAATGGATTGCTATAACACTGCATAGAATGATACCTCAGTGTTATGGTTTCCACATTTTCATGTATATAAAGAATTAAACGCATTAGGGATTTTAAAGGCTGTGCCCTTGGGAGTTGTGCTTAGCTTGAATTACTGTACATATTATACAGTATGTGTTAGCATTTGTTTTGTTAACACCTATAACTGGAAGAAAATTGAGTAATTCCCTGCTAAAGTTTTGCTGTCACGCTCTTTATGTGGTATGCCATAAAGAGAAGTGACAGCTCTGACTGGAGAGCCATCCTACAAAACAGCCCTCTGGTGGCTCAATGTGCCTGACAGTATTGCCGCTTGGGGTGCAAAAACGCACGACAACCCACAGCAAGCACCACCCAAAGAGGAAGCATGGCGGTGTACGATGCTGGGATCAGGAAAGTAATGGCTGCAATATCTTATCACTGGATCTTTGAGACCAATGTGATATCCATTCCCTGATGGGCTGTAGAAAGTAAGGTTCACCTAGTCACAAGAGGTGCACTTTAAAAATATTGGCCTTCATCATTGTTTCATAATCTAGGGGGATATAGTGCCATATATAGTGCCATATCCCCCAAGGCTCCTCTCTGTAAAGGTTGGTTGGCTGGTATTTTTAGGACAGATGGCTTCCATAATATTAAGTGAAAGGAGTAATTTGCTACTGCAGTGGTTGCCAACCGCAGACCTCAAGTACCCCTAACAGGCCAGGTTTTAAGGATTACTTTAAAGAAAAGCAGACTGAATCCTGTAATCCCTGAGCAACAAATCATATCACCTGTGCTGTGCTTCAGATATCTGGCAATCCTGACCTGTTAGGGGGACTTGAGGATCAAGGTTGGGAACCCCTGCTCTAGTAGATCGTCCAGTTGAGCGCAACACAGAAGCATTTTTTATTTTAAGAAATTGTACGAAGCCTCCCATCATAATGTACCCCAACCACCTAATTTTCAGAATTTTCATGTGTTCCGTATACAATATATCAGAAAGGAATGCCATGTATAATACTTTGTGCTCATAAAAACAATGAATGTTAAAATCTGATCACCAACCATCTACACTCTACAATCCCGTCAAAGGGATGTAATAAATATATAATATATGTATATATGTAAATTATTCAAGGTAATCTAGCTTCATATTATTAGTGGAAACAGCAGCTTTCTGAATATCTTTGAAATATGTTCTAAGAGGCTTTCAGACACTCGATTCGCTTGTTTGGTTGGATATGTGATGCTCAAAACCAGTAGGATTTCCAGATAGTAAAGGTAAACTTGGAGATGTCCTGACAACAGCTACAGTTATTGGTGATACTAATTGATTGTTTTCTTGCAGGATAAGCCACCCTGGATGATTTTGCATTGTCGGTGATGTAGATCCAGGCATTCCCATGGCCACCAGAACACGATCAATCCAGGAAGAACTGCATTCGGTTTGCATTCGGCACCTTAAAGTGCGTAAGAGGAGGTCATGGTCACAGGCGACCTCTCTGAACGTGGCCGCTGAGCTCCTAGCTGTGGAATGTGGACTGAAGCCATGTTTTCTATATGATTACAGCGCCGTCAGTGCTTGCCAAATCCAGAGCTACCTCACTGAACTGCAGCACATGGGCTTCTTAAAGGAGCATTTACACGTCCTGAATATTTCAGATAATGTCCTTATCATTAATGTTGCCAGAACTATTCTTCATTTCAATACCTTGCTCCAAAGTGAAGATTTACACGTGATCGATGTATCGTCTTCCCTCGGTCATCCTGTCATGCTAGCCCCATGTAATGTGCTTGAGATACAGTCACAAATCACCCAGATTCTCAACCACCTAACTTCTTATAAGAATGAGCCACCAAGGACAGTATCTGTAGGTGACATTGGGTCTCCAGAATGGAACCTCTGCACTACATTTGGTTTCTTATTACATTTCCCAGCTGTTTACTGGTTTGACACCTCCAATGGATTTGAGAATTGCTTGTCTATGACTCCACTGAGACATTACACCATCCGGGCTGCTTGTCCTACTGTAGGCCTCGCCAAAGCACAGATCTACTCATTCAGTGTGCCAGAGTCTGTGTCTGGTCCTTTGCAGAAACACTTATTGGAGTGGGCCGAGAAGCTGAGGCAGATGTTCCTTGGACAGCATAATTTTTCTGACCTCGATATTACTGTGGATACAGTGATCCTTAAAGCAGTTACACTTTAATGCAGGGGTCAGCAACCTTAGCCCACCATATGTTTTGAAACTATATTTCCCATAAGGCTCTGCCAATCTAGTTACAAAACATGTGAAGAGGCAAGGTTGCTGACCCCTCTTCTGTATTGTGCAATCATGTAGTATTTATATATTTCACCCTAAAGAAAACTGTGTATATATTGACAATATAAATGCACATAACACACTCAACCCTACTTCTACAATTGCTTTGAGCCCCTTTAAAATACACCTGATGGCCTTTATGTCTGAAGGCCACTTAAAGGGACACTCACATTCAAAGAGCCGATCTGTCCCTGAAATGTAACCGGACCCTGAAATTCAGCACTCGGCTACATTTCCTGACCATTCGGAGCAGGCAGTTTGCCAAATGTTGGCGAATTGCCTGCAAGTACGGTACCTGTTCAAGGGCAGTGAAATCCCCATAGAGAAGCAATGCTTCGTCTATTCAGAGAACAAAAACAGCAGGGAAAAGTTGCCGAAATGCCCTGCTGTTCGGTGGTTTCATTCGACAGGTTTATTCAGGAGAAATATTCCAGTTTTAATTCAACATCTATTAAACCGTTTATTTTATTCTGCAGTTAAAAGTCTCTTATTTATATATATATATATATTTTTATTTTATTTTTTTTATAGGATGTTTTAGGCATTTTTTTTGAAAAAAATGTGGCAAACTTTTTTCATTATTTTTTTTTTTTAAAAGAAAAATAATTGTTTTTTCTTTTTTCTGTAACAGACCTTTTGATTATCATTCATAGGATCCTATATGTAAATTCCAGACATTTTCGTTAAGTAGTTTTTTCGCAAATAGCATTTCAAATTTCAAACTTTCAAGCGTACTGTTTTTTTTTTCCCCACGTCGTTCGTCTGCGTGTCGGCTTTTTCTGGCGGCTGCTCTGCGCTGTGATCGGCGGCTAGTCGGGTTTGTCCTGCGTGGTTAATCTACTTGTTTCGGTGAGTGTTCGGCAGGTTTGCGGCGCGCGGGCGACTTTTCCCTGCACTACGGGGGGCCCTGAAGTGCTTGCTGTATACACTGCAGGGTCGGCGAACTAGGAACGTGCAGTGACTTTTCGAATCTCTTTGAATAACCCTGTCAGTGTAATTTCAGTGTCCTCAGTGCTTTCTCCCTCCTCTGGCATCTCCTGATTATTTAATCTACTTCAGCTCTCAAATGCAGGGAATTGTTCCCACCGGCACTGAGAACAGCAAACGCCGATTTCAGCTTCCTGTGGAACAGAAATTCTTTTCTGGCCAATGACCCCACACTATGTATAAAATGGCACTCTAGATGCCATAACAAGTTAACGGTGAAAGAATTGATATTTTTAATTTCCTGTATGAATATATATGTATTGTGATTCAAATACGTACTGTAGTAAATATATTGGGCTGTGGTTTCCCCCCTCCTTTTCCCCCTCCCTTTCATGGCACGTGACCCAGGGCTTAGGAATGTTGGAGTGCGCGAAAGTTGGAAGACAGAAAAAAAGGAAATCTCTGAACCATATATGGTAATAAGTGTCTCTTTGTTAACTGGGCTGGCCAAACTCTGACATGGAAATATATCTGTATACTGATTGGCTGTTATATCACAGTCCTGTTTGGGGCAGAAATGAAACCCTGTCTATGACGAACGCTCTCATTGGGTGTTTGTTCAGACATCTATTTATTAGATTTCAAAGAAAATTCAGACATGACATGAAAGCTATACATTGTGTGTAGTTGATTTTAATGTCTCCGCTTTGGCGTGCACGCGTCTTTTCTTGTTTGAGAAGAAACTTGCAAAGGTTTATGGAATTCCAATTATGGTAATTATAAATAGGAAAACTGATTTTGTTTGTTTAAAGTTATTTTTTAACAAACGGGACACTATGGTAAAGGTGGAGGGGCTGGGCAGGGGCTAAGTGAATTTAAATGGACTTAATGTTGTTAAGGTCCCCCCCACTCGCCTCCCTCATGCTGGCTGTGCCTGGCCATTGTGATAGACCATCAAAATAGAGGTCTCCCTTAGCAACTGCAGGACAGTATGTCATGGGTAGGCTGCATTGGGAATTAAAATTATGCTGATGGAAATTATGGAAGGCTGGTCCAACACATGCTTCTATATTGAAAATAATATGTTTGGGCCATGACAGTCTGCACCCTGCAATGGGGTATGAGTCAGCTGGAAGAGTGCCCTGGGCAACCATAGCATCAGGTGCAAGATGAGTTTTAACACTCTAGGGGCCCCATCAGCTGCCTACAGCTAAAACTGGACACTAAAGGGAACAATTATCCCTCTAGCACCCCCGTTTTACCTGTAGATTACCTGCTGAGTCCAGCAGGATCTCGCCTCTTGCAGAGGGAGACTGGGGACTTCTTTCCCTCCCTCTCACTCTGCTCCCGGCAGCGGATTGGAGCGCCATTCTCACCGCAGGATGAGAGGTATTTTTTGGGGGGGTTTTCAGCTGCTGCTAACTTATTCTGGAGCAGCGGAATCAGCAGCACCTCAGAGTTGGTTTTAACTCTTTAGTTAGTGACAGCTCTTTGTAATTGGCGTTAGGACCTTGTGATCCTAAGTACATACCGCTTTTCCTGTATGTATATTCTGTTGTAATTCCAGCCAGGTCATTTTTGCTGCTGTCCCTTTTCCATGTTTTTGTTTTTAATAACAAAGTGGAAGTATGTGGTGAGGGTATAAATAAAGCCCACCATTTTGTCTTTCATCTGAAAAGCAGCATGAGAGTATGCTGTTGCTCAGAGGAGCGGCTCTTGGTTTCATTAGAAAGGACTCCCCTTACTAGAGGTGCCTTGACGGGGCAGGTGAGCTTACACTTCAATGGCGATTCAAGTAAACCAAAACCTTTGTGTTTTGTTTCACATGGAGCTATATAGGAATAAGCGCAGATGACCCTTTTTTCTTATGTTTATACGTGAACTGGGTTGGTTACTTTTGGTTGTTGCAGCCGCCCTGGTAGGGAGTAAGCACGACCCTGGTTTTCCTGAATGATAATTACTGACAGGGCTATTCAAAGAGAATCGAAAAGTCCCCCGCACATTCGGTGACTTTTCGTTCTCTTCAATTCGGTCCGATTTGGCGACCATTTCAGCGACCCTGCGATGTATTCCGCAAGCACCACAGGGCCGTTGTAGCGCAGGGAAAAGCCGCCGCAAACCGCGGGAACGCACACCGAAACCCGCAAAAACATCTGGATTAACCCCGCCGAACGCGCCGGAGAAACCCAAGCAGCCGCCGATCACAGCGCAGAGCAGCCGCTGGGAAAAGCTGACACCGCTGACGAATTGAGTGAAAAAAAAAAAACAGTACGCTTGAATGTTTGAAAAGTGAAACGCTGTTTGCAAAGAAACTACAGAACGAAAATGTCTGGAATTTACATATAAAATCCAATGAAAGATAATAAAAAGGGCTGGTACAGAAAAACTATTTAAAAAAAAAAAAAAATTCGCAGAAAAATCCCGAAAAATGCCTAAAAGATCAAATAAAATCTATAGATAAAGAGACTTTTTACTGCAGAATATTCTAATCAACAGTCTATTAGATATTGCACTAAAATGGGAATATTTTTAACATAGAAGGCTATGGGAATCGCCTGAATAAACCTGTCGCATGAAACCACTGAACAGCAGGGCAATTCGGCAACTTTTCACTGCTGGTTTTTGTTCTCTGAATAGATGAAGCATTGCTTCTCTACGGGAATTTCACTACCCTCGAACAGGCCCCGTATGTGCAGGCAACTCGCCAACATTTGGCGAACTGCCTGCTCTCTGAATAGCCGACTGGCCAGGAAAGATAACCGTACGCTGAATTTCACTGTTCGGTTACCTTTCGGCCACAATTCGGATCTCTTTGAATAACTCTTGAGGTTTTGCATTTTGCGCTCCCCATGTTAAGTATAGGGACTCGGAGTGCAAAGTACAGCAACCTCGTGCTGAAAAGTGCTAATACTGATTCACTAACGGGTTTTTTAATCTGTTATCGCGCCGCCAGAATCACTTCCCGATCGCTATCGCCTCATTTATTTATAAAGGATTTTACCAGGAAGGATACATTGAGATTTCTCTCGTTTTCAAGTATGTCCTGGGTTCAAGAACATTAAAATGTTACAGTTGTTACAGAAATACAAAGTAATACAATGCAAGATATAAAATAAAAAAAAAACAACACAAATATACAGATTAACAGAAAATAAATATGTAGGTAATAGTCATTATGTTACATGGTTACAGGTGCATTCCGCATTGAGGTATGTTAATAGGGAGCTCGAGTGACTTTAGACTGGGGGAAGATTTGATGGCGTCTGGGAGGTTATTCCATAACTGCGGTGCTCTGTAGGAAAATGAGGACCGAGCCATTGTCTTTTTTTATTGTGGTATTGCAAGTAAGGTGCTAGTCCTGGATCGGAGGTTATAGGTTGAGGGAACTGCTGGAGGAAGCAGTCTATTCAGGTAGGGTGGCAGCTTCCCAGAAAAGCTCTTAAACACCAGGTTGGAAAGGTGAAGGGTACGTTTAGACTCCAGCGAGGCCAGTTTAGCTCTTTTTACATGACCCACCATTGTGACATGTTGTTACATTGTAGCGCAAAGCGGCAGCATGAGTTATACAATGTGGTAAGTTTCTGAAGGCGTGTTTGCGGGGCCGCTACATACACTACATCTCCGTAATCAATAGCTGGCATAAGCATTTGTTGTACAATTTGCTTTCTTACTGTGGGGTTCAGGCAGGATTTGTTTCTGTACAGAGCACCTAGTTTGAGGTAAATTTTAGATCAGAGTATTTCAATGTGGGGGCCAAAGGATAGATTTGGGTCTAACCACATACCTAGATATTTGAGAGAAGTGACTGTGGTCAGCGTGCCATTTGATCTTGTCCCCACACATAAATAGGTATTTTGCAATTTATGTATTTAGGTGCGGTTCCAAAGAGCATCATTACCGTTTTGTCAGTATTTTAAAACGTTTGTTGTGTTTGATCCACTTTTCTTCCTCTGTCAATTGTTCTTGCAGCACGGCCTCCAGCTGCGGGAGATTTGGTTTGCTGGTATAGATTACGGTGTCGTCTGCGTACATGTGTACAGTTGAGGCTTTGCAGATGTTAGGCAGATCATTTATGAATATTGTAAATAGCAGGGGGCCGAGTATCGAGCCTTGGGTACACCGCAAGTGACTGGGAGGGGGAGGGAGGAGCTGCCAGATATGGACACACATTGCGACCAATCAGATACATATGATTGAAACCAGATTAGCGTGCGATCACCAATACCAGAGTTTTTAAGTTTTTTTTAACAAGATGCCATGGTCTACTGTGTCAAAGGCTTTGGCAAAATCAAGGAAGATGGCTCCATTAGGTTTCCTTGTTCCATGCCAGCTTGGATATCATTGCAGACTTTTAAAAGGGCGGTTGTAGTTGAGTGATTTGGACGAAAGCTGGATTGATCTGTGGTTAAGTAGTTCCAATATTGATAATAATCACGTAATTGTGTGTAGACGCATTTTTCCAAAATTTTTGACATTACAGGGAGCAATGATATCGGACGGTAGTTGCATACCAAAGTACTGTCACCACTTTTATGAATAGGTACCACTCTCGCAGTCTTCCAGAGTTTGGGTATTTATCCGGTCGCCAGTGATTCATTGATTAGGGCTGCGACAGGATTTGCAATTGCCGGTACACTGATTTTCAGCAGCATTGCTGGTGTTTGGTCTTATCCAGACTGGTATTTCATTTTTTGGTTATGAAGAAGTTTAGTAACGACACTGACAGGCACTGGTCTAAAACTGAATTCCTGTCTGATACAGGGTCTTTGCACAGTTAGAGGGGCCTGACCTGCGTGTGGCCTTTCTGATTGCATGTAATTTCCAAGCTTAGCAATCAGGGTGGTGGCACATCCAACAAAATAATCATTAAAGGCATTTGGTACATCTAGGGGGTGTTGAATGGTTTGGTTGTTTACTTTGACAGCAGCCGGCTGGGAGTGGACAGGGGGTGCTTGTATGTTACTTATGGTTTTC
Source organism: Leptobrachium leishanense (assembly GCA_009667805.1). NCBI lineage: Eukaryota > Metazoa > Chordata > Amphibia > Anura > Megophryidae > Leptobrachium > Leptobrachium leishanense. The sequence goes on along the minus strand of CM019064.1, from coordinate 134,477,205 downwards.
CAAAAGTTTCTAGGGTTTGATATGCTATTGTTTAGATTTTCATTGAAGTAATGGGTTTTTGCCATTTTTGTTTGTTTCGTGCATGCATTCCGTCATTTTTGGTATTCTTAGTGATCGTTCATGGAACCAGTAGTCTTGAAATTTGACCACAGTGAATCTCTAAGCTGGTACATTAGTGCAAGATCAGCTGTATCCCAGGGGAGATGGGTCCCTCTTACTCGCACTTTATGCAGCGGGGCATGGGAATTCCAGACTTGCAGGAGCTCAGACTGAAAGTATGCAATTGCACAGTCTAGGTCTGGGATTAGGTTTAGTCTGTACCATGTGAGCTGTTTGAAATCACTTAGGAAGGACTCAAGAATAAATTTCTTGAAAGACCTGGTGGTTATTACCTTTGGGGGAGATTTTGTGGCCTTTATTTTACGCACGCAGTACACAAGACAGTGGTCACTAAAGCTATTAGCGAGAACGCCTGCCTCCTGTATTCTGTCAGGAGATGAGGAGAGAATCCAGTTCAGCAAGGTATGGTTAGGGCTTTTCATATTAATGCAAGTGGGGGAGGAAATTAATTGAGTTAGCTGCAAAGTTTTAAACAGCCAGCAGTGTTTATTGTTTTTAGGATTTAGCCAATCTGTATTAAAATCACTGAGGACCAGCAGTTCACTTTTTTGGTTTTGTGCAAGTAGGTTATTAAGGATTTGAGTTATGTCAGAGAGGGTGTGCACTGGGGAGCTCGGTGGGCGATAGAATCCAGCAACAATGATTGATTTACTGAATGGCATCTCAACTTAGCGCTAACGAGGTGATAGAGCCCTAGGTGTCCAGGTGTTTTTTTTCCTACTGTGTCCCTTTTAACTTGTCTATTGGCTTACTATAAAATGTATTTATTCGCTTAAAAAACTAGAACTCAAAATACTTGCCCTCCTGTGAATCAATTCTCTGACATAACTCTATTCAGAATATACAGCTACAGCAAAATCTTCCTACAGATGGTCCTCCTGCTGGCCAGTCATTACTGATGGATCTCCTATGTGTTCATCTCCAGGACTTCCATTCTCTTCACTTACTGTGTGTACTTTACTGAATAAGTACACACAGTAAGTTTACTGAACTTAAAAGAGCATATGAAGTCTATGGGGTTGGTAAGTTTACAACAGCTCTGATAACGTTTACACCAGGTTTGGAATAGAGCTGTTTGTTGGTGAATAACTGTGGTCAAGTTGTAGTTAAAATGTTGACTTTTTAAAGCAGTAACTTGACAAGTTCCAGGAACCCCTGATGCAGTTTTGGCAGCCGACACACGAGCATACTGTACTGCGTTCATTACCGACGCACTTTTTCACGGGAGATATTGTGAGTACTGCATAAAGTGCGTCCGTAATGTCTGATGTCTCCACACCCTAGGAAAATACATGGCAGCGTTGTTTCTGCGTCCGTTTAGCTTTTTAAAGTCGATTGTTATTTTTGCGTCCGTGGCTTTATGCTTTGCCCATCCGTGAACAAGTGCGCAGGGGCTTTGTGTGGTGTGTTTAATTGACTCCTTTATAAAGCTACGACGAACAGCAAACAGTACGGTCAGACGGACGCAAAATGTTTGGTAGTGTGCCGCCAGCCTTTATGGTCATGTGAGTAGAGGTTTCCTTTGTCATGCCAGTTAGTGTAATGTGTGCCATTTGCAACACCTGGGGCGTTGCCTAAACCCAATTTTTAAGGTTACTGATGGATGAAAAATAAAAGTGACAATACCCTCATCATTCTGTCCAATAATGTTATTTCAAATAGAAGAAACAGTAAAATGTTTTGTTTTTTTTTATTTTATATCAAACCTACAAATATTATAACAAATGTTCAAAGAATTCACTACAAAAACGTGAGGTAGCTCATGGTCTCAAACTGAAATATTCCATCTTGGAAGAGATAATAACCATGGTTAAGACTGCCACGAAGAGAACGAAAACCGGGACCCAGCATGATGTGCGACTCTGTGGGATATAGAATTAAAAAAATAACTAGAAATCAGTATCCAGCATTTGAGTATCACGCCCCCACTTTACCCACCCGCAAACAAACTTAAAAGAATTAAGGATTTATTCACTAAGCACCGAACTTGCCACCAAATTGCACTGAAAGGTGAATTTCACCATATTATTATATCTATTCATTAAACTGTCAATTCGCCAAAAACTGGTGAATTACTGACGAAATACGGTGCAGTTCGCCGCAGTGAAATTGTTCCTATAGAGAAGTAATGGTTAATCTATTCACAGAATGCCGAACTGCACTGAAGTGTCAGTGAAATGCACTGATATTTTTAGTGATTCAGTTCGACACATTTAAACAGGCGAATACCATAGCTTTCAATGTAAAAAGAAAAACAACAAACATTTATTCTTTTTGTTTTCAGCAAAAAGTCTTTTGACAATTTTTCTTTCCCATTTTCTTAAAGCTTTTTTTTACTCTGTAACAGAACTTTTTTTTAAGACCTTTTCTATTTCTAGACACATTTTAATAATTTTTATTAGTTTAAACACCTATTAGGAGAATAGGAGAGTTTTGTTTTTTCCCCCCAGTTCGCCTCTATTCTGTGCTTTCCAGCGACGGTCTCCAACTTTTTTGTGGAGCTTCAGCGCACTACGGTGACCCTTATGGGAATAGTGAATTCACTGTAGTTTTGGTGAAATTGTATCGCCGAAGTGCAAAGCACTGAAATTTCGGTACTTTGTGAATAACTCTTTTAGTCTTTCTGATGCGATTGTTAGTTGCTCAAAGAGAATGGTTAAGAAACATCTAAGGCAGGGGTCATCAACCTTGCCCCTACATCTCCTCTCATTAGATTGACTGAGCATCATGGGAAATGTTGTAATGAACATCTGGAGGGCCATGGTTGCTGAACACTGATCTAAGGCAAGGAAGTTAAATTCCATCCCTCCAGGTGATTATGAACTACAACTCCCATGACTCTGCCAATCCATGGTATCCACAGATTTCTTGGAATTGTGGGCCAACAACATCTGGGTGGGCTGGAATTTGACATGCCTGATCTAAAGTGTCATAGGTAGCCATCAATCCACCACAAGGCCTTATTCATTAAGCCATGGACAATCGGTTGATACCTGACCATAGGCTGCTTCTCCTTTATCCACATAAAGCATAGTCTAAGCCACGTGGATATGTTTGTGATTTTTACGATTGCAAATCGTGATAATTTACAGCTTTGATAACAATAAAATGCAACTAATTTGAATACGAATTCATAAATATAGACTAAAACAGCCAGGTAATGAAAGCAGCAGAGTTGGTGGGATGTTCGTTGATCGTCTGCTTTGGATTTAATATTGAGCTTTTGTTTTGTTTTCTCTTCATCTTATTTCTCGGCTTGGAGAATAGTTTCCTAATGCAGTAAACCAACAATCCACACAGTTGCAGATGGCAAAATTCACCACGAGCCTTTAACCATTAGCGACCCACTATTACCAGCTCTTTTACGACTGGCATTGTATGTCAGCAACTTGACATGTAATAATAGAGAGCTGCTAACACATACAGTCAGTGCTGGTGTTGTATCTCGGAGATTCCATAAGACTCGACGGAGATGAGAACTGAACAAACACATAGCACCAACATTGTAATATGGCCCTAACTTAACCAGAGCTGTTGTAAACTGAAAACCTCCATAGACTATAATGGCTCTGGTAAGTTTACAACAGCTCTGGTTAAGTTAGCACCAACTATGTAATATGGCCCATAGAAGGGCAAATCTGTGATTTATTTATATTTATATATATATCTACAAGGGTTGTGTTGGAGGAATAAAGTGAGCTAAAAGGCCTCCACACTATAATAAGTTGTGTTTATTATTGCAGAAGCCACCTGCACATCATAACAATTCAAAGAATTGCATTCTGCTAGAAAGCCATAGTATGGCATAGCATTGATTTTAGGGTTCTGTGTAATAACAGATCCAGGTTGCAAAAAAGTGAGACGTGTCATTTGCATATCCTACCCAGAGTTCCTTGCTGCATATGGGGAATGTGGCGCAGGAACTCTGGGATGAAATTCATCGAATTGCTGTGATGTGCAAATGGCTTCTGCAATAATAAACACACTTATTATAGTGTGGAGGCCTTTTATCTCTCTTTTAGTCCTCCACCACAACCCTTTTATATATAATTTCACCAGCCAGGGTTTCAACAGACCATGGTCACCAGTTATAACTAGGACAACATGAGAAGGACTAGTCACACAGGGCTTGGTTTTAACATGAGCTTTATTGTAGGAGCTGGAAAAGTTTCGGTCCTACATTCAAGACCTTGCTTTGAGAAAGGTCCTGAGTGTGGGACCAAAAATTTGCTGCTCCTACAATAAAGTAACGATTAAAAAAAAAGCCCTTTGTGACTGGTTATTTGCTGTTGCCCACTGAAACATATCTCCACAAGATCATGAATATCTCTTTGTCCTGCTGCAAGAAGAGGAAGTGTATCGTGTCATCCTCTGCGCCGTGGAACCAGAGACAAGCATTTGATTTTTCAGGATATTTATGTTTTTGTGTTAAGTGAGTTTTCTGAAGCAAAATCACTTTACACTATCTTTAAGCAGACAGTATTTTCCCCATAACCGACTACAAGTGAGAATTACTAGTCTTGTTATCTCCCGCCGGGACTACTGCAACAACCTCCTGACTGGCCTTCCTATCTCCCGCCTCTCCCCCCTGCAGTCCATCCTAAACACATCAGCCCGGCTTATCCACCTGACCCGTCACTCTGTCTCTGCCGCTCCTCTCTGTGAATCCCTACACTGGCTCCCCATCCACAGCAGAATCAAATTCAAACTACTCACCCTGACCTACAAAACCCTCACTAACCGCCCCTCACTACCTGCCCTCACTAATCACCAAATACACCCCAGCCCGTCCCCTACGATCCAACAATGACCTGCGCCTGGCATCCTCCATCATTACCTCTTCACATGCCAGATTGCAGGACTTTTCTCGTGCGGTGCCGACCCTATGGAATGCTCTTCCTCGCAATATCAGACTGTCCCCAAATCTGGCTTCATTTAAGCGCTCCCTAAAGACCCTTCTATTTAGGGAAGCCTACCACCCGACTCCGTAACAAGACATCCGACCGACCCAAAAACAGTCCTCACCTCTCCCTGCATTAACAACTCATCACTGCAGTCCCCTCCTCCTGTTTCTATTCCCCTCACCCATCTAGATTGTAAATTCCCACGGGAATAGGGTCCTCATGTATCTGCTGGCTGGAATACTGACCTGTCTCCTGTATGTATTGTAGAATTGTCCTGTCTTTACCCATTACACCTTGTACAGCGCTGCGGAATGTTTTGGCGCTTAATAAATAATAATAATAATAATAGTGACCTTGGAATCGTTCGTTATTCTCAGTCTGCCTCCACATTAGCTCTTCCTGTAAGTATATAATGCGTTGATCTACAGTAACAGACCTTTGCGGCTCTGCTGGAACATGGTGGGAGCTGTTATCATTAATAAGTGAAGCTGCTATACTTATCTCCTCACTTCATAATCGTAACAGCTTGTTGGAATAAGGCCTGTTTATTCTAATGTTGTATTTCCAGTTCAGACACCTTTGCTTTCATAGACATTAACCTTGAGCTTCTGTTTGGGAATTCCTTTCAGATTCTCCCTGCACAGCTGCAGCGTGTCTTTACATGACTTGTATTCCACGGCCAGCGATTCCATCTCAGATTTCAGTCTTGAGAGCTGTAACAATCATTAAAAAGAAAAAAATAATTGCCATAGCGCCAACATATTCTACAAGGTCTTACAATATATAGTAAGGAATTAAATTAGCAATATGACAAGATATAAAGAAATGACGAGAGGGAGATGGGTAGAAATGGAAAGGATTCTTTCCACTGTGAAGCATTGTGTCGGATGGATGAATAATTCATGTCTTTGGCAGACTCTTGCCACCGCAGTTCGCTTAAGGCCGGGGTCAGACGAGTGCACTATGTGCGCTCATACTGATGTGCCTCCCGGCGTCCGTCGCAGCATTGTGATGCTTCAGCGGGGCCGGCCACACTCTGTAGCAACGCACGCTACAGCGGGCATGCTGTGGACGTTCTGAAAGACTCACTGTTAAAGCGCTACGACGCACGTTTGACGGAGCTCCAAAGCGCGATCCTCCATAGGAGGATCAAGCCATGCAGCGTTGAGCGCACTAACTGCGCTGAGCGAGGTGGCTAGACGGGCGTCGAGTGAAAGGAACGTCCACTCTCACGAATATTCCTTCCACTCTGATAAACGCCCGCCTGACTCCGGCCTAAGTGGTACCTAAAGACTGAGTCCCTGAGGTATCCTAGATTCATACTTGAATCTTTTGTTAAGTGATAAGAATTAAAGTCAATTCTGGATACAATTTAGGAAGCATAGCAGGCAGTATCTCAGAGATAGCTCCAGTAATAGCCCAAAGTGTTCTTGTTAGGAGTTGGAGTTGTAAGACACTTATTTTTTCCTCTGTGATATATTTTTGTTTTAAACGTCAGCAAGTCTTAATAATGATTGGGTATTAGACCGTTGTTAGCATGAGAGCTGTTACAGATTGTGTTCAAACTGCAATTCCCAGTTAAAGGGATACTCTATTGAAAAATAGGGTTCCCTTTTCTTGTCTTTAAATAATTTGGCAGAGGCTGCTTACAGCCTCTGCACAATTATATTTTATTTATTTGGGGTGATTTTCCTCACCCTTTGTCCCTCTTTGTGCACTGCTCCTCTTATCCAGCTCAGGGATTCCCGTAGTCAGACGTCCTTGAAACTTTACTACAATATTTGTGCTCTGACACAACTTACGTAGCATAGGAATGGAAAAAAAACGCACACTGGCACTTGCACTTTATGTTTGCAAGTTCGGTAGCGCCATCGCAAACCGATGGATTGGTGGTGGGCTCTTTGAGACAGCTGAAAATCGCAGGCGGTCTCAGAGAAGGTGATGTTAGCGCGCTCTCTGCTTGCTGACATCACTAGTAAACAATCTGGTGACCAGCAGCCGGTCAATTTCAAAATCCCTGCGGGTGACACTGGGTGGAGTGGAGGAAAACCCTTTGCTTCTCCCAGCGACTTCTCCAGATTGGAACATGGGGGGGGGGGTTCCCTCCTCGCATCCTGATCACTTTAAAAATGTAAATGGTCAGGATGAGTAGAGTGTCCCTTTTAATAAATGCGTTTTCCCCAAACCTTACAATAGAAAGGGAACAAAGTGAAAAACTGTGGAAGGAAATGCCACATATCAGTCTCTATACACCATCAGACCCCCCATCTCAATCCCCATACACCCCTCAAACTCCCCATACACCCTAAGGGCATCCTCGGTTTTGTGGAATGACCTATCAGAGGCTCACCGAATTCCTGAAGTCCATCAAAACCCATTTCTTTGAGACTATTGTATCATTACTAATTCCTCTTCTCACCTCCCCTTCCTACATCATTATCGGTTTTATCACTTACTTCACTACCATGTATGTCACCAACTCTGATACAAACACGAGCACTGGTGATCCCAACCACTAATAAGAAGATAACTCAACTTGTTATCTTCCACGCCAACTCCTCTAGACTGTTCTAGACTCCTCTAGATCATGGGTTCTCTACACCTCGTCCCAGGTTCCTAAGTTTGTATTTTTGTACACGGAATTCCCCTCACTGTAAAGCCCTACCATAACTGTTTGTACTATTAAATGATGATGATAATAATAGCACCAAGCAGCCTGTTTTTATTATCTTTTATTTATATAGTGCCACAAACTCCGCAGCGCTTTACAAGATCCGTGTACAAGGAGTTGATACATTAAAATACCACACATGGATGATACGGCCTGATTCAGGGGGGACCCGGTTTCCAAGGGAACTTACAATCTATGAAATGTACAAGTATTTTGTGAGGTAGGCGCATCCATATCGTTAAGTGTCTTGCCCAAGGACCCTCACTGATGCATCATCTGAGTGGGATCGGGTCGTCTTTCCATGATTGTAGAGCAGGTTGGTTAGGTCGAACCCACTTCTCGTAAAGTCGAGACTTCTCCACCGTTGTATTGGAGGGATGTGCTGAATGGTATTTTGACTTGCTTCTCAACGGTCGAAGGGTAAAGACGTTACTCCACAGTCAAAATTGTGTGGTAGGCAAGTGTCTTCCATTAGGTGGCTTGCCCAAGGACACATACTGGAGAGGTGCTCTGGCCGGGATATGAACCTGGGTTTCCATGGTTATAGAGCAGTGACGTTACCTCTACTCCATCCAGCCGGTAATGTGATGCTTATAATTTCATCGGGAAAGATAGGTGTAGAGGAGTCCTGGGCTGCACTGCATTTTACAATTCATTGAAAGGACTGAAAGCGATGCAGTGAGTGAGTGATGGCTGCCACAGTGTAGTGGCGGCTATTATTTCATTTTGAAAATAGTAGGGAAAAAAATATTCTGAATATGTGGGTGTGGCTTCCATGTGGACAGGCACACTGGGAGTCCATGAGTTGTCAGTCGGTCCCAGACCATTAGTATGATTGAAGAAGAGATGGACCCATTACTATTCAAGTAGTCCCAGGGTCAATTATTTGTAGAAATAGAATAGCAGGAGGCAGGACAAGGCGAATATCAAAGGCACCATCTGGTGCCCCGATATCGAGATATCTCAATATTCTGATATGCAGCCCAAGAGCAAATGAAATTCCTTTGCTGAAACAAATTTCGTTTGCTTTTGGGCTGCAGAAGGTGCCCTGACAGTTTTAGCCCTATGGGCATAATGGCCAAATAGAATTTTTTTTAAAATCGGCAGCTGAAAACTCTGTAATATCGCGCTTTCAGAAGTTGTCAGCAGCCGATGCAGGGAGAAAAAGAAGAAAATAGACCTGCTGTTCAAACCTATGTAACTCAATTTGGCAGTAGATGGCACCATCTAATGGCCAAATAGGTTATTACAGCAAGAGTTATTTATTACTGTATAATTAATTAAAAATGATTTTATAATCTGACATTGTTTTTTTTGAAAATCACTTGGTAGTTAAGGGGTTAAAGCTTAGATTTGGTGAAACAACATTAATTTGTCTATTCCAGAAAAAGTAATGAAAAATACAATAGTGACACGTGTATACAGTTATATTAGGCTGGTATCTTTGAAAATTCCAATGCCGAGCTTGATGTGGCCATCACATGAATATCATTCTTTTACCCAACACATGTTTACAATTTGGGCCGCATTACAATCTTGTTGCTAACGTTAGCGCTCACCCGTGTGAGCATTAACGTTAGCCCCAGTGGATACTGCATATTACAATCCAAACGCTAACTGGTTAAGTAACCGTTTGCGTTTGGTAACTTGCGCTTTTCAGGGCGAGGTTACTGTACTTTGCGCTCCCTATACTTAACATGGGGAGCGCAAAGTGTTAATCAGCGTTAGGATTACAATGTCCCAGCGCTGATTAACGTCCGGCTCTGGTTAACCAAAAGTTAACCAGAGCCAGGATTTAGTGTTAACGGATTCCGTTTCTGCAGAATCCGTTAACACCAGCCTAAAAAATAAAAGAAAGAATCACATACTCACCTCCTGTCCCGCGGCGAGAACCGCGGCTCCGACTGTCTCCTCCGGCCGGCGGGAGCAGGGAAAGACTGGGGGAAAAAGTCTCCCCAGTCTCTCCCTGCGTATCACTACGCTGACCGGCCGGATCACGCGAGGTGAGATCCGGCAGGCTATGTGACCGCCGGCATCTGGCTCAATGGAGTCCTATGGACTCCATCGAGTGGATGCTCGTGGCTGCGCTCAGCACTGCCGCGAGCATCGCGGGGCCGTAGCGCGCGGAAACAATGCAGGCAGCTTTTTAAGCACCTGCATTGTAATTCCACGCTAAAACGGGGGCGGTAGGGAGAAAACTGCAGGTTTTACTCCCTACCGCCCCCGTTTTAGCATGGAGATTGTAATGTGGCCCTTTGTGTTTTTTTGCATATAGAAATGGCAAAGTGCAATATCTTCCCTCCAATACCTTTTGCTATGCTCCCAGTCTTTCAGCCGATGGGAGGATGTCAGGAATACAGCCCACTAGCCCCCTTAACACATTTCCACACCACCAATGAGTGAGCATAGGTGGACAGGGGCGGCAAATCTCCAAATAGATATTAATAAGTAAAAATATTTATTGTGGAGCGGCCACCGGGGTACTGGATTCAAGCCACGTTTAGTCATGTCAGGCACTTCGCTGAAACGTCGCTTGAATCCAGTACCCCTGTGGCCGCTCCACATTAAATATTTTTATATGGTCAAGCTTCTGGTGTGCCCTGCTGATTTTTGGTATACACTATTGGTGGACTGTGGATCCCAGACAGTGGAGCACCCCGGCACTGACCCGGCATTTGGTGAGTCCTCCTGTGCTAGCCACGCTGTGTTTGACTTTACTAATCAGTAACGCCAGGTTTTAGAGCACGGTAAAATTTGCAAAGTAATCTTTGGTTATTTATAGCAAATAATGTATAGAGAAAAGAACTTCTTATGGTTCTAGGATGACTAAGCAATGCAATTCCAAAACTCTGGAGCCCCCTGCCTTAAGACAATAGTAACATGACTGCCGTAAATAAACGGCACATAGTTTAGGCATAAAAAGTAGGTTACTGCTTGTAGTAACGGCTGTACCTCGTTCTCTTTTGCTATTAATTTTTCCGTAACCAGGTGTAGTTGTTCACTTGTTGGATCTTCATCTGTTGAATGGTTCAGGGGTGTATTTTTTGAGTTTGGGACTACGCTCTGGATGGTTTTCTGACTCAAGGATAACATTTCTTCTGGAAAAAATAATAAAAAACAAATATGTACTCATTAAGACTGGACATAATTTAGAGTCACTGGATTAGTAGGAATACGTGAGCGAGGAAGTAACAATGGCTGCCATTTTCAGGTCAACGCCGAGGGAATCTTGGAGTTAGATAAGAGGTTGCGTACAATATATTCTAGGGTTGACACAAGACGTGGATGCGAATAGGCCAGGAGGGGTTAATATTTATCCCCATGTGCTCCTCCCTCACATTTTAACGCTAGAGCAGTGATCTCCACGCTATGGGCCTTCAGATGTTGATGAACTACAATTCCCATAAATCTTTGAATGCAACAGATGGATAGAGAATCTTGGGAGTTGTAGTTCTGGGTCGTCAGAGTTTGGAGATCCCTACTCTATGGTGTCCCTTTTATTATAGAAATCTCAGACAAGCATTGGGACTTGCTAGGCTTTTATTGTACACATATTTTCATTAGTCATTTACACCTGCAAGTTCACATGATTTACCTGTTATCTGGAGAAAAATAAAATAGTTTTTATTCTATTCTAATGCCCCTACTTTTAAGACACATGAATGTATATAAAAGCTACAAAGCTATATAACTCAAAGCAATGACTCTTAAAACCCCAGTCACAGCAGCTTGTTTTAATTAGAAGTGTGCAAAGCTAAAAAGTTAGTTTTGTTTCCCTTGAAAATAATTTAGTCTGAAACAGAATTCGTTTGAATACTGATTCGTTTTCGTAATTTTGTTTCATAATTTCGATTTATGATTTGATTAGAATTTTAGGATCACTAGAACAAACCCCAATAAATCAAATCCTGCTCGATTACTGTTAGATTAGGGTAAAACATGAGGGTTAAAGGCAAGCAAGGGTTAAATTACTGTTTCGCTGCAGTGTGCATAGAGGAATCATTCAATCAATGGTTCATTTGTGAAACAGTGTAACGACTCAATTTCGTTATATTCGTTTTCGTTTCAATTCGGGTGAAACTAATGCGATATTTCAAAAGTACTTCTGAAATACGAATTAATGAAATTTCTGGCGAATTGAGATTCATTTCCCCACTACCTGTCCTCACTAATCGCCAAATACACCCCAGCCTGCTCCCTAAGGTCAAACGGTGACCTGCGCCCAGCTTCTCCCCGCATCACCTCTTCCCATGATAGGTGCAGGATATCTCATGCGCAGCCCCCTTCTTCCGGTACGCTCTCCCTCATACTGTTAGACTTTCCCCTAGTTTCCCTTCCTTCAAACGCTCAGTTAAGACATTCCTATTTAGGGAAGCCTACTACCCGACTCGCTGATACACCTCACTGCCCCAACCAGTCCATCACTCGCACCAGTCCATCACTCTCACCAGCCCATCACTCTCACCAGTCCATCATCTCACCTTACAGCCCATCACTCTCACCTTACAGCCCATCACTCTCACCTTACAGCACATCACTCTCACCTTACAGTCCATCACTCTCACCTTACAGTCAGGGCCGGTGCTTCCACTAGGCAACCGCCTAGGGCGCACTGCCACCTAGGGGCGCTGCCGGCCCCAACTCGGGTTCCATTATTGTGCCCCTTCCTCATTGCTTAGTTGAGTAGCTGGGAGTGGTGGCTCGCAAAGCAGACCCCAGCTAGTGCCGCAGAAGGTTAGCGTCTTATGGTGACGCACAGGCGACACCAGATGACTTGTGGGCACCAGAAGAGGCAGATGAAAGAAAAAAAGAGGCAGAAGAAAGAAAGACACGACAGAATGAAACAAAAGAGAAAGACAAAAGAGGCAGATGAAAGAAAGGGACCAGAACGAAAGAAAGAAAGGGTCATGAAAGAAAGAACAAAAGAAAGGGACACGAAAGAAAGAGAAAGAAAGAGTCAAGGTTATGAATGGGAGGGAAGAAGAAAGAAAGAAAGAGGAAAGAAAGAAGGCATGAAAGAAAGAAAGTGGCACATAGGGCAGAGGAAAGAAAAAAAGAAGCAGAGGAAAGGAAGCTTGTGTAGCTGGGAGTGGTGGCTCGCAAAGCAGACCCCCGCTAGCGGCGCAGAAGGTGTGTGTCTTATGGTGATGCACAGGTGCCACCAGATGACTTGTGGGCGCCAGAAGAGGCAGATAAAAGAAAAAAAAGAGGCGAAATAAAGGGGAAAGAAAGAAAGGGGCAAGAAAGAAAGAAAGAGGCACAGAGGGCGGAGTAAAGAAAGAAAGAGGCAGAGGAAAGAAAGAGGCACAGACCTATCCTAGCCCCAACCAGCGGAGGAGTAAGATGGGCAAAGAACGACCGTGTGCGGCCCTCGTGCACAGTGTGTGTCCCCCGTGTACATAGTGTGTGTCCTCCCCCGCATTTCAACAGTTGGCAATTTTTTTTCAGGGGGGCACAAGTAGCTGGTCTTGCCTAGGGCGCAGAATAGTCTAGCACCGGCCCTGCTTACAGTCCATCACTCTTACCTTGCAGTCCATCACTCTCACCTTGCAGTCCATCACTCGCACGTTGCAGTCCATCACTCGCACCTTGCAGTCCTCTCCTGTTTCCGCCCTCAACCCTTCTAGATTGTGAGTTCCCACGGGAATAGGGCCCTCATTTCCTGCTGTACTAGTTTGACAATTGTTGTTCAATGTATTGCAACCCTGTCTATATTGTGCGCATTGTATATCGCTGCAGAATATGCTGGCGCTATATAAATAAAGAATAATAATAATAATAATTACAAAACTAACAGGGTTATTCGGAGAGAGGTGAAACTCAGGAGAATGACTGGAGAAGTGAAAATTCTAGGTCAAAATAGCCAAACCAGAAAAATTCTCCCATTTATCTCACTTTCCAAATCGGCTCTTTGGTCTAGATTGTTCATTCTCCTGCCAATTCTCCTGGTTTTCGCCTTTTTCTGAATAACCCTGTTAATTTTAAGTATCTCTTGGTTTATGACTTAACGTCCCTTTCCTCTAATCAAAAGATTTTATTAATAGGCACTATAATGGATCAAATGCATCAATCCAGACAATGCAAGCAGGCTGGCATTTCAGGTGTTTACTTTTCTGTGAAGTACAGTGCTATTGTTTTGCAGGAAGCTGCACCTTCTTAAAAGCCGCAGACACTTTTTTCCCGTGAACCACTTCGTACATTCCAGTGGTCTGTCCTGTTTGATCAAAACTTACAGAAGATCTGGATTGAACAAGATTCTATTTTCACTCCCCTACGCAAAACACGCAGGGACAACGCACCTATAAATAGTTGGTATCCCAGAAACTGCACTTTAAACATTCCATGATGAAATGTTCCATAAATAAATATAAAGAATCATGATTCCACCTGCAAAAACTCACAACCGAAGTGTGCAAGGCATCTAGATATAGAACAATGGTAAAATCTGAAGCTTCTCCATCTGCTGTTTGGATTTTCTTATTTTGTATAGCACTGGCTTTTGCAATTAACCCCATAAATGAAATTTAAAGGGGCCCTCCAAGAGCCAGACCATTGCGGCTTAGTGTAATGGCTATGGTGCAAGTATGTTGTCCATGCAGCCTTATTTTAAAATTATAAATTAAATAAAAGGAAAGGGTGTGGCGCTTCCCAGTGCAAAGAATTGTGAAGTATCGATCAGCTAATACTTAGCTCCAATCGGCTCTGCACTTCAATAAACTTATTGCCTCAAGTAAAGGAGAGAATGTAAAAACATGTCGTAATAACGTCTTTATAAAATGTCTCATACATATGTGTGACAAGTGACCACTCACACTTTACAGAGCCGATCCTGGCTCTGGTATGTTCGCTCGTGGGTAGATTTCATACAGGTTCCCCCACTAGCCTTCTTCAGTATTAAATATCTGTCCCAGATACCTCAAAGGACAAGAAGGAACAAAATAGTATAGATGGTAACATCAATAATCAATAGAACATAAGGGATGAATCCACTCACGTGTCTCGGAGCCTACCAGGCTCTTGAATATTCGCCATGGGGTTGTTCTGTATCGGCGCAACTCCCGAAAAAGCTATAGGTCCAGGAATTGGAAATAAATTGAAAGCGTTTTGCTTGGGTGTGTGTACCCTTAGGCTTCCTCAGCGGTAATTACCGCTGAGGAAGCCTAAGGGTACACACACCCAGGCAAAACCCCTGGGCGAATATTCAAGAACCTGGTAGGCTCAGAGACATGTGAGTGGATTCATCCCTTATGTTCTATTGATTATTGATGTTGATATTCATTACCCCCAGACATGTGACAACATCAATGATTATTGATGTTGATATTCAATACCCCCAGACATGTGACAATGTGTTTTTGAGTAATCTAATCATCTTTTTTTTTTACTAATGCGATTATTATTCAGTTGTGTTACTTATCATTTCATATATTGTATTATATATTCTTTTATAAATGACATTTGTTCTGGTATATGTAACTTGGGGAATATTTCTCAGTTTCAAAAAAATACAAAATAACACGCCCAGCATAGTTACAATAAAAAGAAAGTGGCTCGATCCTCGTTTTCCTTCAGAGCACCTCAATTATGGAATAACCTCCCAGACACCATCACATTTTCCCCCAGTCTAAAGTCACTAAAGAGATCTCTATTAACGTACCTCGATACAGAATGCACCTGTAAACCTGTAACATAGTGAATGTATTTCCTACATATTGATTTTCTGTATTGATCGGTATACTTGTGTTGTTTTTTATATCTTGCATTTTATTACTTTGTATTTCTGTAACGACTGTAACATTTCAATGTTCTTGAACCCAGGACATACTTGAAAACGAGAGAAATCTCAATGTATCCTTCCTGGTAAAATGCTTTATAAATAAATAAATAAACTACGTGAATATAGTATAAAGCTTTCAATTACTTTCATAAACATATATGCATACCAACAATTATTTACCACTTAAAGGGACACTACCACCAAAAAATGAAATGTTCTTATTATTTTATGTTGCTGATATCTTACATGTGCTTTGTTTTTCTCTTGTTTATTTAGTGAAGAAAATATTTACTCTATATGTGTCACTGGGTGCATTCATTGTGTGATCTTTCGTGTTGTAAGCTGCCCCCCCCCCAGGATCTTTCCATCACTTGCTCCTCACTGGGTGGCTTTGGCCATAGAATGGAGTCTATGGGTAAATCCCTGACTCAAATCATTGTGTTGTGTGGGATGTATTTAAAGGTCATCACCAGGAGGTAGATTTTTTTAGTCTTTTTTAGACTCCCTGTCTTATCTCATTCAGCTGCCATCTCTTATCTAGATTAACTTGGAGAACACAATAGCCCCCTGCTGCCTTATCTAAACATTCCCTCCTCCACCACATTAACTGCTAAATACTGTATATAAGAGAAAGCACGTCCACAAAATAAAACCTTTGCACAAGTTTTGGTAAGTGTGGCATCATGGGAAAAATCAACAAAATGGAAACCGGATATAAAAAACCCTAACTTTATTTTTACATGGAATTACTTCAAAAAAGAAAGACAGCAGCATGTGTTTTATAAGGTGTTTTTTTTGTAATGCACAAGTAAACTGTGAAGACCATGGAGACACAGGCTCGAATCCCAGCAAGAGTAAGTGTCCTTGGGCAAGACACCTATAGGTACATACTCACCACCCAGGACATACTTGAAAACTAGAGAAATCTCAATGTAATACTTTCTCAAAAAAAAGAAAAATCTAGTTATAGCTTATGAAAGTGGTAGTGGGATATATTGTAGCACTCAAAAGAAAAACGTATCCTGTACCATCTTAGTGTAGTTTCTGCTGTATTGATACAAAGCAGGAATATGAAACTACGGCCCCCTCAGATGTAAATGGCCTTCAATTCCCAGAATTATTTTCTTATCGCAGTATAAGGTCACCTTGTCAATAAAACTGCTGCAGTAAAAAAGTTGCCTGTTTAAAAATGTAGTGGAAGTTTGGCATTGTTAAAAAAAATAGTTTTTTAGTGTTAGGGTTACCATTTGTGCTTGTTTAAAGGTTAGGGTTTTCTTTAGGGTTACTATTTGTGCTTGTTTTAGGGTTAGGGTTTCCTTTAGGGTTACTATTTGTGCTTGTTTTCGGCTTAGGGTTTCGTTTAGGGTTACTATTTGTGCTTTTTTTCAGATTAGGGTTTCCTTTAGGGTTTCTATTTGTGCTTGGTTTAGGGTTAGGGTTTCCTTCAGGGTTACTATTTTTTTTTTTTTGGGGTTAGGGTTTCCTTTAGGGTTACTATTTGTGCTTACATACAGAAAAAATGGCGTCGCGCCTATACTCACCAGAGCGGCTGCAACATCCAGGAGTAACAGCCCAGTTCATGTATAAAACATAACAAGAGAAAAAAGATGTCATCTGCGCGCGTTACTATTTGTGCTAGTTTAAGGGTTAGGGTTTCCTTTAGGGTTACTATTTGTGCTTGTTTTCGGCTTAGAGTTTCGTTTAGGGTTACTATTTGTGCTTTTTTCAGGTTAGGATTTCCTTTAGGGTTACTATTTGTGCTTGTTTCAGGGTTAAGGTTTCCTTTAGGGTTATTATTTGTGCTTGTTTAAGGGATAGGGTTACTATTTGTGCTTGTTTTTGGGTTAAGGTTTCTTTTAGGGTTGCTATTTGTTTTTGTTTTATGGTTAGGGTTGCTTTTATGGTTAGTAATAGACAAGAATAATGTTAGTGTCGATTTTAAGGGTTACTTATGGTGTTTTTTTCTACAGTTAGGGTAAGTATAAGGGTTACTTTTATTGTTAAGGTTAACACTAACTCCTGACAAAAGATAAATCCAGGTAAAGTATCCATGTAATTGGGCAGACTAGATGGGCCGAAAGGTTCTTATCTGCCGACATTTTTCTATGTTTCTATGTTTCTGACCCTTAAAAACAGACTCCGCTTCCTGTGGGAGCAGAAATAGGAATTGTAGAGGGAGATGTACATTTTAGGTCAAAACAAATCAAAATAATTATCTCCACTATTCTTCCAGCTCCCAGTATAATAATTTGTTATTCTTCCTAGTTTATTAAACTATCCCTTATTTGAATTTTAATACTATTCCAAATGTATTGCCTCGGAATTGTTTTTCTTTTTTCCTTTTCATTGCATCAGTTACAATACTGAATTTCTCTTTTCTCGTTTATCACGACTGCAGCAACGATGATATTCACTTTGCGAATAACCCATGACATGCAGACAAACAAGACATGAACGGGAATGAAATCATATATCATGTCGTTTTTCTGACAAATACACGTTTTAAGTGATATTACTCACTCTGCAGGTCATGTATCTTCAGTTGCATCGCCAGCTTCTGCTCCTCTGCGTTCCTCAATCTGACTGAAAGATATATAAATTATTACATATACATGAATCTGAGGTCTGGTGCTTATATACATGTATTGAAGGTCTGGTGTCTGTGTGTGGTGAGGATGTGTGCAGGCCTGTGCAGTGGGTATATGGGGTGTTTGGCAATACATTTCAATATTAACATAACTTCAACAGGTTTTCAGCAAAATCCTAAATAATTTATTGGAAAGCGGTCGCGTGACATTAAATAAACGTATTGGTAATCGGTATCGGTGAGTACCTGAAACATAGTGTCACAAATGGCACAAAGGAGGCACCTGGCACACGCCAAGGTGAGGCCCTGGTTCACAGGAAAGCCCCAATATGCAGACAACCAATACAGCACAACGCTGAGAAACACAATCTAGACCTCTGCACAATAACACCGCAGCCCTGCTCTGAAGGACCGGTCTTTAGAGCTAGCTGGATCTATACTAAAGAAATAAATCGTCGCACTGTTGAGAGTCTGGGAAAATGCAGGAGAGACAGAATATATGAATATAAACAAAACAGACTAGGATGATGCAGGGACGTGGACAAGAGGAAAAAGCCAAGAGAGTCAGAACCAGAGAAAGAAATACATATGCCAGGGATCCAGAACCGGGAGGGAAGTCAGCCAGGCCAAAGAGTCAAAACCAGGGAATCAGTCAAACATAACAGAAACAGAAAACCGAAACACAGCAAGGGAGAAACACTAGAACTGAATACACGGGAATAACTAGACATGAACCAGAACACAAAATACCCGAGGAAACAGCAGACAGACAAGGAGACAAAACCAAAGAAATGAACTAAGCAGGAAAATACCAACAATGACTGGAAATAACAGCAGGGAGGTCTAGAACACAGACTGGATATACAGGCAGACTGGAACAATGACAGAGCAATGGGTTATGGGCTCACTGCTCTAAATAGGGAGGAGATCAGCGTACAAGGACCAACAGGTGAGCTGCAGCAGACAGGAAGCAAATAACCCCTAAGCTGCAACCTAGGACTAGCAGCCTGGGGTGATGCCAGCACATGAATATACAAGAATACAGAGGGCAGGGGGACAGGGCTGGAACGACGAAACGTGACACATAGTATCGGTGCATCCCTACTTTCAATCAACAGCATGTCCATAATCTAAATAAGATTGAATGGGACCATTCATAGAGACAAGATACAGCACAGAATTAATTGCAGTGCCCCATGCTGTTAATTATATTGATTACATAAATGTAACGCGTTAATTTTTATGGCAATATTTTAATATATAATATAAGGATGCCCACATAACAAACATGGTTTATGTGATGTGCAATGTGCATGTACGGGTAATCTGTACACACCTTCCATGGAGTTGAGCTGCTGCTTTTGGAGATCATTATCTTCTTGTAGCTGATCGTTCTGAGACTGTAGATCCATACTCTCTATCTCCACACTTTGCAGCCGATTTTGAATCTGCTGAAGCTGAGAGTCCTGTGTTTCCACCCACTGACAAAAACATATTAAATATATGTTTATTTGGAGAAATAGTAAGATAGGTCTCATTGATTTCCAAAATGACCCTTTAACACATGTGCCTTTTGCAAAGGACAAAATGAACTTGTCATAGATGTCAGCTTTATAAACAATGTCTTTACATTTCAGTTATATATTGCTAAAGAAAATCCTCCTGCCTGAGATTTCTTTGACATAGAGATGCCAAGAACTATGTGATGAGAGAGCAGGATAATCCTCTTAGAAACCGGCCTATTGCTGCTCACTCACAGGTGCTGACAATGAAGGTAGCACATTGGCTGGAGGGCTACCAAGTGGGGCCATCTTTAACGTAGGGAAAAAGGGGCAACTGTACACTATAATTTAGGCTCAAAGCAGCTGTTCCTAACCCCTCGGTCAGGGCTGCCATCAGGGAGAGGCATTTTATGACTTATTCATGTGCACAGAACTGGGACTGACCTCTCGAGAAGGAATGGGTGATTGGGGCTGAACACAGAGGAAAAGATTGGGGAATGGTGCTGACCACTGGAGAAGGGTGAATGGGGCTGACTATTAGGTAATGGGGGACTGGGTAAATGTGCCTGTTTACTGGGGAAGGGGGTATAGGACTGAACACTAGGGAATGGTGGAGAATGGGGCTGACTACTGGGGAAAGGAAGGGGGAATGGGTTTGACTACCAGGTAAGGGAAACCACTTGAGAGGGGATGAAGAATGCCCAGTACCCAATTGATATTAAAGGCGGCAGTGCTGACAACTGAGGTGCTTTCAAACAGGTCCAATCAGGATCAGGTAGAAAGGTTGGATGGGATCATGCAAAGTCCTTGCAAGGGAGTTCCATTGTCAAGCTGACCCTAGCTCAGATGTAGCCTCTCTCATAAAGTATAGCGATTTATAAGTGGTCTTTATGATAATTACATATTCATAGCTTAATGAGATATTGCTGAGATTATGTAAACTTTAATTAAATAATTTAGGGCAATAAGCAGTTCTCCGTTCCTGTCTCTTGCTCTTTTATAGCCACATTCAACCCTGCACTAACAATACCTTCATTCATGAAAACACACAAATGTAGCGTTGTCCCTGTATTCGGGGACAAGGGTAACCATGACCACATGGCACCTTAAATAACCCTAAAATGTTATGGTGACTATAGTGTGCCTTTCAGAATTCCAGCAATAACTCACTAAAAGTAATGCTTTATTTCAAGCAGCTACCACTTGCAGGATTACCTCCGTACCACTGGCAGATAAAGAGAGGGGGCACAGGGGGCATTTTCCCCTCCCGAGCTGCACATGTGGTGTCTATCATGTGTCACCGAGCAGCATGAGGACAGACCCTATGCAATGTTCTAGAGAGAGTGAGTGTGATTAGGCACCACTCCGCCTGTCACTGCGAACCGATTGCCAGCTCTTAGCCAAAATTGGTAGAGTCCCCCCCCCAAACCTGTGTCTGGATCCACCCCTGCGCTGTACTTGGAATAGGGCCCCAGGCTTTGTTTTTTTTTAATCAAAGTAGCTCATGACTCACTTGTACATGGCTCCCCAAATCCATAAATAGTTTTATGACGCGTGTGCAATCAGGAGTGCTCCAAGAGTCCCGGGGTGACAAACGCCACGACAATTGTAAAAGAATAAATATATGAGAAAGGCTGTCAGTCAGCCGAAACGTCGCACAGTTCAATTAATAAAGGTGCCTGAATGTACTGGGTTTATGTTTTTTTAAATTTTATTTTACATGGAGCCAATGAGCTGATGTTTTGAATGACTTTGAGAACGAGCCTGTAGTGCTCAATGTATCCACGCAGCAGCAAGTAATTTGCCTCGTACCTGGAGTTTGCTCTGAAGTACATGCAACTCGTTCCTAAGCTCACAGTTTTCACTAGTCACTTCACTCCAATCTTTTTTCAGTTTCTCGAATTCTTCCTTCCACAGTTCACATTCATCCCCTGACACCACAAGCGACATCTGCAAAGATAAGTTCCAACATAAGTCAACAGTAATGTCCTACAATGTTACAGGTACAAGTATTTATAAAGCGCTAACAAGTTCCGTAGCGCTGTACAATGGGAGAGACAGAATAACAAATATACATACAAGTTAAACACACTAAGCTTACAATCTAAGAGGAGAGCTTACAATCTAAGAGGAGAGGGGTGACACACTAGGTGAGGGCGAATAGAGTACAGGAAGTATCAGGGTGCATGCAGGCTGAGTGGGAAGATGCCGGTGCATGATAAATGTACAGTGGGGATTAGGGAGTGAGCTGATAGGCTTCTCTAAAGTGTTTTCAGAGACTTCTTGAAGTCCAGGAGAGACGGGGAGAGTCTGATGTTGTGGGGTGTCAGGTATATTACACACAAAGGAAATTTAAAATGGATGTTTGTAGCCATTTTGTTTTTAAAGACAGTTTCTTTTCTTTAAAATTTTCTCTAGGTTTAGAAATGAACGAGATTTTTTTTTACAGAGTTCATTCCTGGGTGAAGTCTTTTATATTTTTTTTAAGAAGTGCCAGACACGAAGGAACCTAGAATGTTATGTGTGATAAGGCTAGAGTTAAGTGCTAAGATGTGTCAGAATTAAATTTATTGGTCTGTCTTAAGTTTCTAAAACAAAAGATATTTTGTCTTTTGGGTATAGGAATAAGAGTTAATATTTCTAATATAGATTTATATGTACTAAATATATGTTTATAATCAAGGTATATTTTATTATATTTACAGTAGGAAATATATATTCCAATAAATATTGTAGAAAGTATATAATTGGTAAATAATAAAATTTACTAAAGAATAGATTTTGTTGAGTTAACCAGAAAAGAAATTAGCTGATAGGACTCAGTAAGTAATTTCAAAAGGGAGTAGGGATATAAATCAGAAATGATAGGTAGAGACAGTGTCTAGCTGGGAGGAGAGAGAGGTTCTTTGTTGAGTCAGATTGAACTTTTGACCCGAGATAAGTAAATTAAAAAGAAATGGGTGAAATTTTTAAGAAGTGCAATACTGCCCTCTAGAGGATAGTAAATATTATAATTCATATTACCAAAAATATTGTGTGACGTCAAATTGGCTATAATAAGCGGCAATGTTGGTTACAAGTCAGTCGGAGATTCCAGCATTCACAGACTCACACTGCAATGCATTAGACATGACACTCAGAGTCCAAGATTCCAACACTCAGACTCACACCACGATGCAGGCAGATCCCAAGACATGAGGCAATCAAGATTCTCACTAAATTTCTGACTCTCACCAAATCTCTAACTCACATGCATTGATTATCTGATCGATAATCTTCACACATTCCAAAAATTACTACATCAGGAATTCCAAGGCAGACTTATCAACATCCAAATTGGACAGGTAATGTATGAAATAAGGAATTAATGTAAATATATATTTGTAGATATTCTTGCAACGTAGACTGAGACTTCTCAGATTCGGTTCGATCCAAATTCTAAGTATTTTTATTCTGCAGATAGAAATATGAAGAAGTGGATATAAGGATTTATTCCTAAAAGAAATGTTGTAAGATTGATACCAATATATATGTTGAATTTGGAAATTACTGTGATTAAAATTAATAAGCAGGGAATTATATAACTACAAAATAAAAAGCAAAAGATTAGAAGTTTAATTCTCGAGATTAGGGGAGGATTCACTAAATAAGTTTTTATTACTTATCATTAAATTAGCTCATCTTTTGTTGATCCATGTAGCATAGAGATATATATATATATATATCTATAAGAGCTGGCTGGTTAAACATTGTTTGCTGGGAAATGCATGTTGTATTAAGCAGAAGTGTTTATTAACCATTTGTGTATTAGTTACTAACTGATAAGGTAAATGATATTAATCATATATGCAGTTACTAACCGGAGATACATATATTGTGAAGCTAGTTTTTATATGCTGATGGATTGTGGTTTATAAATTGTTGTTTATGATATGAAATTTGAAACTTTTTTGTATACGTAATAAATATATATATATTTTTATCTGATTATTGTATTTTTTAAAGCAAAACACAGACAATTAAAAGAATTCAGGATAATTTCTAAGAAATATAAACGATTGATATTTGTGTCTCGTATAAATTTCTTATGAAATAATAATCCCTGATATATTGGAGGCAACTGCCGAGATAGGTCCAGTAAATCCAATATAGACATATTGGAGGCTTGGCTGATGAGTCCAATATATAACGTGTTGTATTCACGTGCAGAGATTATATCCGACAGGGGGAGGGAGTTCCATAGAAAGGGGCAGCTCGGGCGAATTCCTGAAGGCAGGAGTTAGGGGTGTGGTCAGGATATGAGGAACTGTTAGCATCAGATCATTGGCTGGGCAAAGTGGTCGGGATTGGATGTACCTGTTAATAAGGGAGGAGATGTAGGCAGGGGCGCGGTTATGGAGAGCTTTGTATGTGAAGACCTGAGCCGCGTTCAATACCTCAGCAGCTGCTGAATTGATGCAGCACAGCAATTCAGTTTGCTGCAGCAGTGACTCTGAACGTGTTGGATGCGAATTTCAAAACAAAATGTCGATTTCTGTAGTTTCTGCAATATCCGCAGTTTTATTAGCAGAAACTGAGACTGAGGCCAGCTTTGAAATAACTAAAAGCAGTCAGCACAATTCCGTTTTGTATGCACACAACACAAATGATAGTTTTTATTGAATAAATGTTATGTTTACTTCAGAAAAAAATATATAATTGAACCGTAATATATGTCTATGTGCATGGGGTAAATAATAAATAAAAATTTTGTGCTTTGGTGAACAAAAACCTCAAAATGAACATTGCCGTACGGAATTGTTACTTGCTCCATGGCGGCGGCCATCTTTACTACATCACACTCAGCTACTCGCAGCATCTCTCCGAGTCGTTGCAAGTGCAAAGTTAGCAGCGCTGAGCGGCAGAACAGCGTTCAGTGGCAAGTTGCTAACTTAGCACTTGCAGCGGCTGAGGTATTGAACGCGGCTGAATTGGATTCTGAAGGAAACAGGAAGCCAGTGTAGAGATTTACAAAGGGGCGAGGTGTGCGAGGTGCAGGAGGTGAGGTGGATGAGTCTGGCACAGGCATTCATAACAGACTGCAAATGGAGAATCTGGATGTCTTAAAGCCAGAGAGAAGGAGGTTACAGTACTCAAGGCGGGAGATAATAAGAGCTTGGATGAGCATTTTAGCAGATGTTTTTTTAGGTGAAAATAGCAAGATTTGGTTAGTGACTGAATGTGAGGAGTAAAAGAGAGATCAGAGTCGAAGAGGACCCTGAAGCAATGAGCCTGAAAGGTAGAAATAATGGTAGCACCATTCACCTGAAGGGAAATAGGTGCAGGAATGTTGGTTTTAGATGGAGGGAAAATGAGAAACTCCGTTTTAGAGAGGTCGACCTTTGACACTTTCTGTCCTGGCAGGAGAGCAAGCCTGTACTTCCCCCTTTAAAGAGTAACACAGAAAATGGGAGCTGCGCTCAAAAGCATTTTTTCAAAGAGAAAAAGAATACTCTTGGAACAAGTGAGAACATCACAACAGCATGGTAAACAAAGAAAAGGAGACCAGGTACTCCACTTTGATGGGTGTTTTTTTATTGTGAAGAACACGATGTTTCGTTCAGGACAACACCTTTCTCAAGCGCTTGAGAAAGGTCATGGTGCAGACTGAAATATTGAATTCGTCAGAATAAAAGCTGCTAACCTTATCAGCTCTTATTACCGACCCTACTACAAGTGAATCACTATATTAGTGGCTTGACTTGTAGTATATGGGAATTGCGTTCAAGTGCTGGCAGTGCCGACCAAAAGATCCTTCTGTGAGATCACATCTAGGTGATCTAGCAGGGCCGGCAGAAGAACACTGCTATCCCCTGTGACATGGAATTAGAGGTGAGTGAATATTTTTTCTTATATTTTCATTTTTTTCTGTTAACTGATTGATGACACTCAACCTGAAGACAAGGATTATCAAACGGAGGGTCATGAATATTTGTATACACACATATACAAATAGCTGTCAACATTTCAAACAAAGCAAGTGGGACACTTGTGTTGTATGGAATGTCCATAGATGCTGGTCCACACACAAGGCAATTTACACAATTTTTAAGTTTGAATTTTGACTTACCGGGGTATTTATGTCAATAAAAATACCATTTAGCGCAAGAGGAAATAATTTTATTTACACCAAGTGATTTCTTATAATTTGGAGACCCATTGCTGGGCGTTTTATTGCTTTTCAATTTTGTTATACACCTGTCATCCCTAATATACAAAGGAAACCCAAAAAAGGACCAATAGAGAAAAAAAAGAACAGAGCGATTGGGCCCAAACTAGGGACTATCACTAAGGCTGGGGTCAGACGAACGCAGTGTTAACGTCCGTGTAGTCCGCACTTTAGTATGTCCGTGGTAGCAGATAATCATGACCAATGAAGGCCCACACACGAAGTACGCCCGCACAGAAGTGCGGACGCACTACGGCGCGGCAACCGGACGCAGATTAGCAAGAACGTCGAACTGCTAGGATGGACGTGCGGAGTGCGCCACGTCCACAACGTCCGCATAGCTTTGTGTGTGAGTGATGGAACGTGGTCAGACAGACTGTATTTATACGACCAGCATTTTTGACCGACAAAATGTTTTTTCATTTTAATTTATTTTCCCTCCTACATCCGTCAAAAAAACGTCAGTCACAAAAACGGACTGTGTGGCCACTACCGCGTCTTCCGTCAAAAAGTGCATCCGTACTGCACAGCGCAGAGTCCATAGAAAACGCGCTCTTCTGACCCTAGCCTAAATAGGAATACTTGGGAGGTATGTAACAAACCTGAGAACTTTAATTCCCTATTTCCAGTCCCATAATCCTGACAAAAAAGGCAAGAAGAACATTTCCTGTCAATAACAGGGTTTAGGTGAAGCAGAAACGACTTGAGATATAGAACCCTGCCTAGGATAAGAGTTTTTTTCACAAGCGGCTTGCCAAACCCACAAGCTGCAGGTAAGACTGTACTAGAATGGTAACGGATTTACCCTGGAGGATCGATGCAGTTCAGTCAGTGGCACACAGACGCGAGTCTTGGTTGCAGGAAAGGCATTTATTCGGTCGTCCGAACTCAGGTGGGACCAACTCCACAACCCCTAGTGCCTGTCTTTCAGTAATACAAAGACTTTATACTTCCTAGATTCAAAGGTTTGTCCCATCCCAAGAAATCCCCTCATGTTCTGACAAAAGACATATAATACACAATTAGGTACAGAAATGAAATAGGGGAGTCAAAAGTCAAAAGGAGATTCTGTGCCTTCCCTTGCTAGGAGTGTTTCTCTCAGCTGATAAGAAGTAGCATCTGCCTAAATAGAAGCCTCATCTAAATCTTGGCCTGGCACTCGTCCCTAATGACCTTGGGCCCAAAATCAGTTCTTTGGCGCCTGTGATTCTGTTAGCTAAGCCTTTCAGTTAATTAATTGTTACAGAGACTTCTGGAATGTTAGAAACTACAGAAAATATCTTAAAGAGGTTGTAAGGTTAGAAAGTAAGGTATACAAAATGGCTGCTGTATCAGGCCAAGCTCCTTCAAGACAAGGCATGCTTCCAGCAGATTCATGAAATTGGCCAAGAATAAAACCCATAGCGCCATATTACATACTGTAGTTGGTGCTAACTTAACCAGAGCGGTTGTAAACTTACCAGAGCCATTATAGCCTATGGAGGTTTTCAGTTTACAACCGCTCTGGTTAAGTTAGCACCAACTTTGTAATACGGCCCATACTGTTTGCAGACCACACAAACCTGGGTGCTTTGGAGGTGCCTCTCTGCATCCATTCTGTCTTCTGTCAGTTTCTGAAGGAACTCTACAGCTTTCTCCTCATATCTCTGCTTCTGTTCCTCCATCTCCAGTAATATTTTCTTCACTTTTGTCTTTGGAATATTCTGTTAAAGAAAATGAATATTTCCCTGTTTTCCAGCACGGCATGCGGATGGTAAAACGGATGTAATTTTTTCATTGAATTTAAAAGTGACACTGGTATGGAATATATTTCAGAAGCAGGGTTGTTTACCTTTAAGCTTTAAGAAGATATATTGTAAAATATGAGCTTAAATAAATAGTGAAGATGAGCACAACCACAAAAGAATCACAGCAATGTGAAAATGTGCAGGTCAATCAAAAGTATTAGGGCCCTATTACATTCTTTGCGCAAACGTTTGCGCCGGTGCAAAAACGCATTAACGCGAGGGGCAAAACCCTTTGCGCTGAACGTCGTATTACAATGTCAGCGCAACAAACGCGCGTATACGACTCCCGCGGGTGAACCTGCGCGAACGCTGCGCGAGCTTACTGTACTTCGCGCGTCCTATACTTAACATTGTGAGCGCAAATGCATTTGTGCGCTGGTACGCGGATGGTATTACAATCTATGCGCAGGAATTAACGGATAGACGTTGTGCGCATAATTTTAGCAACTCCTAAAACCTGGTGTTAATGGCAAATTCTATCAACCTGGCCGAAACCAAATACACCAGCCCAGAAAAAAAATACACAGCAAAGTATAGTTACACATTCTACTCATACCAAACCAACAAAATTGAGAAGTTGTGTGTGCATTTATTATTGCTGCAGCATATATGCGCAGATTGATTTTGACAGTCGCAAAAACTTAACCGGAGACAATTGTGGCTCTTAATTCTGATTGGCTGAATCGCGTGAAAAAAACTGTCCACACATTGATTTCTACGCGCAACGTTGCTGCGCGTGCGTTTGTGCGCATCCGTTTTACACGCGTTATTGCTCGACGGATGATGAATGCGCGCGGATTCTAATTCCAGCGTTGATTTATGCACGTTAACGTTTAACGCTGGGCGCACAAATTCACTCGTTGCGCGAGCGTTTTAACGCGAAGATTGTAATAGGGCCCTTAAGCTTTAAACCACTTCATCTCTTCAAAATCTACATTACAAGCCACTGAAAAAAATGTTAAATAGACAGACAGGCAGATAGATATTGAGACAATCAAATGGGAAGATGGATATAAATCGCCATCACCAATCTCTGTGGAAAATACACAACAGATACCTGTCCAGGTCAGTATATACCTGGTTCATTTTAGAAATTTCAGAATACAAATTCTTTCTTACATAGTGAACCATGCATGTTTGATAGTACAATTATTACTTAATTATAAGTGAATAAATAAACTGTATTATTTTGCAAAAGATGTAAAAACGTATAATTTATAAGCGATCAATTAACGGTCACATATGGAAATGTATAAACATATTACATTGTAATCAAGCTGCAAACTGAGAGGCCATTTTTCTTTATATACAAAGGGAGTTAATGCATTCTTTAAAAGGAACTCATAGGTCAGTAAGGGACATGACTATATATATATATTTTTTTTTTTGAGAAAGGATTTTACCAGGAAGGATACATTGAGATTTCTCTCGTTTTCAAGTATGTCCTGGGTGGCGAGTATGTACCGTTAGGTGTCTTGCCCAAGGACACATACTGGAGAGGTGCTCGTCGGGATCGAACCCATGTCTCCACAGGCTTTCTCCACGCAGAGCAGTGATGTTACCTCTACTCCACCCAGCCGGTACATAGTTAATCCAGTTTTGCAAAAATATAGAGGATTTTCTAAGTTAACAGCCATTGCTGTCTTTAGATACCTATCCCAAAGAGCTCCATTGCACAAAGAGAAGCACAGCAAGTTCCCATCATATACATCTACGTGTGAATATAGGACTGATGGAATATCATAAAGAGGTATATAATCCCCTAAATCTATATATAGAAAAGAAATATTAAATATAATGGAAGGTGATACCACTGTGATTGCCCCATGCACCAAAAACGTCATCGATGTATCCACAACAACATGCCCATTGCAACTACCTTTTGAAACAAATCCTTAGAAAAAAAATCAAAAGAGCATCAGTTCCACAGAAGCCCAAATCTCAAATACATTAATAACTGCTATGCATTGCCAACAAACCAAATGTATTTAGTTTCCATGTAGTGCTTCACATTGATCTATAAACCGTTTCCGCACATGCTACTCAGAATTAGGTTAAGATTGAAAGCACAACAAAATGACAGGTTGTGTGGTGTACCTGAGAATATAGAAACAGCTGATTTTCTAGCTTTGTAACTTTACATTTTAGTATGTCTTCATTCACCTGAACCTGTAACAGAGAGAAAAAAAGACTGTTAAGAATATAATATCGAAAAGCAGGCTAGAACACAAATTTGGAGCTTAAGTCATTGTCTAAGATATTAATACACTCATCTCAAATCAAGATTTACATACAACTTTTCAGCGGGACGACTCAACGCAAGTCATTGTGCTTAAATACACTGAAACATAATGTGAAAAAGAAAGACTTCTTGGCAGTAAAGACGTTCGATGCAAAAAAAAAAGCGATACAGGTTAGGAATTGCTTAAAAACGTCAGTTTGACAGCTACTAAACCACTTTACTGCCAAGAGCATAACTTATATTAAACAACATCATATCAGAACACCCACCTGCTCTCCTAGTGTAATTCATCTGAAACGAACTTGAGCTTCATTTAAATCTGTTTCCTGTCTGTTGCAGCTAAAACCTATTATTTTCCTGTCATACCGCTAGCATACCGTTCAGAGAGGAAGCTTCGGCAGACCACAGATGCTTTGTATACCTCTTTCAAGATGACTGGTCACGTTCCCTTTATATTACACATGTGCCTCTTTAGAAAGATAGTGGGCCATATTACAAAGCTGGTGTTAAAGGGATACTCTAAGCAACATGACCACCTAAGCTATTTTAGGTGGTCATGATGCCCGGAGTATCCTGCCCTCTGTCCCCCCTCCCTCCGCTCAGCCGATCAGCTGAAAATGCTGAAAACAGCTGAGAGAGGCGGAGACGTTTACTCCGCCCTCCCAGCTGTCAGTCAGTAGAGCGGGAATCATATTTCCCGCTTCTGCCGACTTTTGCCGAGTAGGAGACGTCATCGCGCTTTCAGCGCGATGACGTCTCCAACTCACCGCAGAAGCTGGCGGCTCCCTCTGAGGGTTAGTGTTGCGCGCATCCTCTTGCGCGCAACACTAATCCTCAGAGGGAGTCGGGAGGAAGCCTGCCGATTGGCTGGCTTATGTGAGAGGCGCGCATGCGCGCTTCTCACGTAAACCAGAAGCCAAGAAGCAAGAAGAAGGACGGGAGCAGAAGAGGAGGGAGGTGAGTATAAAAAAAAAAAAAAAACGCCGCTGGAAAGAAGAGGATTTTAGGGTAAGTATTACAGTTACAAGAAAAAAAATAAAAACGAAAGTTTTATTAAGGGAATAGGGATAGGTTAGGATAAAAAAACGGGGGGGGGGGTGATTTTTTTGTTAGAGTGTTCCTTTAACTTAACCAGAGCTGTCGTAAACTTAACTACCCATAGACTATAAGCAATTGGTTTACTTTGGTTAAAAAATGTAATTCTCTGTAATATTGAATGGTATCGTGTTAAAAGACATAAAGGTCAAACTAAATTAAATAGCTATATTATAATAAAAAATACCATACACTATCATGTTATAAAGATTACTGGCTCTATTACATTCTTCGCGCAAACGTTAACATGTGCGCAAAAACGCATTAACGCAAGGGGAAAAACCAATTGCGCACAACGTCGTATTACGTCTGCGCAACGAACGCGCGTTAACGTCTAACGCGGGTGAACATGCGTGAATGCTGCGCGAGCTTACTGTACTTCGCGCATCCTATACTTAACATTGTGAGCGCAAATGCGTTTGTGCGCTGGTACGCAGATGGTATTACAATCTATGCGCAAATTTTGATGGAGAACATTTGCGAGCATAAGTTTAACGTCTTTGAAAAGCTGGTGTTAATGTCAAATCTGAACGTCCTGGCCGAACCCAAATACACCAGCCCAAAAAAATACAGCAAAGTATAGTTACACATTCTACACATACCCAAACAATAAAATTGAGAATTTGTACTTGGTTTTATTATTCCTGCAGCATGTATACTCAGATTTACTTTGACAGGCGCAAAAACTTAAGTGAGTCAATTAAGGTAAATTAATGTCAATTAAGGTTCTTAATTCTGATTGGCTGAATCCCGAGAAAAAAACAGTCCGCACACTGATTTCTGTGCGCTATGTTACCGCGCGCCTATTTCTCTTCGTTTTGCGTGTTCGCTTTACTTCCGTTATTTTTTAACGGATGAAAAAATGCGTTCGGATTGTAATACCACTGTTAATTTTCGCACGGTAATGCTGAAAGCTGTGCGCAAAATTTATTGCGCTGCACGCGCGTTTTTGCACGGAGAATGTAATAGAGCCCTACATATTAGACCTCACTATTTAAAGGTGACTCAACAACAACACTTTCTCTATCTGGATGTGTATATAATTTGATTTAACCTGGAAATAAGAATAATCTCTCTTTGATGGTGTAAATTGTGCTTTTAGAATAGTTATTTACTATTGTTTTATTACTACTATGTGTAGCTAGGGTTTGTATATATATATATATATATATACTTACAACGGTTGTGGTGGGGGACAAAAGGTGAGATAAAAAGCCTCCACGCTATAATGGTTATGTTTATTATTGCAGGAGCCATTTGCACATCACAGCAATTCAAAGAACTGCATCCCAGAGCTCCTGTGCTACATTCCCCATATGCAGCAAGGAATTCTGGGTAGGACATGCGAATGACATCTCTGCTAAAAAAAAGCCATCTAGTATGGCATGGCGTTGATTTAAATGTTCTGTGTAATAACAGACCCAGGATGTATAAAAGTGAGACAGATGTCATTTGCATGTCCTACCCAGAATTCCTTGCTGCATATGGGGAATGTAGTGGTGGGTGGTGGATACATGGAACAGCCTTCCAGTTGAAGTGGTAGAGGCTAAAACAGTAATTGAATTTAAGCAGGCATGGGATAGGCATAAGGCTATCCTAAACAAAAGATAAATCCAGGTAAAGTATCCATGTAATTGGGCAGACTAGATGGGCCGAAAGGTTCTTATCTGCCGACATTTTCTATGTTTCTATGTAGCACAGGAGCTCTGGGATGCAGTTATTTGAATTGCTGTGATGTGCAAATGGCTTCTGCAATAATAAACATATACAGTATATATAAACAAATAAACAAATGCCATCTATATGTATTACCATGAATATTTATACATGTTATTTGCCTCTTTCTGTTCACACAGGCCCAGGCACAGTCTCTTAAATTTGAAAATGTCATTGTGTAATCTGGTTCGTGTAGAAATCTACCTACTGTTGGCAAGTGTCTGTATATAGCCCCAGATATGCCAATACGTGTTGCACGCAAGGATCATGGCTGTGTAATTTCTGCCATGCCATATACCTGGCCGGCAGTATTGCTGACTTGCCCTTGTGATTCTGGTCCTTGTTTTTCTTCAGGCCCTCCTGAAGGAAGCCTCATTTTCCATGCGCTTCCTATTTAAGGGAGACATCCCCCAGCAATGATGCCTTTGCATTACTCTTGTGCATGCTGTCTTCTGAACACCCTATATATGTTACTGTGTCTACCAAGGTCTTGTCTTGCCGTGTTCCTGTCATCCATAGAGATCCCTGTTGGGTGAGCTCCTATTGTTCCTGCCTTGTTTATATGTCCTATATCTTCCTGCTGTATAGCCTGGATCCTGTGTTTGTGATTGTGAATAAAACCTCTTGTTTGAACCAAACCCTGCCTGTCTAGCTGTTTTTCCTCTGAGTCTGTACTTGGGCTATGCCTGCAGCTAGTAGCATGAGTGTGACAGTATGTGAGTATGACAGTATAAGGGTGTGCACATTCCCGATGCGCAGTGATGTGATTCTGAATGTCCCTTCAATGTTTACTGCTCTTTAGGAACGAGATGGAGATCATCACGCACCTTCCATGTTTTCTCAGAGGTTTGAATAAGAATGTTTAGAAGCTCCTGCAAGATGCTCAGTTTCTTTTTCAGTTTCTGCTCTCTCTGTAGAGCTTCCTGTTAAGTGAAGAATAGACATGAAATGTAAATTCAAGAAATGTAACCGTACCATATGCATCTGACATATTGCTGGAGACATTAAGATTGGATGTCAGGAAGCTCAAGGTGAACTACAACCAAGTTTAGCCATACAGTGCTGGCCGCAGAGCCCAGTAAACTTGTATGCCATTGATTTTCAAACACCGCACCCTGGTGTGAAGTGAGAAGTCCTCAAGTGCACCTTGGGATTTACTGCATGATCGTAGAATGAAGAGTGTGAGTCACAAAACAATGACAAAATGCGGAGCGATGGCACAAAGGCGAGATGTTATTGAATAGAATACTAGAGACTTATTGAATACAACAACTGGAGACTTAAACGGATACTCTGGGATTTAAACAGGAGACTTGGAAGAGGGGGGGTTAACCATTAACTCTGCCTGACCACCCCCAGTCTTCACATTTTAACCCTTTAATTTGTTTTAGAACTCCCCTATATTCCAGCGCCGGGCACTAGCGACGCCGACCGGTCATGACATACTGTGGCTTCCTGTCAAGCTGCAGATGTCACATGAAAGGCAGGAAGCTGAGCGCTTTGGCAGACATTGGATACAGGAAAGTCCTGATCCTCAGGAAGCGGAGATCAGCTCTCACTGATCTAAGTTTCTGGAACAGGGCTGATCCCCTGCATTCAGAGGGCTGAATCCTACTTTATCTGATGTGAATACCCTTTAACATATTACATTTGCAAGTCCAGAGGAACAGCAGATGGCTTGGAAACGTTATTTATATTATTCCTAGCAATACTTTTGTGCAGCATCCTAAAACTACAGGAACTTCCCATGAAAGTTGAGTGGTGACTTTGCATGGCAAGTGGGCGTTATCATATGCCTGAACACCTGCAGTAATTACTGAGCTTACCTGCGTTGCCCCGCTTTAAACCTGTTTGCAAAATGCTAATCTACAGCTTTTTTTCCCGTCTCTTGCACTGAAGTTCTGTTTGAGCACAGAGCCCTGTTCCCCAATGTTATTATCATGTGCCGAGGCTCTTTATTCCACTACCTGCATCCTCTGCTTATGTAATCACCTGGACCTCCTGAACCCAGCATAATATGGCGATGACACATCTTCAGCAGGACATCAGGGACCAGGAGGCAGTACATAATATGGTTAATGGATTTTATGGAATACTAGTTGTTTAGCCTGACCGGAGGGCAGTATTGCTGACACACAGTCCGGGGAAGGCAGCTGTCAGCCCCCCACTGCAGCCACTCCTGGAGAGCGAGAGAAGCAGCAGCAGCCGTGCTCTGCCCGCAGTGGCCGCCATCTCTCTACTGGAGCGCTCCGGAGTCCGGCGCGCAGTGGCACTAGCGGGACTAAAACATGTCGCTCAAAAGTCCACAGGCCAATAGAGACTGGGAGGAAGGTGGGGAAACATGGCCCGCGATGCATAAGCTGAGGCTTCTGGGACGGTAGTGAAAGTGGCGGTGACTGACAGCTGTCAGTTTTGCACAGGCCTGTCCACAGGGAGTTAGGCTGTGCCCTCCTGAGCGAGAACTATGGGTGCATGCACAGCCGAGGGTGCGCGCGCATCCGCGACAGACGCGTTACAGATGGATTTATTATATAGGATAAAACTACCAAGACTGTTTGAGGACACATCATGGGTTGGTCAGAGATGCAGGATTCAAATATGTCTTCCTTCATCATTCTACTGTAAATGCTAGGGAAAATGGAAGTGCTTCTAATTAGGGATGAGCTGTTCGGTTCGATCAGTTCGGAGTTCGACTCGAACATTGGCAGTTCGAAAGATCGCGAACTTCGAACTTTTTGGCGTGTTCGGTTCGAGTTCGATTTTTTTTTTTTAAAAAATGCTTAAAAAATCTAGAAATAAAGAGACTCTTTACTGCAGAATATTATAAGCAACGGTTTATTAGATATTGAATTAAAAAACTACCCAGGTCAAGAAGGCACGCATGTGGGCGATGATTAGCAATGGATGGACTATGTACGTCGTCAAGAAACGGTATGTATAATAGCATAAACATGTTACATACACATAACACACATCTACCAACATATGTCCACACATGCTGCAGCGTAATGTATTATCAGTTTGTCAGACAAATGTGACTGTCATAAAATTATTCTGGCTTTATTTAAAATATTTGCACACGTGTACATTTTTCTGAAACTTTCACACCTCAAAATTACATGTGCTTAGAGTGCGTGAGGCTTGCATAGGATTTTTTGCGCCGCCTGTGTGTTTCATCTTTAAAATGCTGCAATGGGTGATGTGGATTTTCTAGCTTACAAGGAAAGCATGCTTTACAGTCTGCCTAATGTCTAGGTGCAAAGATTCTCACCCCTAAATGACATGTGCTCGCAGCAGGGCTCTCAAACTCTGGTGCCCCTGATGTTTTTGAACTACAACTCCGAGGATTCCCTCGCCATGTATTGCATTGAAATCATCCTGGGACTTGTAGTCCAAATCATGTTGGGGGGCCGTGAGTTTGAGACCCCTGGCATACTGTGCATGAGGCTTGCATAGGATTTTTTGCGCCGCCTGTGTGGTTCATCTTTAAAATGCTGCAATGGGTGATGTGGAATTTCTATCTTACAAGGAAAGCATGCTTTACAGTCTGCCTAATGTCTAGGTGCAAAGATTCTCACCTCTAAATGACATGTGCTTACAGAAGGGCTCTCAAACTGCGTAAACAACAGGTGTTAATTAGTGTTTGGAAATAACATGTGCTTCTAATTAGTCTGGTCTCATTTATTTATTTATTTATAAAGGATTTTACCAGGAAGGATACATTGAGATTTCTCTCGTTTTCAAGTATGTCCTGGGTTCAAGAACATTGAAGTGTTACAGTTACAGAAATACAAAGTAATACAATGCAAGACATTAAAAAAAAACCAACACAAATATACAGATTAACAGAAAAATATGTAGGAAACATAGTCACTAGGTTACATGTTTACAGGTGCATTCTGTATTGAGGTATGTTAGTAAGGAGCTTTTGAGTGACTTAAGACTGGGGGAAGATTTGATGGTGTCTGGGAGGTTATTCCATAATTGTGGTGCTCTGTAGGAAAATGAGGACCGAGCCACTGTCTTTTTGTATTGTGGTATAGCAAGTAAGGTGCTGGTCCTGGATCGTAGGTTATAGGATGAGGGAGCTGCTGGGGGAAGCAGTCTATTCAGGTAGGGTGGCAGCTTCCCAGAGATGCTCTTAAACACCAGGCTGGAAAGGTGAAGGGTGCGTCTAGATTCCAGCGATGGCCAGTTTAGCTCTTTTAACATGTCACAATGGTGGGTCATGTAGTTACATTGTAGCGCAAAGTGGCAGAATGAGTTATACAATGTAGTAAGTTTATGAAGGTGTGTTTGCGGGGCGGCTGCATACACTACATCTCCGTAATCAATAGCCGGCATAAGCATTTGCTGTACAATCTGCTTTCTTACCGCGGGACTCAGGCAGGATTTGTTTATGTACAGGGCACCTAGTTTGGGGTAAAGTTTAGATGAGAGTTTTTCGATGTGGGGGCCAAAGGATAGATTAGGGTCCAACCACATACCTAGATATTTGAGAGAACTGACTGTGGTCAGCATGCCATTTGATTTTGTCCCAACAGATAGATGGGGATTTTGCAATTTGTGTAGTTTAGGTGCTGTTCCAAAGAGCATCGTTACAGTTTTGTCAGTATTTAAAAAAAGTTTGTTGTTTTTGATCCACTTTTCTACCTCTGTGAATTGTTCTTGCAGCACGGCCTCCAGCTGCGGGAGATTTGGTTTGCTGGTATAGTTCACAGTGTCGTCTGCGTACATATGTACAGTTGAGGCTTTGCAGACGTTGGGCAGATCATTAATGAATATTGTGAATAGCAGGGGGCCTAGTATTGAGCCTTGGGGTACACCGCAAGTGACGGGGAGCGGGAGGGAGGAGCTGCCAGAAATTGACACATATTGTGATCGGTCGGATACATATGATTGAAACCAGGTTAGCGTGCGATCACCAATGCCAGAGTTTTTAAGTTTTTCTAACAAGATGCCATGGTCTACCGTGTCAAAGGCCTTGGCAAAATCAAGGAAGATGGCTCCAGTTAGGTTTCCTTGTTCCATCCCAGCCTGGATATCATTGCAGACTTTTAAAAGGGCGGTTGTAGTTGAGTGATTTGGACGAAAGCCTGATTGATCCGGGGTTAAGTAGTTCCAATATTGATAATAATCACGTAATTGTGTGTAGACACATTTTTCCAACACTTTTGACATTACAGGGAGCAACGATATCGGACGGTAGTTGGATACCAAAGTACTGTCTCCACTTTTATGGATAGGTACCACTCTTGCAGTCTTCCAGAGCTTGGGTATGTATCCAGTCGCCAGTGACTCATTTATTAGGGTTGCGACAGGATTTGCAATTGCTGGCGCACTGATTTTCAGCAGCAGTGCTGGTATTTGATCAGGTCCAGACTGGTATTTCATTTTTT
The DNA here is from genome assembly GCA_009667805.1 of Leptobrachium leishanense. Taxonomy (NCBI): domain Eukaryota; kingdom Metazoa; phylum Chordata; class Amphibia; order Anura; family Megophryidae; genus Leptobrachium; species Leptobrachium leishanense. The sequence continues at coordinate 134,439,197 of CM019064.1, read as the reverse complement.
GCTTACGGAGAAGTTTAGTAATGACACTGACAGGCACTGGTCTAAAACTGAATTCCTGTCTGGTACAGGACTTTGCACAGTTGGGGGGCCTGACCTGCATGAGGCCTCTCTAATTGCATGTCATTTCCTAGCTTGGCAATCAAAGTGGTGGCACATCCAACAAAATAATCATTAAAGGCATTTGCTACATCTAGGGGGTGTTGCAGGGTTTGGTTGTTTACTTTGACAGCAGCCGGCTGGGAGTGGACTGGGGGTGCTTGTATGTTACTTATGGTTCTCCAAAAGTTTCTAGGGTTTGATATGTTATTGTTTAGATTTTCATTGAAGTAATGGGCTTTGGCCATTTTTGTTTGTTTTGTGCATTCATTCCTCATGAATTTGATACATTGCCTGCAGACTGAGTGTGGCTCCTGCACATGTATGAACACTGTGCTTCTGAATTCTAAGAAGTGTTCATTTCTACTACATGTTCCTCTGATATGCTGTTTAACCCCTTAAGGACCAAGGCTCTGTAAAGCCCATCATTAATGATGTAGATGTTACGTCATTTGTCATTAAGGGGTTAATAAAATCTTTATCACACTCCTTAGATTTAAACGTAATATTCCAGTATTTGTATGTCATGTACCTCTCCCGAAGGGCCTATGTGAGCATACAATTATTATTGTGTTAGATCTATAGTTTTGGTGCAAGCGTGGTGGAAGGGCTTGCTGCTTCTGCATTAGTAACACAACACAACGTGAAAATGTCTATCATGAGGGGCGTGGCTTGGCTGCCGATCGCGATGGCCGCTTGATTTGGGAGCTCCGCACTGTCCAGCACCATACAGCCTCACCCCAGCACTCCAGCCGCTCTAATGGGGAAAATAAATAAGCCCTCGACCACCAAGAAGCCTCTGGAGGGTGCGCGGTGTAGCGGCGCCTCGAATTTGCGCTCTTATCTCCTACCACCGGAGGTACTTTCGGAGGCCACAGTGAAGCCGGGGCCTATGGTAGATTTGCCTGCGGATCCGCCTGCGATCTCACCCTCGCTCCCGGGGCACATGGAGGACACAACCCCGCCAAGATCCCCTGCCAGTGCCCAGGCAGAAGACCCAGCCACGTGGGGTGAGTTATTGAGGGCTCTCCCCACACGTGCAGACATACAGGCGCTACAGAACTCCATAATGGCAGAATTACACCACATAAGGACGGATGTCCAAGGCCTGCACGACAGGGTTGCCTCCTTGGAGGCAGATACTGACATGGCAAGGCACGCTCAGTCCGCTACGTCGGATTTGCTAGATCTCAGATCAGCCCAAATGAGAAGCATGGCGCAGCACATAATGGATCTGGATAACAGAGGCCGCTGCAACAACCTGCGCCTCAGGGGTCTCCCAGACACCGAAGAATCTCCAGCTGAACTTAGAATGGCACTCACTACTATTTTTAACTCTTTGATGGAACGTCCCGCTGACACCAGGATTGATTATGTCCGAGCCCACAGAGCCCTGCGCCCACGGGGTCCTCCGGGGGACCCGCCACAAGACGTTGCTTGCTGTCTCGCCAACTTCAGCCTTAAAGAGGATTTACTACAACATTCGCGGAATTCTACACAGTTTTCGTATGAAGGATCACCGCTGCAGCTCTATCCTGACCTCTCACCGGCCACTCTGGCCTACAGAAGGGCCCTGAAACCCCTCACTGGTCAATTGATAGCCCAAAAGATTCGCTACAGGTGGAACGTGCCTCTCGGGCTGGTGGTGACGACTCCGGCGGGTCCATATTTGGTGTCCGCGGCAGAAGACATACCTCCATTATTGGCGGACTTACAACTTCCACCCATCCAACTTCATTGGCCGGACCCCCTTGCCCTATACTCCACACCCCGTGGACGTCCACCCCGGCAGGATCTACCTCAGCGTCCCCCGAGGGCTGGCTCTCAGACCCCGAGGAGGGCCGGAGCCGTTGGCTGAACCTCTGTCCCTTTAAATGAAGGATTGCGGCCTGTGTTGCTCGCGCTCAAACGTTATGGCTGGTGGGCCCTACGCTAGCTCGTCTTCCTGCTGGACTTTGTTGCTCGGTGTGTGGGGACCCACACACGTGGTCATGCTGATCGCTTCAAGCTTTTACACAGAAGTCTCCCTGCACTTGCCGCCCGTGCCACTCTCATCGGGACTCAGCCACTTGTCTTCTGTAGAGGCACAAAAGAAGATACCCTAGAGATCTCGATCTTGATTGATTGAGGGGTGTATGTGGGCTCCAGATTACGGGACTCATATTAGCTGTTTGGGCTTTGGACCGTTGCTGGACTGGAATTACAAAGTTGCCTGCCCGCTGACTCGACAGTCCCGACGTGAAGTCCCAGATATGGACCTCGCGTCCTCCAGGCACGAGGCGGCGTCAATATTCTTTGCTGGTTTATTTATAGTGCTGCATATTCTTTGCCTTTTCTTTCCGCTACATGCTGGTTTACATATGTATTATCATGTTTGATCACTTGGGTCGGTGCGATACCCGTTCCCTGTCACACTTGGATCTTCGTTTCCGTACGACTACTTGTCGTGCGGTCCTGATGGTCTTTTGACCGGCGGCCGAGCCGCGTCTCCGCTTTTCCTGAGGTTGAGTGTTCTTCCCCTTCCCTACTCCCCCGGGTGGGTGCTACCCTCATCTGTGGCGGCTGCCTCGGCGAGTGGTTTAGCTCTTCCCCTACACCTGTGCCTCTTGCCTGTAAATAGTTGTTGTTGTATTCCCCTGTTGACCCCCCCTGAAAGGGCACGCACTCTTTCACCTGCACTACTTACGACTCTTTCCTCCTTGAGCTTTCCCATGGCGCTTAAACAGGCATCCCTGGTACTCCTATCCATTAATGCTAGGGGCTTAAACATCCCGGAGAGACGATCCACTGCTCTGACTGACTTCCGTAGACACCAGGCCTCAGTGGTGTTCGTGCAGGAAACCCATTTCCGCAGGGGGGCTAGACCTCGCTTCACTGACTCCCATTACCCGACTGGTATGTTTAGCGACACACCGGGCTCTAAATCAAAAGGTACAGCCATTTTATTTCACAAATCGGTTCCTTACCAGGAGACGACCACGCTGACGGATGACAGTGGCAGGTTTGTGTTTACGAAAGGCCAGATTGCAGGACAGCTGTTTACATTCGCAAACGTGTATGCTCCCAACAAAGCACAACACCGCTTTCTCACCAAACTTTTAAGAAAATTGCAGGCCTTCTCTGAGGGCACGCTGATCTTGGGGGGCGACTTTAACATTCCTCTTCACCCATCGGTCGACACTTCTACGGGGCGCTCCTCCCTCCCGACGAACATTCTCCAGTCTATCACGCAAACACTGCACTCCTCACGTCTGGTGGACTGTTGGAGGGCTCTTCATCTCACAGACAGGGACTATACCTTTTACGCGCACACCTCTACCTCTTACTCCCGTATTGATTATGTTTTTCTTCCTTTCTACCACCTCCCTCTCCTCCTCTCTGCAACAATAGGAAATATAACTTGGTCGGACCACGCCCCGGTTATTGTAACCTTTAAATCCCCGACCTTTCGCCCGTCGACCGCAAACTGGCGCCTGAACGACGCACACTTGGCGGATCCGACGCTTTTGGCTGAAAGCAGAATAGTCATGGAACGATTTTTTGTGGACAACACTGATCAGGAGGTACCCCCGGCTACGGTATGGGAGGCGCACAAGTGTGTGTTGAGAGGTCACTACATTAGTGTGGGTTCGGCAATTAAAAAATGTAGGGAGGCCCAAATTTTGGACCTTCATGCCCAGATTGACAAAACAGAGCTTCAACATAAACGGACGGGGGACCCTGCCCTACTCACTTCTCTGACAGCCCTGAGACGCTCCCTGGCCGATATCATGCACACTAGGCATCATAGAGCGTTACTCCGCTCTCAGGCGCTCTTTCACATACATGGCAACAAGAGCGGTCGACTGTTGGCCAGGCAATTGGCGAAACAACGTGCTACAACATATATCCCTAACATTAGAGATAAGAAAGGCAATTTGCATCACCTCCCCACACAAATTATGCAATCCATTACAGATTACTACAAATCCCTCTACGCAGTCCCTGGCTCCCCTACGGAGGAGGCACGGGCGCAAATCCGCCTAGACATTGATAACTACCTCACCTGCTATCTTAGACGTAAAGTCTTGGCGAACACAGCTGAGCTCCTGGATGAACCGATCACTGTAGAGGAATTGAGCCTGGCCATCAAGTCCACACAATCGGGCAAATGCCCGGGACCGGATGGCTTCCCGACCCGGTATTACAAACATTTTTTTGATGTCCTCGCTCCACATTTTCTAAGGGCCTTTAACTCCCTGCGTGAGACGAAACCCTTACCCACTCAATCTTTAATGGCCAACATAGTCTTGATCCCAAAGGAAGGGAAAGATAGGGAACAGTGCTCTAGCTACAGGCCGATATCCCTTCTTAATTGTGACGTGAAGCTGTTTGCCAAAATTATAGCGCCTCGCCTGAATCCATACATCCCATCGCTGATACACTTAGACCAAGTGGGATTTGTACCGCACAGAGAGGCCAGAGATAACACGATACTGTCACGGTTCCCGGATCCCACCACGCAGTACTTAACACCCAACACTCCACAAAACCCAGAAGCTACCAACAGTGTAGCTGTGAATGATCCCTATCTGTCTGGTCCTTAGAATTGGCCAGGTAAACTAGCTAGACAGAAAAGGGTTAACAATACGGAGAGGAGTCAGCTGAGCCAGAATCAGGAATACAGAGTTCAGAATGGTCAAATGGAATAGCCGGGTCGGTATCAGAGCAGTAGCGTAGTACAAGCAAATAGTCTAGGGCAACAGAAGGCAGAATGGTCAGAACACAAGCAGAGGTCAGTAACAGGTTAAATCAATATAGCAGTCAGGTACAAGGAGCTCAGGATGGATAACCACGATCTGGCAACTTCTGAAACTAACTGAGGGTTTTTAAAGACCTTCACCAGGCCATGCCCCCCACTCAAGCCACACCTCATGCAATCACCTCCCTGCCTGTCTCCATTTAAACGGGCAGTGGTCAGCGAGCAGCATCAGACTTGCTGTCCTCAAGCACACAGGTAGGGCTGGAAGCCCCCAACGTTACAGATACGCGCTCTTCACATTATACATGCAGCCCCTAAAGTCCAGGGAGGCCTTCTGCTCCTGTCAACGGACGCAGAAAAAGCATTCGACAGGGTGGGTTGGGACTTCCTTTTCGCCACGCTCTGCCACCTCGGGTTGGGACCCCTGTTCCGCTCCTGGATACAGGCGCTGCACACGGGCCCCTCGGCGAGGGTCTGCGTTAATGGAGCATTTACTGATAGCTTCCCTATATGCAATGGTACGCGTCAGGGTTGCCCCCTCTCACCTCTCCTTTTCATTCTTTCTTTAGAACCCTTTTTAGAGGCGGTTCGCCAACACCCGGATATCTCAGGGGTTGCGGGGGGGGGAAACACATAAGGTAGCGGCATACGCTGACGACCTTCTCTTCTTTGTCTCTAACCCACTGATCTCTCTTCCAAACATTCTATCGGTCTTTGAGGAATATCGTAAACTAGCTAATCTCAAGATTAATTTCTCGAAGTCATCTATTTTAAACATTTCGGTCCCATCGCACAGAGTAGTCTCCATGCGCCATACGCTGCCCTTTCGCTGGGCAGGATCCCGACTGAAGTATCTGGGAGTGTGGTTGACTGTGGACTGTTCCCGCTTATACGAAACAAATTTTGCCCAGTTGATGGCAACTTTCCGCCGCGACCTCAGGGCATGGGACTACCCCCACATTTCATGGCTAGGGAGGGTCTCCGTCCTCAAAATGAATATCCTCCCCCGTCTTCTCTACCTGTTCCAAACGCTGCCTATTTCCATTCCCCGCTCCTTTTTTGCTACTCTGCACTCACTGGTGATATCCTATATATGTCGCCGTGCTAGGCCAAGAATTAGTTATGACACCATGACACGTTCTAGACTTCGAGGGGGGTTGGGGGTTCCAGATTTCCCCCGCTATTACGCTTCTTGCCACATTCTGCGGGCGGTGGAGTGGACTAGGGAGGGGGTGGTGAAGAGGTGGAAGTCTGTGGAGCAGACGATGCTGGAGGTCCCATTAGCGGTTCTCCCGTGGCTGCCTCGTTCACGGGGTATGAGATTGGCGCGCGCATCACCGTTCACAACGGCCACCCTACGATGTTGGCATAGGGAAGCGGCTCGTTCGGGCCTGACGACCTATCCCTCCCCGATGACCCCGATCACATATTACGATGGATTCCTGTCACATTTGGGACCGAGATCGTTGGTGGCCTTGACTACCACCCCCATTCCCAGGGTCCACCACTTCCTTACTAGCTCGGGTGCCATACCCCTTGGCTCCCTGCTGGAGGATAGACCGCCTACCTTTTTGCACCACTTTAAATATCGTCAGGTTACTAACTGCCTCCGGCGTGCACCGCGACCCCACATGCTTCCCGTCCCCTCACACACCTTGAACGTACCTGTGCATCACCCTCTCCCCTATCTAATGGGGTGTCTTTCATATACACTCTTCTACGAGATGCATCCTCCGCGATCCCCCCAGCGTTCATGGGTAAATGGGAAATGATGTTGGAATGCACGTTCACGGAGGAACAGTGGTTCGACATATGTGAGCTGACACACCGATGTTCCGCGGACAGCAGAACCCAAGAAACTGCATATAAACTGCTCACACTGTGGTACTATAATCCTATCCGCTTACACACCTTTTCCCCGAACATCTCCCCAGATTGTTGGCGCTGCTTTGGGGCCCTGGGCTCGGTTATCGATCTGTGGTGGGAATGTCCCCAGATACGCCCATTTTGGTTAAGTCTCCACTCCATCGCCAGCGAGTTGCTAGGCACCCCACCACCTTTTACCACGGCTTCTATGCTGCTTCACCATACCTATATGTCTATAGCTTCTTATAAAAAGACCATACTGCCCCGCATATTGAATGTTGCTAAGAGCCTGATCCCCCTATACTGGAAGCAGGCCGCCCCACCACCTCTGCGGGAATGGTTCCGCCGGATGGAGGACCTTAGGGTGGTGGAACATTTATACATGTCGGCCACTGATCAACTCCCTCGATACCTTTTAATTTGGTCCCAATGGCACATACTGTCCACTTCGTCAGCCTTTCTCGCCCGCCTGGGTCCGGCCCCGTCAGTCCCTGCCCTTCCCACGCCTACGCCTGAGTAGAATTTATGCTCTCTTCCCTCCCCAGACTGTGATCACCTGGATTTCGTTCTCGCTGTTTTATCACCCTGGCTTCCCCACCCTTTGAATCTGCCTGGGAGCCTGAGTGCCTTGTTGTAATATATGTCAGACTTGCATGTCTACCCTCTTTTGTTTACTTATAGCTTTGCATTCTTACGATATATTGCCAATGTTTGGACCTGCGTGTCCTATTATCATTTTCTTTGAAAACTTAATAAAATGATATTTACAAAAAAAAAATATACAGAAAATGTCTATCATAAAGCGTACAAGCTGAGTCCCTAGAGTCTCTGACTATCCATTGTCATGTATACCTTGCTTTATACATATAATACATTCCCTCATCTAACAGGATAGTAGCCAGTCCCTGTGCATTTTAACCCCTTAAGGGTGGCTAGGTGTCGTGTGTGGGTCTCTGATGGCGATATTTCTATACATCCTACAAATCCACCACTTCACGGGCAGGTTATGGGGACCTCCTAGGCACAATATTTGAAGGAATTTTTCGTTTTTATTTTTAACCCTTATTTTATGGAAAACTCACTGTTCCTTTAAAAACGACTTTTTTTAAAACTTTTTGTCCTTGTTTCCTGTCCCCCAGGGCACTACCCGGACCCCCATATAACTTTTATGGCAAATATCTTGCATATATGCCCTCTTGGAGGGCACTCTAAAAATCAAACTTTTGAGTCCCATTGACTTGCATTGAGTTCGGTTCGTGTTCGAACTCGAACTTTTGAAATTGTTCGAGTTCGAATGCGAACCGAACACGGGGGGGTTTTCGGCTCATCCCTACTTCTAATGTCAATGTATGTTCAGTTGACGTTGTTAAGAGACTCTAATGTGTACTACAAAAAGGGCAAGTTGTTGCATTTTCTACCTGTCTGAGTCCTATCATGTTCAGGCTTATTCACATATTGTCTTATCTACATAATAATAAACGTACCTTGAGGTAGTCGGAAAGCTCCAACAGCTCCTGAAATAGTGAAACATTGTTTTGTTTTAGGTTTGTGTAAAAGCTTGTTGTTTTGGATGATTTTTTTTTCTAGTTTTTTTCAAACTTGTGTCACATTTGGCAGAGGATCACATCCTATGTATGTGCTGGCACTTTCGCTAAGGCTGGGTTCACACCTGGGCGTAGCGCTGCGTCGCGCAATGCGCGCGTTTTTTTAAGCGCGTTCGCGCATACAAAAAAAACGTGCGAACGTGCATTGCAGCGCGTTCGCGGCTATGATATGGCCGCGAACGCGCTGCTGTATGCCCGAAAAGAAGCTCCCGAACTTCTTTTTGCGTTGGCCGTTTTAACGCGCGTTCCTGCGCGCTGTAAAACGCTTAGGTCTGAATGGGTCCCATTCCATAGCAAAGCATGGGATTTCCCCGTTCCTGCGTTTTAAAGCGTGCACGAACGCGCGTTAAAACGGCTAGGTGTGAACCCAGCCTAAGAGTCTAACAGAAAGCAGAAGAGCCATCCGGTGAAGATATGGTGAGTTCACTGTATACGTAGCCGCCCCTGTAGTTTGCCGAAACCTCACAACAAAGTTGTTCAGTTCTCAGCATAGGTTTCAATGGGGTTCTGTCCTGGCAATTTTACATACAGAATATCATACTGTAGTTTCTTCTGTTGTTTCAGTCGAAGTTGTCTTCTATCATTGTTTTCACTGTTGTTTGTATTGCAGGTCTATGGAGATCACCATTTCAAAATGACTGCAGTATATTCACCAGTGAAACAATAACGGTAATTGGAGAATAGCCGCAGTTTATGCTTTTTACAGAAGAATAACGGTAGTTCTATTGTACACTTTGGTTCAGTATTGTTGATCCCTGTGTGCTGGAAACACCTCTCGGCAGTGGGTTTGCCTTCTGTGGATAGTTGATGTTCACCGTAATTGTGGCAACAGTAATTTTATTAATTTATCTATTAATTTATAGGTTTAAAGAAACAGCTATCCCAATCTGTGGACACTGAGTCACTTTGCACTTACAGAAAAAATACAATATTATTTGTTTCCTGCTAACACATCTTACAAAATGTTACAAAAAGTATATGACATTGGCCAGCAACACTGTCACTCTAGAGGTTTTGGATCTACAGCTCCCATGGCACTCTGCCACTCATTAACCTGGCTGAGCCTCATGGGAAATGTAGTTCTAAAACATCTGGAGGGCCAAAGTTGCGGAGCCCCGTTATAAGACATAAAAAATGAATATATTGTCATTCTTACCTCATTCAATACCGCCACTGAACAACTGTAAAGCAAAAACACATTGTAAAAATAAAATCAGGGATTGGTTGTTCCTTCGCAGTGTATAAAATTTCAATCTCATAGAATAACTTTGGTAACATAAATTGTAGAATGATGTAATCCCCTAGAATAGATTGTAAGCTCCTATGAGCAGGGCCCTCTACACCTCTTGTTTCCATCCATGTCCATCTATCTGTATCTTGTTCCCTTTGGTTATTGTAAAGCGCTGCGGAAACTGTTGGCGCTATATAAATGATGATGACAATAATAATGATATTAATAATACCATTATAATTTAAGGTTGAAAAATAAGATCAAGATCGTCCAGTGTATTTGATTTTGTGCTAAAATGATGCTCTGTTTATAATTATGATTAATGACTTTAACCCAGTGTCCCAATGCAGTAAACAGACAGTCTGTATACCTTTCTAACTAATTGTTATTGTAAAAACAGATTTTCTATTCAGCAGGCCAAATCTCTTTTCCATCAATTCAACGTGTTTTTTTTATTCATTTCTGTTAATGAATAGTTTATCTGGACAATAATATATTTCTGCATTGGTCAACATCCACGAAGTCCTTTTTTCAGAAATGATGCTTAAGCATACTCTGCATATAGAAGATATGACCTGACCACTACTTATATAGAGCAAAGTTATGTTTACTTGGCACTCTTCCAACCCCTAGCACACATAAATGTATTTCAAAATCTGATCAGCAAGAGAACCAAATACCTATCAGACGGCCCTATTCCACTGTTGACGCTAACATGGAGACGGTAAGCAGGATAATGTGCGCTGGCAGATTTTCCCTTAACATCTCCATGTTACCATCCTATTCCTGGGATGGTGCTATCTGAGCACCTCGTCTCGGAATGCAGCGCTAACCTCCTTGATACCCGCAGTAGCGTTTCCATGCAACACCACGCGTATCAGCTCCTGGAGTCCATAGGACTCCATGGAGGCTTGCACTTCCGAGCGGCGAGCTCTGTGCGACCTAGCTCTCACGAGATCGCACAGCGATGCGGAGGGAGCCTAGGAAAGATTTGTTTCCAGTCTCACTTTGCTCCCGTGCGGAAGAAGCGGTGGATCGGGCCACCCTTTTCGCTGCAGGAGAATGACAGGTGAGTATGGAATTTTTAGGGGGAGTTTTAGAGTGTGGTTTGCAGAATCATTTGGCACCAGCTTTTAGGAGGTGGTAAAGATTTGGCTTGCGCGTTCAGAAGGTAAATAGCGCCAACACTTTGTAATACCTCACTCGTCGAGACGCTAAAAATAGATTGCGCTCTACATGTTAAGTATGGGAGATGCTTAAGTACAATAAGCTCGTGCAAGCTCCGAGGCACAAAACCTTTTCTATATATATACCAAACATTAAGGGCCACATTACATTCTCCATGCTAAAACGGGGGCGGTAGGAAGAAAACTTCACATGCAGTTTTCTTCCTACCGCCCCCGTTTTAGCGTGGAATAACAATGCAGGCGCTTAAAAAACTGCCTGCATTGTTACCGTGCGCTATGCCCCTGGATGCATCTACTCGATGGAGTCCATTGGACTCCATTAAGCCAGACGCCGGTGGTCACAGACCTGCTGGATCTCGCCTCACGAGATCCGGCCGGTCAGCGTAGTGATATGCAGGGAGAGACTTTTTCCCCAAGTCTTTCCCTGCTCCCGTCGGACGGAAGAAGCAGATGGAGCCACGGTCCTCGCTGCGGGACAGGAGGTGAGTATCTGATTATTTTTATTTTTTTAGGCTGGTGTTAACGGATTCTGCAGAAGGGGAATCTGATAACACCAAGTCCTGGCTGTGGTTAACTTTCCGCTAACCAGAGCCGGATGTTAATCAGTGTTAGGACTTTGTAGTCCTAACGATGATTAACACTTTGCGCATGGGGAGCGCAAAGTACAGTAACCTCGTGCTGAAAAGCGCAAGGCATCAAACGCAAACAGGTTACTTAACCCGTTTGCGTTTGGATTGTAATATGTGGTAGCCACCGCGGGTAACGTTAATGCTCATGCAGGTGAGCGCTAATGTTAGCAATAAGATTGTAATGTGGCCCTAAACGTACATATCCTAGCCTTAACGATTACATATCGAGACGCTACATTAGCACCAACTATGGAATAGGCCGACTGAAGATTAAGTATTGAGATTAGCAGTAAAACAACTGGAAATGTTGTTTCGAAACTATAACCAGATAATTTTACTTTTCAATGAGTGTTTTCACTTTGGTTTTCTCCACTTTCCTCCACTTCCAAGATCAGTATATAACTTTATATAGAACTTACTCGGTCTGCTGACTTGATTCTCTCATAACACAGAGTTTTGGTGGGTCGTGTATAGTCTGAACACCTGTGAATAACAACACACCATACTCTTAAACCATTTCTTGGAGGTCAGGGTAGAAAATACAAGATTTCAAATAGCTATTCTGCCCCTATCCTAATTTCCTCTTATTCTAGCCTTTCACACCTGGGACAAGACACATGCCTGCCCAAGATTCCTGTTCTATTATACAATCTGTATTATACGCCATATAGCAATTAGGAAACAGCTTAGCAGCACCATATGGTGGATATAATTAAAACATAACTTTTAATAAATTGCCACTAAGAGAACCTGCTGCCTTAATTCAGGCAGACACAAACTGACAAACAGATAAAGGACACATGGTTATGTCTTGGTTAACGCTATAAACCATAGGATACTGGTTTTATGACTTTTCTGTATTAATGTGAATGCAGTGTTCTGAAATGATTGAAAGAAAATATTTTGAAATAGCTTCAAGTGTATTGCTCTACTGTAGCTGATCTTACCTCTTTCCCTTGTCGATGTATGCTCTTTCTTTATTGCCCCCAATGACGCTTCGCATGGATAACTGTGATTCCACATATCTGGTAGAAATGTTTTAATATCCGATGGGCCGGCAAAGGACAACTTGTGATGCCAAGAAAACTGTGAGAGTGAAATGATAAGTGACATTTTTTCAATTCTCAGCCACTTAAAACCAATAAAAAATAATGAATAATAGTCACCTAGGAATAATATGAGCTAGACCACACACATTTAAAGACAGGTGCCCCATGAATGTAAACCAACATAAATCCTAACCCAGTCCTTTCTATCTACCCTTTACCCTAACCCTGCAGAATCCTAACTCCTCTCAATCTAACTCCAAATCTATCCTCCCCTATCTGAATTCACCTGTAGACAATGTTTCAGTTGATGCCAAATAACAACACAAAAACTGAAATGTTATGAGCTATTCCATCCAAGTTCTTAATGGGGATCTACAAATGGCAAATGACAGCTGTGACATAGTGCATGGATGGGTCTGCGTAGTCCCCAGTATTTTTGTTAAAGGTAAAGGCATTAACCCCCAGGAGGGAATTTGTTTTGGTTCTTGCTGCAGGTGTCCCTGCAATTAAGGGGATAAATAGTTCCTCCTTGAGAGGGGGGTGGACAGGACATAGAGAGAGAGATTGAGAAGCACAGGGTGTTGCTGCTTCTGAGGTTGAGATTCTGCCTTGGATGCAGGATATTAAACCAAAAGGTTGGTTGGAAAGTTATGTATTCTTTGATGCTGAAATAAAGCCTGGAATATATCACTGTTTAAAAAGACTGTGTGTGCCCTAGACGGCCGCGCTATAGCGCCCCCATGTGACACAGCGCTAACCATGAACCGGTAGTGGCTTCCTACTACTGGCTCTTTTTGAGGCAGCTGCTATTTTAGTGGTCTGGCTTGTAAAATTTGAGAACCACTAATGATAGGACTCCATGGATGGAGACAAGTGCAAGTCAAAGTAAATTCACGAAGCACCAGTTTCTTGCAGATCGCAGTACTTTTTCGTTGCTGCAGCGGTGCCGGACCTTTTGGTCGTTGAACGCCGCTTAAAAATATTTTGGTACATGACACGGCCCACACAGTACACAACTCTTACAAGCAGTGCGATGACAATGAAAGGATTGAAAGATTTACAAGGTTATTCAGAGAAAGGTGAAAACCAGGAGACATGGCTGGAGAAGAGAACAATCTAGACCAAATAGCCGATTTGGAAAGTGAGATAAATGGGAGAATTTTTCAGGTTTGGCTATTTCGACCTAGAGTTTTCACTTCTCCAGTCATTCTCCTGAGTTTCACCTTTCTTTGAATAGACATGTTAGCTAAAGGGATTACTCTATTGAAAAATAGGGTTCCATTTTTTTCGTCCTTATATAACTGGGCAGAGGCTGCTGACAACCGATACAGATTTCCACATTTTACATACGCAAGTTCTGTAATGCCTTTGCAGTGCGATGAATCAGAGCTGTGATTACAAGCGCAGATCCGATCCATCACAGCTCTCTGAGACTGCTCGTTACAGCGAGCAGTGTCAGAGAGGGTGATGTCAGCCAGGGCTGGACTGGGACAAAAAATGGCCCTGGACTTCATCCAGACCGGCCCACTCCGATATGCAAACACGTAGGGCCAGGTTAAGATCTCTATGGGCTGGAGAAAAAGATTTTGTTTGGATTTTTTGGCACTTAGTGAAATGAAAACATATTTTATATTATTTAAAATTGCGTGCAATTTCAGTGGTTTGTGTTTTGCGGCATTTTGGCGCTCTTCGGGGATTTAATTCCGCCCAAAAAACTGTGAATTCGCTATTTAGTGAATGTTCACCATGTTTTGCCGAAAATGGAGTCACCAAAGCAGTTATCGGACATCGGTGAAAACTGCCAAATTGCGCCAATAACCGTTGAATTGAGCCGAATTGGCAATGGAAAATTCCTCTGAATTTAAGTTTTTTTTTAAAAAAATTCCTATTCACCTAATAGGAGCATAAATCAATAAAAATGTGTCTAAATAATAAAAGGTCCTTTTAAAAAGACAAAAATGAGAAGGATAAAATGACAAAATTAAAAAGTTTTTGCAAAGTAAAAAAAAGAATAAATTGGCTTTAAAAAAATAGAAATTAAAAAGTCAGGCCTGGGCGAGCCCCAGGCGGCCGGTCGACCTAGATGAGCCCTAGGCTGCAGGCAGGCCTAGCCAAGCAGCCGACCTAGATGAGCCCCAGGCTCCAGGCAGGTCTAGCCAGCAGGCCGATCTAGGCGAGCACCAGGCTCAGGCCCAGTCAGACAGCTGGTCAAACTGGCACACTGAGCCATCGGCCCACCGGGATTCTCCCGGTAGTCCCGATGGCCAGTACATGCCTGACATTCAGCACGCTCTCTGCATGCTGACGTCAATACTGATCAATCTGGTGACCGGCAGCCAGGAGATTCAAAATTCCAGGTGCTGGTGATGCTGGGTGAGGGAAACTTCTCCTCTTCATCCACAGATTTCTCAAGAACGGAGCAGCAGGGGGGGGGGGACTCCACATATCCTGACCAGTTTAAAACAATAAAGTGGTCAGTATGAGTACAATGTCCCTTTAATGAGGAACCTTACCCTGGCTTATTTTTTATTAATAATTCAATGTTAGGGACTATTTCTGTGGTAACAGCCCTCCTCCAGCCATAACTCTACCTCTAAGGGAGGAAGTTCAAATGAGCAACTGTGGAGGAGGTAGACAGGGATCAATGTTTACCAATCACCAGGGGAAACATTATTCGGCTCAACACCGGCTCAGCTTCTTAATGAAAGTTAATACACAATACCTTAGATACTCGAGTATACCGCTAGATTTTGGTGACAAACATTTACCTTAAAATTGGAGGGGTCACGTGACATTCGAGACATCTGCATCACGTGTCAAAAAAAAAAAAAACTTGCCTTGCTCTGGATCCCAAGTCTCCCGGAAGTTACGGTAGTCTCGCTGAAGTGAATGCGGGCTTCTTGATGCTTGCAAACACTTCAGGAACTCCCGGATTCGGGAGAGGTGGGGTCCATCACGGCCAGAGGGCACGCTCGGTTTAGGCAAATCATTCACCTCGCTCGCCTCCACCAGCCATCTAATCGTTAGTAAAGAAGACGGGTGGCTGGCGGCTTCATAGTTTGTATCAACTGCAATCATTCTAGAGCAGAGCACCCTGGCCTGAGGGGGAGCTTGACTGTGTTAAGAGAACCTGAAAGGATTTTAATTGTTTACCGGTACAGTATACTTTTATAATTTTGCTCCTCGCATTATATTCGAGTCTTACGTATTCTCTCATTTCCATAATAAATCTCTATCCATCGCGTTATATACGGGTCGCGCTATACTCGCCCATTGCATATGATGAAAACACACTTAGGTTTCCCAAGCCTGTTTATTTTGTAGTCATTCCTCATACATTTGCTCTCTGATTTTACTATCTTATGTCAACAGGATGGGGTAGACTGTAGTATTACTTACTGGATTACCAGATGAATCCTCTTGGCTCTTTTTGAGGTCTTTGCTACTTAGGCTTTGTTTTAAAGGGGAGAGCTTGATGTATCTTTGGTGTTTGGGAGGAGATTTCAGGTGTTTATCCCCAGAATCTTCCAGATGGAGGTGTCTTCGCTTGAAGAATTCCTGTTGTCGCGGAGATTTGTCCAACTTCTCTTGTTCCCGTCCCCAGTTAGGACTGTCCTGACGGCACGAGGTCACGTTGTGTCGGCTTCTTAAGATTTCATGGTATTCCAATCTTCTTTCATGCTTGTCCTCAAAGCTGTCTTGAAGGTTTTTGTGGCATGTAGGTGATTTCACAGCTCTAGTAACCATAGCTAGAATCACAAAATGAAACCAGTCTACCCTTAGGTCTTCTGGATCCCGACTCAAACCCAGTGGAAGCCTAAGAAATGAAACAGGAGACATATTGGCTTTCATTAATAGTACAATATTCTAACATAACAACCTCTTGGGTCATTCTAGTGTTATTTTAAAGAAAGTCTTGATACACTCAAGTGCCAGCGCCCAATACCAACCTTCCAACCTTGATTCATCAAGTGCCAGCGCCCAATACCAACCTTCCAACCTTGATTCATGAAGTGCCAGCGCCCAATACCAACCTTCCAACCTTGATTCATCAAGTGCCAGCGCCCAATACCAACCTTCCAACCTTGATACACACTGTCTGGCAACATAAGTGTTTTAATAATTAGAATTAATTTCTGCCTACAAGGTGTGAATCCATTTTCCAGAAACCTTCAGTGGCCCACAAACTTCAACGGCAACCCTTATCTTCTTTAACACCAGGGGGAGGGCTGTATTAATGGTTGAAGTGCAGGGGGAAAGTGATTGAGATCAGCGTAAGAAAAAAGATTGCAGCGTAAGCTGCTCTGTTATTCAATGCAGAGGTAATAAACTTGGATAGACTTTTTCGAGATATAATGAGAATCATGATGCCCTTTGAAAGGATATATTTATCATACAATTAAATGTCACGATATATAAGTAGAATGCAAATCGGTGATATGCTAGTATCACTTTATCAAATTGAATCAGCATTTATTAGATCCTGTTCTGTAAGATTTGCATTGACAGATAAACGTGGACGATAAAGGCAAGATGCAAATGGAGATGTTTGCGTCTGCTGTTTACCATTTGCGGCTCGCCTTTAACTAACAAATCGAAACCGAGCTTCTTTTTCGACAGCTTGAGTTGTAATACTCATGAGACGCAAGATGATAACACCAGCGACGCTAAGCGTTTTACAGTTATTAGCTGCAGGAGTCCATTGAATCCATGGAGATGGATGAGAGCTACCACGAGTGAGATCTGGCCAGGACAGCAGAGGGATGCATGGAGGAACACTAGGAACTATTTGTCCAGTGTTCCTTTGCCCACGGAGCGAGGAAGTGGTGGATTGCGCCTTTCTCCACCAAGGGATCTGCGGTGAGAATGGGATTTTTAGGTGGGTTTAAATTTGTATGTTATGTGATTTTGTAGAAGTGCAGTCACTTAACACCAGGTTCTGAAATACATTATTCAAACCTGAATAATGTCAGAGGCAGATGGAGGGCAAGCTTGTAGGAAAAGCTTTTTCTCCATCTGCTCTGGGCACCTTTACGTCTCCCATACAAAGTAAACGAGATGTTAATGTACAGTAACCTGGTGCTACATCCGAGACGATGCTGAGCTTGCATCCAGGGGCGGACTGACCCGTCGGGCACTCGGGCACTGCCCGAGGACCCGCGGGTTGGTAGGGGCCCGGTTTTGGAATGCAGACAGTGGGCCCTGCCATTTTCCCTCAGCTCCGGTCACCGGAGCTATAATGATCTCGTCTGTTAATGCGACAGCCGGCTCAGGCTCCTTCCAAACCACGGCGGGGGTGGTGCTGCAGCGCCAGCGTGCCTGCCTCAGTCTTACCACGAGAGCACGGCACGCTGCACTGGCGCCACCCCCGCACGTGACATGTGCTGTGTGGTGGTAGAAGAGGACAAACATGGCACGCACCTTCCATGAGTAACCTTCGCTCCCCGGCACAGCTGCAATGCAGCCATCAGTCGACTCTTCCAGGCCCACAATCTTCTTGGCCCTCAAGTCTTTGGTTTCTGTAAGGGGGCGAGGGCCATTTCATCACCTGCTCTCACTGCCAGGAGGACATCCGATCCCCACCCCGCAATCTGGCCTAGAGATGTGCGATCCAGGGGAGCCAGCCTGATGCTACTATGTACATATTTAGACGTAAAATGGTGAGCTGGGGGGGGTGATGAACTGCTATGGGGGGGTGATGAACTGCTATGGGGGGGTGATGAACTGCTATGGGGGGTGATGAACTACTATGGGGGGGTGATGAACTGCTATGGGGGTGATGAACTGCTATGGGGGGGTGATGAACTGCTATGGGGGTGATGAACTGCTATGGGGGTGATGAACTGCTATGATATGGGGGAGGGTGATGAACTGCTATGCTATGGGGGTGATGAGTTGCTATGGGGTGATAAACTGCTATGCTATGGGAGGGAGGGTTATGAACTGCTATGCAATGGGGGTGATGATAAACTGCCATGCTATGGGGGTGATGATGAACTGGTATGCTATGGGGGTGATGAACTGGTATGCTGGGGTGAGG
The DNA here is from genome assembly GCA_009667805.1 of Leptobrachium leishanense. Taxonomy (NCBI): domain Eukaryota; kingdom Metazoa; phylum Chordata; class Amphibia; order Anura; family Megophryidae; genus Leptobrachium; species Leptobrachium leishanense. The sequence goes on along the minus strand of CM019064.1, from coordinate 134,420,754 downwards.
AACTGATATGCTGGTAAGCAGGGGTGAGTAACATGACAATTGATTTCCTGCAGGGTGTTGAATTGATATCCTGGGGGGCGATGAATAACATGACAACTGATATGCTGGGGGGTTGTATAAGTCAGTACGATACATTACTGTGAGTTTTATTGCTGTAGATTCTGTGGAACGCTCATACACACTGCACATTACTGGGAGTTTTATTGCTGTGGTGCTATGTTATGTCCTTTTTTTTTTGAAGGGGGAGAAAAGCTGTTAGAGGTTGAGGGAGTGCCGGGGGGCCCCATCAGGAGGTTTAGTAAGGGGCCCCATCATTTCTGATGGCTGCCCTGGGCGTAAGCATTGTCTCAGCATACAGAAAAATGGAATTGCTACCAGAAGCTTTTTAAGCAAAGTGACTTTGTCATAGTTCACTTGGATCAGCACCAGTGACAAAAAGTATTCTGGAGCCTGATGAATAAGTATGATTAATGCCATATATGTCGAAAATCAGTAAATAATTCAGTTTCTACAATGCATATTTTACCATGAATATAGTAATGCTTACTCAAAACACCCCCCAACATAATGCCCCTTTAGCAGTGTCATAATGACATCACCATCTTTCAAACATTTCTGTGTCACTGGCAAGCTTTCAGAGTCTCCTTTCTAGTCAACATCAGGTCAGAAGCAATATTTATTAGATGATTACTATACAGCAAATAGCATACCCCCCCCCCCGACCCTCTTTAGGCAGAATGGTCCTGCCAAGATAGCAATCTCCATTCTTTTTTGTCAAGGTCTGGTATAGGCCCAAACCACGGGGGACAGATTCTGCACAGAAAACCCCTAGTCTGACAACCGGTAATGGCCAGATAACAAAACTATAGAAAAGGATATTCAGAGAACATGCCGTAGCAAGGATTGCAGAAGTCCAGAAAAATTGCGTCATAAATTTGAGGTCTACAACAGGAGAAATCCTGGAAATAGTAGTGCAAGCCAAGGTCAGATGCATGGAATTGACAATAGAGAGATATACAATGTGCTGTGGGGTAGACAGAACCATGATACGGCAATGAGCCAATGGAGAAACCAGAACTATATGCCCCTAGGTTAATTACTAGTGGTTGGCACTGTCACATATTGTTAGACACCGAGAAGATCTAAATACACGTGAAAGAAAATGACTCTAAGGTATGTCTGAGTTATGACACACAGTCTGCAGTTTAAATGGAACGGTGCACAGTACCAGCAATGCAAGTGGAATGACACCCAGTACGACTCTGCGAAGTGGCACTAGAACCCTAAGGCTAGGGTCAGATGAACGCATTCTGTGCGGACTGTGCACAACGGACGTACTTTCTGACTGACGACAAGGTAGTGGCCACGCAGTCCGTTTTTGTGACTGACTTTTTTTTTGTCTGATGTAGAAGGGAAAAGAAATTAATATGAAAAAATTTTGTCCGTCAAAAATGCAGTCCGTCTGACTTCGTTCCATCACTCACACACAAAACTACACGGACGTTGCGGACGCAGCGCACTTTGTGCGTCCATTCTAGCGGATTTACGTTCTTGCCTAACCTGCGTCCGTTTGCCACGTCCATTATGCGTCCGCAGTTCGGTGCGGACGTACTTTGTGTGTGGGGCTCCATTGGTCATAATTATATGCTATAACAGACGTACAAATGTGCGGCAACACGGACGTGATCAGTGCGCTCGTCTGACACGGGCCTAACAACAACAGGTAAGACATATGGAGCTGTCATAAAACTTTTATGGCAAGGCAGAGGGAATGACCCATTTCCAGACCGCACTGCCCCCTTTCAAACGGCTCCTCCGCCTTTCATTGATACCTGGGATTGACATGCCCCTATTCTGAAAGGCCCCCTTTTTCTGGGGGCGTCACCAGCCAACGCAAGTCACATCACTGGCATGCCCCTTGGAGAGATCTAATACCTCCCGTTACAGGGAGCTGCGAAACAGGTCAAATAGCAAATTATCAAACTGATTCTAATACGATCTTTAAAATAGATAACGTTTTGATTAAATCCCTTAGTTGAGGTAAGGCTGGTGATCCAAATACATTCCACGTTTGGTCTATGGCCTTTATATTCACCGATTATCTCTCTACCTATCCAGATGAAGAGATTGAGAGAAAAAAAATATTCAAGAAAATTAAAGTACAGCTGTTCTTGAGGAATACCCTGGACAAAAAGTGGAAAGTGCCGATGGAAGGAGCACTAGAAATATTATGTCTGATCTCTTTTTTTTTTTAAATTACAGCCAAAACAAAGAAAACTGGTCAGACTACTTCCCTGCAGCAGTGCAAATAGAGATACCTCATGCTATAATAACACGACAGCCCCTCCGAGAGACCGATTTATGAAATAAGTAATGAAAAAAGATGTGCCAGCTCTCTGGTTTCTCAAGATGAAGAAAGTACGCGTCCATCACATCAACAGTTTTTAAGGAGAAAATGAATATATTTTTTAAAATATACTAACCAGTCATCTTGCCGCTTGCCAACCCCAGAGAACATTAAAAAAAAAATCATTGTTTTTGGGAAGGTCTTGCGGTGTCAGTGTGGATGATGATAGGCTATTGACAGGTAGGTGTGACGGATACATGTCTCCTCTTGTTGTTGGTTCAGGATACGGTTTATGTAACACACACGTCGTCCTGTGCCTTCTACAGGCTTGTGAGCAAAGGTATGAAGCTCAAGAACATGTTAAAGCCGAGCTGGCACGTCATGACAGATGATGATCACCCCATTTATAGATTCCTTTTAAAATAGAAACTTAGAAAGCAAAAAAAAATCTTTTTATGTTGAGAGAATAAAATATTATGGGCTAAATTACAATCTTCACGCAAACGTTTGCGCCGGCGCAAAAAAACATTAACACAAGGGGTAAAACCATTTGCGCCGAATGCCATATTACATAGTCAGCGCAACAACCGCACGCAATCGTCTACCGTGGGTGAATCTGCGCGAACCCTGCGCGAGTTTACTGTACTTTGCGCGTCCTATACTTAACATTGTGAGCGCAAATGCGAATGTGCGCTGCTATGAGGATGGTATTACAATCTATTTGCGGTAATTACCGCATAGCCTTTGCACGCATAATTTTAGCAACTCCTAAGGCCCCGTTCACACTGTGCGATTTGAAAATCGCGCGACTTTCCGCGCGATTTTCATATTCGCGACATGGTGCGATAATGTCGCGCGACATCACTGTTTTGTGCGATTTTTGCAAAGCACCACCAATACAAATCGCAGATAGCAAATCGCAAAAAACGGGTCATGTACCTGCGACATGCTTGCGCGACGTCGCGTGACAAGATGTGAACAGCTCCATTGAAATGCATTGGAGAAGCTACACAGCGCGACGTCGCGCGGATTTTGCTCTGACGTCGCAGCAAAATCCACGCGATAAATCGCAGTGTGAACAGGGCTTAAAAGCTGGTGGTAACGGCGAATCTGAACAACCTGGCTAACCCGAAAAAAAAAAACAGCCCATAAAAAGTAATGCAGCAACAATATAATGGATGATGGCAGGTGTGTGTGTATTATTACTGTAGCATATGTGCTCATTTTGCATCATAGACGCAGAACCCGTCTCCGATGCCTCTGGCAGACGCAATTCAGTTGCATTTGATAGGTGTGTTTCTTCATTTTGATTGGCTGAATGGGTGCAAAAAACTGCGTGTGCACAGTACTGCGCCTGCATTTGTGCGCGTACTGTTTGCACGCGCAATTGATCGGCGGAAGAAAAAAGCCACGAGGATTGTAGTTCCAGCGGTGATTTGCGCGCGCAAAAAGTTTAACGCTTGCCGCAAAAATGTTCGCTTTTTGCGTGAAGAATGTAATATGGCCCAAAATATATACAGGTTGGGCTCCATTTATTCAGAATTCTGAAATCTGGGGACTCTGAAAACTTCCAAACTTCAGACTTACAGTACATCCCTGACGCTCTAAAAGGGTCCTGCAGCTTGCTGTGCTCCTCTGATGACTGCAGCACTGCGCGGAACACACAGGGAGACTCAAGCGTATCACATACTGCACAGAGACTTGATGTTCAGCATGTCCCTTGAAAAACGCATCCCCCAGTGTATATGCATGCTGGTGTTGCAGCAGAAGGCATATTGCGGTTGCACTGCCGTATTCCCTTCGCCTCTTCTTCTTCCGAATTCCGGATAATGGGTGCTCTACCTGTAGTCACATCTCAAGGAGAGGTCTGCTATCTCACTCAGTTTTTTGTTAAGGAATACTACCGTAGTGTTAGCAGAAAAAAGATAAAAAAACAAAGCTTTATTGAGTAGTTTTATGTTAAAATACTAACATAAGGCCACAACATATGTATAAATTAGAAAAGAAATTGTCTTGAGATAATCCTTGGATTTTAAATTCTGGTACACTGGCAGGATTAAATTAGTTCTTTTATTATAGCCTAGTGTCCAGATGTGATTAGACATATCGGACGCTTTACTAGTGACTAGGCTTGTGCACCGATTTTTTTTTCGGTTCGATTTTTCGGATTTTTAAACTTTTCGATTCGGCTCGTTTCGACCGATTTCTGTTTCGATTCGGTTCGGCTCGACTCGTTTTCCGTGTACATTTTTTTTCGGAATATCGACCATTTTTCGTATTTTCGTGTCACTTTGCTCGTTTTTTGTATCGACTTTTCGTAATTTCGGAAATTTTTGTTTTTCGGAATTGTACATGTTTTCGGAATATCGACCGTTTTTCGTATTTTCGTGTCACTTTGCTCGTTTTTTGTATCGACTTTTCGTAATTTCGGAAATTTTCGTTTTTTCGGAACGTCTGTTCTCCTCGTTTCAAAGCAATAAATTTCGATTTGACACATTTCAAGTCCATTCGAAAATTCCGAAAATATTTCGTTTCGGCTCGGAAAACTTTTCGGATCTGCCATTTTCGGATCTAAAAATTTTCGGAAATTCGGCCGCATCCGAAAACACGAATCGGGAAATTTCGTGAAAATTCCGAAATTCCGAAACCCGAAACGCACATCCCTACTAGTGACATTATAGAGGCGGTGGCTCATGTTCATTGATTACTATGGCTCGTACTTTCCATACCTTTACTAGGTAATACTTGTCATTGTGCCATGTAATGTCTATTGTACCTGCGACATACTATTTAAGACATTTTTAAAAAAAAATACGTAGTTCTCTGGAAGCAAGAAAGGGAGCCACCTATCCCCGTGATGTTGTCAAGGGCAGGTTGCCATGAGTGTCCCTTCGTATCTTCAGTAACACACATGCCATTTACTCAAAAAAAAAGTGTATCATTGCATGTTATCAGTGAGAAAAAGAAGCAATACGTGCCTGTAAATTGTCCCTAGTCTAGTGATCGTGCAAACAGGTTCAGAAAGAATCAGCTATCAGCCGGAATAGGATGTTTTATAAAATATAACAAGTGCGGCTAAAATAAAAAAAATATATCTATAAAAAAAATTGTATATATATGTGTACAACAAAATTAAAAATGTTCAACCTCCTAAATAATGGATGTTTGTAAAACTTGAAGGCTTGTACTGGTATTTTTGAGGAATATACAGGGTTATTCAAAGAGCTCCGAATTGTGTCCGAAAGGTAACCGAACACTGAAATTCAGCGTACGGTTACCTTTCCTGGCCATTCGGCTATTCAGAGAGCAGGCAATTCATCAAATTGTGACGATTTGTCTGCACATACGGTTCCTGTTCGAGGGCATAGAGAAGCAATGCTTCGGCTATTCTGAGAACACAAAACAGCAGTGAAAAGTTGCCGAAATGCCCTGCTATTCGGTGGTTTCATGCGTCAGATTTATACAGGAGAATCCCATAGGCTTCAATGTTAAAAATATTCCTGTTTTAAATATCTAATAAACCATTTATAATTTTATTCTGCAGTAAAAATTCTCTTTATTTTTAGAATCTTTTAGACATTTTTTGGAGGTTTTTGCGAAAAAAAATTCATTTTTTTTTTAAATCGCTTTTTCTTTTTTCTGTAACAGCCCTTTTTATTATCATTCATTGGATCTTATATGTAAATTTCAGACATTTTTGTTCTGTAGTTTCTTTGCAAACAGAGTTTCACTTATCAAACATTCAAGCGTACTTTTTTTTTCACTACATTCGTCTGCGGTGTCAGTGTCCCATAAGAATTCTATAACCAAAAATGGAAGAAAAAAATATTTTTCCACATTTTATCATCCAAATCTGTGTGGTTATATGTTCTATATGGGTTACTCTTGTTAACAAAAATATTTAAATGGGAAACGGTTTTTCTAAGAAAATACTAAAGGGGTTATTCAGAGAGAGCCGAATTGACCCCAAAATTGCACCAAATGGTGACTTTCGCCATACAGTGCAATTTCGAGGCCATTCAACAGTTCAAAACCTGGCAATTTGCCAACTATTGGCGAACTGCCAGTGAAAGATGGTGCCTGTTCAATGGCAGTGAAATCCCCATAGAGAAGTAATGGATATTCTATTCAGAAAACACCGAACAGCAGAGAAATGTCAGTGAAATGCCCTGATGATCGGTGGTTTCATTCAGTAGGTTTAATCAGGCGAATCCCATAGGTTTCAATGTTAAAAATATTCCAGTTTCTATTCAATATCTATTAAACTGTTTATTCTTTCAATTTGCAGCAAAAAGTCTCTTTACTATTTAATTTTTAGGATTTTTAAGGCATTTTTTGGGATTTGTTTCGGCAATATATTTTTTTTAACCCCATAGTGACAGGGCGGTTTAACAATACTCCGTCCTTTAGGCTAATGTCAGACGAATGCAGTCTGAGCGCACTCTGTGTGCGTGCATAACGGACAGATGTACTGATGGAAGATACTGTAGACACCACACGGTCTGTGTTTTTTTGACGAACGTAGAAAAAAAAAGAGAACTATGGGAAATAAAATTAATCTGAAAAATGATATCTCCTCATCACTCACACAGAACGCTACGCGGACGTGGCACACTCTGCGCGTCCGTGATAGCGGTTTTACGTTCTTGCCTAACTTGCGTCCGTTTGCCACGTGCGTTGTGCGTGCGCAGTCCGGTGCGCACGTACTTACTGTGTGGGTCTCTATTGATCATAATTCTATGCTACGACGGACGTTAAACTGTGCGGTTGCACGGACGTGATAACTGCGTTCGTCTGAGATTAGCCTTATTGCCCGCTGCTGTTTTTACATTTCTGCGTTGTTTGTGTTTAGGTCAAATTTTCGCCTTACTCGTTTATGCAACCCACACATATAATAGACCGTTTTTCCCGCCATTAAGTGGCCTTTCTAAATATACCATTATTTCCATCATATCGTATAATTTACTATAAAAAAAGATATGAAATATGATGAAAAAAATGGGGGGAAAAAGCACTTTTTCTAAATTTAATCCCCGAAATCTACAACTGCCAAAAAAAGACCCCGGCTAAATAGTTTCGAAATTTTGTCCTGAAATTAGAAATACCCAATTTTTACATGCTTTTTAACCCCTTCTAACCCCCTTCACTGCCATTTCACCTCTGTGCGCTGAGCTCATTCTGACCGTTTTATGCTCATAATTTTTAGATGCCAGTTTAAGTCCAATTTTATTAAAACCCCCCAAGACAATTTTTTTTAATAAAAAAAAAACCCAATTTTTTTATTATTACTATTAATTTGTTTTTTACAACAAACCTGGTCATGATCAGGCCTTTCCAATGATTTAGAAAATGACCCTCTAGCTGCCAAGGATCGGGAGATATGGGGATCCAAAGGATCTCCCTATCTCCACTTGGCAGCTAGGTGGTTAACTGGCCCACTGACATCCTCACACATATGGTAAGGATGTCAGTGGGTCGGGGGTGAACCGGTGGCTTGGCTGACATCTTGGCTGACTAGGCTTGGCTGACATCACTTACGGGTTTGAATCATGATCCAGCAGCAAAATGGTTAAAACTATACACCGCTGAAAAGGGGAGACTCTCCCCTTTCCAGCAGTACAAAATTGTGTCTTTCTACTTTTAACGGTTAGGGAGATAGAGGGCTCCAAATGAGCACGCCCTTACTGATTTTTACTGCAGGGGCCTGTGGGCACCTGCCGATCACATCAGCACGCATCGTGATGACATTATCACGCCTGCCGGGCCCCCTAAAAAGGCGGTGCAGGCTTCCAGCTTGCTAGACCGCCGCAGGAGCCTGGCGAGGGAGGTAAGTATCAGGCCGGAGGGAGGTTAGATGACCCTGACGTACTATGTACGTCCGTGGGTCAAAGGGAGACTTCCCGATCGGACGTACATAGTAGGTCAGCGGTCGGGAAGGGGTTAAATAGCAGGGTTTTTTTCTGTAGCAGACCTTTTTATTATTATTCATAGGACATCATATATTATTTTCAGTCATTTTTATGCACTCTTTTCTCTTAACTTTTAAATTGCGTTTAAAAAAAAAGTTTTTTTGTTTTTTGTTTGGTGGCTTGTCGGCTTTTTACAGCGGCTGGTTGACGGTCTGTTCGGCAGGTTGTCGGCTTTTTTCGGATCAATTTGGCAGTCTGTGCGGTGGATCGGCAGGTGCATTCGGCAGTTTTTCAGTTCGATTCAACTTCTTTTTGCTTTGTTCTGCGTCGATTTTCGGATTCAATGCATACACAAGAACACCACGTCCGTAAGGGTATGGAAAAAAACCCACCAAACGTTAAAAACACTATCCTAACACGCGTGTACCAGAATACAGAGCACATTCCTCAATGCTCCACGTGAGCCATTTTATTATTCTTAGTTTTAAGCTTTTTTTCTTTTAGCTTCGAGTGCCTGCTCATCTGATGCACATTATCTTTTATACATTTAAGATCAGTTTTAATAAATTACAAAAACAAAGCAACATCAGATGTTACCCTGACACAGAACTAGTCTTACGCAATGCATTGTTTATTAGCCTGATGGTTGGTGCATGAACAGTAAACACAAGGGGCTCTATTCCAACCCGGGTGCAAACTTAACCAGAACCATTAAACTCTATGGAGTTGCTAAATTAACAACAGATCTGGTTATGTTTCTACCAGTGTTGGAATACAGCCCAAGATTACTATTTACTGGAACACTGAGATCCCAAAACAGCAATTCAAACCAATGAATACTTACCCCCACAACAGAGAGACGAGGACAATAAGGAGCAACCGTCTGACACTCAGCCCAAGGCGACAGTTCCAGCAGAGCGAGTTTCCCTTATGTTTATTATCAGTTTACAACAGGCGCTGTGGGCAGCTTAATGACGAACGTGAGCTTGCAGTTTTCAGACCATTATTACAACTGATAATCTTCCCAGGGACCAGTGGATGAAGACTTGTTTTAAAAAAAACAATGACAAAAATGTTTGTGTCACTACAGAAAGACAATACTGTCGGACAGTTTGTTGTGCAGTGTAATTATTGAGAGGATTACCGCATTGAGCATCATTACTGTGCGGTCATCTCAAGCAATTCCAGAGAACACCTAGGCGTATCAGTCTGATCCGACCCAAGTAGGCCATCCAGAACCAAAATGCCAGGCAAGTCTCATCTATTGTTCAGCCTTTCATGGGCATATTCAGGAGGACTTATATGTACCTCTAGCCCAAATGAAGAAAACAACCCATTCTAGATTCCATTCCTTTTGACTGTGAATATCGGCATTTAATCAGCTTCCAATTACTATTATCCATGTTTGCAATTATGCAATCAATAATATTTTTGTGAAAGGAATAAAGATCTTATACTCTTTACTGTTGTTCTTATCTGTGAAATTTTTTGTAATTTTGTTTGATTGTTTTGTACTATCCATTGTACAGCAATTCTGAATATGTTGCTGCTTGATATTCTTTGTAATCAGATAGCTACATCCCCATCCCTCTTATCTTACATGGATGTGATCAATTTCAGAGATTACCAACCAATCCGATAAGAGATTATGGAAACATTGAATCGACATTTCAATGTTGTTGATAAATCCTCTTGGGCCACAAATCTACAGTTAAACAACAAACACAACAACTCAGCAATAACGCTAAAGACCGCACACATACTCATCAGTGCAACCAACATGGTACCAACGAAACTGAAAGGCACAATCCCAGTCATCCGCAATGTTAAAGTCCAATCAATGCCCCATTAAAAAATAACACAGACAAAAACACCTTGAATACAGAGATAAAAAATATACAACAGTTTCACCCAATCCATATAAAAATGTTCATCGTGACAAATGGTCCCTCAATACTCATATGTGTTTACATATTGGATTGATATAAATCTAAGTGCTACCTAATGTGTGTCTTCCATCACCTGTACAACATCTATACCATAAGATAACAAAATATGGTACGTGTTTTTGTTATTAGTGTTCCTTCCTGCTCAAAGAAATTCTATAAAAAATATAGATATCTGGCGGTCACAACCCATACCGAGCGTATGGAAGGGTCGCAAGAAAACCACTGCCCACACTGCTACTGCCGTGACATGACCACTGGCAGCACTTTCCAGCATCTGACTTTAAAATCCAATCCCTCTGTTCCACCTACCTTGCATGAAAGGAACCAAAAGGGCTTCTGTGTCCAGCCCTGTAATTTATAGACTTCCTCTTATTAAAGGGTGCTGGGCTTTCTGTCAGGAGAAACCCGGGATATGTCAGCAGACGTGGCGCCATATTTAAATCCCCCTTCCCAGAGGTAAGACGCTTGATAGTTGTTCCTCCTTAGAGTACCTATCTGGCGTTCCTTAAAGATTGGATATCTGTGTATGACCCTTGGCTTTTCCTGAACACGATACTCGCCACCTGTATTGACCCATTGCTTGAAACTTGGAATCCCCTTTTTGCATCGTGAAACTGATTATCCGCCTTGGACCCAGCTCCCATCACTCCCAACCAACTGCATAGTGAGCTCCAGCCAAACCCATGACGTGACACTTTCTGAACATTAGTCTGCCATCCTGTTGTGATTTCTGTGTTCCCGATTGAGACCCCATTCATCACTGTCTACATCTTGCAAGTCCCTCATCTGATCATGCTCTGTATTGTAGCTGATTCTGCTGTTATTTGTGTATTTTGTGATCCAGTGTGTAATAAAACCCTCTGCACGGTCTACCTGCATGCCATGCATTTGTCCCGTGTATCCTGGGCTCTCACCTTCATCCATGGACCATGAATGTGACACTGGCCTCCCTAGTAGTGTCTTTCTGATGCTAATTCAGACAGCGTTCCAATGTATGGTGCTATTGTATTCCAATGTAGGGTACTATTGTATTCCAATGTAGGGTACTATTGTATTCCAATGTATGGTGCTATTGTATTCCAATGTAGGGTGCTATTGTATTCCAGTGTAGGGTGCTATTGTATTCCAATGTAGGGTGCTATTGTATTCCAGTGTAGGGTGCTATTGTATTCCAGTGTAGGGTGCTATTGTATTCCAATGTAGGGTGCTATTGTATTCCAGTGTAGGGTGCTATTGTATTCCACTGTAGGGTGCTATTGTATTCCAATGTAGAGTGCTTTTCTATATCCCAGTCATAACAAAAGCCATAGTTTTAGGGAAACCTAGTTACCGAGAACTAGCCTGCATGGATATGTATTTTGGCCTGGCAGGAATTTAGGTGCTGCATACACAAAAATCCAATGGTAGATGTTATATCTTTGTCACTCACTAATACTGGCTCACTTATTGTATTGTTGGTCAGACCAAGTCATGAGTGAATATCAACAATGTCGCTGGTATTGTCTCCTGAAATTCATAGGACTCTAGGAAGAGTCGAGTGAGGGTACTACGAGATCACGTGAATGTGATCTTGCAGGATCACAATTTTTGGTTGAAGAGCACCTGAGAACTACCGGCTGGGTGGAGTAGAGGTAACATCACTGCTGTGCGTGGAGAGAGCCTGTGGAGACATGGGTTCGATCCCAACGAGCACCTCTCCAGTAAGTGTCCTTGGCAAGACACCTAACGTTGCATACTCGCCACCCAGGACATACTTGAAAACGAGAGAAATCTCAATGTATCCTTCCTGGTAAAATCCTTTCTCAAAACACTGTTTGCTCTGCATGTCCTTGTCGTACGGCAAGAGATGTGGGAAGTCACGCCATACCCTTTTATTATGGGAATTTATTCCTTATATTAAAGGTGTTAAGTGATTTTGCAGTTGCAAAATCATTAACAATAGTTCTTGAGAGCCCTTCATTTTTCTCTACAACTGCAGATGCTTGTTATATACCGGCTCCCACCACTTGTGTGTTTCCTATACAAAGCATAGGAAGCATACATGTACCATAACCTTTCTCAGAAGACATTTGTTTGACTTAGCAGAACAGAGGAATGATTAAAATTTAAATGGTAATGGCCCCCACTGGAATCAGGACCAAGATGCTGTGGAACATAACTGTTTATCAGGCATGATTATTTTCATTAAAATTGAATCTAGACAGCTTATATTATAGGGTAGGTTCTAGATGTGAAAAGATACACAGAGACATTCAAATAGAAAAAATGTAATTGAAAACTAAATTTGCTAAACTTGAAAGTTGATATTTGTAGAATTTATTCAAATATACTATTTTGGTCTAATTGTTGAAAATGTACTTTTCTTTTGTTATAAATGACATTTTAGTGACATAAATAGCACTGATAGTTCAGGAAGATTTGTCTTAATTTCATGTTTATGTTCATATTTATTATATATTGGGTGGGGAGGTTAGAAGCAGGATTTGGAGTGCCTGGGGCAGCATCAAGCCAATATACACAATGGAATCTCCCAAATGTATCTTTTATTCTATAACAATACAACAATGGACTATATCATGTTCTATCTGAATGTCCTACATATAAAACATGTGCTCTGATCATTCAAGATCTGCAAAAGGAAACAGGTAACGTTACAGGATTCATAGACAAACCTCATCAATTAGAACAAGATGGCATATTGTGGTTGCCAGACTCCTTCTCTTCTGGCTAACATGTCTATAGATATGTAACAATTGTGTGGCTGTGCAAAAATGGCAGTATTTTAAATCAGCACTTTTACACAACCCTAACTTTAGCTAATATAAACAAAAACCAACAGTAATTTCATTCATGAAAATCAATAATGAACTTATTTGTCAAGGGAATAGAATTTGTTATTAAATTGCACGAATGGTTTCATTCATGCATTTTCACATAGTACAGCATGCAACAGAGGGAAGCAGTGGAACGTCACATATCCTGCTGCATAAGGTGTCATGTGAATAGGTCATGATTGACACAACTTTGCATAATTCCAAGATTACACACCTAACCTTTTGAGGAAAATTGACCTCACTCACCAGCTAGAACAGAGCCTACACTCGCATACCCATCTCCCTGCCTTCCACCATCCCCTCCCCCCCTTTTTTTTTTTTTTTTTTCTCTTTCTCTCCCTCTCTTCCTCTTACCTCTCTCTCCTCCGTCTTTCTTCCTCCTTTCTCTACTAACTATTACTTCTTAGCCTCACTTGAGCTACTCTCTTCTCTTTATTCATTATCTCTCACAAGAGATCCCAAATTGACAATATTTATCGTTGCCTGCCAAGTGGCTGGATCACTGAATTTGATCGAAAAGAGACTTTTCTTATTTCCAGATACTACGTTTGAAATTTATTATTTGGCAAGTAGTCTCACACAGATCTAATACTATGATATGTACTTTATGTCACTACTCAACATTTTTATGTACAAGAAAGCATAAATATTCTGTCATCGCTTATACTCAATGACAATGTCAACTCATTGTAATATGATATTCTTTCAATAAACTGTTTGAAAAAAAAAAAAAAAAAACTTTGCATAATTCCATAGGAAATAAATTCTAGCAGTGGACAGAAAGTTTAAGTTGGGGTTTGTGATATTGCAACCAGGGATAAGAAATTGCACTGAGCGTCAAACTTTGCTTGAATTTCCCTTTTGTGAAACAATGATGTTTGTCATTGCTGTAACAAATTGGGTTGAACTCTAAACTTTAATATCCTTTTAAAAGAATACAGGGCTAGGTTCCAAGCTTGGTGTAAACTTAAAGGGACACTCTATGCACCGTGACTGCTCCGTTTGGAGCTCACAGTGACGTGAGTCTGAATGACTCACCCCTCTTCATCCACTGGGAGCGCTGATCTCAGGTTCCTGTACTTTTTGGGCCCTAGCTTCCACTAGTGCTCTCCAGCAATTTACAGCCATTACATTGGCTGGAAACTTTCTTGTTTCTTGAGCTGACTTCATGCTAACAGCTCCTATACAAAGTATATGAGCTGTTAGCTTACAGTAAGGAGTCACTAAAGCAAAGCTTGCAGCTTAGACAGAATAGTGGCTTGATCCGTTAATTAATGACTGGCGTTGTTAAGTATAATGGCGCCAGTAATTAATGGCTCAGTTGGAGTACGTCCCTTAGAATCCAGACTTTGAAAAATAAAAAACCTTGAGTGTTTCCCTTCAAAGGTTTGACACACTAAATGCAACTATTTTATAACTGATAATTGTTAACATTATGCGTGTAAAAAAATGTATGTGCCAGAAGTGACCACTTCGGCTGTGATATCCCATCAGGGGGTGGATATTACGCTGGTGTTAAAAATTCAAAGTGATATTTGAGCCATTGATTAGTTATTCCAGCCGGTACTTACTCTGCTCCAGCGCGGTGGACCTCCATCTTCACCCTCCATGAGTAGAGCTTAGTGAGGGCTGTCACAAAGCACTGCACACTGATAAGTGGAGGACTGTCCTGTAGGACACCAGGAAATTACGATAGCCAAGCACAGTGATCACTACGACAGCCCATCACAGCGATCAATACTCTATGTAAAATGCCTCTTTATTTCTCTCAAAATACCAAAATAAGGCTGTGTCCCTAAGGGGTTATATGCATATTATTTATTCTTAAGAGTAAGCGTTGCCAAATTTATATTTTATAGGTTATGTCTGAATAAAGCTAGGGTCAAACGAACGCATTATTCGCAGCGACCGTCAAAAAGTGCGTCCTAACGCATTGACGTATTTTTTCATGGAATGCGTGAAAACGGTCTTACAATGCGCATTTCCGTGCGTGATTTGTTACGGATCCAAACCAGGAAACTTTGGGTGTTTGGACGTTTTGTTGGCCGGACATGAGCAGCGTCTGACGTCTCCAAATCACGCACACACGCAGCTATGCGGGGGCGCAGCGCACTCTGTACGTCAGTGCTAGCAGTTCTACGTTCTCAAAAAAATGCGTTTGATTGCCACTTGCGTTGCGCGGCCGGACTTTCGTGCGGCCGTACTTTGTATATTGGCCGTCATTTGCTGCTACTACTGCCGTGATTAAGTGCGCCTAAACGCACGTTAAAAATGCGTTAGTCTGACCCCAGACAAAATGTTTAAAAGGTTATTCTCTAAAAGCACTGAATTGGTTGAGAACTATATTGTAAAATTTAAGTCAATTTTTTCAAGCTGAAGGGAAATAGATTATCAATATATGAAATTCATTTTTTAAATAAATATTTTATGTCATTGATGTCACCTGAAAAATATGACAGGAGAAGTGCAGCATGGAGGGGAAAAAAACAGGTTGAGTGGAGTGCCAGGTAATGCAAGTATAGGTGGGGAGAATGGTCCCGGACAAATACTTGGGTGGGTGATAACGAACAGGAAGGAAGGGAGTGAGTCAGGGAGGAGAGAAAAGAAAAAGATATGAAATTGGAACTGTAGGAAGGAGTGGAGAATGGGCTGAGACAGAGTAAAGGAAGGCACGACAACATCAAATTCATTTATTGTGGCTTACAAATTGCAATTTCCTTAGTGAATAACCCTTCTTAATTCTCAGTAGAAGCAATAACAATAACATCAGTCACTTTTATTTCTGCATATACACACATGCCTCGATCTACAATTATAGCAATATGTACATTATATAGTTTATTCATCTCACAAATAAAGTAAAAACAATTCATTCCATGGTTACATCACCTGACTGAGCAGCTCCACTCGCTAGCCGACGGAAAATGAAAACACAGTAAAAAAGCATTATTAGCCTCATCATTTTACCTGCTAAGCATTAAGGAATATGTTCATGAACACCTGGAATACCACGTTTAGTCATCACTGCTGTACAAGAATTAATGCAAAAAATAGAAAAACGAAAATCAATGAGTGGTCCAGTACACTCAATCCAGCCCTGGTCTGTGAACAGTGTTTAGCGCTCTTACCGGAGTGCAGCTTCTCGAACAGAACGTGAGCGTTTGGCCTGTTTGGATGGATCCGCTCTCTCTGTACGGCTTCTGAGTGAAAAGTCATTTAAGATGACATATGTAATTGTATGGTCTCTTGTCAGTTAAGCGGCATGCTCTTTCTTTCACGCTCTGAAACAGGAAATTAAGAAAGCCGCAACATCAGTCTTTTCCGCCTCGTCTCTGTCACACATTCCCCTGACACAGACAACTTCTGGTTAAGTTAACACTATGGTTGCAAGAACAGACTGCAATAGCCTGCTTCCACTTTCATTTTATGTACAAATATACCGTATATATATATATACACACACTGTATATATATATATATATACACACACACAGTATATACACACACACAAGTGTACGTACAGAGCAAAGCGGCAGCACTCAAACTAAAAAAAACTGAGAAAGCATTCTTCAACTAAAACAAACTAGATAGCAATGTTGCACTAAACCACTCACCAGTTTAAAGCCTAGAAAATTATTACGTGACAGAAAAGAAAACAGGGGTGGGGAAACAACTGGGGGTTCATGTTACCAAGAATGATCACAAACTGCATGAGCCTGCCACAATACCGATGTACCCAATTGTGGCAGGTCCTACTCACAAGATAACAAATGTCTTTATCTAGTATATAAATGTGATATATATATATATATATATATATATTATTTGAACCAAATTGCCATGCACTACAGCTTACTTCTTTGGTGGTTGCTCGGTGCCTACCGTATGGCTTCCCGGTATATATATTGTTCCAAGGATGACGATTGCACTCCAAGGCTGTTTAATTCTTTATTGTTAATCCATAGAGTGAAGCCTTCTGGAGCTTTACATTAGATAGGTAAGTTTTAAATATTTTAGGGCCACATTACAATCTTGTTGCTAACGTTAGCGCTCACCTGCGTGAGCATTAGCGTTCGCCCTGGTGGCCCTAACGTGGGTGCACCATATTGCAATCCAAATGTCAATGGGTTAAGAAACCCATTACCGCTTGGAATCTTGCGCTGTACTGTGCGAGGTTACTGTACTTTGTACTATACTTAATATGGGGAGCGCAAAGTGTTAATTAGCATTAGTATTACAATATACGAACGCTGATTAGCATCCGGCTACGGTTAACAGAAAGTGTCTCCCAAAGAACATTGTTTCCCAAACCTGTCCTCGGGACCCTCTAACAGGCCAGATTTTAACCCCTTCCTGCCGCAGGATGTTCTATGCCGTCCTGGCGGCGGGAGGGTTTTGAAGATGCAGGGCGTACATGTACACCCCACTGTCTTCAATAGGGCTGCCTCAGCCCCTCGTTGCAGCCTGAACACACCGACTTGCGCGCGTGCGTCATTGGCTGCACGGTCAAGGCCTGAACTCAAGCCGCCCCACTGCAGCCAATGACGCGCGCTGCACATCGGCTGCGGAACGGGCCGCAATTAGTGCCGCATGACTGCACATGACGGCGAGGAGTCCCTGTACGCCACCCCTTAAGGGCAACACCACGCGTCTTTAAGGGGTTAAGAATCACCTTTGGGAAATGCAGACTGAATCCTGCAATCACTGAGCAGCAAATCATATCACCTGTGCTGTGCTGCAGATATCTGCAAACCTGGCCTGTCAGCGGGTCCTGAAGGCAGTTTTGGGAAAAACTGCTCTAGAGTTAAAGGAACACTCTACTCAAAAATCACCCCCCCGTTTTTTTTATCCCAATCTATCCCTATTCCCTTAATAAATCGTTAGGGTGTTTTTTTTTTTGTGTTACTGTAATACTTACCCTAAAATCCACTTGTTTTCAGCAGCGTCTTTTTTTTTTTTTATATACTCACCTCCCTCCTCTTCCGCTCCCGTCCTTCTTGCATTGTACTTGCCTTCTGGTTTACGTGAGAAGCACGCATGCGCGCCTCTCACGTAAGCCAGCCAATCGGCAGGCTTCCTCCCGGCTCCCTCTGAGGATTAGTGTTGCGCGCAAGAGGATGCGTGCAACACTAACCCTCAGCCGCTGCCGCCAGCTACTGCGGCGAGTTGGAGACGTCATCGCGCTGAAAGCGCGATGACGTCTCCTACTCGGCAAAAGTCGGCAGAAGCGGGAAATCTGAATCCCGCTCTGCTGATTGACAGCCGGGAGGGCGGAGTAAAGTCCTCCGCCTCTCTCAGCATTTTCAGCTGATCGGCTGAGCGGAGGGAGGGGGGACAGAGGGCGGCATACTCCGGGCATCATGACCACCTAAAAAAGCTTAGGTGGTCATGTTGCCTAGAGTATCCCTTTAAGGGTTAAATATTATGTCCTCCAGATAGAGCTGTGTATGCCCATCTTAACTTCAGAAGACTGGTTTGCTCACGCTGAAGTACAGCTTTTGGGGGGCGTTCATAGGGGTGAGCCTCCCCAAAACACTGTTCAAAATCAGCTTTCCAGGAAACTCGCCAGGGAAGGAGTCTTTATGAACATTTCACAATTATTAAATGGTATGCCTACCAACCATCCTGCTTTAGGTGGGAGAGTCCATTGAGAATACAATAAAATGAATAGTTGTCATGCACACTAAAAGAGCAAGGGTGCACTATCTATGGGAGGCTTCCCATAAAACCTCTGAAACATATATAAAATAATCGGAATAGAATGCACTCCAATAGCAAAAAATACAATTTATTGGTATCAGATATAACAAAATAAAATATGACATATAAATGTATAGCCAAATACTACAAAATCACAATGAAAGAATCAATGATCCAAACATAAGACCAATATGTAACAAGTATAGAAAAGTTACCAGGCACTTTAGAAAAAAATAGCCAATAGAGAGCAGCGCTAGGGATCCCAACGTTTCGACCTCAGTCTTTGTCAAGGGATAAAGGTAAGTATAAGTGTCACACATATATATATCATAAATTCCCCATGTGAACCAATCGCCAAGGAAATGAAATGCCCACACACCTGTGTCCGATATCGGCGGCCACCATGTCAAACACATGGACCCGCGCGAAAAAGCTATCACGAGAGTCCGGTGTTGACAAGGATGCCATGCGCATGCGTCTGAACGGCGCATGCGTAATAGACATCCAGAGAAAAACAAGGGAAGGTCTGTAAATCGCTTGGGTGAGAGGATAACGAATAATAACCACAGGCAAGTTGAGGAACACCAGACCACATAAAGAACAATAAACTTCTGACAACCATACTTAGCACAATTGATACTAATTGCATGTAGTCATACCATAAATTTAATTATATATTCCACCATTGGGCAACAGAATCACAATGGAGCATAAACCATGTTTAGTCATGAAGGAAAAGATTATTTAAAACATAAATCCTACTTGCTTTTAAACAACAAAAACAATTGTACAAAATATTCATCTTAATCCATCATCAAAAAACATAAATTAACATTACTAACTCATAACTTTGTATAAAACCCTCATGTCCAAGGTCTTAACCACTTCGATGCTGAGGACGCGCTCAGCGCGTCCTCAGCATTCCCGCTGGTATGCGGAGGACGCGCTGAGCGCGTCCTCCCATTGGGGTCAGCGTTTGGCCGAGTTCCGGCCGATCGCTGGCCCCCCCGGTGCGGGCTGACATCCTGGATGTCAGCCGCGCATCCGGGACCACAGCCGCCCGAATTAGGTGTCATCGCGGCAGCGCGATGACACCTAATTCAGGCGCCCCCCCCCGCATGTGCGGAGGAGGCGCCTGAAAGGGAGGGGGGGAGGTCCTTCGGACCTCTCTCCCTCCCGATCGGCGGCTCTGCGGGGGTTAACCCAGGCATCATTTGGAAGGGCACAGCCTGCCCTTCCAAATGATGCCTGGCATTAACCCCTGGGGAGCTGGATCGCGAATCGGCGCTGAAAAGCGCCGATTCGCGATCCTTTCCCGGAGCTGGCGACATCTTGGATGTCGGCCGAGCCTCCGGGAACTCCCCCTGAGGACTGGCGTCATCGTGCGTAGCACGATGACGCCAGTCCTGGACTTAACCCTTAACTGCCACCAACGGTGGAGATAGGGAGTTCCAATGAACTCCCTATCTCCCGATCCGTGGCAGTTAGGGGTTAAATTTTGGTATGGTTGGATCGGCCAGAGCATGGCTGTTCCAACGATACCAAACATGAAAGTGAAAAATTTTGTAAAAAATAAAAATAAATGAAAAATAAAAATAAAAAGAAATTAAAAAAAAAATTATAAAAAAAAAAATAAACACATTTTTTTATTTTTTTTTGGTTTGTTAATGCAGCAATATTGTTCCCATTTCAATTATAATGTGAACAATGATGCTGCACTAACGATTTTTGTATGCGGTGCGTTTGTTAAAAATCGCGTAATTTTCCCCCAAAAAATATGTAACGAGACCCCATCTCTAATTTTTTTAACAAGCGCACCCCATACAAAATAGAACCGCAATTGCTCGCATGTTAAAATGTGAAAAAAAAC
Source organism: Leptobrachium leishanense (assembly GCA_009667805.1). NCBI lineage: Eukaryota > Metazoa > Chordata > Amphibia > Anura > Megophryidae > Leptobrachium > Leptobrachium leishanense. Next base: position 134,400,145 of record CM019064.1, on the reverse strand, counting down.
ACTTTACACATTGTAAATTATTGAAAATACATATTTTATTGCATTTTTTGTTATAATATACAGACATGACATAACGTATACATATAATAATGACATATTATGAATCTACCGAGTCTGACGGAGAGAACGATATATAATATGTCTGGGTAATATACTAAAATAAGCCTTCAAAACACGTTTAAACATGATGAGCAAAACCGGTAAAAATGACCTCAGCACAGGGGCGGGAAAAGCCTCAGCAGCGAAAGGGTTAAAGTAAAGGTTAGCTAAAATAATATTAGTCGCAAGCGGAAAAAAATCGCCTGATCACATAAGATCATCACTGTTTACACCGATGTAAATAAACAGTGTCTGATCTAATAGGCAATACTTAACAAAATTGAAAAAATAAGCAATACCTAAATATAATAAGATAAATTTACTAAACCGATATACAGTGCAAGGACCCCCAAAGTATAAAGCGTTCATATAAAAAAAAAAAAAAGATAATTTTTTGTGATTCGTTTCGATGTGGTTCGTTTCCATGAGATCCAAAATCAAATCCTCTCACCAGGCATCCTTTAATATTCCTCGGTTCAGAAAATTCCTAATAGGAAAAAAGGGGAAAGAATAAAAACATAAATGAATAAAAGAAAAACAAGCCGAAATTGATACTATCCATCTACAAGAATGGACTCAGATCTCTATCCTCATTTAGTCCAAGGGGAGCCATAGTTTGTAACTCATATATCCAGTGGAGTTCACGTTGTTTCAATAACATCAATCTGTTCCCTCCTCTCTCTGGAGTAAGAACCCTCTCAATTACAGTATATCTCAACTGAGCGGCTGTATGCCCAAATTCAAGAAAATGCCGAGCTACAGGAGATTGTATCCTTTTCGTACGGATATTGCTTTTGTGCTCACGGATTCTAACCGTAAAGGCCCTATGAGTCTGGCCCACATACCCCAAACCACAGGGGCACTTTAATAAATAGACCACATAATCTGATTGACAATCAGTTCGGGACTTAATCCAATATTCCTTGCCCGAACGGGGATGTCAAAATTTTATGCCCGTCTGAGACCCAGATCTCTTTACTTGAGAAGGGCCTGGGTTTTGTCCCTTATTATAAAGGAAAGAAATTGGAATTGGATGTGGAACTAATGCGTTTTTTTCGGACTCTTAGACTCAAGAGCTTTTTTCATTTACAGGAAACGATTCCACAGTCTGATATTGGTGAATTAGCTGAATCTGCTTCATTTGAATTATCTAAGTGTCGACCAACTAGTAAGTTTACACCCATAGGATTTAATACTTTTGTGGAGACTTTTATTAAAACTGTGGAGTTGGATGTTGAGAAATTAAAATGGGCATCTAATAATAATAAGCGTTTGAATTTATCTTTGGCAGAACATTTGGCTTTGAGAGAACTGAAAGAAGATCTTACCTTGTCCATTCGAAGAGTGGACAAAGGTGGCGCTATTGTGGTGATGGATACAGCTGCATATGTGCAAGAAGCCTATAGGCAGCTTAATAATACTGCACATTATTGTAAATTAGATGCTGATCCGTGTTGTACTATACAGCAAGAAATTAAGGACTTGACCGAAACTTCTTTAAATGGTAATTTAATTTCTAAAAAGGATTTAGACTTTTTGAATGTTGAATTTCCAAGGTTGCCGCATTTGTATTTGTTGCCTAAAATTCATAAGGACCTGCATAATCCACCGGGCAGACCCATTGTGTCAGGCTGTGTGGTTCTTATCAATGTTTGTCGATGCTCATTTGCAACCTCTTGTTTGGAAAACCAAATCATACTTACGAGACACTGCTGATTTTATTCAGAAATTGCAAATGATAGAAGTACCACAGGATGTTTTTCTTTCCTCTATGGACATTAACAGTTTATACACCTCCATCCCTCATTTTGAGGGTATTGAGGCTACTTTTGGAGCTATTCAGACTTTATTAGCATCGGAGGAATATAAGTTATTCCTAATAGATCTTCTGAGAATTGTCCTAAACAGGAATTATGTTTGCTTTGAGGGAGATTATTTTTTGCAAATACAGGGCACTACGATGGGGTCTAATTTAGCCCCATCATATGCCAACCTCTTCATGAATTCTTTCGAAGAGAGTTTTGTCTATAATCATCCCATGTTTTTGCAATCAGTTAAATGCTAGTATCGGTATATTGATGACGTGTTTTTCCTTTGGACAGGGGATCTCACTGCACTAATGGATTTTCATCGTTCTTTGAACGAATGTTTACCCACAATTGACTTTACCTTGGAATATGATAATCATAAGACTCACTTTTTGGATGTTACTTTTGAGGTAAGAGATAGTTGCTTTGTCTTTGATCTTTATACCAAACCAACAGATAAATCAACATACTTACATGCCAAATCTTTTCACCCCCCACATTTACTAAATAATTTACCATATGGACAATTTCTTCGCATTAGAATTAGGGATGCACCGATACCACTTTTTTAAGACCGAGTACGAGTACCGATACTTTTTAAAAGTACTCACCGATACCGAGTACCGATACTTTTATTTAATGTCATGTGACGCTTTCCAATAGGAACAGACCTCATAAAAATTTATATGAGATTGACCGCAGCTCACATGGGTTTGCCCCCAGCTCACATGGGTTTGCCCCAGCTCACATGGGTTTGCCCCCAGGTCACATGGATTTGCCCCCAGGTCTCATGGATTTACCCCCAGGTCTCATGGATTTACCCCCAGGTCTCATGGATTGGCCCTCAGGTCTCATGGATTGGCCCCCAGGTCTCATGGATTTACCCCCAGGTCTCATGGATTTGCCCCCAGGTCTCATGGATTTGCCCCCAGGTCTCATGGATTTGCCCCCAGGTCTCATGGATTGGCCCCCAGCTCTCATGGATTTACCCCCAGTTCTCATGGATTGGCCCCCAGCTCTCATGGATTTGCCCCCTGGTCTCATGGATTTGCCCCCAGGTCTCATGGATTTGCCCCCAGGTCTCATGGATTGGCCCCCAGGTCTCATGGATTGCCCCCAGCTCTCATGGATTGGCCCCCAGCTCTCATGGATTTGCCCCCAGGTCTCATGGATTTGCCCCCAGGTCTCATGGATTGGCCCCGCAGGTCTCATGGATTGGCCCCGCAGGTCTCATGGATTGGCCCCGCAGCTCTCATGGATTTGCCCGCAGCTCTCATGGATTGGCCCCCAGCTCGAACGCTGGGGAAGCTGGCCGTGTGCATGTAAAGCACGCGGCCAGCGTTCCCCTCCGGCGCGCCAAATACTCACCCTTCCTGAAGTTCCGGTCTCTGGGCAGTGATGCGGTCACGTGGCCGCCGGGCGCATCTGTGACGCTGCCTCCAGCCGAGAGGCCGCGTCACAGGAGCGCCCGGCGGCCACGTGACCGCATCACTGCCCAGAGACCGGAACTTCAGGAAGGGTGAGTATTTGGCGCGCCGAAGGGGAACGCTGGCCGCGTGCTTTTCATGCACGCGGCCAGCTTCCCCAGCCCCGCGGATACCGGCAAGCCGGCCCAGCGCCGGCTTCCGGTATCGGCGGGATGTATCGGGCCGTTTGCACGAGTAACAAGTACTCGTGCAAACGGCAATATCGGCCCCGATACCGATACTAGTATCGGTATCGGTGCATCCCTAGAAGGAATACTACACTGTTGGAAGATTATGAACAACAGGCGGACCGGTTAATACAGAATTTTGCCCAACAAGGATACCCGAGGCATGAATTAGTTCAATTTAAAGAAAATGTTCGCAAACAAGAGCAGAAGGATTTGTTGTATCCCAAAGTGCGGACAACACAGAATAGGATCCCTTTAGTAACCACTTTCAATGCCAATTCATCTAGGGTTAGGCATATTATCAACAAACACTGGCACATTTTGGGTGCTGACCGCCGATTGTCCTCATTGTTTCAGGAAAAGCCACTTATGGCATACAAATGTTCGAACAACCTGGGAAATCATCTGATCAGGAATTTTAAGGCACTGGAATTACTAAGAAGCGTGATAATCAGATCTGGACACCTAAATCCGGTATGTACCGATGTGGACGTTGCACCCATTGTAATGGTGTCTTGACGGGCAAAAATTTTTCACATCCCCGTTCGGGCAAGGAATATTGGATTAAGTCCCGAACTGATTGTCAATCAGATTATGTGGTCTATTTATTAAAGTGCCCCTGTGGTTTGGGGTATGTGGGCCAGACTCATAGGGCCTTTACGGTTAGAATCCGTGAGCACAAAAGCAATATCCGTACGAAAAGGATACAATCTCTTGTAGCTAGGCATTTTCTTGAATTTGGGCATACAGCCGCTCAGTTGAGATATACTGTAATTGAGAGGGTTCTTACTCCAGAGAGAAGAGGGAACAACGTGAACTCCACTGGATATATGAGTTACAAACTATGGCTCCCCTTGGACTAAATGAGGATAGAGATCTGAGTAGATTCTTGTAGATGGATAGTATCAATTTCGGCTTGTTTTTCTTTTATTCATTTATGGTTTTATTCTTTCCCCTTTTTTCCTATTAGGAATTTTCTGAACCGAGGAATATTAAAAGATGCCTGGTGAGAGGATTTGATTTTGGATCTCATGGAAACGAATCACAAAAAATTATCTTTTTTTTTTTTATATGAACGCTTTATACTTTGGGGGTCCTTGCACTGTATATCGGTTGAATAAATTTATCTTATTATATTTAGGTACTGCTTATTTTTTCAATTTTGTTAAGTATTGCCTATTAGATCAGACACTGTTTATTTACATCGGTGTAAACAGTGATGATCTTATGTGATCTGACGATTTTTTCCGCTTGCGACTAATATTATTTTAGCTAACCTTTACTTTAAGACCTTGGACATGTGGGTTTTATACTAAGTTATGAGTTAGTAATGTTAATTTATGTTTTTTGATGATGGATTAAGATGAATATTTTGTACAATTGTTTTTGTTGTTTAAAAGCAAGTAGGATTTATGTTTTAAATAATCTTTTCCTTCATGACTAAACATGGTTTATGCTCCATTGTGATTCTGTTGCCCAATGGTGGAATATATAATTAAATTTATGGTATGACTACATGCAATTAGTATCAATTGTGCTAAGTATGGTTGTCAGAAGTTTATTGTTCTTTATGTGGTCTGGTGTTTCTCAACTTGCCTGTGGTTATTATTCGTTATCCTCTCACCCAAGTGATTTACAGACCTTCCCTTGTTTTTCTCTGGATGTCTATTACGCATGCGCCGTTCAGACGCATGCGCATAGCATCCTTGTCAACACCGGACTCTCGTGATAGCTTTTTCGCGCGGGTCCAAGTGTTTGACATGGCGGCCGCCGATATTGAACACAGGTGTGTGGGCATTTCATTTCCTTGGCGATTGGTTCACATGGGGAATTTATGATATATATATGTGTGACACTTATACTTACCTTTATCCCTTGACAAAGACTGAGGTCGAAACGTTGGGATCCCTAGCGCTGCTCTCTATTGGCTATTTTTTTCTAAAGTGCCTGGTAACTTTTCTATACTTGTTACATATTGGTCTTATGTTTGGATCATTAATTCTTTCATTGTGATTTTGTAGTATTTGGCTATACATTTATATGTCATATTTTATTTTGTTATATCTGATACCAATAAATTGTATTTTTTTCTATTGGAGTGCATTCTATTCCGATTATTTTATATAGAGTCCATTGAGAAACAATGGGATACGCCCTTTTCCAGACCTGTCCGCCACTTTTGGCTTCTGCCTACCCTTTCACTGACAGATGCCCCTTTTCCAGGCGCCCTCACCTTTTTGGGGCGAGCCAATGACACACGTTGCACTCTCCACCATGTCATCCCAGAATCATGTCACTGGCAAGATATCCATCCCACTATAATTTCTACACACACCATTTCCTTCCACTGTGGTTCTATTATTATTATTTATTATTATTCTTTATTTATAAAGCGCCAGCATATTCCGCAGCGCTGTACAATAAGCACAGTATAGACAGGGTTACAATACATTGAACAACATTTGACAAACAGTACAGGAGGAGATGAGGGCCCTATTCCCGTAGGAACTCACAATCTAGGAGGGTTGGGGTTGGAAACAGGAGGAGAGGACTGTAAGGTGAGAGTGATTGATGGTTGCGTCAGTGAGTTGGGTGGTAGGCTTCCCTAAATAGGAACGTTTTAAGGGAGCGTTTGAAGGAAGAGAAGTTAGGGGAAAGTCTGACAGTACGAGGGAGAGCGTTCCAGAGAGTGGGGGCTGCGCGTGAGAAATCCTGCAGTCTATCATGGGAAGAGGTGATGCGGGGAGAAGCTAGTCGCAGGTCACTGTTTGACCTTAGGGAGCGGGCCGGGGTGTATTTGGTGATTAGTGAGGACAGATAGTGGGGCGCTGAGTTAGTGAGGGTTTTGTAGGTAAGGATAAGGATTTTGAACTTAATTCTGCAGTGGATGGGGAGCCAGTGAAGGGACTCGCAGAGGGGAGCGGCAGAGACAGAGCCGCAGGTGAGGTGAATTAGCCTGGCGGAGGCGTTCAGGATGGATTGTAAAGGGGAGAGGCGGGACAGAGGGAGGCCAGATAGTCTTGAAGCTGGCATAGTAAACTGAATATTCTTGTCAGTTGTTCACTAAAGTTAACAATTGCATCAGGAATCGATTTGATTTAACCCCTTAAGGATCAAGGGTCTTTAAAGTCAATGCATTTATGAAGTAAACTTTACACCATTGCTCATTAAGGTGTTAAATCTTTGAAAGGCTTATCGAATAATTATGGTTTTAATATTACTAAATAAAAAAACTGGATACTTTTTGTGTTTTACGCCCGAGCTTCCTTTATGCTGCTGGCCTCTGTACCCTGATATCAATGCTCTTTCCTCCCCCCTGCATGGACCAGCAAACATCACAACCCCATGCTGTGAACAAGGATAGGGAGCAGAATGCAGAATCCACCTGAAGTACCGACTGGGTGCAGTAGAGGTAACATCACTGCTTTGCGTGGAGAGAGCCTGTGGAGACATGGGTTCGATCCCGACAAGAGCACCTCTCCAGTAAGTGTCCTTGGGCAAGTCACCTAACGGTACATACTCGCCACCCAGGACATACTTGAAAATGAGAGAAATCTCAATGTATCCTTCCTGGTAAAATCCTTTCTCAAAAAAAAAAAAAACATCTAGGATTAACCCCTTGAAGTTACAAAGTTTCAATTTGCTGAAATGCTTCTTTTACAAGACTATATTTAATAATGTCTCACTTAAAAATACATTAGAATGACCCTAAGTGTACCTCAGATCAGCAGGGGGAAACGTAGGAATCATGTCATATCTAAAATACATAGAAATACTCATCATGAGTGATTTCAGTCCACTTTCCTTTGGAAAATCTCCTTTAGGTTAACTTGATTTGCATAATTTGATGACTCCATACTGCCTAAGTGTACAAAATCTATTCCCAGACTCCAGAGCCCCGTTCAATACCTCAGCAGCTGCTGAGTTGCTGCAGCGCAGCAATTCAGTTTGCTGCAGCAGTGTCATTGAACGCTTTGGATGCGAATTTCGAAGTAAAATGGCCGACGATTTCTTAATGAAAGATTCAGATTATTTTTGTATGACTCGGACAACTGTTGAGGTATATATGATAAAGAAAAGCAGTCAGCACAATTCCGTTTTGTATGCACACACCACAAACGATAGTTTTTATTGAATAAACGTTATGTTTACTTCTGAAACAAAATGTAATTGAACTGTAATATATGTCTATGTGCATGGGGTAAATAATAAATATTTTGTGCTTTGGTGAACAAAAACCTCGAAATTAACATTGCCGTACGGAATTGTTACTTGCTTCATGGCGGCGGCCATTTTTACTACATCACACTCAGCTACTCGCAGCATCTCCTCGGGTCGCTGCAAGTGTTAAGTTAGCAGTGCTGAGCGCTGAGCGTCAGAACGGCGTTCAATGGCAAGTTGCTAACTTAGCACTTGCAGCGGCTGAGGTATTGAACGCGCCTCATATGTCAAGCTATCCTTAACCTGAAAACATGGCTGACAGGTTAACATTCTTTCACCTTTAATCACTTCACTTTTTATCCAGAAGTATATAAAAAGCCAGCTTAAATAACAAGTCATTTGCAATGTCCCTTTATTTTTTCTATAATTTTTCCTGAAGTATCTAATTAAATTATAACCCAGAATCGTACAGAAGGTTTAGAAAAAAAATACATTTATTCCCTTTTCCTTTAAAGAAAATTCCAACACCCATACCCAATACCTTGTATAAAATAATGGACGCCAGCTCTGATTATATTTATAAGATTTAAAAAATAATAACAATTCCTGCTCGCGTTGCTGATTATGGTTATATAGATGAAATCCAAAATGTGTAGTTATCAGTATTGTCTTAGTTACTGACTAATCTGTTTTTTGGCCTGCGGATCATGAAATCCTGTTATTAGATTCAATGTTAACTGCAAAAACTGCATTTTCTGAAAAGCAAGGATGCCACAACAGGTGACATTAACCCATAAACTACATATTGTGATAAATGACTAATGAAGAGCATATGGAGGTCAATGCATCCAATTTATGGCAGAAACTACATAAATAATATTGGTTGGATAACCTCTCTTTCCATACACAGTTAGTTACCTGCTGGAGCTGAGGCCTGGATATCAGGTGACAGTCACTGCACATGGCATTGCTTTATCCCATCCTCTCCATGTACTAGGCATGATGTTTCCCAGCTTCTGATTGGCTGTTACAGTTGCCAGTCAGTGAAGTAGCCAATAGTCTACCACCTTCTACAACATAGATATCCTGGAGTCAAACACATGGGGCAGTAGACAGTAGGGTTATTCAAAGAGAGCCGAACTTGCCACCGAATTGCACCGAACAGTGAATCTCTCCATATGGTGCAATTTCGTGGCCATTCGGCTACTCAAAAAGCTGTCAGTTTGCCAAATATTGGCGAACTGCCAGCGAAATATCGTGCACTTCGGCAGCAGTGAACTCCCCGTAGAGAAGTAATGGTTAATCTATTCAGAGAACGCCGAACAGCAGAGAAATGTCAGTGAAATGCCCTGATTTTCGGTGGTTTCATTCGACAGGATTAATCAGACGAAGCCCATAGGTTTCAATGTTAAAAAAAATTCTCTGTTTACATGAAATATTTATTCAATCGTTTATTCTTTTCATTTGCAGCAAAAAAAGGGTTTTTTAGGCATTTTTCGGCAAAATTTTTACACAATTTTTTTTCTAAAATGGCGTGTTTTCTTTCTATAACAGACCATTTTATTATTATTCATAGGACCTTATATATTATTTCCAGACATTTCTGTGCAGTAGTTTTTTGCAAACGCATTTTAAAAGTTGCAGGCCCCTATTACATTCTTCGCGCAGCTTGTTTTGCGTGCGCAAATGCGCATTTGCGCGAGGGGCAAAACCCTTGCTCTGAACGTCGTATTACAACGTTCGTGCAAACGATGCGCATTATCGTTTAACGCGGATGGACCTGCGCGAGCGTGATGAACTTGAACCCAGGACATACTTGAAAACGAGAGAAATCTCAATGTATCCTTCCTGGTAAAATCCTTTATAAATAAATAAATAAATAACTGTGCACGTCCTATACTTAACATTGTGAGCGCAAATTCGTTCGTGCACTGGTATGCGGATGGTATTACAATCGATGCGCATCTTTTTACGAACAACGTTTGTGTGCATAATTTTAACGTCTTTGAAAAGCTGGTGGTAACGGCAAATCGGAACGTTCTGGCCGAAACAAAAAACACCAGCACGAAAAAAAAAATACAGCACAGTATAGTTACACATTCTACACATACCCAAAAAATAAAATTGTGAATTTGTGCATATTTTTTTTATTGCTGCAGCATGTATACTCAGATTTACTTTGACAGGCGCAAAAACTTAAGTGAGTCAATTAAGGTAAATTGATGTCATATTATATATTACGCGATTTTTAACAAACGCACCGCATACAAAAATCGTTAGTGCAGCATCATTGTTCACATTATAATTGAAATGGGAACAATATTGCTGCATTAACAAACCAAAAGAAAGAAAAAAAACTTGTTTATTTTTTTTTATAATTTTTTTAAATATTTTTTTATTTTTAATTTTTATTTTTTTAAAAAAACCTTTTTTCATGGTCATGTTTGATATCGTTGGAACGGCCATGCTCTGGCCGATCCAACAGTACCAAACATTAACCCCTAGCTACCACAGATCGGGAGATAGGGGGTTCATTGGAACCCCCTATCTCCACCATTGGTGGCAGTTAGGGGTTAACTCCAGGACTGGCGTCATCGTGCTATGCACAATGACGCCAGTTCTCAGGGGGCATTCCCAGAAGCTTGGCCGACATCCAAGATGTCGGCCAGCTCCAGGAAAGGATCACGAACCGGCGCTTTTCGGCGCCGATTCGTGATCCGGCCCCCATGGGGTTAATGCCAGGTACCGTTAGGAAGGGCAGGCTGTGCCCTTCTAAACGGTGCCTGGATTAACCCTCTGCACCCTGGCGATCGGGAGGGAGAGAGGTCCGAAGGACTTCCCCCACGCCCTTTCAGGCGCCTCCTCTGCACACGCGGGGGGCGCCTGAATTAGATGTCATCGCGCCGCCGCAATGACATCTAATTGTGCCGGCGGCGGTTCCGGGTGCTGGGCTGACATCGAGGATGTCAGCCCGCACCGGGGGGCACAGCGATCGGCTGGAATCCGGCCGATCGCTGGCCCCAAAGGGAGGACGCGCTCAGAGCGTCCTCCGCATGGAACCCTACCTGCGGGTGGACGCACTGAGCACGTCCTCCGCAGCGAAAGGGTTAAAAAAAAAATCCCTTACCACATCAGTGATTGTGCAAGCTTACTGTACATTGCACATCCTATACTTAACATGAGGAGCGAAATCAGTAATTAGCGTTAGGATTACAAAGTCTAATACTAACTACCGCACCAATGTAACAATGAAAAAGTTAACCACAGCTAGAAGCTGGTGCTGACTGATAACGCTTCTGCAGAATCAGTCAGCACTCGCCCGCGTTCCGGGGCAGGCTGCTGAATTAGCTCCTGCCCCGTACTATGGTGCTAAAACTCAAGTTTCAGCACCAGAAACAGTCTTTTTTTTTTCTTCCCGCAGTGGCGCCGTAGCAAGGTTTTTCATTTTTTTTCGTTGGCCAGCCTGCCCATTGGCCGATCTGGGTCGTCGACAGACGCTTCGAGTGGACGACCCTGATCGGCCGATGGCGTTGTCTGTACACCCGACTACAGTGCCAGTGGACGGGCAGCCTTAGGGCGTGCCTGGTTTCAAGCTTATGCCTCACACTGTAGTGAATAATGGCAATGATGTCACATCCATGCATGTCCCATGCAGTTGTGCTGGAATAGACTCTACACCCTCATACAGGTGACAAGGGCTCTGGCTTCCAGAGCATATAGAATGGCGGCATCAGCTACACCTTCAAAACAAGGCCAAAATGAATGTGTATCTGTAATGATCAAGTGCATATTTGCTGTCGGGCTCCATCATTGGATGGGTATTGCATTGGTCTTGAAGATCACTATGATACCCTTGCACTGATGAGAGTTTGGATTTTGTAGCAGCCTCCCAGCCCTCCCCCCCAAAAAAAGCCAGATGCATTAGCGGATTTCCTCATTTAAATTTTTTAGGAACATGATTTTCCAAAATAGCTCAGTCACTAGGTCTTACAAACTTCAGAACTATAAAGGGAATTGCAAATACCATCAAGGCCAGTATAAACGAGCAGGACAATTTCTCCGTCTCATATATGGTAGCTTATACAGTGTGATTCATCTGTGATTTCTGCAAAGTGTCTCCTTCCTCTGCACCTCCCGACCACTTTCTCCCCATTCTAATTTTAAAGCTCTCACTTCAGGTGCTTTCACTTATCTTTCTGATTGCCCTTTTCAAACCTAAGCCTCTGTTTTTCTCATGCATTTGACTGCTACACTTATCCGTCTACCAGCTCTATACTCCTCACTATTAGTCTACAGGGTTATCCAGACGTGGACCCCTTGCTTGGTGTGCCTAGAGGGGTGTCAGCTATACCCTCCTGACGAGGCCCAAGAAGGCTGAAACGATCGTCGGGGGTTGCTGCACCTCTTGTGCAGGGATGTCATCCTTGGCAATCAGTACTGGCCAACCTTTTTGGGTGAGAGCAGGCTGATTTGCATATGGAGCATTCATCCCTGTAATGGCACAAACAAGCTAAAACCTTGTGTAGCGCTCACTCCTGGAGGAGCCGCTGAATTTAAACCTCGGGTCAGTCTCCCCGCACTAGGGAATAAATATACACCAGCACTGTTGTGGATTTTATACGTTATATAGTTTACTGATTTCAAATAAACTGGCATATATACAGTTGTGTTCAAAATTATTCAACCCCAATGCTGTAAAGGGTTTTAGGGAATTTAGTGTACATTTGTAATTGTATTCAGAATGAAATCCTACAAGGACTTTTTAAAGAACCATATGCAACTTAGGCTAGGGTCAGACTAACGCATTTTTCGCGTTGTCCGTGAAAAAGTGCGTCCGAACGAATGGACGTATTTTTTCACGGAATACGCGATAGCAGTCATACGATGCGCATTTTCGTCTGTGATTTTGTACGGATCATCAATAAAACACTTTTTGCGTCTGGACGTGATGTTGGCCGGACATTAGCAGCGTCTGACCTCTCCTAATCACGCAAACACGCCGCTATGCGGACGCAGCGCACTCTGTACGTCAGTACCAGCGGTTTGACGTTCTCGAAAAAATGCGTTCGTTTGCCACTTGCGTTGCGCGGCTGCACTTTCGTGCGGCCGTTCCTCGTATGCTGCCCGGCATTGGACGTCATTTGCTGCTAGCACGGCCGCGATTAAGTGCGGCTAAACACACGTTAATATTGCGCTCGTCTGACCCTAGCCTAAAATTACATCAATTGGTTTTGTAATACAGTAGTAAATGTTACTTTTGTTAATTCTTCATTGACACAATTATTCAACCCCTTAAAGACTACCACTCTGAAGAACAGAGGTTCATTCCAGTGTTTTCAATCAGGTATTGAAAACACCTGTGGATGTCACGGAGCAGCAATAAAGCATAATAAGCACCAATTAGGCAGCTTTAAAATGACTGTGATACTCAGCACCTTCTAGACATTTACTGGTGTGGTTACAAACATGGTGAAGTCAAGAGAATGGTCCAGGAAGACAAGAGAAGAGGTGATTACTCTTCACAGGAAGGGCAATGGCTATAAGAAGATTGCAAAGATGTTAAACATACCAAGAGAGACGATAGGAAGCATCATTCGCAAATTCAAGGCAAAGGGCACTGTTGAAACGCTACCTGGTCGTGGCAGAAAGAAGATGCTGACTTCGACTGCTGTGCGCTACCTGAAGCGTAGAGTGGAAGTCCCCGTGTGACTGCTGAGGAACTGAGAAAAGATTTGTCAGATGTGGGTACTGAAGTTTCAGCTCAGACAATACGGCGCACACTGCGTAATGAAGGCCTCCATGCCAGAACTCCCAGGCGCACCCCCTTGCTGTCTCCAAAGAATAAGAAGAGTCGACTGCAGTATGCCAAAAGGCATGTGGACAAACCACAGAAGTTTGGGATAGTGTTCTGTGGACTGATGAAACAAAATTAGAACTGTTTGGGCCTATGGATCAATGCTATGTTTGGAGGAGGAAGAACAAGGCCTATGAAGAAAAGAACACCTTGCCTACTGTGAAGCATGGCGGGGGGTCAATCATGCTTTGGGGCTGTTTTGCTTCTGCAGGTACAGGGAAGGTTCAGCGTGTGCAAGGTACCATGAATTCTCTTCAGTACCAGGAGATATTGGATGACAATGTGATGCAGTCCGTCACAAACCTGAGTCTTGGGAGACGTTGGATCTTTCAACAGGACAATGATCCCAAGCATACCTCCAAGTCCACTAGAGCATGGTTGCAGATTAAAGGCTGGAACATTTTGGAGTGGCCATCGCAGTCACCTGACTTAAATCCGATTGAGAACCTCTGGTGGGATTTAAAGAAAGCAGTTGCAGTGCGCAAGCCTAAGAATGTGACTGAACTGGAGGCTTTTGCCCATGACGAATGGGCGAAGATACCCGTAGATCGCTGCAAGACACTTGTGTCAAGCTATGCTTCACGTTTAAAAGCTGTTATAACTGTAAAAGGATGTTGTACTAAGTACTAAGATTGAATGTCACTTGGGGTTGAATAAAACTGATAATGATGTGAGCACAGAAAAGACATTTGTGGTTATTTCATTATAAATGTTATGTTATGTTTGTCTGACCTACACGTGCCTCTTTGATTTAATTGTAAGCAAGATGACTGAATGATCAAAATCAATGTCAAACTGGCCAAAACACTCAATTTCAGTGGGGGTTGAATAATTTTGAACACAACTGTAAAGCAGCACGGTATACATATATATTTACAGGTATTCGTAATGCGAGAAACGCGTAGCGGAAAAGGAAAATAGATATTAACCCCTTCGTTGTTGGAATGTGAGTCCCGTACAGGTTGTGTCCCAAAAAGGTGTACGTGTATGCGTGTGTTGGTACCCGGGTACAAGATTCAACTGGCCAATGAATAATTTACAGGTGTCTTCGACTAGTCACGTTGGGGCCCTGTAGGTTTAGACAAACTTGCAGCGTGCTTTATTATTTTTACTGTGGCCAGGAAGGCCTCTCACCCATCCGCCAGATACTCTGCGCTCTGCTCGACCCAGGACGTCTCTCCGCTTGGCTTGACTGGGACTCTGTGCCACCGGATCCGCTTGTCTTGCTTGTCCGTTTCTGCCACAAGATGCTCAGCTCACCGCCTGCACTCCCATTAGGTCATCTGCGGTCTCCTAACTTGGGGTCCTTCAGCTACTCTGTATCTGTATAAACTTATCAGCGGTGGATCGCTAGGTCTCTGACAAGTAATGTGAACCGATCTCCAGCTCCGAAAGGCCGCACCTGCGGTCCGGCCTGGTCACGATCGTTGTCTGTCTCACCTCACGTGCGTCTTGCTCTCTTGCTCCTCGGCGCGCTCTGGGTTTCCCCTGCACGAGGCTGCGGATGTAAGTCTGTTTCTCCCCACCCACTTCCGGTTCCCGGCGCAAAGCATGCTGGAAAACGTAGTCCCATTGTCCAGTGTCTCTTACATTGCGCTTGTCTCCCTCTGGTGGCCAAAAATAAGTACTGCCGCAACAGTGTTTTAAACCAGCGCTACACTCTCCCCCTCCTAGAACTCTTGGGTCTCTCCAAGGAGGTATAACAGTTGCATTACATTTCAACATAACATTAGGCAACATATACAGGCTCAGCAGCAAGCATGCAATGGGTTAGATACACTTCCTCAAGTTGACTCATGCTTCTGACTACCTCAGCTAACATAGCAGACACTTCGGGCAACCTTCGCACCGTGGTAACAGCCTCTTCAGTGCTATGTCCTGGTGAGTTGTAGGTGAGTCTTTGAGGGGTCGGACAGAACGTTTTGGCTCGGGCTCAATCAGTTCCTCTTCAGGTGGAAGTACTACAGGTGTGGGTTCAGTTCTTTCATCCACAACTGGAACAGACATCTCTTCGGAGTATGATCCTTCCAGTGAAGGCATGGAACTGTAATCATAAGATGCGGCCTCAGGAACTACAGGAATTTCAGAAGTCTCGGGGACTTCCAATTGGAATTCAGGAGCCTCAGGTTACTTTCCCACCGTTCAGGAACTGGAATGACCTCTTCAGGCTCTGCTGAGCGCACCCAGTCCAGACAAAAGCTTTCTTCCTCACTGTCCCCTTCACTCTCTTCAACAACCCGTGTCTGCTGAGACCGAGTAACGGGAGTTAAGCGTGGAGCAGGCGGGTTAGGCAGAGAAAGTTTGTCACCAACTGGTATCCTTACAGCCTCTCTCAAAGGTAGCAGATGATTCCAGTGCCAGTTTTTAAGAGGCCCAGCCTTTCCATCCGGTCAGATTTGGTAAACTGGCAGACCCGGCAGTTGCTTGCAGACAATGTAGACCTGAGAACTCCATCTATCCGCCAACTTATGCCTTGCAGCAGCACCCAAGTTCTTCAACAAAACCCTATCACCGGGTTGTAGATCCTGTATCCGAACTTTCAAATCATAGTTCCGCTTATTCCTCTGTTCCCTGTTTCCTGAGGTCAAACAGGCCTGTTCAAACGCAGAGGCCAAGTTCTTCCAAAGTCTATCCACATAATTTCTGTGAGAAGCTACCGACGTCTGGTCCAGAGATAGCCCAAACGCCAAATCAACCGTCAGTCGAGCTTCTCTTCCGAACATAAGACGGTACGGTGAGTATCCAGTAGCGTCTTTCTCCGTACTGTTGTATGCATGTACTAGCGTAGCTATGTGACGACTCCAGCTCTGTTTCTCTCTGTTTGACAGTGTCCCCAACATGTTTAGCAGCGTGCGATTGAACCTTTCGTGTTGAGCATCACCTTGAGGGTGATATGGTGTAGTTCGGGTCTTCTGAATTCTCAACAGTTCCAGTAATTGCCCAACAAGCCAGCTCTCAAAGTCTCTACCCTGATCAGAGTGTATCCTCCTTGGTAGGCCATAGTGAACAAAGAACTTTTCCATTAGAACCTTCGCTACCGTAGGAGCACGTTGGTCTTTCGTGGAAAAAGCTTGGGCATAACGTGTGAAATGATCAGTCACTACTAGAATATTTCCCTGCCCACTAGCATCCGGCTCTAAGCACAGAAAATCAATGCACACCAAATCCATGGGTCCTTGACTTTGTAGGTGGCTCATTGGAGCGGTTCGGGTCGGTAGGGTCTTCCTTTGGATACACCTCAGACATGAATGGCAGTAACTTTCCACTTCAGCTCTCATGCAGGGCCAATAGAATCTGTCTCGCACCAGCTTAAAAGTTCTCTCTGCACCTAAATGTCCATGTTCATCGTGTAATGACCGCAGCACATCCTCTCTGTGCTTAGTGGGAAGGAACAACTGTTGGGTCTCTTCAGCATTGTTCGAGGGGCCCCTTCGGTAGACCACCCCATCCAACATTTTCAATCGTTCCCACTCTTTATATACCAATCTGGCCCCTTCTGGGGAATTTGTCAGAAGAATCTCCCGATTGTTCGCGTTCAGGGCCTTCGCGGTTAATGCAATCAAAGGGTCTTCAGCCTGATCAGCTTTCAGGTCCTGTTTTGAAAAAGTAGGCAAACTTTCATCCCTCAGCTGCGTAGGATTACAATAGAACTCTGGAACAGCCGCAGCCATAACTCCTATGGCTTCCGCTTCAATCCCTCCCTTGACCCGGCGCTCTGCTCCTTGACATAAAGCTTGCACCCCATCTGAAGTTAACTGAGTCCATTCTGTAATGTAGGGTCTCCTCGACAAAGCATCAGCATCCCGATTATTCACCCCAGGGCGATACTTCAGGCTGAACCGAAACCCTGACAGAGCGGCCAACCACCGATGTCCCATGGCGTCCAGCTTCGCAGTAGTAAGGACGTAGGTAAGAGGATTGTTATCTGTCTTTATCACAAATTCGGCTCCATACAGATAGTCTTTTAGCTTATCTACCACCGCCCACTTCAAGGCCAGAAACTCCAACTTGTAGGTAGGATAGTTCTTTTCCGAGGGCGTAAGGCTCTGGCTCACATACGCTACAGGCCTCAGCAATCCACCATACTCTTGGTACAGGACTCCCCCTAAACCTTCTCTACTGGCATCCACATGCAGTTCGTACGGCTTGTGAGGATCCGCGTAAGCCAAGACAGGAGCTCGAGTTAGACTCTCTTTCAGCTTCACGAAAGCACCTTCGCATTGACTAGTCCATTCCCCCTGGATAGATTCTCGAGCCTTCCTTGGCCCTGGAGCCGACGAATTTCGGTCACAGGCCTTGTGGCCTTCTTCTGCGTCTTCTTTCTGTAGGAGTTTGTTCAGTGGTTGAGCTATCTTGGCAAATCCTCCTACAAATCTTCGATAATAGGAGCAGAACCCCAAGAAAGATCTAAGTTCAGTAACATTTCAGGGTCTAGGCCAGGAAGCTACGGCTTCCAACTTTCGAGGATCTGTCGAAACGCCTTCTGCTGAAACCACATGTCCCAGATATGTAACGGAAGGTAAGCAGAATTGACATTTCTCCAGAGACAATTTCAACCCCTCTTCATGGAGCCTCTTCAAGACCTTCTCCAACCGCTGTTCATGTTCTTCCAAAGTCTTCCCCGAACACAATAATATCATCCAGATACA
Source organism: Leptobrachium leishanense (assembly GCA_009667805.1). Lineage (NCBI taxonomy): Eukaryota > Metazoa > Chordata > Amphibia > Anura > Megophryidae > Leptobrachium > Leptobrachium leishanense. The sequence goes on along the minus strand of CM019064.1, from coordinate 134,381,920 downwards.
CTAATACTTCGATCAGGTTCATGTCCCCGACGGTCTTCTCCATTAACCGTTGGAACGTGGCTGGCGCTCCCGTAAGGCCTTGAGGCATTCTGTTGAACTCAAAGAACCCCAGTGGGCAGATGAACGCAGTCTTCTCTTTGTCTTCAGGATGCATTGGTATCTGGTGATACCCACTTCGCAGGTCTAGTACACTAAACCATTTTGCTCCAGACAGACACTGTAAGGCACGGGTGTCAAACACAAGGCCCACGGGCCAAATCCGGCCCGCCAGACCTCGTCATGTGGCCCGCGCAGCCGCCAGCCTGCGCAGCATTCGTGCCCCTAAAACTGGCCCGGGGGTTGAGGCACGGTCCTGAATAGTCCGTCCTGTTAAAGGGGAGGCGGCTGCGTGCAGGCGTAGCTGGTCACGTGGTCCGGCTAATCAGGTGGTACTGAGTTACATAGTTACATAGTTACATAGTTATATAGGCTGAAAAAAGACATGCGTCCATCGGGTTCAGCCTCTCCCACATAACCTACTGCTGTTGATCCAAAAGAAGGCAAAAAACCCAGTCTGAATGCTTGCCAATATGCAACATACTGGGAAAAAATTCCTTCTTGACCCCAGAATGGCAGTCAGATTTCTCCTTGGATCAAGAAGCTTTTACCCACATATTAAATATTATAACCCTTAATATTCTGTGTCTCTGTACCACCTGACTGGCCGGACCGCGTGACCTGCGCACGCACGCAGCCGCATCCCCTTCAACAGGACGGACTGTTCAGGACCGGGCAGGCACTCCCGCTGCCCGGCATCTGGGTCCCCTCAACCCCTGCCGGAGCTGGGGCAAGTATCCATGTGAGAGCTGGCTGCCTCTGGGGCATATCCAGGTGAGAGCTGGGGCAAATCCATGTGTAAGCTGGGGCAAATCCATGAGTTGGGGCAAATCCATGAGTTGGGGCAAATCCATGAGCTGGGGCAAATCCATGAGTTGGGGCAAATCCATGAGTTGGGGCAAATCCATGAGCTGGGGCAAATCCATGAGCTGGGCAAGTATCCATGTGAGAGCTGGCTGCCTCTGGGGCATATCCAGGTGAGAGCTGGGGCAAATCCATGTGTAAGCTGGGGCAAATCCATGAGTTGGGGCAAATCCATGAGCTGGGGGCAAATCCATGAGCTGGGGCAAATCCATGAGGTGGGGCAAATCCATGAGCTGGGGGCAAATCCATGAGCTGGGGCAAGTATCCATGTGAGAGCTGGCTGCCTCTGGGGCATATCCAGGTGAGAGCTGGGGCAAATCCATGTGTAAGCTGGGGCAAATCCATGAGTTGGGGCAAATCCATGAGTTGGGGCAAATCCATGAGCTGGGGCAAATCCATGAGTTGGGGCAAATCCATGAGCTGGGGCAAATCCATGAGCTGGGGGCAAATCCATGAGCTGGGGCAAGTATCCATGTGAGAGCTGGCTGCCTCTGGGGCATATCCAGGTGAGAGCTGGGGCAAATCCATGTGTAAGCTGGGGCAAATCCATGAGTTGGGGCAAATCCATGAGCTGGGGGCAAATCCATGAGCTGGGGCAAATCCATGAGGTGGGGCAAATCCATGAGCTGGGGGCAAATCCATGAGCTGGGGCAAGTATCCATGTGAGAGCTGGCTGCCTCTGGGGCATATCCAGGTGAGAGCTGGGGCAAATCCATGTGTAAGCTGGGGCAAATCCATGAGTTGGGGCAAATCCATGAGCTGGGGGCAAATCCATGAGCTGGGGGCAAATGCATGAGGTGGGGCAAATCCATGAGCTGGGGGCAAATCCATGAGCTGGGGCAAGTATCCATGTGAGAGCTGGCTGCCTCTGGGGCATATCCAGGTGAGAGCTGGGGCAAATCCATGTGTAAGCTGGGGCAAATCCATGAGTTGGGGCAAATCCATGAGCTGGGGCAAATCCATGAGTTGGGGCAAATCCATGAGCTGGGGCAAATCCATGAGCTGGGGGCAAATCCATGAGCTGGGGCAAGTATCCATGTGAGAGCTGGCTGCCTCTGGGGCATATCCAGGTGAGAGCTGGGGCAAATCCATGTGTAAACTGGGGCAAATCCATGAGTTGGGGCAAATCCATGAGCTGGGGCAAATCCATGAGGTGGGGCAAATCCATGAGCTGGGGGCAAATCCATGAGCTGGGGCAAGTATCCATGTGAGAGCTGGCTGCCTCTGGGGCATATCCAGGTGAGAGCTGGGGCAAATCCATGTGTAAGCTGGGGCAAAGCCATGAGCTGGGGCAAATCCATGAGCTGGGGCAAATCCATGAGCTGGGGGCAAATCCATGAGCTGGGGCAAATCCATGAGGTGGGGCAAATCCATGTGTGAGCTGGGGCAAATCCATGAGGTGGGGCAAATCCATGAGGTGGGGCAAATCCATGTGTGAGCTGGGGCAAATCCATGTGTGAGCTGGGGCAAATCCATGAGCTGGGGCAAATCCATGAGTTGGGGCAAATCCATGAGCTGGGGGCAAATCCATGAGCTGGGGCAAATCCATGAGGTGGGGCAAATCCATGAGCTGGGGGCAAATCCATGAGCTGGGGCAAGCATCCATGTGAGAGCTGGCTGCCTCTGGGGCATATCCAGGTGAGAGCTGGGGCAAATCCAATGTAAGCTGGGGCAAAGCCATGAGCTGGGGGCAAATCCATGAGCTGGGGCAAATCCATGAGCTGGGGGCAAATCCATGAGCTGGGGCAAATCCATGAGGTGGGGCAAATCCATGTGTGAGCTGGGGCAAATCCATGAGCTGGGGCAAATCCATGAGGTGGGGCAAATCCATGTGTGAGCTGGGGCAAATCCATGAGCTGGGGCAAATCCATGAGCTGGGGGCAAATCCATGAGCTGGGGGCAAATCCATGTGTGAGCTGGGGCAAATCCATGAGCTGGGGCAAATCCATGAGCTGGGGAAAATCCATGAGCTGGGGCAAATCCATGTGTGAGCTGGGGCAAATCCATGAGCTGGGGCAAATCCATGAGCTGGGGGCAAATCCATGAGCTGGGGGCAAATCCATGAGCTGGGGGCAAATCCATGTGTGAGCTGGGGCAAATCCATGTGTGAACAAAAAACAGTAATAATTGAATGCAGTGACAATAATTTATGATAATAAAGAGTGGACACATAGTCCTACAGATACAACTGGCCCTTTGAGGGTGACCAAACTGCTGATGCGGCCCCGATGACATTTGAGTTTGACACCCCTGCTGTAAGGCATCTTCTATCCGAGGAGTAGCATATTGATCTGGGATGGTTCTCCGATTTAGCGTGCGATAGTCTATACATAGACGGACAGAACCATTCTTCTTCCGGACCATTACTATTGGAGATGCATACGGGCTCCTGGACTCTTGGATCACCTTAGTTCTTTGCAGTTCATTCAGCTGTTCTCGTAGATCATCCAAGTCTCCCAACGGAACTCGTCTTGACCTTTCTCGAAACGGCTTGTCTTCCTGTAGTCGATATGCGATGCTCAGTACTCTTGGCTAGGCCCACGTCGAACTCATCCTTGGAGAACAAGTCCCTCCACTTTAGGACCTGGAACTGAAGACGTTTCTTCCATTCGGGCGAGATGGGAGCGTCCTTAGGATAGAACCTGTCATCTGGAATCTCTTTATCCACTCCCCCTCCTAAATCGGTAGGAGAGAGAGGCGTAGCGGACGCTACTTGCCCGATAGGCATTCGTGCTTTCAGGACCACTGGAGAATCAGACACATTACACACACTAAATACAGAAAAAATGGCGTCGCGCCCATACTCACCGGAGCGGCAGCAACTGCCAGGAGTAACAGCCCAGTTAATGTATAAAACATAACAAGGAAAAAAGGTGTCATCTGCGCTCGTTTCTATGTGTTCCATGTACAACAAAACTGAGGTTTTTGTTTGTTTCAATGGCCATTGCAACGTAAGCTCACTCGCCACTTCACGGCACCTCTTTACAGAGTGAGTACCTAACATGTACCAAAAGGCCGCTCTACTGAGCAGCTCCAAGCCCCTCCTGCTGCTTTTCAGCCAAGGAGAGGCAAAGATATGGTGGGTTTTATTTATACACGCACCAAACACTTCCCATTTGGGATTAAAAACAAAAACATGGAAAGAGGAACAGCTGCAGAACGACGGACTGGTGTTACAAGCATGATATACATAAATACAGAAAAAATGGTGTCGCGCCCATACTCACCGGAGTGGCAGCAACTGCCAGGAGTAACATTACACACACTGACTGAGACTCTTCCTCGTGTTCGTTTCAAAGCTCTTGTGGAGATTATTTCAGGGATTACTTCTACTCCGGCTTCATTCCCATGATTAAAATCGGTTTCCAGTACCACATAGGGACCTGGTTGTGATCCGTTCAACTTGACTGAAGCCCGGAAGCTCACTACTTCTCCTGATTGCAGAACTTTCTCTGTTCCTTCCAATCTCCATAGGCGCCCCACGCCCACTTCAGCAGGTGCCTTCTGTTCTTCGACCGTTCTCTGATAGACTGGATGTAACATTGTGTGTACTCCTTTGGTAGAACCTTCTTCCAGTACCACAGGAGTCAGGAGATGTCGCACCAGATCAGTATTCGTCCCCACTATCATAGAACTTCTGTTTGCCCCTGAAGGCCGAGGACACACAATGGCCAACGCATCACAACCTCCAGACTGTCCGATGACTTCAGATCCGATCTCTAACTTCACCTGTAGATATCCGTCATAGGGAAGTTTCTCAGTTCTGATACCCCAGATTTCCAGATCCTTCAATTTCTGTAGAGGTATGTGCTTCAAGTGCTTCTCGTAGAAGTCTCGGTAGATCAATGTCACTTGAGCCCCTGAGTCCAACAGAGCTTTAGTGTAGACTCCCTCTACTTGAATCGGCACAATGGGAGAAGGACCTATCAGCTGGTCAGGAAACTTTGTTGTAGTCACAGGAAGTTTAGACCCAGTTTGTTGTACCCTGGCCTTTTTCTTGGCCCGTGTAGGTTTTGGGTGTGCATTGCTTCCCCATGACGTAGAACCGGATGCTAAGGGAGTGACTCTTTCAGTCCTGGCAGGCTCAGCATTTGGCCAGACTCTGGGCCCTCTCGGCCTCTCAGTCCTGGCTTGATTTTTGGAGCGGGTTTTGACCACCGGGCACCTAGTTTGCTCCTTCACTTGTGCCCTCTGGCGTTTTCCGCTGGTGAGGTAGATCGTAGCCCCTCCAAGGCTTTTAGAAGCTCTTCTACCATATTTCTTTCAGGCTTTTGACTTTTGCATTGTGCTCGGAAATGACCTATTTCCCCACAACTGATACAACTCTTCTTTGAAGATGGAGACGCACTTACTTGCTGTGAGTCGGTTGAAGGACCCTGGCCAGACACCACAGCAACTCCAGTTGTCCACATATCAGCAAGGAACTTCTGCATATCGGTCTGTGTCTTTGCCACCTTCAAAAGTGCTCAGCACAGGTCCGCATGCGCCTGTTGCAATTCCGCTTGAGTTTCTTGTACCTTCTTAATGGTTTTGTGCAACTCACTATGTGCAGAAAGGGTTACTTCTTTTGCAGCATTCTCTGTGGATTTAGGAACAACCAAACGCTCTTGTTCATCCACTTCGGATCCATAGGAGTCTAACGAATCATCTTCAAGTCGCAGACATTCATTATGCCTCACGGGTTGTGCGTAAGCTCTTTCTCCTCTCCTAAAGGATTTTTCTTCAAGTAAAGCCTCTTCCTCTCTGACAGCTTGGATCAGTTCCAGGTATTTCAATTCTCGGTTACCTTCCCTGCTTCTCAGCTGTAGCATCACCGGATCTAGAGGTTGAGCGCCCCTCAGGATCTGTTGCATTCGGATTTTATCTACTTCGGCCGGTTCGGCCCCTTTCTTGAGAAGTATCTGGTGCAGAATCTTATCTAGGCGCCTCATATATTCAGTCATTTTCTCACCTTTCCGCTGGTAGGTGTGTTCATACTGGTATACGAGCTCCTCAGCCTTTTCCGTTCGCCCAAAGACTTCCTGTAAAATATTTAAATAATCGAAAGCAGTGCAGTCTTTCTTACTCAATTTTAGGTTTCTTACAGCCTCTGACGCAGGTCCCTTTAAGCTCTCAGTAATCCTTTGCTTCTTCTGCGCTTCAGGGACGTCCCACTCATCCAGAGCCTGCATCGCCTGTTCTACCCATTTTTCAAAGGTTTCGTCTCCCGCCGGAGTTGGTACGTTTCCTGTAAAGTTTCTCAACCGTCGATAACCAAAGTTGGTGTGCGGAGGGCTTGTTCTTTGACATTTAGCCAGCAAATCTCCAATAGCCACTATAAATTCAGGCCCGATCATGGCCAGCGGACTGGGCGCAGGAACACTCACGGGATCGCCACGTGACGCACTTGGCTGAATCAGTTGAATTTCCACCTTATCGGTCAGCTTCACTCTCGCGCCCTGAAAACACACTGGAACACCCTTTCTCCACTCAAAAAGAACATACGTGTGAGAGGTATCTGGGTTCTCCTTAATGTCTAGGATTAACCCCCGATGATCTGGTGTCAGCGCAGCCACTGCCTGGCGAATCTGATCTTCGGCCCAAGTGTCTGCAGGAATATCCATGACTATACACAATTCTGTCTGACTACTGTGCTCCTCACACCATTTGGCAGCAGTGTCTGGATCCATATTTAACCCTTTAAATGCGTTTTTTCCAGAGACTGGATCCCGGAAACGAGCCCCCACGTGTAGCGCTCACTCCCGGAGGAGCCACTGAATTTAAACCTCGGGTCAGTCTCCCCATACTAGGGAATAAATATACACCAGCACTGTTGTGGATTTTATACGTTATATAGTTTACTGATCTCAAATAAACTGGCATATATAAAGCAGCACGGTATACATATATATTTACAGGTGTTCGTAATGCGAGAAATGCGTAGCGGAAAAGGAAAATAGATATTAACCCCTTTGTTGTTGGAATGTGAGTCCCATACAGGTTGTGTCCCAAAAAGGTGTACGTGTATGCGTGTGTTGGTACCCGGGTACAAGATTCAACTGGCAAGTGAATAATATACAGGTGTCTTCGACTAGTCATGTTGGGGCCCTGTAGGTTTAGACAAACTTGCAGCGTGCTTTATTATTTTTACTGTGGCCAGGAAGGCCTCTCACCCATCCGCCAGATACTCTGCGCTCTGCTCGACCCAGGACGTCTCTCCGCTTGGCTTGACTGGGACTCTGTGCCACCGGATCCGCTTGTCTTGCTTGTCCGTTTCTGCCACAAGATGCTCAGCTCACCGCCTGCACTCCCATTAGGTCATCTGCGGTCTCCTAACTCGGGGTCCTTCAGCTACTCTGTATCTGTATAAACTTATCAGCGGTGGATCGCTAGGTCTCTGACAAGTAATGTGAACCGATCTCCAGCTCCGCAAGGCCGCACCTGTGGTCCGGCCTGGTCACGATCGTTGTCTGTCTCACATGCGTCTTGCTCTCTTACTCCTCGGCGCGCTCTGGGTTTCCCCTGCACGAGGCTGCGGATGTAAGTCTGTTTCTCCCCACCCACTTCCGGTTCCCGGCGCAAAGCATGCTGGAAAACGTAGTCCCATTGTCCAGTGTCTCTTACATTGCGCTTGTCTCCCTCTGGTGACCAAAAATAAGTACTGCCGCAACAGTGTTTTAAACCAGCGCTACACTTGTGAGACCTGAGTGGGCCCCACCGTAGAGCAGGCCATTAGTACCGTTGCTCATTCTCAGGACCCTCACAAACCCCTCTTCTCCTCACTATCAGCTCTATAGCATTATTTTACTGAGTGTCATGCCCCACCTTTGGAAGTATGCTGATGTACCTGTAATGCACAGCCTGGCTCTAAGAACTTTGCCCTGGATCTCTTTCTTGGATTCCATTCCAGGTTTTGCCCAGGCTCAGCACCTTGTCCAGGTTCCTGGAGATCCAGCCTGGGTTTTCCTGTCCGTCCATTCAGTTACAGCTGAAACCCATCTGCTATCAAGCCTCCATAAATAGCAGAGAGACCTGGCAAGGTTGGTTCTGCATTGTGGATCCTGACTGATGTCACTTGGCCTTGTGTATCCTGTACCTGCAAGTGTATCCTGTACCTGCAAGTGTATCCTGTACCTGCAAGTGTATCCTGTACCTGCAAGTGTATCCTGTACCTGCAAGTGTATCCTGTACCTGCAAGTGTATCCTGTACGTGTATCCTGTACCTGCAAGTGTATCCATCATCTCAGTTCCAGTCTTTATCCTGATTCCTGCCATTACTCTGCCCTGCTGTTCCTGGATATATCACCGTACACCCTCCTTCATTGCCTGGAACTTCCTGCAATCTCCACCTGCTCTGTATCCAAGATCCTTGGTCAAGACCTCCTGGTTGCTGTACAAGTGGGCTTTCACCTACATTGCCCACTATCCTCAGTCTGGATCCTACCTGTGGCCTATACAGTTTTCACCACCTTCCCTGACCTTCCATTAAGGTAACAGTGCCAGCCGTCCTAATTCTTACTTGGTGGATCCTGTGTGCAGTCTGGACTACAATACCCACTATCCTCTCTTGTCAATAGACTTTGCCTGTGTTATACAGAATTGGCTTATTCTGTTCATTCCAGTGCCTACTGCCAAAGTCCCATTTGTGTTATTCATTAAATATATAATATTTACTTGACATCCTGTCTGGTCTCCCCTCTGTGTCGCCGCCTGCTGGGCTCACACCCGAACCGCACACGCCACCTGACACTGAGAGGGTGGATACATGGAACAGCCTTCCAGTTGAAGTGGTAGAGGCCAAAACAGTAATTGAATTTAAGCAGGCATGGGATAGGCATAAGGCTATCCTAAACAAAAGAGAAATCCACGTAAAGTATCCATGTAATTGGGCAGACTAGATGGGCCGAAAGGTTCTTATCTGCCGACATTTTCTATGTTTCTATACTCCTCATGCTCTCTTTTGTTGCATGTCCCTTTAATTCCTTTAGACTGCGATATCTGGCAGAGCACGTGTATAGTGCTGTATTTGCAGGACAATTATCATAAGAATTATACTCTTATCCTCTTCTTACACTTTTTCCCCATGTAAGTTACCTTCTACCAGCCCCCCCCTACTTGCCCCCACCCCTCCCTTTCCCGTAAATGAAAACACAACAAAGTATTGGCATTTTGAAAAGGTCACGTCTTTTATTACTTAAGGCCAAATTCTTTGCCTCTAAGGCAGAATTAATATTATCGATCCTCGTATGCCAAATTCGCTACACCAGATAACACTGGCAGCCAGATAACACTGGCAACTGCAATGCACCACAAGGATTGCCCAGAAATAGCGCCCCACGTGGCTAAGCAGGCTGACCACACATCTGCTCAGTTTATTTTATGGCAGATAGCAGGCCGAGAGGATCTGCAAACCAGGAAGGCACCTGAGCCTGGCCATATGAAACCACAACTCACCCCGTACCCTGCAGATCCTCCCCTCACTATCGCCCTCCACGTGCCAGGCCGCCTATTTCACCGCTCCTCCCTAACCTAAACCATGTCCATCTTAAGCGCAATCCCCCAGCTGTGGCCGAACAAACCACCAGCTGGCTTCCTGCCACATGGTAAAGTACCCAATGCAAGCGCAATCCACGCAGTTGCGGCCGTAAAAAAACACCAACTGGCTTCAAGCCTCGTGGGATACTTATCTGATCGATAATAATTGCTCTAAACCATGCTTTTAATCAAAGAACAATCCCCCAACCCTGGCCGTTCAAAAACCTCAGGCTGGCTTCATGTCACATGGTGTATATAATGTGATAGAATAGGTAGACTAACCATGTCCATATTTAGACAATCCCCCAGACATGGCCGTATAAGCCACGAACCGGGTTCATGTAACATGGCATATTTCCATATGGGAAACCACGGGCGGTCTTGCATGAGTGGTGGAATCACCACTCCATTGCCCCTATCCATGGTGCTTCTGCTGCGTGACCTTTCCGACGTTGTAGCGAAACTGCATTTATGAAAGAGAAAACAAAACAGGGTGGGTTGGGTGGGAGTAAATGAAAAATCATTGCAATACCTCAATGTCCCCTGCCCAGCCATTTTATATCCTCCCATTGTACCCAATCACAAAGAGCCATGCTTCAGCTCATAGAACAAAGCCTGATCCCATATAACAAGGAAACCTCCTTTCTTTCCCTCTTGCATAATACAGAGATAATTCTTAAGCCTTTTTCATTCCTAATTAGTCATTCTCTCGAACTAAGAATTATACTCTTATCCTCTTCTTACACTTTTTCCCCATGTAAGTTACCTTCTACTTACCCACCCCAGCCCCCCCCTACTTGCCCCCACCCCCTCCCTTTCCCATAAATGAAAACACAACAAAGTATTGGCATTTTGAAAAGGTCACGTCTTTTATTACTTAAGGCCAAATTCTTTGCCTCTAAGGCAGAATTATTATTATCGATCCTCGTATGCCAAATTCGCTACACCAGATAACACTGGCAGCCAGATAACACTGGCAACTGCAATGCACCACAAGCCTTGCCCAGAAATAGCGCCCCACGTGGCTAAGCAGGCTGACCACACATCTGCTCAGTTTATTTTATGGCAGATAGCAGGCCGAGAGGATCTGCAAACCAGGAAGGCACCTGAGCCTGGCCATATGAAACCACAACTCACCCTGTACCCTGCAGATCCTCCCCCCACTATCGCCCTCCACGTGCCAGGCCGCCTATTTCACCGCCACCAAAAACGAGGACCCTCTTTTTACTGCCACCAATAAAAAACCGTGACCTTTCCTCTTACCCCACAAAAGGCTCCTTATCGCGCCTTCAATGAAGAGTGTGTTCCCAGCCTTATCACTCCTTTCAATGAACTCCTCACTTCTTGCTCCTATTTTGGGGTGCTCCAAAACCATTGCCAAATAACATCAGCAAATGCAATGCACCACACATATTGCCCAGAAATAGCAGCCCCACGTGGCTAAGCAGGATGACCACACGTCTGCTCAGGGGTCTCTTTATATCGCAAATAGCAGGCCGAGAGGATCTGCAAACCACGAAGGCACCTGAGATTGGCCATACGAAACCACACTCACCCCGTACCCTGCAGACCCTCCCCCTACCATCGCATCCCCACGTGCCAGGCCGCTATTTCACCACTCACAATACCTCTTCTCTAGCTGTCCCCTAAATGTAGTACCATAATATCTGGCTTACCCCTCTTTCTCCTGGATGTCTTTGCTATTCCCAATAACTGCCCCAAACCCTACCTTGCTTCCCTATCCATCTAATCCCTACTTCAATTACGCTGCACCCCGGGGTTGCTCCTCTCTTGGTGCCAGCAGCACGACTCTCCATCCAATGCACATAGGAGTGTCCCAGGATCCGCACTCTCATTGCGTGTCCTGCAAATAACCAAAATGTAAACTATTAACTGTAATGCGCACACACACACAGTGTACCCGAACTGAAAAGAAACCAAAAGAAACAAGGAAACAATTATTATTAAACAAAATAATTGTTCCCCATAAGTTTTCCCTTCATTTCTTTAATGACCTCACATATCTCCTATACACTTCCCATTTCCATCTCCCCATCTTTTTAATTCGATCCTTTGGGTAACCCAATTCTGCCTCAGTACCAGCAGCTCCTATCCTGAAAGAATGGGTGCAAACATAACTCCCCTTTCCACCAAGCCCCTCCGTGGCCTGCTGCGGAACCATTTGAATTGATACCCGGACAAGTTAGTACCACTCTTGTGTCCCCAGAACATGCGACCGTTTGAAGGAGTCACCTCCAAGTATCCCCTCATACATACCACTGGGCATACTTCCCCACCATGGGCACCTAGAGCAATTGTTTTCTCAATCCTTAGGGCAGCTGTTAAACTAAAACAAATGGTACTCTGCTGTCAAGATCTTCCTCACCACGAATTGTTTAGCCCAGTCCTCCTCTTCCTTTAACCGAGCAAAGTATGAAATACCACTAAATAGTTCCAAGCTGTCCTTTATTGACTTACCGCCGAACTTCAGTAGCTATTTGAAAACAACTTTCTGCCCGATCTCCTCTGTCCCTTTAAAACTCGATCCAACCCTTTCCCTGCTTGCTCTACGGTGCCCATGTCTTCTGCAACAACAATCTCCTCACCAAATCATTGATGCCCTCTAACTGCTCCCCATCTGGCAAAGAAATGGAGGGCAGTCTTCCCCCGGATATTTATTTATTTTTTAAAATATTTTTATTATTATTATTTATTTATTTTATAATTTATTTTTTATTTTTTTATTTTTTCCTTCCTCCTCCCGGTGCCAAATATCGGAACACATCCCACCTGAAACTGGACAATGTATCCGCCACCACCTTCCTTACCCCCGGTATGTGATTACCGTGAAATTAATATTGCTTTCCAAACATATCAACACCAAATACCTGACATAGGCTCCAACCTGCGGTGATGATGCAGACAACATATCAACACCAAATACCTTAGATTAGAGGGGCAGAGGTTTAAAAGTAACATCAGGAAGCATTATTTTACTGAGAGGGTGGTGGATACATGGAACAGTCTTCCAGTTGAAGTGGTAGAGGCCAAAACAGTGATTGATTTTAATCAGGCATGGGATAGGCATAAGGCTATCCTAAACAAAAGATAAATCCAGGTAAAGTATCCATGTAATTGGGCGTTTTTATCTGCCGACATTTTTCTATCAGGGTTATCCAAAGAGATCCGAATTGCTTGAGAAAGGTAACCGAATGCTGAAAATCAGCGTTCGGTTACCTTTCCTGGCCATTCGGCTATCCAGAGAGCAGGCAATTCGCCAAATCCTGGCGAATTGCCTGCACATACGGTGACTGTTCGGTTCCTGTTCGAGGGCAGTGAAATCCCCATAGAGAAGCAATGCTTCGGCTATTCAGAGAACACAAACCAGCAGTGAAAGGTTCCCCTAATGTCCTGCCATTCGGTGGTTTCATTCGGCAAATTTATTCAGGAGAATCCCATAGGCTTCAATGTTAAAAATATTCCCGTTTTAATTCAATATCTAATAAACCGTTCATTATAAAATTCTGCAGCAAAAAGTCTCTTTATTTATAGATTTTTTAGGATACTTTAAGCATTTTTCAGATTTTTTTAATTTTTTTTAAAAAGTCCGATTTTTTTTTTTTTTTTTTTTTTTTTTTTCAATTAACTTATTTTTTTTGTAACAGCCCTCTTTATTATCATTCCCTGGACCTCCTGTGAAAATTTCAGACATTTTCGCTGAGTAGTTTCTTTGCAAACAGCGTTTCATTTTCCCAGATTCATACAAATGGTTTTTCTAATTTATTCACTGCCTCCTCTACGTCACAGCTGCTTCGGCTCTGTGTGATTCGGCTCATGTTCGGCTCCTGTTCGGCTCCTGTTCGGCTTTTTCGAGGGTTAATCCAGATGTTTTTGCTTGTTTTTAAGCATGCATTCGGTTAGTGTTCGTCAGGTTTTCGGCAGCTTTTCCCTGCAATTCGGGGACCCTGTGCTGTTTGCTGAATACACCGCAGGGTCACCGAAATGCAATCGGCAAAAGGAACCGAATTGAAGAGAACGAAAAGTCACCGAACGTGCGGTGACTTTTCGAATCTCTTTGGATAACCCTGTATGTTTCTAACAGGGTTATCCAAAGAGATTCGAATTGCTTGAGAAAGGTAACCGAACGCTGAAAATCAGCCTTCGGTTACCTTTCCTGCCCATTCGGCTATCCAGAGAGCAGGCAATTCGCCAAATCCTGGCGAATTGCCTGAACATACGGTGCCTGTTCGGTCCCTGTTCGAGGGCAGAGAAATCCCCATGAAAAAGCACTGCTTCGGCTATTCAGAGAACACAAACCAGCAGTGAAAGGTTCCCCTAATGCCCTGCCATTCGGTGGTTTCATTCGGCAAATTAATTCAGGAGAATCCCATAGACTTCAATGTTAAAAATATTCCCATTTTAATTCAATATCTAATAACCGTTCATTATAAAATTCTGCAGCAAAAAGTCTCTTTATTTATAGATTTTTTAGGATACTTTAAGCATTTTTCTGAATTTTTAAAAAAAAAATTAAAGTCCGATTTTTTTTTTTTTTTTTTTTTTTTTTCAGTTTACTTATTTTTTTTGTAACAGCCCTCTTTATTATCATTCCCTGGACCTCCTGTGAAAATTTCAGACATTTTCGCTCAGTAGTTTCTTTGCAAACAGCGTTTCATTTTCCCAGATTCATACAAATGGTTTTTCTAATTTATTCACTGCCTCCTCTACGTCACAGCTGCTTCGGCTCTGTGTGATTCGGCTCCTTTTCGGCTCCTGTTCGGCTTTTCGAAGGTTAATCCAGATGTTTTTGCTTGTTTTCAGCGTGCATTCGGTTAGTTTTCGTCAGGTTTGCGGCAGTTTTTCCCTGCAATTCGGGGACCCTGTGGTGCTTGCTGAATACACCGCAGGGTCACCGAAATGCAATCGGCAAAAGGAACCGAATTGAAGAGAACGAAAAGTCACCGAACGTGCGGTGACTTTTCGAATCTCTTTGGATAACCCTGTATGTCTACCTGACATAGGCTATAACCTGCTGTGTTGATGCAGACATGCATGTAACATGGTGTTATTCAGCACTTGCACCACACCTTGAATATCAGACCCAAAAATAGAAAAGGCGGAGGGGAGGGATGTTTTTTTTTTTTTATATATATTTTTTTTTTTTAATTCTATCCCCCACAGTGTTATTGCCACGACGATTGGCTAAATAAAAAATTCCAGAAATACCAAGCCTTGCACCCATCCATTGAATCTACTCCTGGGCCATTTGCCTGCTCACCATTTGAAATTACACTAGACCATTTGATCTTATTGTCTAAACTTATTTGTTACCCCCCCCCCCCGATCCTACCTCACTCTCCAGTCCCTTAGGAACCGTTACCATGAAATCGCCCAAGTAATGTACTATACGCCTCCTCCCCACTCCCTATCTCTTCTCCACTAAGCAATGCAAAAAGTAGGAAGCCTTTAAAAAGGGAGTACGGGATATTGGCCACCCCAATGGGTAAACAGATATCGATGTAAAATTACCCATCAAATTTACACCCCATTAAAAGAAAACCCCCTGGACACAGCGGTACGGCCTGAAGGCTGCCTCTAGATCAAGCATAGGTAACTCTGTCCCCTCGCCAGCTACCCTTACCAAAATCACCACTTGAATGAATGGTAGCTAACAGAAACATCTTCCCTACTTATTGCCTCTGCAAAGAAACTGCCGTCCCAATGTTTATTTGTATGTATTTTCCTTACATTCCCTTGCTCTGTGTATCATGTAGAGTATTGTCTTCCCTCTGTATAGAGTAACCTCTGTATTACGATCCAGTCTTTGTATAGTGTACACCCCCCTGTAAGTAATGAATTCCTTTTGTTTTCACATGCTTCCATCAGCCCCTCCCCTCCCCCAGCAAGTAAGGTCAGCAGCTCACTGTTATCTCAGCCATTGTTTGGATTCTAAGAGCGACTGTTTTGTTTGTGCACCTTCCCCCTCTGTATGTGTGTGTCCCCTTGCGAAATGTAAATAACGCCGTCTCCATTTTGAGTTGAAAAAGAGCAAGGATGTTCTGTACATAAGTGGCTGCATTGTCACCATTTTATGAGTCCTCAGCCCTGGAATCCCTTATCAATAGAACAAATCTGCACATATGAAACTGATTCTGGCTTAGTATATTAATCTATAGACCCGAAGTTAAACCAACCGAACTAACCCAATGACACAGCATTTGCTAACATACAGAATCACTGTTTAGTTGATAAGCCTCTTCTGAAGTTGTAACAGACACATTTAAATGTGTATTTAGTTAGTAATTGTTGTATATTCATAAATCTGGCAGAAACAATCTGGATTAATTTAGTTGCGCAAATGTAAGCTTAAACAGATTGTACAGTTACTGCTGCAGCCCTTCCTCATTGGCAGAAGCACATGTGACTTTTTGAGGTTTAAGATGGCTGCCAGCCATGTGGTCACTGATTACCTATGTTTATAAGATCATACAGACTATACAAATAATACGGTTTGATCAAGTATTACCAAGTGAAGCAAATATCAACGAGCATATTCTAGCTAACAATGCAAATCACTAGAACAGATAAATTAGCGCGTATTTAACCCAATAGATTACACACACACACATAGTATATTATCAACATAGCTTAAAATTCCCCGAATAAATACACTTAATACTTATCCACTCGCAGGCTTTATTATGATGATGGTACAAGTGTGAAATATGAGTGAGTTACTGCTCATGTTTCCTCTATTCCTGAAATAAGTCTCTCCTCTCCCTCAATAAAGACAAAGTTACCGTTCTAAATAATTATTTACCCAACTGTAGCAAGTGCTCAAAACAAAAGATTGTACATTGCTGCTTTGTCACTTTAAAATTGCAACAATTAGAATAGTGAACTTAAATACAGTATTAATTTATTCAACTTTTTGCTTAGCCCTTGGGGGTTACTCCAACATTATTTAAAAACACACAGCTCTTTGAATAACCCTGTAAATCATGACCCACATAAAAGACCAGCATGTGAAGCTGCTTGAGAATACAACTATAGAGTTATAGTGACTAATGTCCAGTGATTCAGTCTGTTATATCAAGTTCCTATGTGTGATTACATTCCCTTTGCGTTGCCTCCGTGTGCCATAGCTAAGTGCTTGTGGGATCTGCGTGTGCTATGGCTAGGTTTCTGTGTGTTTCTAGTGTGTGATTTGGGCGTGCTATAGCAAGTTTTTATGTTAATTTTATGTTAGAATATATATATATATATATTCCACACACACATACATACATTATATCCTCTAATTTTTTTTTTTTAATTTCTTTTTTATTTCTCTTAGTGTATACTACATTAGTGATTTCAGTGTGTTATAGAGAGGAATTTCGTGATTTCAGGGTGCATGATAGCTACAGCATTAGCGTGACTTTGTGTGTTATACCGAGGTTATACGTTTTATATCATTATGTATAGTGTGTTTCTACTGTCCTGTGTTTGTGTAGGGTGTTTATATGGGTTGCTTATTTTGATTTTGGCTTCATACATGGATAAAATCAAATTGGACAGTCAGTCATGTGCTATACTGAGCACATAAACTAATAAGGCACAACAGTCCACAGACAGCCAAAGCAAAATTAATGGTAATCCTAATAACATACAAAGCAAAAAATCCCTGAATTCTGGCAGAGTTATCCCAGAACAATAACCCATTAGAAATTACTATCACGCAGCTGGACACCCAATGAACAAGGAATATTGGTTTGCAAATTGAAACAAATATAAATAAGCATCCACTAAATAAACCTACAAATACATACAATAGTAAACCCACACCTATTCCTCCAAAAAATAATGGAACTAGAAATTATATATATATATATGTATATATATATTATATATATATATTCCACACACACATACATACATTATATCCTCTAATTTTTTTTTTTTAATTTCTTTTTTATTTCTCTTAGTGTATACTACATTAGTGATTTCAGTGTGTTATAGAGAGGAATTTCGTGATTTCAGGGTGCATGATAGCTACAGCATTAGCGTGACTTTGTGTGTTATACCGAGGTTATACGTTTTATATCATTATGTATAGTGTGTTTCTACTGTCCTGTGTTTGTGTAGGGTGTTTATATGGGTTGCTTATTTTGATTTTGGCTTCATACATGGATAAAATCAAATTGGACAGTCAGTCATGTGCTATACTGAGCACATAAACTAATAAGGCACAACAGTCCACAGACAGCCAAAGCAAAATTAATGGTAATCCTAATAACATACAAAGCAAAAAATCCCTGAATTCTGGCAGAGTTATCCCAGAACAATAACCCATTAGAAATTACTATCACGCAGCTGGACACCCAATGAACAAGGAATATTGGTTTGCAAATTGAAACAAATATAAATAAGCATCCACTAAATAAACCTACAAATACATACAATAGTAAACCCACACCTATTCCTCCAAAAAATAATGGAACTAGAAATTATATATATATATATGTATATATATATATATATATATATATGTCTTTGCACTCACGGTTCACAGTGAAGTTCCTCTCACACCCGGTGCTTTAGCAAAGGCTGGACTTGGTACAGATAGCAAGGATGCAAGCACTCATGGGATTTGCAGAAAAAGTTTTCTTTAATGAATCCAAAAAGGTCAACGTTTCGGCTCTTTACAGAGCCTTCATCAGGACAAATATTTGTCCTGATGAAGGCTCTGTAAAGAGCCGAAACGTTGACCTTTTTGGATTCATTAAAGAAAACTTTTTCTGCAAATCCCATGAGTGCTTGCATCCTTGCTATCTATAATAATATATATAATATATATATATATATAATCTCAGACTTATGATACTATAGTATGCATAACAGATTGATACAGCAAGTAATACTCATCCAGTCCTTGGTTTTCATATGATGGTGGTGGCAAAATGGAGCTCACCGCCGCCCTGTCTCTCCAGTAAATGAAAAATCATTGCAATACCTCAATGTCCCCTGCCCAGCCATTTTATATCCTCCCTTCCATTGTTTCTCCATTGTACCCAATCACAAAGAGCCATGCTTCAGCTCATAGAACAAAGCCTGATCCCATATAACAAGGAAACCTCCTTTCTTTCCCTCTTGCATAATACAGAGATAATTCTTAAGCTTTTTTCATTCCTAATTAGTCATTCTCTCGAACCAAGGGCAGGTTCCTTTTGTACCATTATGCATCACGTTAGTATTTCCCAACTGTAAAACACTACAGAATATGTTGAATAATAATAACATATTAAGAAGAATACTGTAACAATCTGCAATTCCATCTTCTACCACTAGAGGGACTGTGGAGATGGAAATAGAGTACAGAGAGAAAGCACTAAACTACGGCCTGGTTGTTGTTATGGCCCTGTTATTGCACTAGAAAGAGCATACTCATACAGTTAGTTACACTTATTTAAAAAGCGCTAACAAGTTCTGTAGCGCTGTAGAATGCAAGAGACTGAATAACTAATGTCCATATAAGTTAAACACAGAATAGTAGGAGAAATGACACTGCTCAAGAGCTTACATTCTAAGAGGAGAGGGGTGACACACTAGAGAGCCAAGGAATATAGAAAGGCACAGAATTGAGATATACAAGCTGAGGTCTAGGACAGGAGAAGTGCAGGGACTCAGAATGTTAGTCAAGGTCAATACACAGGAATTCAAAGGTGTGCTGAACGTTAAATAGATTCAGGTCCTGATTTGCATCTCAGGAAAGTGTACGCACAGATATGTGGAGCATTGGAGCATCCCTACCCCCCCCCCCACATAAAAAACATGGAAAAATGACTTTCTAAAATTTCGTCTTTGAGCAAACTAAAAATAAATGTTAAAAAAATATTTAGAAAAACTGTTTCTCTGCGTCAAATCAAAAGAGGCAGAGTCTGTTATCTTAGTTGAGTTAGTGCAGCGGCATTGTTTGTTTTGTATGTAAAAGCATATATTGCCTCTGCCTTAGAGCAGAGATTTTTTTTTATTAGTGTTGTTGTTTGTTCTCTGGACCCTCACAACCCCCTTTTTTTGCCTGTAGGCATATGCCTACTCTGCCTAGTTATAAAACCGGCCCTGAATAGAATCATGACAACTAAGGAGCACTGAACCAAGCCGTGTTTAAATCGTGTGAGAATGATCCCCATAGGATGGCATCATTCCAGAAGCATAACTTGCATCAGTGGCACGAGGAGGACCTGGCAAATCGTAAGGAACCGTTGGTGAACAGTGGTCCATGTCATTGTTGCTTAAACTACCAAGGCTGGATTCCCTATGGATCACAAGATGAGATCTTTAGGGAATCCAACCCTTCACGATTTTAACCGTGAGGCTGATTGATCCCCATGCAATCCCATAGCATAGTTTAAGATCTAGCAGGGATCTAGCTCACTGTGAGTAGTACCCTATTTCTATACTATTCTACTTTTGAAATAGGGGATAAAAGTTAAACATTTTAGCTTTATCATAAAATTATCGAATTTTAAATTGCATTTCTAATTAGAAACAATTATAAATATAATACTAGCTTCTGTCCGTGGCTTTGCACGCATGGATTTTAAGATTTGTTGCAATTGTTTTTAAAAGAAACATGAGTTTTTTGTCCAAACTGTATGAAATATGATTTACAGGTTGATGTCCTAAAGTAACAACTAATGTTTATTACAGATGTTAGTCAGGGGTATTGGCTACAAAGCAAAGTTGTTTCATTCATATGCGTCCATGAATTATTTTTTGTGATGTAAGTACAATCAAACAATGAGACAGACAACATTTTTATATTATTTTTTTGGCATCTGGAACATAGAAAAAACTATTTGAGTACCACTTTGTAAACCACATTAGTGGTTCGTCCTTCAGGTACTTGGATCACCAGAGCGTTAGGTGAGCTCACTCTGGAACAGGCAATGTAACACTGCCCAGGTGAGAAGCAGTCTTCTCTTAGGTCAATCCCCGATACGTTCAAATTCCGTCCCTGAGACTTGTAGATGGTTATCGAGAAACAAACCTTTAGGGTGAACTGTAGTCTTTTGAATTGAAATGGATATTCTGAAGGTATAAGAGGTAATTGTGGTATGAACAACGACTCCCCCGGCCAGAACTAGCACTGTGGCCTTAATCACATTTCCGTGGAGTGATTTTACTTGCAATCTGGTTCCATTACAGAGTTTAGGTGGGTTGAGGTTCCGCACAGGTGCTCCCACACTGAAGCATTAATGGTGTGTGTGAGACCTGTCTGTGAGAGGGAAGCAGACATGTTGGAGCAGTGAGGGAATGTGTGAGTTCTGGCTGTGAGAGGGAAGCAGACATGCTGGAGCAGTGAGTGAGTGTACGAGCCCTGGCTGTGAGAGTGTGAGATGTACACCCCTTTCCTTCTGTGTCTCCTGTTTGTCCTGCCTGTTACGTCTCACATATTTGTTCCATTCTGCCTTTTCTCCTTTTCTCTTCATGCTCCCACTCCATCTCTTTGCCCCTACCTGTCTGAGGTTCTGTGAGCTCCCTCATTTCTTGTTATAGTTGCTTGTTTCTGATTCTACATTTTGTCTTACATTTCTTAGTCCTGTCTGGTATCTTGTGTTTCCCTTTCTGTTCTGTCTATCTTGCTTTTTGTTTTAGTTCTCTTTTACTGTTTATTTCTGCTCTGCTATGCAGCTTATATCTTACCTACAGTATTGGAGAATACCCCACCATATCTGACCACTTTGATTCCAGTCAACTTATGTGCTAATGCTGCTGGTTTCTGCACAAGTGGATCCTGTCTTCAGTTACTACTGCGTAGCCCACGATCCTGTGAGCCTGGATTCTCACCTGTGGCTGCCAGTCATCCAACTTGCTCTTTCCAGACTGACCTTCAATCAAGGTACTATTGCCAGAGGACTTGGTTCCTGCGCAAGAGGATCTCCTGTGGTGTTTCTGACAGCATAGCTCACCATCTACTGCTATTCATTTATTGCCTGTTTTGTTTTGCATTGGGACTTCCATCTGTTCAAAGACTGTTGCTGTGAACCTACCTTTTGAATTTTATTATTATTTACCAACACAGCTTCCTGAGTCTGCTTTGCCTGATCAACCCCAACGCTTGGGAAATAAAAATAAAACCTAGAGGCCCCACCCTCGCTCCATCCTGGCTCAGGCCTGACAGAGAAGCTGCATAGAGACTCCATTCTGTGTGAAGTAATTACATCACTGGATCTGCTGATCCAGTGTATCAACTGCATTCTTGGAGAATGGTAAAGCACATGGTTTTTTTTTTCAAGAAGATTGTAAATACCAATTTTCATGCCTGTAACATCTTTGGTTTTTGAAATATAGGTATACTATTTAAAATATTCACCCCCCCTAGGGGCGGAATTTACAAAATCCTTCCTTAGTGGGTGCCACTGCCTACATCATAAAAACAATATACCTTCAAAATGTCACGTTCCTAGGTTAAACGGTTTGAGCTGGGCGTTGGTCAGTCAGTCAGGACTTTTCCTTTTATATACAGTATATATAGATATATATAATTACAATCATTCTTTGTCTAATCAAAAGCAGCTAAACATTGCCAACATAGCCTTGCAATTTACCTATATATTGTATTCCTACACCACACATATCTTCATTCCACCCCCACACATTTGTAAACGTTGCAAGTGAAAGGTGATTGGCTGTGCACATTAAGTTAATATATTACAGACTGTTGAATTTTATTGCCAATGCAAAGTTCACTCCCAGATTGTTATCTCATAATTTGAGATCGAATCTGCAGGCCTTAAAAATTACAACACATCCCAAGGACGTAAATTCATGCCAGAATGTAGACAATAGTTATACAGCCTGTATTTTTATGAGAAATATAAAATGCAATGGGATCAATAAATGCCTCTATAATAACCTAGAAATCCTTTTAATGAAACGTTGTTACAGATTCTAAATACTGTGGATCAAACAAATCCTGCAATGCCCAAATATCCAATTCTTAGTATTGAATATTAGCCTTTATTCCACTGTGTCATTTTGTTCATTATTAGTAAACTCCTACATATACGTAGGTGCTAAAAACATGTGTAGCTTTGTATATTGTGTTTACGTTTTGGTAATTTCACCAACATTTAAACTACAATGTGCACAGTTTTTATAGGTAGAATTTCCTCTTACAGGACTCAATGTACAGTCAGCTGCATAAATATTGGGACATCGACACAATTCTAACATCTTTGGCTCTATACACCACCACAATGGAGTTGGAATGAAACAAACACAATGTGCTTTAACTGCAGACTGTCAGCTTTAATTTGAGGGTATGTACATCCAACTCAGGTGAACGGTGTAGGACTTACAGTAGTTTGCAGATGTGCCTCCCACTTGTTAAGGGACTAAAAGTAATGGGACAGAATAATAATCATAAATCAAACTTTCCCTTCATAATACTTGGTTGCAAATCCTTTGCAGTCATTCACAGCCTGAAGTCTGGAACGCATAGACATCACCAGACGCTGGGTTTCATCCCTAGTGATGCTCTGCCATGCCTCTACTGCAACTGTCTTCAGTTCCTGCTTGTTCTTGGGGCATTTTCCCTTCAGTTTGTCTTCAGCAAGTGAAATGCATGCTCATGGGATTCAGGTCAGGTGATTGACTTGCCCATTGCATAACATTCCACTTCTGTCCCTTCAAAAACTCTTTGGTTGCTTTTGCAGTATGTTTTGGGTCATTGTCCATCTGCACTGTGAAGCGCCGTCCAATGAGTTCTGCAGCATTTGGCTAAATGTGAGCAGATAATATTGCCCTAAACACTTCAGAATTCATCCTGCTGCTTTTGTCAGCAGTCACATTTATCAATAAATACAAGAGAACCAGTTCCATTGGCAGCCATACATGCCCACGCCATAACACTACTACCACCATGCTTCACTGATGAGGTGGTATGCTTAGGATCATGAGCAGTTCCTTTCCTTCTCCATACTCTTCTCTTCCCATCACTCTGGTACAAGTTGATCTTGGTCTCATCTGTCCATAGGATCTTGTTCCAGAACTGTGAAGGCTTTGTTAGGTGTTGTTTGGCAAACTCTAATTTGGCCTTCCTGTTTTTGAGGCTCACCAATGGTTTACATCTTGTGGTGAACCCTCTGTATTCACTCTGGTGAAGTCTTCTCTTGATTGTTGACTTTGACACACATACACATACCTCCTGGAGAGTGTTCTTGATCTGGCCAACTGTTGTGAAGGGTTTTTTCTTCACCAGTGAAAGAATTCTTCGGTCATCCACCACAGTTGTTTTCTGTGGTCTCCTGGGTCTTTTGGTGTTGCTGAGCTCACCGGTGCGTTCCTTCTTTTTGAGAATGTTCCAAACAGTTGTTTTGGCCACGCCTAATGTTCTTGCTATCTCTCTGATGGGTTTGTTTTGTTTCTTCAGCCTAATGATGGCTTGCTTCACTGATAGTGAAGGCTCTTTGGATCTCATCTTGAGAGTTGACAGCAACAGATTCCAAATGCAAATAGCACACTTGAAATGAACTCTGGGCCTTTTATCTGCACATTGTAATTGGGGTAATGAGGGAATATCACACACCTGGCCATGGAACAGCTGAGAAGCCAATTGTCCCATTACTTTTGGTCCCTTAACAAGTGGGAGGCACATCTGCAAACTGCTGTAAGTCCTACACCGTTCACCTGAGTTGGATGTACATACCCTCAAATTAAAGCTGACAGTCTGCAGTTAAAGCGCATTGTTTGTTTTATTCCAACTCCATTGTGGTGGTGTATAGAGTCAAAGATGTTAGAATTGTGTCGCTGTCCCAATATTTCTGGACCTGACTGTATGTATCTGGAGGCATGGAAACATTCTATAGCTAAATGCGCAGCTATGCCTCTTCTCTAATGCAGAAGATGAAAGTGACCTTGTCATGCCCAAAACAACTTGGACTCATGTGACAGGGATAAGGACAAGCATATACTGGCCATAGGGACTACAGGGAGATTTCTGGCAGGCCGATGGCTCAGTGGGCCTGTATCAATGCTGGTTCACCGCGTGGCTCGCATTGCTCTTAATGGATAAGACCCACTGCGTATACGCCTCACCTTAAGACATGGTACGCACTCAACCTCAGCTGCATTGCTTTACCCAATCACTCTGCAGCAACTCTGGTATCTGCCGAGCGATAAGTTGAGCGATTTGGTTGGTTTATATACTATTTTTCTGCGTGTGTGCATAATTAAGTGGGCTGGTCTGGATAAAGTTCAGGGCTAATTTTTTTTGTCCCAGTCCAGCCCTGGATAAGGAATTATATTTTATATCTACTCTATCAATTTCAATAACACAATGAATAAGCAAATGTAGAATTCATTAGTGGATGGCTTGTTCCTCTCACTTTTGTTGGCATATGCCAATAGAGCGGAGAGCAGAAGAGACCATCCAGCAGGCGGTTCTTTAGCCAATCTCTGTCAAGTGATTGGTTGCCACCTGAGACAGTGCGTCACTGTCACTTCTCAGGGCCAAACATACAGTTAGTTACAGTTACAACTTTTTATAAAGCACTAACAAGTTCGTAGCGCTGTATACTGGGAGGCAGAACAACAAATATCCATACAGGTTCAACACACAGTACAGTAGGCGAGAGGACCCTGCTCAAGAGCTTACAATCTAAGAGGATAGGGGTGACACACTAGGTGAGGGCTAATAGAGAATGTGAAACAGCGGAGTGCATGTCTGAAGATGAAGTAGGAAATGCACAGAGGGGGATTACTGAGGCTTTTCTAAAGTAATGTGTTTCCAGAGACTTCTTGAAGGACTGGAGAGACGGGGAGAGTCTGATGTTGCGGGGGAGGGCGTACCAAAGAAAGGCTGCAGCTCGGTAGAAGTCTTGAAGGCGGGAGTTGGGGGTCGAGGGTACTTGAAGCTGATAGCATCAGATCATTAGCAGAGTGAAGTGGTAGGAATGGGATGTACCTGTAAATAAGGGAGGAGATCTGGGCAGGGCGCGGTTATGCAGAACTTTGTATGTGAGCACCAGTATTTTGAATTGGATTCTAAAGGAAACAGGAAGCCAGTGTAGAGATTGACAAAGGGGAGAGGTGCGGGATGTGAGGTGGATGAGCCTGGCACAGGCATTCATGACAGACATACATACAACTCTTGTGTGATTTCTCTTATTGTGCAACACCTACAGTACATCTCACCTTGATGCCAGACATTGAAGCCATGTAAATCAATGATAAGTTTACATTAAGCATTAAAGGAAAAGTCTAGAAATATAAATGTCATGCTCCACCACGTCCTCAACAGATGTGTTTGACTAGAATACAGTTTGTGTGCATGTGTTCTCAGTCCATAGGTGTTAAATACGCATTTAAAGTTGCATTTGAGCAGTGGGAAAAAGCCAATGATAGCAAAATAACCTGTCCTTTCGCGGAATGTGAGCAGATCACACAGTCATTGTGGGGTTTCAATCAAAGTGCTACTTTAATGTGTATTTACCACCTTTCAGGTGGTTAGAAAGTACACAGCTGTGAGCCTTTCAAGTGAAATGCCATTCTCTGTTAAAATAGAATAGGCAAGCCTGTCCTTCGGGTGGTGCAAGCAGGGCGCAGGCCCTGGGACACACACTTCGGGAAACACTGTGCAACTGCCGATACCCGATGTGTGCGAGGGTTGTCTACTGGGAGGATGGGATGGGTTGTCTATCTGGAGGAGGAGTGTCTATTTGGGTAGATCTATGTGGGGGTCCTTGTGTATATCTGTGTGTGAAAAAAGTGGAAGATGGCATGGTGTTCAAAGCAGGCCAGGTACCCCACAAACTTTTCTCACCCAGGGCACAGCAAATGCTAGGAGTGGCCTGTGCTGCCTGGACATTGGGCCTAGACTCAAGTTAGCATCAAGTACAGCTCCCTGAGCTGAGGTTCTGGGCAGGACTAAGCCCCTGTATTTGGATGGCTGAATCAGTCCTCTGAACCTTCACCTGGCCCCTTAGAGGGGGAGCAGTGAGCTCACAGCAGTGTGACCACACCCAGAGGACGTCCAGTCTTACAGTATCTGTGCGACTAACTAGTCGTCCGTAGTCTTCAGACTAATCCCTCAACACAGAGGAGAATAAATCCTCTGTCACTGGCTCCGACTTCCATCGGATGACTTTGTGTGACTACAACAGACTAGCGATCTTTCCCATTTGAATGTGATTTGTCTGACGAAGACGAACGACTTGGTACAGAAAATATGAAAAAATGCCCTGATTTTCGGTGGTCCAGGTCCACGGGTAAAACAGGTGAATGCCATAGGATTAAATGTAAAATAATATTTCATTTTCATTTTTTTTATTAAACCGTTTAAATTTTCAGCATAAAGCCTTTTTATTTATTTGTTTATATTTCTGAACATATTTTTGTATTTTTTTGACTCGATATTTATTTTTTAAAAAACACTTTTTTTCCTTCAGTCCGGCGGTCCTGTAGAATGAGGATAGCGTCCTGTATGTTCAAGCCTTTTCACCACCAGGGACAGCAGCCATAGTTTTCCTGCAGTCTGGCGGTCTTCAACAGCTTTTTTTCTTTCCTTCAGTCCGGCGGTTTGTCTGGCGGTCGATCTGGGTTGTCCATAGTCGCTTGCAGTGGACAACGCAGGTCGTTCAAAAAAGTTGCCTGTAGTCGGACGGCCAAGTTGGTCATCCGACTATGCACCCAGTGGAAGGCCAGCCTAAGATTGATTACTCACACTGTGTAGAATCTCTTAAACGGAACTTGATTTTACATCCGTAGCCTTTCAAACAATATTTTGTTCATAAAAAGGGGTTTAGTTGTTAAACTTGGAGCAGACTAGGGGTCTCCATTTTTCCTGTTATACAAAAGAAGCAGGTCCTCAAACGGAGTAAATGCCGCTAAATAAGCTTTATTCAAGGGGAGAGCAAACCCCGCAGGTAAACAATGTGATGTTTCAGCCCAATGGCCTTAATCATACATCATGTAAGATTAAGGCCATTGAGCCGAAACGTCACATTGTTTACCTTCTGGGTTCGCTCTTCCTGTGAATAATGCTCAATTACCGGCACTTTACTTCGCTTGAGGACCTGCTTCTTTTTTATGATCTTCATTGTTGGGGTTACGGCACCCCTTGTATAGCGGTGACCTTGTGGTTTGTGTGGAGGAGGACTCCCACCAGTGCTGGATCACGGCGCTTCCTATTGTCATCTCCATTTTTCCTGTTGGCTATTATTGTACTAAATTGTTTTTTCAACACATTCCCCTGTTTAATGGATAAACCCATTGCTAAATCTACTAAGTATTTGCCTGTAGTTTTTGGTAATTTCAACAGCACACCTTGCAAAGAAGTGTAATGTTCTACACCCATTTTCAGTTTTTGTGCATGCGCAGATCAATAAATTTTACTATAATGATATCAACGTTAAAAATTCAGCACTAGTACAAATACAAAACACACACACACTCCCTCTCTGTTATTCAAACCAGAAATTGTCAATAAATGAATAAGGGAATTTAACTTTTTTTTTTAGATAAACTAGCTAGAAAGAAGCATTTTTGTTTTCTGTTTGGCTGTTGTTTCGGACCACGTTATATCAATTATCAGTAAAGTGAAAAAATTCCAACCGATAGTTTGGAAAAAAAGTTTAATTTTCTTGTTTCTTCAAGGGGTAAAACATTTCCCTTGATTTTAGTTTACAAAAAGAACACAAGAAATGTCTTTACTTTTTCTGGGGTCTCTGGCAGAAAGCCTTCTCAAAGGACATTCTTATTCAATATGTTGAATTTTCATAATCAAATAAATTTTACTAGGCCGTATTCATTTTGTTTATGTCATATTTGTTCTTGGGTAGGATGAACAATCATTGTTGCGGCTTGAGTTTTGTCACATCGTAATTCTTAAGCATAATGTACTCTAGAAATTCGGGAGCCCAGTCCCTCAGCAGGAGTGGGATCTTTGTGGCTTGATACTGGTAATACACCTCCCTTTGTCGTAGTGCGCCCCCTTTGATGATCTCAAAAGCACATTCTTCCTTCGGAGCCGCTGGCTGCTGGATCACGCCGGCCACTGTGTTTACAGCCGAGTCTGCATGATAGAGGGTTAAAAAGGAATTTATATTATGAAATGATAAACTAACCTAATTGCTCTATTCATTGCATTTAGGGAACACCTTGTCACAAATTCATACCTATCAAAATCACAGTCCATCCTCAAATCACAGCTTTCACAAAGCTTATCCCCTTCACTCTCAAATCGAGTTAACTCGATTTTCCATCGTAATATATTGAAAAGCAATCATTAGCATATCAACAGCCCATTTCATAACTTTTTAAAGCAGGATTATTGTACCCCTTGTGAAGAAACAAAATCTACTGTCTTATCTCTTTCCATTGACACTAGAGACAGATAAAACAAGCTCCAACTAGCAGCCCCCACCCTCCCCGTAACAAAACTTCAAACACTTTCCTTCTGCATTACAGCACCCATGGAGCGGACAGAATACTGGGTGAGCTCTGTGGGTCACTCAGTGCTCTACAGGGATACGATTTAGGGGGGGGGGTTATAATGATGACTGAAAATTCCTTTACAGTACAGATACAAGGTGTTACTGTAATTTACATACACAGACACATACAGATATCATTTTTAAATTCTATTGGTATTTTTTGGAGGCTGCATTGCTAATCTCATTATGATCACTACAACTTCCTATAAAGGAGGATATCTGACCATTATATTATCTATCTTTATCACATTTACTGTATCTGACAGGCCATTTCTGCCTGTATGCTGACAATGCAGACCCATAGTGAAATTGTGTAAGAGAAAACCCACCATCTAGAGTTTAGAACCTTACAGAAGAATACTTCTGTAAAGAATAAACAAATACACAAAAAGTTAAAATTTGCTTATTTTTATTTATCTCGGAACAACAATTTCTATGCAAACTGTTTGTTTCATCCTATATTTAATTGTTACCTTCGCGTTCCATGGTTCAAATAAATGTTGTGATAAAAAAAAATTCAACAAAAAAAATCACTTGGTAGTTAAGGGGTTAAAATAGAGCAACACAACGAGTTGGTTTTACTGCATTGAAAGAGAACCTCTGCACCTTTTTTCTCTCAGCTCGCTGACAGCCGCTCAAGCTCTCACTTGTCCCGCAGCAAGAGTCACACTGATGCAGTGCTATACTGAGCCAAGTATGACCTTCAGGAGCAGCAATCACAAGAGTAATGCCAGATGATCATGGGCATGAAATGTCCCCATGCAATTAAATCGAAGAGATGGGGATATTGAATACCACACCAAAGCGCTACAAAAATGCTGTAACAGCTATGGTGCTTGGAGCGTCCGTTTATATGTAACAAAACATAGTCTACTATTCTCAAACTGTTGTGGTAAATTTGCAGAGTTGTGTACACTCCCCAGATTTTAAATATTTCTTAATTTTATGTATGTTCTAAATATGGCACAATGTTTTGCCTCCTGTTTGGTAGAATGTCAGAATTTAAGGGAACTTTACAAATCCTTACCTGTATCTATGTAGCTGATGACACACAAAGTGATGGAAACATTGGTGTTTTGTTGCTTAAATTCCATACGCAAAGAGCTGAAGAAGCCATCAAGGGCAAATTTGGTTGTCGAGTATGGCACAGTAAAGGGTGCTCCCACCTTACCTGCATATGGGAAAAAGTGTTAATATGGAGAGGTTGATTATGTAAGGTTATTATTACTTCTGTACATACACCAACTGGGAATACATTCCTTAAAGGAATACTCTTTAATAATAAAAAATAGAGTTCCCTTTTTCCATTATAGAATTGGGCAGAGGCTGCTACCAACCTCTGCTCCTCCGAGACTTCAAAACCTGGAAGTCTCCGAGCTTTTCTATGCTATTAGCGCCCCTTAGGTAAATTGCGTAGCCTAACAGGCCTACCTTCTTGGTGTATGCAAGTCCCGTAGCGATTGTGCGCATTGATGGATCGGGGCTGAGATCGCATGCGCATTTCCGATCCATCGACTTTCCCACTGACAGCAACCGGTTTTGCGGGCGGTCTCAGGGAGGAGACATCAGGTCTCTTGTGCGTACTGACGTCTCGAGTGTCCGAACTAGTGAACTACAGCCAGGAATTTCAAACCTCCCAGGTCCTGCGGGTGGGTGGAGGAATCTCACCACTTCACCATGCATTTTAAAGAGTTCGGGGGACCTGGGAGGGGGGAGAAGGGGGTACTCCACATTCCCTGGCTACTTAAAAAGCGGAAGTGGTCTATAAGCCCTATAAGCTGGTGGAGTCAAAGGGATTTGTTAACTTTACAATAAATAATTAGTACTCATCAGAACCGGATTACAGATTAAAAAAATATTTTATATCAATGTTTGTGGTATTAATCAAGATCGCAAATACATATCTCACACATAAACCATTCATACGCTCAGAAAACAGAAATTGCAAGTATTTCGCACACCAATGTATCTGTTTAATCTGAGTGAACTCCCTATACTAGGTTGGCATCTTCAGAATTGTTGCTAACGTCCAGATATTTCTGGCACTGCTGCATTATCGGCTTCAGGGACCTAGAGCTGAAGATGCCTCTACCCCATCCTGCTCATCTCTTTTGTTCTCTTGTATCATTTTGTTCTCAGCCAGGGTTAGAGGCAATTAACCAGTATCTTTTCTCTGCGTCAGCTTTGAGGATATGGACCTGGTGATGCAGCTTCAAGTTTTAGACCCTATTTTAACTCGATCTAGATTCCTGGCATTTTTTATTCAGAGACAAGACTTGAGCACCTTGGAATAAATGGTTTTTGAGCTCTTAACAGAGCAGGCCGAATCCTGCTCCTTACCTTACGAATGACAAAAATTAGCTGTTTGGTATGTGAGAGAGCTAGGGAACGGGTGGGATTCTTCTTCTATCCTTCTATAAAGCAACCAAATCGTCCGACCCAACATCTGATGACATGAGAAAACATCCTTTACTTTATGTAGGCAGTATCACAGCTCATTCCACTATGCTGTCCTTGAAGGGGCTCTACTACAAGTAATTATAGGCATCTCTAGGATGGGGGGGGGGCGTAGGGAGGCAATTGCCCCCCCTAGGTTATACCTTGCCCCCCACCAGAATTCAGCATCCAGCTTCCCCCACATCATCAGGCCAATCTTTCTCCAGCCCTATGCTATCACACTTGGTCATTTGAGGTGTCATTGGAAAGGGCGGAGTCTGGCCTTTCCAATGATATCCAACATGACCATATTAAGTGGAAAGACAAAATCATAAATAATACAATAAAAACGCAACTATTTTTTTCCACAGGGTGGAAATGGCTCAGCAGTGACAGGGTTAATGGTCAGACTATATATTACATTTTGTATTACTTCTTTTTTGCCTTGGTTTAGAAGTATATTAAGGGTTAATGGGCAGGCTTCATTCCTCGCAGTATACATTTTATTTTTTCATTTATTAATGGCATTTTAGGAGATAATCGGTAGGCTACATGTCTCAGAGTGCATACATTTCATGTTTTCACTTGATTACTGGCATTTTAGGGGTTAATAGGTATACTATATGCTCCACAGTCTATTAATTTAATGTTTTCACTTGATTAATGGCATTGTCGGGGTTAATGGGTAGGCTACATGCCTCAGTCTATTCATTTCATGTTCTCCCTTAATGCCATTTTAGGGGTTAATGGGTAGGCTACATGCCACACTGTTTATTATTTTTATTGTGTTTCCCTGCATCAATGACATTTTAGGGGTTTATTATGGAAGTTAGAAACTAAAGGGTCTATTCATATTTAGATCCTTTGCTTTTTGTCACAATTTGGCAAATCAAAAAAATATGGCGAATTCCCTATTTAGCAAATGGTCACCGTAATTTGCGAAAATTGGAGTCCCTGAAGCAAGTATCGGACGTCAGCAAAAAAAAAAAAAAACGCCAAATTGCGGCAAATAAATTATTGAATTTCTGTACCAGGTTAGTAAAACAAAAAGGTATCATCGCATCACATTACTCTCAGATTATGGAATCTTACTTACATACTTATTTAGCTTTTTTCAGTGGTATGATTTAGTGGTGAAAATTATTAGTGCCCCCCCAGTTTTGACTGTGGTATCTTATGTGCCCCCCCATATAGTGTTCCTAGAGTCGCCACTGCAAGTAATTCATTCAATCACTGTAATGTAATCACCTAATTATTAACAGTAATTCATAAAGAAAACATCACAGGGAACCTGCCAAACATTATCTAACTATACATATTTTACACACACACACACACAAAACATCATACTTGCCTACGAATGATGACACCACGACCACATTCCCACCGCTTTTTTTCAGCATTGGGAGCGCTGCTACTGTCATAGTTGCATAACTTAGCACGTTGATCTCCAGAAGATCTCTCACATGGTCCACATTCCCATCGAAGTAATTGAAGTACGTGAATCCAATGTGGTTTAGGATCAGCATATCCAAGCCACCTGCATTGGTTGAAGAAATGATATGTAAAATGGGCAGAAATAAATGCCAGGAATATTAATAACCCACTAAAAGGACACTTTAGGGTTAAATGGGAGGAAGAGTGAAGAAATGTGGGAGGGGGTTAAAAAGAAGGCAGTAGTATTTGTTTCAGCAAAATATTTTTTTTGCGTTTAGGCAATATATCTTGAGTGAATGAGTTTACGCCGATATAGCTTTAGGATTTAAGTTGAGTAAGATGATTAAATATTTATGCGCTCTGGGACAGGAAAGTTGCATCATGTCCTGTGTAAGCATAAGCTTACAAAAGCTCACAGCAGTTGCTAGAACACAACTGAAAACATATTTAAAAGCCTTTCTAAAAGCAACTTACTTTGCCAGTTGTCAAAGTTCCTGATCTCAGTTTAACTTTTTGTAGTTCCCACTTATTGTGTACTCGATAAAGACCAGACTTGGCCGAATCGCCACAATTTTTGACTGCAAAGATCATCCTGTGCAATTACATCCATTCTATTCCCATTTATTATTAAAGGAATAATTCGGCGAAAAAAAAAAGAAGAAAAACATAAAAGTACTACCACCTGGGGTGGCAATCATGTTTCCAGAGAGCTGGGCCACTTGTTGAGACACAATTGATAGTGAAGGGTTTAAATGGTCTGTAAAGCGTCAATGATGTTCTTAACGTCAGCTATGATAGTGAGCAATCGGTTTTAATGATTTCATACAGTATTTGGTTAGCGTCTCACCAAATAAACCCTCTGCTTCATGCACAACTTGCTTGGCAAACGTCATGTTGTCCATACTTCCTGGGATGTAATGCGCAGAAGCCGCTCCCAACTCAACACACTTTTCTACCACCTAAACAGAAATCAATACAGATATTATATATCATGTGGAGAAATAATAAACTAATCCAATGCATAGATAATTAAACATAAATGGATAATATCCTGATTATTCCAAAATGTAATTCTGGTAAATAAAGGTCATAAAGAGATATTTGTGAATGAGAAGTCACCAGAGTAATAGTGGCAGGGTGGTTCTAGTGCTTCTATCACAGGGACTATGGTTGAAGCCTCACAGTAGTGGTCTTGTGATACCGTCCCGTCAGATGCTTACAGATGTTCGTGTAGGTGCATTATTTGCAATTGGCATCGGATACGATAGGCCAAGACGCAGTATAAACTTGCCACAAAGCA
Source organism: Leptobrachium leishanense (assembly GCA_009667805.1). Classification (NCBI taxonomy): domain Eukaryota; kingdom Metazoa; phylum Chordata; class Amphibia; order Anura; family Megophryidae; genus Leptobrachium; species Leptobrachium leishanense. Next base: position 134,347,792 of record CM019064.1, on the reverse strand, counting down.
GTACTAGTGCAAGATCAGCCTGTCTGATCGGCAAAGGGAGTGGAATTTAATGACCGTACTGGGGCAATGGTGTGGTTGTGAGACACCAAGACACCTGACTATTGGGATTTGTGGGGCACAAAGACACAAGGGGAAGCTGTGAGTCACACAGACACAGGAGGGGGCTTTGGAAGCAGAGACACGGATTTAGTGAGGCAAGGAGATAGTAGCATATAAACTGCTATGGAAATCATCTCATATCTAACCTTGAAGAATTATTTTGAAGATCTGAGATATGAGACCACCAACTCCACCACCGCATTCTTTGATAGCCAATCTCAATCTAGTCATTATTGTTCTACCATCATATTTTACTGACTACCCATGATCAGTGTTAGAATATGCTTCTTCTGTTTGTTTTTTATAGTCTCTGTGTCAGGATTTCACCAAGATCTGCAGCACACCATAGCGGTGAGCCCCTTTCTGAGCAAGCTGCATTTCCAGATTGTCTGCAGGCCTGGACATGATTACTGCTCCCAGATGATCATTGTTACCTTGCCCCTATTTAGTTCAGACTTCGTCCTCGCCAGATAATTAATCTCCTTCCCCCACTGAGTAATGTTTGTGTGAGGTCGGGCTCCCTGTTCCCTTGTCCTTTTGTCTACCAGTCTGTCCCCTGAGAACCACAGCCTATGAGCAGAGAGTCTAAGCCAGTGTCCACGGACCCCAAGCCTGTCTTGTTCCTGCCTGACAAGCCCATGATCCTGCCTTCCAGCATTCTGTCTAGCTCATCAGCTCCCTTGTTTCTTTTTATTTTCTTTGTTTTCCTTGCATCTTGATACCGGTATGCTCTGTAGTGTTTTTTTTTATCTGTTTAATACAATCATTATTATTCCTTTATCGTTGCCTTCTTTCATTTGTTTGCATATTGGGTTTCACCCTCGAAGGGGTAATGATTTATCAGGGCAGCACCCCGTCTTGATTCCTGACCCCTAGCTTTGCCTACATTTTCTTTCTAGAGGTTGTAGAAATGTCACCAAATGGCATTGGACACGATAAAGTCAAATTGTCCACTAATGGAGGAATATGTAATTACCAGGTTTCCCATCCGCCATGTTAAAAAAAAGGGATGTTTGGGACTTTGGGCATAGGACCATTCCTATCCTTCATGACACATTTGGCCAAACGTACCTTTTTCAGTCGGTCTTCAGTTCGTGCAGTAATCAAGATGTGAGAGCCCATCTTTGCCAAATGATATGCCATCTGCTCTCCGATGCCTGAGCTGGCTCCGGTAACGATCACCCTTTTTTCCTTTAGCGTGGCTGATGGAAAACAGGAATGCAGTAGGTAAGTATGACACAGGAATAATACCATAGTAATTAGATGTGAAGAAGATTCCAGTCAACCATTGTTGGCATAATCCAGCTTTGAAGAAAAAGAAGACACTTTAGTTGAGAAGGAAAACACGAACACATAGAACTCTATTAAACATCTGATGTACTCTGGTTATCTCTCTATCCCTATGATTATGCCTCTTGATGGTTGAGGATGCTGCAAGTTAAATATCTAATGGAAGGAGGGTCATAAAATGTTGAATCCTAACTGTTAGGAAAAGTGAGGCAGCAAGCACTGGAAATTACACTGTGTTAATATCATGGTGTCAAAGATAGGTTACTTTGTTACCACAAGCTGAAGGATTTTGTAATTGCTCTGTGTCCTTAAAAGGGTTAATGGCTTCCATAATGGACTCAAAATACACGTCATTTTGTTATATGCTATGACTTTTTTTCCAACTCCTATCACTGTTTATACTTTCCAGTACTTTAACGTATAAGTCTGTCCATCAGTCTAGTCTATTTGTCTGTCTCTCTGTCCATTAAGTTATGGCTCCAGTAATTCACTCCGTATTGGCCTCCCCAATGCTCGCATTGCCTCTTTACAATCTTCAATGAATGCAGCTGCCAGGCTTATTTTTCTCATCTGACGCTCCTCGTATACCTCACCCCTCTGCCGGTCCTTCCATTGGTTTCCTGTACGCTTCTGAATACAGTTTAAAATACAGATGCTCACGTTCAAATCGCTGACTAACTCAACCCCTCCTTATGTGTCTTCTTTACTCCGCAAGCACATGTCTAGATCACTCTGGTCAGTGGGTAACCTTTGCCTGTCCTCTGTCTACACACGCACTGCCAACTCTCGCCTCCAAGACTTCTCACGGGCAGCTCTGGGCCTGTGCAATCACTTACCTCGCCCTATCAAATTCTCCCCTAATCTTCAGGCCTTCAAGAAATCCCTCAAAACCCAGCTCTTCAGATTAGCGTACCACATCACTGATGCAACTCATCCCACTGCTCACCTACTCATACATCATGATTGAGGCCATTTCCATGGCCCCACCATTCCTGAACCACTGGCACTAGTGATTCTGATGACCACTAAGACTCCTCTTGTCTTCCTACACCCCAATCCTTCTAGATTATAAACTCCTACACCTCTTGTCCCCATGTTATGATTGTTTATTTTTGTCTTGTTTCCTTTGGTTCTTGTAAAGCGATGCGGAAACTGCTGGCACCATATAACTGATGACAGTAATAGCAGTAGTAAAACACAACAGTCCCACTATTTTTTACATTCAAACACACACTGACATTGTGAGCCTGCATTCACACAGACACTTTAATGCAGTAGCCATATGTATGTATTGCATATATGTATGTTGTGGTGTTAAATGATTCTGTGGGCGAGGTATGTGCACAAATGGGGAAAGTTGGCTTCAAGAGGTGGAGCTTTGTGCCCCCTAACTATAAGTTTCAACGGCCACTAGTGGCTGTGACATTTGGATACAACATTACTGAGGCGCGTTCAATACCTCAGCCGCTGCAAGTGCTAAGTTAGCAACTTGCCATTGAACGCCGTTCAGCCACTCAGCGCTCAGCACTGCTAACTTAGCACTTGCAGCGACCCGAGGAGATGCGAGTAGCTGAGTGTGACGTATTAAAGATGGCCGCCGCCATGAAGCAAGTAAAAATTCCGTACAGCAAGATGGCCGCCGCCATGAAGCAAGTAACAATTCCGTACAGCAATGTTAATTTTGAGGTTTTTGTTCACCAAAGCACAAAATATTTATTTATTATTTACCCCTGCACAGAATATATTACAGTTCAATTTATATTTTGTTTCAGAAGTAAACATAACGTTTATTCAATAAAAACTATCATTTGTGGTGTGTGCATACAAAACGGAATTGTGCTGACTGCTTTTCTTTATCATATTTTGTCCGAGTGATACAAAAAACAATCTGAATCTTTAAATAAAAAAAAATTGGCCATTTTGGATTCAAAATACGCATCCAAAGCGTTCAATGACACTGCTGCAGCAAACTGAATTGCTGCGCTGCAGCAATTCAGCAGCTGCTGAGGTATTGAACGGGGCTCTGTTCTCGCATTCAGGTTTTGTCTATGCTCTGGAAATAGAGGAGACCAGAAGAATAGGGCATCCAGACATTGTTGCCATACCACCACAAATGTTCAGTGATAGAAAAGTGTAATCCAAGAAAAGAATGAACCCATGTTGTCAGAACTGGTTACAGTAGGGGGAATACAACAATTCTGCATATGTTTTAAACACTGCTTTTTGTGTCCTAGAAAAAAACCCACAAAAGAAAACATCATAGCACATTTTGCAGAGAATATCGATTCATCCAACCTATAGCTCAAAAACAGAAGATGTTACAGACATGAAAAAAATCGGTATTTAGATTCCTCTTGAAAAAGAAAAAACACGCATTTTACCGTTTTTCAGAAATCCAAGTGGGGGGTAGGAGGGGTTGAATATTTTAAACAGGATACCTAGATCTCAAAGACAGAAGATGTTACAGGTCTGAAAATTGGTATTTAGATTAGTCTTGAAAAACAAAAAAAAAACCCCTAATTTTACCATTTTCTGAAAATCCAGTGTGGGGCAAAAAGGGGTGTGAATACGTTTATCAGTATACCTAGATTTCAAAAACCGAAGATGTTACAGGTGTGAAATTTGGCATTTACAATCTTCGTGAAAAAACCAACCATGTGTTTTGCCATTTTCCAAAAATCCAATTAAGGCCGGCGTCAGACGAACGCAGTGATCGCGTCTGTGTTGCCGCACAGTTTAACGTCTGTCGTAGCATAGAATCATGAGCAATAGAGACCCACACACGAAGTACGTGCGCACCGAGCTGCACAACGCACGTGGCAAACGGACGCAAGTTAGGCAAGAACGTAAAACTGCTACCACGGACGCGCAGGGTGCGTCACGTCCGACTAGTGTTCTGTGTGAGTGATGAGGAGATCCAAGCACCTGAAAGAAGAACCTAATGTAGTTTTTAAAGAAGTACTCAAATAGTTTAATTTTCTATGTTCCAGATGCAAAAAAACAAAATAAATTATTATTTTTTTGCCGGTCTCATTGTCGGTTTGTATTTACAACACAAAAAAATTCATGGACGCATTTGAATGAAACAACTTTGTTTTATCGCCAATACACCCTAACTAACGTCTGTAATACACTTTATTTATTACTTTTAAGACATCAACCTATAAATTAGATTTTGTACAGTTTGAACAAAAAAACCTCATGTTTCTTTTAAAATCTATTTTAACAAATCCCAAAATCCACGCGAGCGAAGACACGGGCAAAAGCTAGTATAATAATAAAACCAAATTACCTGCCTGCTGTATGTGACCTTATTAGTGCAATATATAAAACTGATATTCCAGTAGAAATTATTCAGGTCATATAGCAGCCTGATACAAAAATAAGAAGAAACTGGGACAAAGTTTAGTCATAGTATACACAGCAAGCATCACATAGCATCCGCACCGCTAACAAGCCTATAGAGGCGAAACGCGCAGCGGGTGCAGCTAGCTAGAGTCTTACAGGGTTATTCAAAGAGCTCCGAATTGCTGGCAAAAGGTAACCGAACAGTGAAATTCAGCGTTCGGTTACCTTTCCTGGCCATTCGGCTATCCAGAGAGTAGGCAGTTCGCCAAATGTTGGCGAATTGCCTGCACATACGGTGCTGTTCGGTGCCTGTTCGAAGGCAGTGAAATCCCCATAGAGAAGCAATGCTTCATCTATTCAGAGAACAAAAACCAGCAGTGAAAAGTTGCCGAAGTGCCCTGCCATTCGGTGGCTTCATTCGACAGGTTTATTCAGGCGACTCCCCTAGGCTTCAACGTTAAAAATATTCCCGTTTTAATTCAATATCTAATATCTGAGGGTTTTTTTTCACTCCATTCGTCTGCGGTGTCGGGTTTTTCCGGCGGCTGCTCTGCGCTCTGATTGGTCCTGCTCGGGTTTTTCCAGCGTGTTCGGCAGGGTTAATCCAGATGTTTTTGCGGGTTTCGGTGTGCATTCGCCTGGGTTTTGCAGCGAGTGTTCGGCAGGTTTTTGGACGCTTTTCCCTGCACTACGACGGCCCTGTGGTGCTTGCTGAATACACCGCAGGGTCGCCAAAATGGGATCACCGAATCAAGCCGAATTGAAGAGAACAAAAAGTCACCGAACGTGCGGTGACTTTTCGATTCTCTTTAAATAACCCTGTAAATTGTAGAAATCAATCAGGGTTATTCAAAGAGAATCGAAAAGCCACTGCACGTTCGGTGACTTTTCGTTCTCTTCAATTCGGTTCGATTCAGCGATCCCATTTTGGTGACCCTGCGGTGTATTCAGCAAGCACCACAGGGTCCCCGAATTGCAGGGAAAAGCTGCCGAAAACTCACCGCAAAATGAGGGCGAAACCAACACCGAAACCCGCAAAAAAATCTGGACTAACCCGCCGAAAAAACCCGCGCAAGAGCAGATCACATGTAGTGCAGCTGCCTGAAATAGCCGACACCGCAGACGAATGCAGTGAATAAATTAGAAAAACAGTTTGCTTGAATGTTTGAAAAGTGAAACGCTGTTTGCAAACAAACTACTGAGCGAAAATGTCTGAAATTAACACACTAGTGTCGCTAGGGGGGGCGGGGGTGCGACCCGCACCGGGTGGCACCACCCCCTAGGGTGAAACCCTAAAAAAAAAAAATATATATATTATTATTTTTTTACTCAAAACTATTTTACCTGGAAGGATACATTGAGAATGCTCTCATTTTCAAGTATGTCCTGGGTAGGCAAGGCCTAGGCTGGCCCTTTCCAGGGGGTAGCAAAGAAATCACCACTAAAGGGGATATTCACAGAGCACCGAAATGACGCAGGCACTTTGGGGAATCAAAATTTCCCTGGTGAATTCACTGCAGGGTCCCTGAAGTGCAGGGAATCAGCAACTGAATGCCACCGCGAACCCGTCACCAGCTGTTTTCAAAAAAACTACTGAACGAAAATGTCTGGAATTTACATATAAGATCCTCTGAATGATAATAAAAAGGGCTGTTACAGAAAAAAAACACTATTAGAAAGAATTTTTTTTTTTTTTTTTAAAAAATGCCTATTAGATACTAAGAAAAGTAAATCAACAAATAAAGAGACTTTTTACTACAGATTAATGGAATAAACGTTTTATTAGAGATTGGGTAAAAAGGGGAATATTTCTAACATTGAAACCTATGCAGGGTTATTCAGAGAGAGGTGAAAACCTTGAGAATGACTGTAGAATTGAAAATTCTAGGGCAAAATAGTCAAACCAGAAAAATTCTCCCATTTATCTCACTTTCCAAATTGGCTATTTGGTCTAGATTGTTCATTCTCCTGGCAATTCTCAAGAGGTTTTCACCTCTCTCTGAATAGCCCATTGAGCATGCATTTCACTTGCTGAAGACAAAACTGAAGGGAAAATGCCCCAAGAACAAGCAGGAACTGAAGACAGTTGAAGTAGAGGCCTGGCAGAGCATCACCAGGGATGAAACCCAGTGTCTGGTGATGTCTATGCGTTCCAGATTTCAGGCTGTGATTGACTGCAAAGGATTTGCAACCAAGTATTACGAAGGGAAAGTTTGATTTATGATTATTATTCTGTCCCATTACTTTTGGTCCCTTAACAAGTGGGAGGCACATCTGCAAACTACTGTAAGGCTAGGGACAGATGAGCGCATTTTCTGCGGCCACCGTCAAAATGTACGTCGATGCGTGCGCACGCATTTTTTCACGGAATACGCTTAAGTGGTCAGACGACCACAGTCGCACAGTCGCAGGTACTCACCAACGCAATTCTAGGGAAATCCGGCTGTTTGAACGTTATGTAGGCCGCACACTAGCAGCGTCTGACGTCTCCTAATCACGCACACACGCTGCCATGCGGCCGCAGCGCACTCTGTACGTCTGTAGCAGCGGTTTCACGTTCTGAGAAAAATGCGTTCATTTGCCGGTTGCGTGGTGTCGGCGCACTTTTGTACGCACGTACTGCGTATATTGGCCGTCATTGGCCGTTATGTGCTGCTACTGCCGCCGTGATTTAGTGCGCCTGCACGCGCGTTCCGACTGCCCCACTCTGACCCTAGCCTTAGTCCTACACCGTTCATCTGAGTTGGATGTACATACCCTCAAATTAAAGCTGACAGTCTGCAGTTAAAGCGCATTGTGTTTGTTTTATTCCATCTCCATTGTGGTGGTGTATAGAGCCAAAGATGTTAGAATTGTGTCCATGTCCCAATATTTCTGGACCTGACTGTACATTACAATAGATTTAATTTTGGTTATTTTCTTTTTTTAATGTTTAATATTAATCCAATGGAGATGTTGTAGCTGCTTTCTCTTTTTTTTTGGCCAGGGAGGAGTAACTGTTGGTGGTGTATTTGTATAGGGTTAACCCCTTTTTTCCTGTTTGGGTGTTATTTATACAGTGTCCTCATTTAATTTGTTACTAGGCCGGATCTCTGCTAATGCATTTACAGGTACTTCCATTCTATTGTACCGGCTGGGTGGAGTAGAGGTAACATTACTGTTCTGAGACTGTGGAGACATGGGTTCGATCCCAGCAAAGAGCACCTCTCCAGTAAGTGTCCTTGGGCAAGACACCTAACGGTACATACTTGCCACCCAGGACATACTTGAAAACGAGAGAAATCTCAATGTATCCTTCCTGGTAAAATACTTTCTCAATAAAATGTATCCAAAAGATCGATAAATGTTAAACGTAAGCTGTATATATTTAGTCCTGTACCTTCCTGAATTCATAGGAATACGGGTAGTCACTGGCGTAACTAGGGTTGGTGTCACCAGGTGTGGTAACTCATGGTGTTACCCCCCCCCCCCGTTTTAGGATTTTTATTTTTTATTTTTTTTAACTAACTCAGTATGCCCATATAACACTGAATGCTCATAATACACAGCGCACATTACTGTGAGGTTTATTGCTGTGGAGCTCTGTGATATGCTCACACATAAATTTTAGCGAACTGCCAGCAAGTATGTTCGAAGGCAGTGAAAGTCCCCATAGAGAAGTAATGGTTAATCTGTTCAGAGACACCGAACAGCAGAGAAATGTCCTGATGTTCGGTTTCATTCCGCAGGTTTATTCAGGCGAACAGTATAGGTTTCAATGTTAAAAATATTCCTGTTTTTAACCAATATCTAATAAACCATTATTCTTTAATCTGTAGTAAAAAGTCTCTTTATTTAGTATCTTTTAGGCATTTTTCAAAAAAAAATCCATTTTTTTTTTCTAATAGCGGTTTTTCTTTTTTCTGTAACAGCCCTTTTTATTATCATTCTTAGGATCTTATATGTAAATTCCAGACATTTCCGTTCTGTAGTTTTTTTTGAAAACAGTGGGCGACGGGTTTGTGGCAGCATTCGGTGGCTGATTCCCTGCACTTCATGGACCCTGCGGTGAATTCACTGGGGAAATTTGATTCCCCAAAGTGCTTGGAACAACAGAACACTGAAATATCTGCGTCATTTCATTTCTCTTTGATTATCCCCTTCAGTGGTGGTTTTTTTTTCTGCCCCCTGGAAAGTGCCAGCCTAGGCCTTGCCTACCCAGGACATACTTGAAAATGAGAGAAATCTCAATGTATCCTTCCTGGCAAAATATTTTTGTGTAATTTTTTTTTTATTTTTTTAGGGTGTCACCCTAAGGGGTGGTGTCACCCAGTGCGGGCCACCCCCCCTTGTGACGCCACTGCAGGTAGTATATGTGGGTAAAAGTTGTTTCAGTAGTTCTGTTTAAGTTCAAAGTCTGATCTGTCTAGAGCCGTTTGCATTTCAGGTACACGCAGGCAGCCCTTGCTTTACACTGTGCTTTACATGCACTCACGCGCAGAGGTTAAAGTTCCATAAGTTCCCTATGCACAGGCAATTTAATGGTCTCAAAACATTTCAAAGTTGCAAGACATTTCTGGTTAAAGATTTTAGAGGTTTGCAAACCATAAATGCTGCTGGACCACTTGTGAAAAGTGCTGCCATGCAGTATGTGCAATTCACGTACTTCTTAGGCTAGGGACAGATGAGCGCATTTTCTGCGGCCACCGTCAAAATGTACGTCGATGCGTGCGCACGCATTTTTTCACGGAATACGCTTAAGTGGTCAGACGACCACAGTCGCACAGTCGCAGGCACTCACCAACGCAATTCTAGGGAAATCCGGCTGTTTGAACGTTATGTAGGCCGCACACTAGCAGCGTCTGACGTCTCCTAATCACGCACACACGCTGCCATGCGGCCGCAGCGCACTCTGTACGTCTGTAGCAGCGGTTTCACGTTCTGAGAAAAATGCGTTCATTTGCCGGTTGCGTGGTGTCGGCGCACTTTTGTACGCACGTACTGCGTATATTGGCCGTCATTGGCCGTTATGTGCTGCTACTGCCGCCGTGATTTAGTGCGCCTGCACGCGCGTTCCGACTGCCCCACTCTGACCCTAGCCTTAGGGTTCCCAGATGGACCCTGCTTCCCTGGACACATTACTATTTCATACAGAGGGGTGGCAGAGGGAAAAGTGCTGCCCTGAAACATGTATAATCATATGCCTCAGGAAGGAAATCTAAACAGGACACCTGGGAGTCCTTTCTGATTTCTTACCTGCATTGAAGTCTACCTACTGCAGGGTGGCTTTTTTCATGCACTGCTCATCGGCATGAATAAATTATATGTGTCCAGGAAAACATGGCCGACCTGATAATCTTAATGCTGCTGGATGGAAATCGTTCCTGTAATCAAGCTGGAAACAGTCCTAGTGAACTGACTTCCATCAAACAGCATATGAATTCTACAGATCACCTTTCATGTGGTCTCCCTAAACATGTGTGTGTCCTGAAAAACATAGAAAATCTGACAGCCAGGTACAGTGTAACTCCTTCCCTTAGCTTCATACATTTAACCATTCAAACACCAGTAAAGCGTGGTACTTTTCAAAAAGGAGAAATGTGTATAGTTTTTTTTTTCTCCCAGCTCATCAGGCGTCTCCTACAAGCTAAACATATACATGTATATAAAAAACAGGAATAAAATTACTCACATGGATCAAACGCATCATTTCCTGAGTAAAAGTAAAATGCTGCTAGGATTCCAATTACAGCAACAATAAGTTTAGTCAGCAGAGCCATGTTGGCAGCAGCAGGGAGGGTGCAGACTGAGGTATTCTGCTTTTCATAGAGGACTTTAGCAAGTGCTCACTAATCTGATCACTGTGTTTCGTGCTAAGATAGGGGATGGATCTCTACTACTTTTAAAGCTAGTCTGAACTCTATACAGCATGACAGATTCAGTATCTGTCACACAGAGCAACACAAAACGCTTAGGGCTATTCAGAGAGAGGTGAAAACCTTGAGAATTGCCAGGAGAATGAACAATCTAGACCAAATAGCCAATTTGGAAAGTGAGATAAATGGGAGAATTTTTCTGGTTTGACTATTTTGACCTAGAATTTTCAATTCTCCAGTCATTCTCAAGGTTTTCACCTCTTTCTGAATAACGCTGCATATCTTTATTACTCACTGTACAAATTAGCTGTGACTCTGGCACTTGAAAATTAGACCAATGGGAGGCATGCATAAATACTAGAGGGTATGCTGATATCAGCATTTCACCCTTTCATTGCCAAGCACTTTTTGATGGAAAAAAAAATATTGTTATAATGTTTATTCTAACCCCTTCACTGCTGAGTCATTTCACCTCTGTGTGCTGAGCTCATTGTTTTGTGCTCGTCATATTTAAACACGATTTTAAGTTATGTTTTATGGTACAACCCAGACAAATTATATATCCTTTTTTTCCGTAGACTCGTCAGATTCATACTATTTCATTATTATATGTATACATCTTGCCCTGCCAGAATGCCATAACAAGGAAAGATGTAAAAAATGTGAATTTCCATTAAAATTGCAATCATCTACAGTGTGTAAAATAATTTTTTCACAATGTATCATCCAAGCCTTTGCGGTTATAAATTCTAAGGGGGTACGCTTGTTAAATAAATTAGAAATGGGAACCCGTTCCTGTATTTTCCTGATAAAATACACAATTTTAGCTAAAACTGAGAAAATTTAATTTTTTGTTAGTGCAGCGTCATTGTTCACATTATGATTGAAAAGTGAACAATAGGGCTGAATTAATAAATAAAAAATATATAAAAATAATTAGTTTTTTGATACCAAATATGACTCTCTAGCCTCCTCCGATCGGGAAATAGGGGGGCCACCATAGGGATTTCTATAGGAAATCCCTGGGCAGCTAGGGGTTAATTCCCTAACTGATGTCATCGTGCATGGGAGTGATGACGTCAGTGGGCGGGGGAGCCCACCTCTGGGAGAAGTCTGCAATCCGGCGCCGATTGGCACCAGATCATGAACTGGCATCTAAGGGGTTGAAGAAAGGCATCGATGGAAAGGTCAGACTGTGACCTTTCCATTGATGCCTTTCTTTTTTTCTTTAACCTCTCCCGATCAGGAGGGAGAAGGGACCAAAGGACCCCCCTCCCTTTCAGGCAAATTCCTGGCTCTGCCAGGGGGGACCTGAAACTGACGTCATCGTGACAGGAGGGTTTTAGGCTAGGGTCAGACGAGCGTGATTTCTACGGACTGTACGTCCGTGCACACGGACGTACGTTAGTACGGAAGACGCAGTAGTGGCCAGACAGTCCGTTTTTTTCACTGACGTATATATTTTGACGGATGTAGGAGGGAAAATAAATTAAAAAGCAAAACCATTTTGTCCGTGAAAAATGCTGGACGTATAAATGCAGACCGTCTGACCACGTTCCATCACTCACACACAAAGCTATGCGGACGTTGCGGAGGCAGCGCACTTTGTGCGGCCGTTCTAGGGGTTGTACGTTCTTGCCTGGCTTGCGTCCGTTTGCCGCGGCCGTGGTGCGTCCGTAGTTCAGTGCGGACGTACTTTGTGTAACAGGCTCCAATGGACTTTCTTTCATGCTATCACGGATGTACTTTTAGGCGCAATCACGGACGTGAACACTACGCTCGTCTGACCCCAGCCTTAAAAGCAGGGTCTGACTTCAAGGAAGTCAGACCACCTCGGGGCGGGATCACTGACAGAGAGGTAAGTATAGGTAGGAAGGGCCTGGAGACCGAGCGACGTGGGGGCGGTCCTCCATACTCAGTGGTGACACATGAGGATGCCCTCCCCACAAATTGTCCGGAGCGAAAGGGTTAAACATGGGATGCATAGCTAACATTCATTTTTAAAAATTTTCATGTAAGTGTTTGTTCTTTACATAAATGGTGCTGGGTTGAAAGATTCTAAGCTATAGATGGTGGGCCCTATTCCCTATCTAACCCGAAAATGGGGACGCTAACGGCGAAAACCTGCGCCTGCAAACAAACAAACGTTCAAACAAGGAAAAAAAAGCAGCACGTGTTTCATAAGTTTGTTTTGTTTGTAATGTACAAGTAATCTAGTTACAGCTCTAGATGGTAGTTACCCTTTAATAATGTAGTTTTTTTTCCGATACACGGGTAAAACAGACATTTTTTTTTGCTTTATATTATAAAAACAAAACACAAAAATGCTTTTCTTTTTCGGGGGTCTCTGGCAGAAAGACTTCTTCATATGACATTTTTATTCAATATGGTGAATTTTCAGAAACGGTTTAATTTTACTAGGCCTCAGTTCGTTTGTTTACATCATATTTGTTCTTGGGTAGGATGCACAATCATTGTTGCGGCTTGAGTTTTGTCACATCGTAATTCTTAAGCAGAAGGTTCTCTAGAAATTCGGGAGCCCAGTCCCTCAGCAGGAGTGGGAACTTCGTGGCTAGATACTGGTAATACACCTCCCTTTGTCGTAGGGCGCCCCCTTTGATGATCTCAAAAGCACATTCTTCCTTCGGAGCCGCTGGCTGCTGGATCACGCCGGCCACTGTGCTGATAGCCGTGTCTGCGTAATAGAAGGGTAGAAAGGAATTTATATTATGAAATAATAACGAACTCATACATACTGTCCCAAATGCATACATCCCAACATCACAGACAGCCTATCTCAAACCACAGCTTATATATAGCAACACAAAGAGTTGTTTTACTGCATTGTCAGAGAGCCTCTGCCATTTTTTCTCTCTCAGCTCACTGACAGCGGCTCAAGCTCTCGAACAGCCCACAGCAAAACTCATAGCAATCAGTGCTGGATTAAGGCCTTCATGAGCCTGGAACGGAAGAGTAGGTTGTGCCTCTGTCCCCTTCTTCTCACCTACCCGAAGTGCCTCTACCAGGGCTGACTGGCACCTTTTGGCCTAGGGGCAAGTACAACCCAGAGGGCAGGGGCCCAAAGTGCAGAAACTCATTCCCCCCCTTAAAATGTGTTGGCTGCTCATCTCTGCTCTTACGCGCAGCCTTCGCACTGATTTTCTCATATTATCAATCGCGGCCGCACCTCTCCACTGTAGTAAGCTGTGGCCGTGTGTCATGCCCCATGATTTAGGATTTATTGTATATTTTCTGTTTTGTGTTGAATCTGCCTTTGCTGCTTACATGCTATTGAGTTCATAGCTATTTTGTCCCTTCTGGGTTTCCCTAGCTTTCTGTATCCAGCTAGTTCCCACCCCTCTGCTCAGTGTCTCGTTGTTAGTTACTTCCTGGTCACATAGCAGCCATCCTGTGCTCACTGCTAGACAAATCTAATTTCTTTTTACCTGCATTGCTGTACACCAATACAAGATTGTCAGTCTGATCATTAAACTCTTCAACTGGATTCATCTTTCTACGTGTCAGTTTGCTGAGTTGAAGCTATCTGCTGAACTTCATCGTGAGAGTACTGGTCAAATACAGACAGCTAGTCTAAAGCACCCACGCCTCACAGCTTTGCTTAGGCTAGGGTCAGACTAACGCATTTTTCGCATTGTCCGTGAAAAAGTGCGTTTGAACGAATGGACGCATTTTTTCACGGAATACGTGACAGCGGTCATACGATGCACATTTTCGTCCGTGATTTTGTACAGATCATCAATAAAACCCTTTTTGCGTCTGGACGTTATGTTGGCCGGACATTAGCAGCGTCTGACGTCTCCTAATCACGCACACATGCCGCTATGCCGCCGCAGTGCACTCTGTATGTCAGTACTAGCGGTTTGATGTTCTCGAAAAAATGCGTTCCTTTGCCACTTGCATTGCGCAGCCGCCCTTTTGTGTGGTCGTTCTTCGCATGCTGCCCGGCATTGGACGTAATTTGTTGCTAATGAAGTGGAAATAGGCTGGAAGACGGCCGCCATTGTACACAGGCGGCCATCTTGTTCAGAATATTGGTTCACTTGTATATAACTAGACAGGTTTGTAGCTGAAACTAGAATGAGGTATACGTAGAAATTTAGGAATGCGTTTAGATTAGCAGAAAAGCAATTAAAGCTTTATGAAAGATCTCTGCTGTTCCTGGCACGGAGGAGAAAAGCGAAGTAGATCCTCCAAGGTCGTTGGGGCCCGCAGAAAGACAAAGGAGTAGAGATCAGGCCAGGTGCCATCTGTAACAAGTGATTGTAGGCGCAAGGGAGGAGGGCGCAGCCCGGAACAGTAAGAGCAATTAATTATGATTTACTGAAACTAACACAAAGTTTGCCAATTTACAGCCAATTAATGGAATGTCTTTGTATTAGCCAAAGGGAGGTATTAACCCACGTGGGGTGGAATAAAGTGTCATTGGGAGGTGGGCTAACTGGGATGTACCTAATTACGTATTTTTGGGTATAAGATCCCTTGCACGGGTGAAAAGGGGGGCTCACTCTTTGCGATTCAATCCTGTGTGGGCACTTGTGTGACGACACAATAAAGTTTGCCTTTCCTGAAGAGACTCGTGTTCTGACAATCCTTACTTGTGCCCGGTCCGGCGCCGTCTTGAAAGTGAATCTGTTTTTGTCCGCCTACATTTTTGGGGGCTCGTCCGGGATACGGGCCCTTTCTGGGCACACAGTAACGGCTGCTGAACACACTGTGGCAGATTGACTGCAGCAGGTGCGAGAATCCCGATGGTTGGGCGTCCGTTGAAGGTGAGCTGACATCTGCAGGCGCCAAGCAGGATTTCCTGTTCAGTGGACCTCGTCTCGTCCCAAACGGACCCCTGACCCGCGGGAACTCTGGGACACCACTGAGTCTGAGGAAACAGCAAGCAGCGCCGGCGATAGGTAACGTGTCTTCTATGTTTTGTATGTCTAAAGGAGATACCGGTATCTAAGGGAAACGTCCAACTGAGATAGACGGATAAGAGGATGCGATGGCCACCATCCTATTGGCATATCTAGCCCGCCGCTGATAGCACTGACATTGCTAAGGAGCCAGAGTGGCTAGCGGGTGTCTGGATTCGGGGGAATTGAATGCCAATCAAAGTGTAGTTCTGTAAGAGAGGGAGGAGGTAGCCACGTGGAGTTGCATAAGTCATTCAGTGTTTGTAAATAGAGCTTCACCACGTGGGTAAAAGGGAAAGGAGGAGGGATTTTCTGTGACTGGGCTGAGTGCCTGAGTCAGTGCCTAGTGTGTACGCCGTGTAGTGAGAAGGGCTCATAGTGGAGCCAGCGGTAGCTGCAGAGATAGTGGTGCTGAGTGGGTAGATTATCCATAAGGCAGATTGGAATTGCAGACGGAAGTGTAGATAAAGAACGGGGTGCACATAATCACAAGCAGTCAAGAGTTAGAGTTCAAATTACAGGGTATAAGGAGCCACAGAGGAGGGACTGAGTACCCCTCGGCTAGTAAAAAGAGTTGAAGTGTTTTATGTTCTGTTATGTGATGAAAGCATCTGATACGGTATGTGTTGTGAATGAATTGACTCGAGTGCTGTGAGTGAACGTGCGCCTACTCGCTCCGCGAGGAAGCAAATACGAGTTTTGACCCCGAACGTACGTTTCCGGCTCAGGCGACTGCAGACGGCTACTGAAGGGGGAAGCGCCTGCAGACACGGATGAATTGTTGACTGAAGTATCAGACTGTAGATTTTAACTGTTGGTGAAATAATATATCTGTATTGCAAAGAGTACTGTTTTCAAGAGTAATAATGGGTAACGGGTCATCTAAGCCCAAGAAGGTGAAGGAGGGTGAGACGCCCCTAGAATATATGGTGCGGAATTTCGAAGCATTATATAAAACTCATGACTATGGTGTAGAATTAAAAAAAGAGAAATTAAAAGTAATGTGTACAGTTGTGTGGCCGTTATTAGTCCCAGGATGGCCAGAGCAGGGGTCAATGGACCCGGAGTTGGTACAGAAGGTACATTCCCAAGTCACAGAGCAGTACGGACATCCTGAACAGTACCCGTATATAGATATATGAAGATATTGTATTAAAAACAAGAGTTATTTTATAATGATAGCGGGGAGAAATAAGAAGCAGGACCCCCAAAATAATGGAAAGAGAGGTGTTAGTAGAACAACCGGAAGAGAGTGATGTTTTACCCCCGTTTTATTTATTATGTTATGGGGCAGCTAGGGAAGTTTTGAGTGCCGCGGTTGCGCGGGCGGAGAGGGGGGGGCGGGCAGCTGCTGTGTCTCGGTCAGCTCCCTCTGCTCCGTCCTGTGTGACTGAGGAAGAAGAGCAGGGCGCAGCGAGTGGAGGAGATAGAGAGGCTCCACCAGAAAAGATTGAGATGCCCGATGGGAGCATATATAAATTAATTAATATTTTACGGAGTGAGATGATTGCGGTGCTGTATGGCTTGTGTGTGTGAGTCGGACTGATTTTGTCCGATTGTGTTTATAATTGATCTATTAAACTGTTCAATTAAAAGTAGGAATGACTGAGAGGTTGTGAGATTGAGTTTCGTACTTGTTTTTTTTTTTTTTTCCTTCCTCCTCTCTTCCCTGGTGTATAGGCCCCCTCCTTTCTGACAGACTGTTTGCGAAGGGGGAGGGAGTCACTTTGTTTTTCTTTGCTCTCTGATAGCTGGAAAGAATAACCCTTTGTGTATCTGTGCAGCGAATTCAAAGTAAAGAAAAATAGAGAAAAAAAGGATTACTACAATAGAATATTTGTCTGAAGTCTGTTGAGTGCAAGATATATGTTTATATTTTGTGTTAATATTATTCCGAAAGTTTTAGTTTTGTTCAGAGCTAAAAAAAAAATTAAATTGAAATATATGAAACGGTTAGAAAATAATATTAAAAGAAAATAATTCGAGAAATAATTAAAGTAGTTTTTCTTTACTGTTTCTAAAAGGTATGTTTTTGTTTAATTTTTGATGGAATGGTTATTTTATTGTTATGAGATGTTAGGAGTGATCTTATGACAGTGGAATGATTTATTTTTTTTCGGATGTGGTATTAAGAGTCTGTTTTGGGCTACGGAAAAGATCTCTGAAAATATTGTTTATACAATGTGTATATGTATATGCCGAATGTCCCATCCAGCTCCTGGGGCGGGATATCCTTTGCAAATTGCAAGCCCAATTACGTTCCTTCCCGGGGGTCACGCTTAATTAGACCTGCCGGAGGATAGCAGCTTTGCTCGGCAGCATAACCCAGCCAGCCCGCACAACCCCCAATCTGTGAAAATCGCAGTAGTTATGCAAAGGGAGGAAGAATGGCGCACGGCACCTACTCTGTCTGCCACGCCGGATCCGCACGCACTACTCCTTGGAATTCCTGAGGTGTGGGCGGAGGAAAACCCGCCCAGATGAGTTGAATCACAGCCCGGCGCAACACCGGGCTCTAAGACAATATTTTATCCACAGAAAGCCAAGCAGAATATACAGATATATTACAGAGATTTAAAGATCACGGCATATTAAAATTCTGTGTGTCACCATGGAACACACCCCTATTGCCAGTCTTGAAAGAGAGGACACAAGAGTATCGCCCTGTCCAAGATTTACGAGCTGTCAACGAGGCCACAGTAACACTACACCCTGTGGTTCCTAATCTATACAATTTGCTGGCATTAATTCCCGGAGATACACAATATTATACAGTGCTTGATTTAAAAGACGCTTTCTTTGCATCCGTCTGGCTCCAGCAAGCCAGCCCCTTTTGCATTTCAGTGGGAAGAGTCTACCACGGGGGCGCGCCATCAAATGACGTGGACGCGCCTCCCTCAAGGTTTCAAAAAATTCGCCCACGATTTTCGGGTGCGCGCGCTTAGCCAAGATCTCCTCGCCTTCAACGCTCAGCCAGACAAAGTAGTGTTACTACAATATGTTGATGATTTATTACTGGCTTCCCCCACAGAAAAAGACTGTTTATCCGCCACAAAAGCCTTGCTACATCTGCTAAGCCAAGCAGGTTACAGAGTTTTAAAAAGAAAGCACAAATATGTAAACGCAGTGTAAAATATCTGGGCTTCCAGTTAACAGGTACCAAACGTGCACTGGGGGCAGAAAGAAAAGAAGCGGTGTGCCGCATACCCCAACCAAAGACCAGGAGACAAGTCCGTGAGTTCCTGGGAGCTGCAGGCTTCTGCCGCCTGTGGATCCCCAACTTCGCCGATATTGCCAAGCCGCTTCATCAAGGTCACCAAGGGGGGAGAACTAGACCCCTTTCATTGGGAAGAAGAGCAAACAGCAGCGTTCCTGAAATTAAAGACTCTGCTGATGGAAGCTCCTGCACTGGGCCTGCCAGATCACAGCAAGCCCTTCCAGCTGTTCGTGCATGAACATAATCAAACAGCACAGGAGTATTGGTCCAGACCTTTGGCTCATGGCTGAGGCCTGTGGCCTACCTCTCCA